>LR738713.1:489126090-489193339 GCA_902687465.1 Secale cereale | reverse complement strand
GGCTTGGGGTGCGGCTGCCCTCTCTCCCCCCACTATATATAGGGGGCCGGGGGGGCGCCGGCCCTAGGAGATACAATCTCCTAGGGGGGCGGCGGCCAGGGGGGAGAACTTGCCCCCCCAAGGCATAGGGGGCGCCCCCACCCCCTAGGGTTTCAACCCTAGGCGCATGGAGGGGGGCCCATGTGGGTGCGCCAGCCCACCAGGAGCTGGCCCCCTTCCCCTTGCGGCCTACGGGGCCCTCCGGGATGGGTGGCCCCACCCGGTGGACCCCCGGGACCCCTCCGGTGGTCCCGGGACACTCCCGGTGACCCCCGGAATTATCCCGATGGCCGAAACTGGACTTCCTATATATCATTCTTTACCTCCGGACCATTCCAGAACTCCTCGTGACGTCCGGGATCTCATCTGGGATTCAGAACAACATTCGGGTTTCCATGTGCATGTATCTCTACAACCCTAGCGTCACCGAACCTTAAGTGTGTAGACCCTACGGGTTCGGGAGACACGCAGACATGACCGAGACGACTCTCCGGTCAATAACCAACAACGGGATCTGGATACCCATGTTGGTTCCCACGCGTTCCTCGATGATCTCATCGGATGAACCACTGTGTCAAGGATTAACTCAATCCCGTATGTTATTCCCTTTGTCTATCGGCATGGCACTTGCCCGAGATTCGATCATCGGTATGCCCGATACCTTGTTCAATCTCGTCATGGCAAGTCTCTTTACTCGTTCCATAATCCATCATCCCGTGACTAACACCTTAGTCACTTTGAGCTCATTACGATGATGTCTTACCGAGTGGGCCCGGAGATACCTCTCCGTCATACGGAGTGACAATATCCCAGTCTTGGTTCGTATCAACTCAACAGACACTTTCGGAGATACCCGTTGTGTACCTTTATAGGCACCCAGTTACGTTGTGACGTTTGGCACACCCAAAGTATTCCTACGGTATCCAGGAGTTGCACAACCTCATGGTATAAGGAACAAATACTTGACACTGGAAAAGCTTAAGCATTACGAACTATACGATCTCGTGCTAGGCTTAGGATTGGGTCTTGTCCATCACATCATTCTACTAATGATGTGATCCCGTTATCAATGACATCCTATGTCCATGGTCAGGAAACCGTGACCATCTATTGATTAACGAGCTAGTAACTAGAGGCTTACCAGGGACACGTTGTGGTCTATGTATTCACACATGTATCGCTGTTTCCGTACAATACAATTCAAGCATGAATAACAGACAATTATCATGAACAAGGAAATATAATAATAACCCTTTTATTATTGCCTCTAGGGCATATTTCCAACACATAATCAGTTTGCTGACATTGGTTTGTCACAGAAAAATATTATGAAGAATAATTCATTTGACTCATCTCCCAATGCTTAACAAAAATATTGGTCCTTGAAATACTCATATGATCTTGAGCCAGTTTAAGGATGTAGAACTTGCCAGTTTATCATTGCCAGAATTGCCAGTTTATAAATATTAATGGCACCGGGTCATAAATGTAGTTAACATCAAGCTTGAAAATATAGCTCTTATATGACTTATCACTTGTAGCCCCCAAGTCTTAAGAAGGTAGCATAGCAATAGCTTAAGACTTGCTTCAATATAAATGTCACAACCTTGAAAACATCCAATTTGTTCATCTCAGTCACGAGTCATAAACTGAGTATTCCACATATGTAGCCCCCAAGTGCCGGGTTGTCATGCTTGCAGCAACCTAGGACTTGAAATTGCCATATGCTCATAAAAACTTCAACCAGTGTAGTCCCCAAGGGTCGGGTCATTATGCAATAATGAGCAGGGACTTTGTAGATATGATCATGTAAACTTGAACAACAACGTGTAGCCCCCAAGGGCCGGCTCAGTAAGAATACTGAGCTGGGACTTTATATATACTTCATTGAAAATAACATTATATAATGTAACTCCCATCATGGGGTTTGAACCCACGTCCACAAGGTTAAAAGCTTTGTGCTTTACCAACTGAAGAGTGGACCCTTCAATATAATGGATTAAAACTTGTGTACCTTGAATTGTTGACAGGAGCAATTGGTAGCCCCCAAGGGTCGGCTCATTACAATGTGATGAGTCCGGTCTTCAATAAGGTGATGAAAAAATGACTTTGCATTAGCCCCCAAGTGCCATGGTGCATGCTGGCAGTGACATGGGACTTGCATATTTGATGTAATCTCAATTTGAATAATGTAGCCCCCAAGTGTCGGCTCGTAAGCCTGCAGCGACTCGGGACTATTCCTTCCATTGTAGAATAAATCATATCCATCGATGAAATAATATTCATTGCGCTAAAGCGACTTTGAAAACCTCAACCATAATACTTGGTTATTGATAACCATAATAAAAATCCAGCCATGTTGGCTATTAAAGATTTGAATAATATAATCCAATGATTTATAAGTGCATGATTCCAATGGCGCAATCCAAATATATACTGGCGACTTATAGTCGAAAGCCAGGCCGGGTTAATAAACACCAGATAATTACCTTTTCTCATACTGGCGACTTATAGTCGAAAACCAGGGCGACTCAATAAGCACCGGATTATAACTGATCATGTACTGACAACTTGTAGGTGAAAGCCAAGCCGGGTCAATAAACACCGTTTTATCATAAGATATTATAAACCTCATCAAAGGAGAAAAAACTTGGCAAATAAAAACATAAAAAGAACATGCGAGGCTTTTCATGGGCTGCCAGGCCCAAAATCGAGGCTTTTCATGGTCTGCCAGGCCACTGAGTTAAACCATTTTACAAAGCCTTTTAAGATGGACCTCACATTAACCAATCGTCGTTATAAGTTTGACAAGCTCGGGGTCTGTATAAGATTGACTTGCCAAACGTTCGGCGGGTCATACCAGGATTACCTGGGCAGAGTGACTTACTTGATGAAGGCAGGTTAACCCGGGGTTTTAGGTGAATACACCTGGCTTCCAAGCCTGGCTTGATAGCTTATTACAAGGGTCATGAAAACTCTTTGTTGCTGTACAAAAAGAGCCCCCGGGTAATATTTTGAGCTATGCTTAGTGGGTGCCTATGTTTGACCTGTGCTTTTGCAATACTCTCTTTGGCCCCTGTTAACTTTGGGTGATAAGCCCCCAAGTTTTTTATGTGACTTTATAAGCCGGATGAATGGGTAATCAAAACTCCGCTTTATAAACAGAAGCCCCCATGTGATATATTTCTGAGATGTGCTCGCCGGGTGCCTATGTTTGAGTTGTGCTATGCAACAAACACTCTTTGGCCCCTGTAGTTTTTTCCGAGAACTCAAACTTGCGAGATATGAATTCTTTTTAACCGGAATTTCGAACCGGATATTGAGAGCTTCAAAGCTTTGTGGGAGACTGCTTTCCCTTGAGCCAGATTTTAAACCAGAATCCTTCTTTTTAAGCCGGAAATTTTTGACGGCTTTTAAATTTGCACCAATATGGCGGTTTAGGGTCCTGCATTTAGATAACTTTGCAAGCCGAGTAGTTGCTCTTTTAAAGAAAGCAATATATAATATAAAAATATACTCGATGGATTTCACCTAATATGTTAGGCCAGAAATTATCCACCACGGAATTGATGATCAGCATGGTGAAGCTGAAAACTATCACGACCGAGCCGGCCGCGGGAGCAGACAGATGAACCGGCCACGACATTGTAAGCCAGCGTGGTCGGACAAAGCAATCGTAGGCGCGGCAAGCCGTGCGAATGGTGAATCAATCGCGGGCATTGTCCCAGCGAGTTAATTTGTGCTCCACACAGAATTTAACTGGGATATACAGAAGCCTAGCAGCGGAAAATCACACTTTCCAGGATGCCATGAGCTGTTAAATCTGCGTGCACAAATAGTACAAGTCACAGCAGAAAAAATTCTTGAAATATTTAATATCCGGATCAAACGGAAAAGGATAAATAGCACCTGATATATTTTGTCAGATGAATCGGATGCTGATAGTGGATAAATACGTCTCCTCTGACTTTTTCATGCAATAATACTTAGTAGTAGCTTTAAAGTTCTGATACAATGGCTACCGCCCTCTTTATCCTTCACTATTTTAAAGAGCTTTTGGACTGATTCGCTTTCAACTCCGGCGGTAGTAGGCCACATAACAGTACTCCCTCCGTTCTTGCGCATAGACCCCAGCATAGTTACCAATGTGTGCGCTGGCTACACGGATGGTTACTCGGATGGTCGTGGGTATGGCTTCAACAACAATGCGATGCAGCAGAGGTGTTGACCCGGCTTAACGAGGCGAACCGTCGGTGCTGCTAGCGCATGGGGGCCTTGAGGTGGCAACTTGCAACAGACGCTGGCAGCTCAAGGCTGGAATGAGATGCGGCGACAGCGGCGGGCAGCTCACGACCGAAAATGAAGCGAGGCCCACGGTTGTGGCTGAAGCGGACTGCGGCGTTGCTCTTGACCCGACATGGCTGTTTGGGGTGAGCGGCGAACTGAGGCGGCCCGAGATGGCAGCATCGGCAACTTGGCGACTTAGCGAGGCCGCGATAGGCGACTCGTAGCCGGCCATGGCCGGAGACAACCCAGTGGGGGCTCGGTGGTTTAAAGGCGAGGCCGAGCTGGGCCGATCCAGATCGAGGTCGCAGGCGCGATGGAGGCGGCGGCTTGAGGGTGAGGCAACAACCGGGAGGTGGGTCACAACTGTCGGTCCGTAGCAGCAAAGGTAAACCGGCAGAAGCCAGAGCGGCTCACAGGAGACTCCCGGCAGCTCAAGGCGGTTCACGAAGCGAAAACAGGCCGGCGCCCAGCGCGGTGACTCAGGGCATCATGAGCAAGACGGTGACATTTGTTGTGGCTTGACGTAGAGAGAATGACCCAGAGTCACGGTGATGAAGTGCGACAGCGGTGGTGGCGTGAGGCCAGCAGCTCACAGGCGGGCTTGAGAGGTGGAGCAAGGCGTGGTGCTGGCCTGGTTTGGGGCAGAGACGCGCATCCGCCACTCAAGGTGAGACCCGCAAGGTGATGATGACTCGGTTTGGCCTATAGTGGCTACTGATCCGGTGACAGAGGCAGGTTGGAGGCCGTGGCCTATCAGCAAGGCGAGGCCGGATCGATGCGGTCATGATAGCAGAGGCGATTTACAGGTGGCTGATACGTCTCCAACGTATCTATAATTTTTTATTGTTCCATGCTATTATATTTGATGTTTTGGATGTTTAATGGGCTTTGTTATACACTTTTATATTATATTTGGGACTAACCTATTAACCCAATAGCCTAGTCCAGATTGCTATTTTTTGCTTATTTCAGGGTTTTGCAGAAAAGGAATATCAAACGGAGTCCAAATGGAATGAAACCTTCGGGAGAGTTATTTTTGGAACGATATCTTCACGAGAGACTTGAGCACCAAGGCAGAGGAGACCCGTGGTGCCCATGAGGGTCCAAGGCGCGCCCCCACCCTCGTGGGCCCCACGTTGCTCCACCGACGTACTCCTTCCTCCTATATATACCCATGTACCCTGAAAACATCGAAAAAAGAGAGAAAACCCTAATTCCACCGCCGCAACCTTCTATTCTCGTGAGATCCCATCTTGGGGCCTGTTCCGGAGCTGCACCGTAGGGGGGATCTTCCACGGAGTGCTTCTACATCAACACCATCGCCTCACCATGAGTTGTGAGTAGTTTACCACAGACCTTCGGGTCCATAGTTAGTACCTAGATGGCTTCTTTTCTCTTTTTGGATCTCAATACCAAGTTCTCCTCGGTCTTCGAGGAGATCTATTCGATGTAATCTTTTTGCGGTGTGCTTGTCGAGATCCGATGAATTGTGGGTTTATGATCAAGATTATCTATGAGAAATATTTGGTTCTTTTTTGAATTCTTTTATGTATGATTATAATATCCTTGCAAGTCTCTTTGAATTATCGGTTTGGTTTGGCCTACTAGATCTATAGTTCTTGCAATGGGAGAAGTGCTTGGCTTTGGGTTCAATCTTGCGGTGTCCTTTCCCAGTGACAGCAGGGGCAGCAAGGCACGTATTGTATTGTTGCCATCGAGGATAAAAAGATGGGGTTTATATCATATTGCTTGAGTTTATCCCTGTACATCATGTCATCTTGCTTAAAGCATTACTCTGTTCTTATGAATTTAATACTCTAGATGCATGCTGGATAGCGGTCGATGTGTGGAGTAATAGTAGTAGATGCAGAATCGTTTCGGTCTACTTGTCACGGACATGATGCCTATATATAATAATCATGCCTAGATATTCTCATAATTCTTCGCTTTTCTATCAATTGCTCGACAGTAATTTGTTCACCCACCGTAGAATTCTGCTATCATGAGAGAAGCCACTAGTGAAACCTATGGCCCCCAGGTCTATTCTCAACATATCAATCTACAATCTACTTTACTTTCCTGTTTTTACTTTCTGTTCTTATATAAAAAATACCAAAAATATCAAACTATCATATCTATCAGATCTCACTTTCGTAAGTGACCGTAAAGGGATTGACAATCCCTTATCGCGTTGGCTGCGAAGTTTTATTTGTTTGTGCAGGTGCGAGGGACTCGCGCGTGGTCTCCTACTGGATTGATACCTTGGTTCACAAAAACTGAGGGAAATACTTACGCTACTGTGCTGCATCACCCTTTCCTCTTTGAGGGAATACAACGCAAGCTCGTGAAGTAGCAAGAAGAATTTCTGGCGCCGTTGCCGGGGAGGCTTACGCAAAAGTCATATACCAGGTACCTATCACAAACCCTTATCCTTCGCATTACATTTTTTTCCTCTCGTTTTCTTCTCCCCCACTTCACCCTTGCCATTTTATTTGCCCTTCTTTTTGCCGTGTGTTTACCGTTCGCTTGCTTCTTGTTTGCTTGTGTGTTGGATTGCTTGCTTGTCACTATGGCTCAGAACAATACCAAATTGTGTGACTTCTCCAATACCAACAATGATGATTTTATTAGCACTCCGATTGCTCCTATTACCGATGCTGAATCTTGTGAGATCAATGCTGCTCTATTGAATCTTGTCATGAAAGATCAATTTTCCGGCCTTCCTAGTGAAGATTCCGCTACCCATCTAAACAACTTCGTTGATTTGTGTGATATGCAAAAGAAGAGGGATACGGATAATGATATTGTTAAACTGAAGTTCTTTCCGTTTTCACTTAGAGATCGTGCTAAAACTTGGTTTTCCTCTTTGCCTAGAAATTGTATTGATTCATTGAATAAGTGCAAATATGCTTTTATCTCTAAGTATTTTCCTCCTGCTAAGATTATCTCTCTTAGAAACGATATTATGAATTTTAAGCAACTAGATCATGAGCATGTTGCACAAGCTTGGGAGAGAATGAAATTAATGATACGTAATTATCCTACACATGGTTTGAACTTATGGATGATTATGCAAAACTTTTATGCTGTCTTAAATTTTGCTTCTAGAAATCTTATAGATTCGGCCGCAAGAGGCACTTTCATGAAAACTACCTTAGGAGAAGCTACCAAACTCCTAGATAATATTATGGTTTATTATTCTCAATGGCACACCGAAAGATCTACTAGTAAAAAAGTGCATGTTGTCGAAGAGATTAGTGTTTTGAGTGAAAAAATGGATGAACTTATGAAATTATTTGCTGCTAAGAGTGCTTCTTCTGATCCTAATGATATGCCTTTATCCACGTTGATTGAAAATAATAATGAATCTTTGGAAGTGAATTTTGTTGGTAGGAATAATTGTGGTAACAATGCTTATAGAGGAAACTTTTATCCTAGGCCTTTTCCTAGTAATTCCTCTAATAATTATGGTAATTCCTACAATAACTCTTATGGAAAGATGCCTTCTGAATTTGAAACTAGTGTTAAAAAGTTTATGAATTCGCAAAAGAATTCCAATGCTTTGCTTGAAGAAAAATTGCTTAAGATTGATGACTTGGCTAGAAGCGTGGATAGAATTACCCTTCATGTTGATTCTTTAAAACTTAGATCTATTCCACCTAAGCATGATATCAATGAGTCTCTCAAAGCCATGAGAATTTCCATTGATGAATGCAAAGAAAGAACCGCTAGGATGCGTGCTAAAAAAGAGTGCTTTATAAAAGCGTGTTCTTCTACTTATCATGAAAATAAAGATGAAGATCTGAAAGTTATTGATGTATCTCCTATTAGATCCTTGTTTTCTAGTATGAATCTTGATAAATATGGGACTGGAGATGAATCTACTTTAATTAAAAGGTGTCCCAATGATTCGGAGTTTTTAGATCTTGATGCTAAAATTATTAAAAGTGGGATTGAAGAGATTAAAACCTTGCATAGTGATGAACCCACTACTTTGGATTTCAAGGGATTCAATTATGGTAATTGCTCTTTGATTGATTATATTTCCTTGTTGCAATCCGTACTAAATTATCCGCATGCTTATAGTCAAAATAAAGCTTTTACCAAACACATAGTTGATGCTTTGATGCAATCTTATGAAGAAACACTTGAACTAGAAGTTTCTATCCCTAGAAAGCTTTATGATGAATGGGAACCTACTATTAAAATTAAAATTAAAGATCATGAATGCTTTGCTTTGTGTGATTTGGGTGCAAGTGTTTCTACTATCCCAAAAACTTTGTGTGATTTCGTAGGTTTCCATGAGCTTGATGATTGTTCTTTAAATTTGCATCTTGCGGATTCTACTATTAAGAAAACTATGGGAAGGATTAATGATGTTCTTATTGTTGCCAATAGGAATTATGTGCCCGTAGATTTCATTGTTCTTGATATAGATTGCAATCCTTCATGTCCTATTATTCTTGGTAGACCTTTCCTTAGAACGGTTGGTGCAATTATTGATATGAAGGAATGAAATATTAGATTGCAATTTCCGTCAAGGAAAGGCATGGAACACTTTCCTAGAAAGAAAACTAAATTACCTTATGAATCTATTGTGAGAGCCACTTATGGATTGCCTTCCAAAGATGGCAATACCTAGATCTATCCTTGTATCGTGCCTAGCTAGGGGCGTTAAACGATAGCGCTTGTTGGGAGGCAACCCAATTTCATTTTCTTTGTTTTTGCTTCTGTTTAGGAATAAATATTGCATCTAGCTTCTGTTTAGATGTGGTTTTGTGTTTTAATTAGTGTTTGTGCCAAGTATAACCTTTGGGAAGACTTGTGTGAAGTTTATATGATCTTGCTGTAAAAAATAGAAACGTTAGCGCTCACTAGAATAGTCACCAGATTTTACTGGAGAGTGTTATTTAGTTGATTCTTTTTGCAGATGATTAATAGACAAATTCCTCATGTTTACCAATTTATTTCAATTTTTTGGAGTTACAGAAGTATGCGAAAGTTACAGATTACTACAGATTGTTCTGTTTTTCGACAGATTCTGTTTTTCGTGTGTTGTTTGCTTATTTTAATGAATCTATGAGTGGTATTGGAGGATATGAATCATAGATAAGTTGGAATACAGTAGGTTTAACACCAATATAAACAAAGAATGAGTTCATTATAGTACCTTTGAGTGGTGGTTTGTTTTCTTATACTAACGGAGCTCACGAGATTTTTGGCTAAGTTTTGTGTTGTGAAGTTTTCAAGTTTTGAGTATGGCTTTCATGGACTATGGAACAAAGAGTGGCAAGAGCCTAAGCTTGGGGATGCCCAAGGCACCCCAAGGTAAAATTAAAGGATAACCAAAAGCCGAAGCTTGGGGATGCCCTAGAAGGCATCCCCTCTTTCGTCTTCATCTATCGGTAACTATACTCGGGACTATATTTTTATTCACCACATGATATGTGTTTTCTTGGAGCGTCATGTATAATTTGAGTCTTTGCTTGTTAGTTTGCCACAATCATCCTTGCTGGACACACCTTCTTAAGAGAGATAAATATGGCCTGGAATTTTTTAGAATACTCTATGTGCTTCACTTATATCTTTTGAGCTAAATAGTTTTGCTCCAGTGATTCACTTATATCTTTAGAGCACGATGGTGATTTTATTTTGTAGAAATTGTTGATCTCTCATGCTTCACTTATATCCTTTTGAGAGTTTTTTAGAACAGCATGGTAATGTGCTTTGGTTATAAAACTAGTCCTAATATGATAGGCATCCAAGATGAATGTAGTAAAAACTTTCATACAAAGTGCATTGAATATGATGAGAAGTTTGATACTTGATGATTGTTTTGAGATATGAGGATAATGATATTAGAGTCATTCTAGTGGAGTTATTATGAAATTGAGAAATAATTGTGTTAAAGTTTGTGATTCCCGTAGCATGCACGTATGGTGAACCGCTATGTGACAAAGTTAGAGCATGAGGTATTTGTAGAGTGTCATCCTTTGTGTGGAGGTCGGGGGCGCGTGATGACCCACAAGTGTAGGGGATCTATCATAGTACTTTTGATAAGTAAGAGTGTCGAACCCAACGAGGAGCAGAAGGAAATGATAGGCAGTTTTCAGTAAGGTATTTTCTTTAAGCACTGAAATTATAGGTAACAGATAGTTTTGTGATAATGTAATTGGTAGCAAGCGACAAAAGGTAAAATTAAATAAGGTGCAGCAAGGTGGCCCAATCCTTTTTGTAGCAAAGGACAAGCCTGGACAAACTCTTATATAAAGTAAAGCGCTCCCGAGGACACATGGGAATTATCGTCAAGCTAGTTTTCATCACGATCATCTGATTCGCGTTCGGTACTTTGATAATTTGGTATGTGGGTGGACCGGTGCTTGGGTGCTTCCCTTACTTGGACAAGCCTCCCACTTATGATTAACCTATAATGCAAGCATCCGCAACTACAAAAGAAGTATTAAGGTAAACCTAACCATAGCCTGAAACATATGGATCCAAATCAGCCCCTTACGAAGCAACGCATAAACTAGGGTTTAAGCTTCTATCACTCTAGCAACCCATCATCTACTTATTACTTCCCAATGCCTTCCTCTTGGCCCGAATAATGGTGAAGTGTCATGTAGTCGACGTTCACATGACACCACTAGAGGAAAGACAACATACATCTCATCAAAATATCGAACGAAGACCAAACTCACATGCCTACTAATAGCAAGACTTCTCCCATGTCCTCAGGAACAAAAGTAACTACTCACAAGACATAATATTGTTCATGATCAGAGGGGTATTAATATGCATAATGGATCTGAACATATGATCTTCCAGCAAATAAACCAACAAGCATCAACTACAAGGAGTAATCAACACTACTAGCAACCCACAGGTACCAATCTGAGGTTTGGGTACAAAGAACTAGGGTTTGAGAGGAGATGGTGCTGGTGAAGATGTTGATGAAGATAGCCCTCCCCTAGATGGGAGAGTTGTTGGTGATGACGGTGTTGGAAATATGCCCTAGAGGCAATAATAAAAGAGTTATTATTATATTTCCTTGTTCATGATAATCGTTTATTATCCATGCTATAACTGTATTGATTGGAAACTCAAATACATGTGTGGATGAATAGACAGACTTTGTGTCCCTAGTGAGCCTCTACAGGACTAGCTCGTTGATCAAAGATGACCGCGGTTTCCAGGTCATAGACATGAGTTGTCATTTGATAACGGGATCACATCATTAGGAGAATGATGTGATGGACGAGACCCAAACGTTAAACATAGCTTTTGATCGTGTCAGTTATCGCTATAGTTTTCTGCATGTCAAGTATAAGTTCCTATGACCATGAGGTCATGTAACTCACTGACACCGTAGGAGTGCTTTGTGTGTGCAAAACGTCACAACGTAACTGGGTGACTATAAAGGTACTCTACAGGTATCTCTGAGGGTGTCTGTTGAGTTGACATGGATCAAGACTGGGATTTGTCACTCCGTGTGACGGAGAGGTATCTCCGGGCCCACTCGGTAATACGACATCTCAATGAGCTCAAAGTGACTAAGTAGTTGGTCACGGGATTATGTATTACGGTAACGAGTAAAGAGACTTGCCGGTAACGAGATTGAACTAGGTATAGAGATACCGACGATCGAATCTCGGGCAAGTAACATACCGACGAGACAAAGGGAACTGTATGCGGGATTGCCTGAATCCTTGACATCGTGGTTCATCCGATGAGATCATCGAGAAACATGTGGGAACCAATATGGGTATCCAGATCCCGCTATTGGTTATTGACCTGGGAGTGTCTCGGTCATGTCTACATGGTTTCCGAACCCGCAGGGTCTACACACTTAAGGTTCGGTGACGCTAGGGTTGTTAGTGAGAACAGTGCATGGTTACCGAAGGTTGTTCGGAGTCCCGGATGAGATCCCGGACGTGACGAGGGTCTCCGGAATGGTCCGGGGACGAAGATTGATATATAGGATGAAAGGTTTCGGAGTCCGGAAGTGTTCCGGGGAGCATCGGGAAATCGGCGGATTACCGAAAAGGGTTTCGGGGGTCCCGGAAGTGGTTCTGGGCCTAATGGGCCACAAAGGGGGAACACCACAGCCCTCATAGGGCTGTGCACCCCCCCTGGGCCCTCTCCTATGGCGCATGGGGGGCTGGCCCCTCCTAGGGCAGCCGCACCCCCTGGCTTGGGGGGCAAGGCACCTAGGGGGGGGGGAAACCCTAGGGCCTGGCGCAGCCCTTGGCCGCCGCCCCCCCTCTGCCCTGGCCGCCGGCCCCCCTAGGGGAAACCCTAGGGCGCCCCCCTCTCCTCCTTCCCCCTATATATAGAGAGGTAGAGGGAGGGCAGCCAACACACGTTTGTGCCTCGGTGCTGCCCTCCCTCTCCCACAACATATTCGTCTCCCCGCGGTGCTTAGGCGAAGCCCTGCTGGAATCCTCCTCCACCATCACCACCACGCCGTCGTGCTGCCGGTCTCTCCATCAACCTCTCCTCCACCCCTTGCTGGATCAAGAAGGAGGAGACGTCCCCGAGCCGTACGTGTGAAGAACGCGGAGGCACTGTTGCTTCGGTGCTAGGATCTTCGGCGATCTGAATCGCGGCGAGTACGACTCCATCAACCGCGTTCTTAACGCTTCCGCTTAGCGATCTACAAGGGTACGTGGATCCAACTCTCCTCTCGTAGTAGCATCTCCTAGATTGATCTTGGTGAACGTAGGAAAAATTTTTGTTTCCCATGCAACGTTCCCCAACAGTGGTATCAGAGCTAGGATCTTGCGTAGATGCTTTCTCGAGTAGAACACAAAAGGGTTTGTGGGCGTTGATGTTTAAATTGCTGCCCTCCTTAGTCTTTCTTGATTCAGCGGTATTATGGGATGAAGCGGCCCGGACCAACTTTACATGTCCACGTACATGAGACCGGTTCCATCGACAGACATGTGACTTTTGTTGCATAAGATGGCTGGCGGGTGTCTGTCTCTCCTATCTTAGTTGAATCGGAATAGAACAAGGCGGTCCTTGTAGAAGGTTAAATAGCGACTTGAATATCACCGTTGTGGCTTTGCGTAGGTAAGAAGCGTTCTTGCTAGATACCCATAGCAGCCACGTAAAACATGCAACAACAAATTAGAGGACGTCTAACTTGTTTTTGCAGGGTATGTATGTGATATGATATGGCCAATGACATGATGAGATATATTTGATGTATGAGATGATCATGTTGTAATAGTTAATATCGACTTGCATGTCGATGCATACGGCAACCGGCAGGAGCCATAGGGTTGTCTTTAATTTTTGTATGACCTGCGTGTCAATCATTAAGCGCTTTGTAATGCTTTACTTTATCGCTAAACGGTAGCAATAGTAGTAAGAGCATGGTGGGCGCGCGACAACCCCGATGGCGACACGATGATGGAGATCATGGTGTGGCGCCGGTGACGATGGAGATCATGCCGGTGCTTTGGAGATGGAGATCAAAAGCACGAGTTGATGGCCATATCATGTCACTTATGATTTGCATGTGATGTTAATCCTTTTATGCATCTTATTTTGCATAGGACGACGGTAGCATTATAAGATGATCCTTCACTAAAATTTCAAGATAAAATTGTGTTCCCCCCGAGTGTGCGCCGTTGCGAAGGTTCGTCGTTTCGAAGCACCACGTGATGATCGGGTGTGATAGACTCTACGTTCGCATACAACGGGTGCAAGCCAGTTTTGCACATGCAGAACACTCGGGTTAGACTTGACGAGCCTAGCATGTACAGACATGGCCTCGGAACACGGAGGACCGAAAGGTCGAGCATGAGTCATATAGTAGATATGATCAACATGTTGATGTTCACCATTGACACCACCTCATCTCACGTGATGATCGGACTTGGGTTGGTGAATTTGGATCATGTCACGCTCGAATGACCAGAGGGATGTCAATTTGAGTGGGAGTTATAATTAATTTGATTAGGTAATAACTCACTTATCATGAACAATAGTCTAAAATGTCTTTGCAAATCTTTTGTTGTAGATGGCTCGCGCAGTAGCTCCCCTGAATTTTAATGCATTCCTAGAGAAAGCTAAACTGAAAGATGATGGGAGCAACTTTGTGGACTGGCTCCGCAATCTGAGGATCATCCTCACAGCTGCCCAAAAGGTTTATGTCCTAAATGCACCGCTAGGTGACCCCCCCCCCGCTCCTACAGCCCCTGCAGACGTTTTGAACGTCTGGCAGACGCGTTCGGATGACTATTCGATAGTGCAGTGTGCCATGTTGTACGGCTTGGAAGGAGGACTTCAAAGGCGTTTTGAACGTCATGGTGCATATGAGATGTACCAGGAGTTGAAGTTCATCTTTGAAAAGAATGCTAAGATCGAGAGGTATGAGACCACCGATAAATTCTTTGCTTGCAAGATGGAGGAGAATTCGTCTGTCAGTGAGCACTTACTGAAGATGTCTGGGTACTATACCCGCATAGCTGATCTGGGACTTGTGTTCCCGGATGAGGCTATCATTGACAGAATTCTCCAGTCACTCCCGCCAAGCTACAAGAGCTTCGTGCAGCAGTACAACATGCAAGGGATGAATAAAACCATCGCCGAGCTGTTTTCAATGCTGAAAGTCGCTGAGGCAGACATCCAGAAGGAGTATCAAGTGTTGATGGTCAATAAAACCACCAGTTTCAAGAAGAATGGCAAGGGCAAGAAGGGTAACTCTAAGAAGGGTGGCAAAGCAGTTGCTAATCCAGTGAAGAAACCCAAGGCTGGGCCCAAGCCAGAGACTGAGTGTTTCTATTGCAAGGGGAACGGCCACTGGAAGCGGAACTGCCCCAAGTATCTGACGGACAAGAAGGGGGCCAACAACAACAAAGGTATATGTGATATACATGTTATTGATGTGTACCTTACCAACTCTCGTTGTAGTGCCTGGGTATTTGATACCGGTTCGGTTGCTCACATTTGCAACTCTAAACAGGAACTGCGGAATAAACGGAGGCTGACGAAGGACGAAGTGACGATGCGCGTGGGAAATGGTTCCAAGGTTGATGTGATCACCGTCGGCACGCTCGCTCTTCGATTACCATCGGGATTAGTTATGAACCTGAATAATTGTTATTTAGTGCCTGCGTTAAGCATGAACATTATATCTGGATCTTGTTTATTGCGAGACGGTTACTCATTTAAATCAGAGAATAATGGTTGTTCTATTTATATGAGTAATATCTTTTATGGTCATGCACCCGAAGTTAGGGGTTTATTCTTATTGAATCTCGATAGTGATGATACACATGTTCATAACATTGATGCCAAAAGATGTAGAGTTGATAATGATAATACCACTTTCTTGTGGCACTGCCGTCTGGGTCATATCGGCGTGAAACGCATGAGGAAGCTCCATGCTGATGGACTTTTGGAGTCTCTTGATTTTGAATCACTTGACACGTGCGAGCCGTGCCTCATGGGCAAGATGACAAGGACCCCGTTTTCAGGGACAATGGATCGGGCAAGTGACTTATTGGAAATCATACATACTGATGTGTGCGGTCCGATGAGTGTAACGGCGCGCGGTGGATATCGTTATTTTCTCACCTTCACTGACGACTTAAGTAGATATGGGTATATTTACTTGATGAAGCATAAGTCTGAAACTTTTGAAAAGTTCAAGCAATTTCAGAGTGAAGTTGAAAATCATCAAGAAGATCAAGTTCCTACGATCTGATCGAGGGGGAGAATATCTGAGTTATGAGTTTGGTAATCACTTAAGAAAATGTGGAATTGTTTCACAGTTGACGCCACCTGGAACACCACAGCGTAATGGTGTGTCCGAACGTCGTAATCGAACCCTATTAGATATGGTACGTTCTATGATGTCTCTTGCCGATTTGCCACTATCGTTTTGGGGATATGCGTTAGAGACAGCTGCATTCACTTTAAATAGGGCTCCATCTAAGTCCGTTGAGACAACACCGTATGAACTGTGGTTTGGTAAGAAACCTAAGTTGTCTTTTCTCAAGGTTTGGGGTTGCGATGCTTATGTCAAAAGGCTTCAGCCAGAAAAGCTCGAACCCAAAGCGGACAAATGTGTCTTCATAGGATACCCAAAAGAAACAGTTGGGTACACCTTCTATCTCAGATCCGAGGGCAAAGTGTTTGTCGCTAAGAACGGGTCCTTTCTCGAGAAAGAGTTTCTCTCGAAAGAATTGAGTGGGAGGAAGGTAGAACTTGATGAGGTTATTGAACCTCTGCTTCAACCAGAGAGTAGCGCAGCGCAGAAAGATGTTTTTGGGGAGCCTGCAGAGGTTGAAGAGGAAGCCAATGATGATGATCAAGGAGCCTCTGATCAAGTTACTACCGAACCTCGTAGGTCGACAAGGGTACGCACTGCACCTGAGTGGTATGGTAACCCTGTCTTGGAGGTCATGTTGTTAGACAACGGTGAACCTACGAGCTATGGAGAAGCGATGGTGGGCCCGGATTCCAACAAATGGTTAGAGGCCATGAAATCCGAGATGGGATCCATGTATGAAAACAAAGTATGGACTTTGGAAGTATTACCTGAAGGGCGGAAGGCCATTCAGAATAAATGGATTTTTAAGAGGAAGACGGACGCTGACGGTAATGTCACCGTGTATAAAGCTCGACTTGTGGCAAAGGGTTTTTCACAAGTTCAAGGGATTGACTACGATGAGACTTTCTCACCCGTAGCGATGCTTAAATCCGTCCGAATCATGTTAGCAATAGCTGCATATTTCGATTATGAAATTTGGCAGATGGATGTCAAAACAGCGTTCCTTAACGGTTTTCTTAAGGAAGAGTTGTATATGATACAACCGGAAGGTTTTGTCGATCCAGAGAATGCTGACAAAGTATGCAAGCTCCAGCGTTCCATTTATGGGCTGGTGCAAGCATCTCGGAGTTGGAATCTCGCTTTGATGAGGTGATCAAAGCGTTTGGGTTTATACAAGTTTACAATGAAGCTTGTATTTACAAGAAAGTGAGTGGGAGCTCTATAGCGTTTCTAATATTATATGTGGATGACATATTGCTGATTGGAAACAATATAGAACTTTTGGATAGCGTGAAGGGGTATTTGAACAAGAGTTTTTCGATGAAGGATCTCGGGGAAGCTGCTTTCATATTGGGCATCAAGATCTATAGAGATAGATCAAGACGCTTGATAGGACTTTCACAAAGTACATACCTTGATAAAGTTTTGAAGAAGTTCAAAATGGATCAATCCAAGAAGGGGTTCTTGCCGGTATTGCAAGGTACAAAGTTGAGTAAGACTCAATGCCCAGTGACTGCGGAAGATAGAGAAAAGATGAGTGTCGTCCCATATGCTTCAGCCATAGGCTCTATCATGTATGCAATGCTGTGCACAAGACCAGATGTCAGCCTTGCCATAAGTATGGCCGGAAGGTTTCAAAGTAATCCTGGTATGGATCACTGGACAGCGGTCAAGAATATCCTAAAGTACCTGAAAAGGACTAAGGAAATGTTTCTCGTTTATGGAGGTGATCAAGAGCTCGTCGTAAAGGGTTACGTCGATGCAAGCTTTGACACTGATCCGGATGACTCTAAGTCTCAAACCGGATACGTATATATTCTCAACGGGGGAGCGGTAAGCTGGTGCAGTTCCAAGCAAAGCGTGGTAGCCGATTCTACATGCGAAGCGGAGTACATAGCTGCCTCGGAGGCGGCAAAGGAAGGTGTCTGGATGAAGGAGTTCATAACAGATCTTGGAGTTGTGCCTAGTGCACTGAACCCAATGACTCTGTTCTGTGACAACACTAGTGCCATTGCTCTAGCCAAGGAACCAAGGTTTCACAAGAGGACCAGACACATAAAGCGACGCTTCAATTCCATCCGCGATTCAGTCAAGGAGGAGGACATAAACATTTGCAAAGTACACACGGATTTGAATGTTGCAGATCCGTTGACTAAGCCTCTTCCACGGGCTAAGCATGATCAACACCAAGACTCTATGGGTGTTAGATTCATTACCTTGTAATGCTAGATTATTGACTCTAGTGCAAGTGGGAGACTGTTGGAAATATGCCCTAGAGGCAATAATAAAAGAGTTATTATTATATTTCCTTGTTCATGATAATCGTTTATTATCCATGCTATAACTGTATTGATTGGAAACTCAAATACATGTGTGGATGAATAGACAGACTTTGTGTCCCTAGTGAGCCTCTACAGGACTAGCTCGTTGATCAAAGATGACCGCGGTTTCTAGGTCATAGACATGAGTTGTCATTTGATAACGGGATCACATCATTAGGAGAATGATGTGATGGACGAGACCCAAACGTTAAACACAGCTTTTGATCGTGTCAGTTATCGCTATAGTTTTCTGCATGTCAAGTATAAGTTCCTATGACCATGAGGTCATGTAACTCACTGACACCGTAGGAGTGCTTTGTGTGTGCCAAACGTCACAACGTAACTGGGTGACTATAAAGGTACTCTACAGGTATCTCCGAGGGTGTCTGTTGAGTTGACATGGATCAAGACTGGGATTTGTCACTCCGTGTGACGGAGAGGTATCTCCGGGCCCACTCGGTAATACGACATCTCAATGAGCTCAAAGTGACTAAGTAGTTGGTCACGGGATTATGTATTACGGTAACGAGTAAAGAGACTTGCCGGTAACGAGATTGAACTAGGTATAGAGATACCGACGATCGAATCTCGGGCAAGTAACATACCGACGAGACAAAGGGAACTGTATGCGGGATTGCCTGAATCCTTGACATCGTGGTTCATCCGATGAGATCATCGAGAAACATGTGGGAACCAATATGGGTATCCAGATCCCGCTATTGGTTATTGACCTGGGAGTGTCTCGGTCATGTCTACATGGTTTCCGAACCCGCAGGGTCTACACACTTAAGGTTCGGTGACGCTAGGGTTGTTAGTGAGAACAGTGCATGGTTACCGAAGGTTGTTCGGAGTCCCGGATGAGATCCCGGACGTGACGAGGGTCTCCGGAATGGTCCGGGGACGAAGATTGATATATAGGATGAAAGGTTTCGGAGTCCGGAAGTGTTCCGGGGAGCATCGGGAAATCGGCGGATTACCGAAAAGGGTTTTGGGGGTCCCGGAAGTGGTTCTGGGCCTAATGGGCCACAAAGGGGGAACACCACAGCCCTCATAGGGCTGTGCGCCCCCCCCTGGGCCCTCTCCTATGGCGCATGGGGGGCTGGCCCCTCCTAGGGCAGCCGCACCCCCTGGCTTGGGGGGCAAGGCACCTAGGGGGGGGGGGAAACCCTAGGGCCTGGCGCAGCCCTTGGCCGCCGCCCCCCCTCTGCCCTGGCCGCCGGCCCCCCTAGGGGAAACCCTAGGGCGCCCCCCTCTCCTCCTTCCCCCTATATATAGAGAGGTAGAGGGAGGGCAGCCAACACACGTTTGTGCCTCGGTGCTGCCCTCCCTCTCCCACAACATATTCGTCTCCCCGCGGTGCTTAGGCGAAGCCCTGCTGGAATCCTCCTCCACCATCACCACCACGCCGTCGTGCTGCCGGTCTCTCCATCAACCTCTCCTCCACCCCTTGCTGGATCAAGAAGGAGGAGACGTCCCCGAGCCGTACGTGTGAAGAACGCGGAGGCACTGTTGCTTCGTTGCTAGGATCTTCGGCGATCTGAATCGCGGCGAGTACGACTCCATCAACCGCGTTCTTAACGCTTCCGCTTAGCGATCTACAAGGGTACGTGGATCCAACTCTCCTCTCGTAGTAGCATCTCCTAGATTGATCTTGGTGAACGTAGGAAAAATTTTTGTTTCCCATGCAACGTTCCCCAACAGTGGTATCAGAGCTAGGATCTTGCGTAGATGCTTTCTCGAGTAGAACACAAAAGGGTTTGTGGGCGTTGATGTTTAAATTGCTGCCCTCCTTAGTCTTTCTTGATTCAGCGGTATTATGGGATGAAGCGGCCCGGACCAACTTTACATGTCCACGTACATGAGACCGGTTCCATCGACAGACATGTGACTTTTGTTGCATAAGATGGCTGGCGGGTGTCTGTCTCTCCTATCTTAGTTGAATCGGAATAGAACAAGGCGGTCCTTGTAGAAGGTTAAATAGCAACTTGAATATCACCGTTGTGGCTTTGCGTAGGTAAGAAGCGTTCTTGCTAGATACCCATAGCAGCCACGTAAAACATGCAACAACAAATTAGAGGACGTCTAACTTGTTTTTGCAGGGTATGAATGTGATATGATATGGCCAATGACATGATGAGATATATTTGATGTATGAGATGATCATGTTGTAATAGTTAATATCGACTTGCATGTCGATGCATACGGCAACCGGCAGGAGCCATAGGGTTGTCTTTAATTTTTGTATGACCTGCGTGTCAATCATTAAGCGCTTTGTAATGCTTTACTTTATCGCTAAACGGTAGCAATAGTAGTAAGAGCATGGTGGGCGCCGACAACCCCGATGGCGACACGATGATGGAGATCATGATGATGGGGATCATGGTTTGGCGCCGGTGACGATGGAGATCATGCCGGTGCTTTGGAGATGGAGATCAAAAGCACGAGTTGATGGCCATATCATGTCACTTATGATTTGCATGTGATGTTAATCCTTTTATGCATCTTATTTTGCTTAGGACGACGGTAGCATTATAAGATGATCCTTCACTAAAATTTCAAGATAAAATTGTGTTCCCCCCGAGTGTGCGCCGTTGCGAAGGTTCGTCGTTTCGAAGCACCACGTGATGATCGGGTGTGATAGACTCTACGTTCGCATACAACGGGTGCAAGCAAGTTTTGCACATGCAGAACACTCGGGTTAGACTTGACGAGCCTAGCATGTACAGACATGGCCTCGGAACACGGAGGACCGAAAGGTCGAGCATGAGTCATATAGTAGATATGATCAACATGTTGATGTTCACCATTGACACCACCTCATCTCACGTGATGATCGGACTTGGGTTGGTGAATTTGGATCATGTCACACTCGAATGACCAGAGGGATGTCAATTTGAGTGGGAGTTATAAATAATTTGATTAGGTAGTAACTCACTTATCATGAACAATAGTCTAAAATGTCTTTGCAAATCTTTTGTTGTAGATGGCTCGCGCAGTAGCTCCCCTGAATTTTAATGCGTTCCTAGAGAAAGCTAAACTGAAAGATGATGGGAGCAACTTTGTGGACTGGCTCCGCAATCTGAGGATCATCCTCACAGCTGCCCAAAAGGTTTATGTCCTAAATGCACCGCTAGGTGACCCCCCCGCTCCTACAGCCCCTGCAGACGTTTTGAACGTCTGGCAGACACGTTCGGATGACTATTCGATAGTGCAGTGTGCCATGCTGTACGGCTTGGAAGGAGGACTTCAAAGGCGTTTTGAACGTCATGGTGCATATGAGATGTACCAGGAGTTGAAGTTCATCTTTGAAAAGAATGCTAAGATCGAGAGGTATGAGACCACCGATAAATTCTTTGCTTGCAAGATGGAGGAGAATTCGTCTGTCAGTGAGCACTTACTGAAGATGTCTGGGTACTATACCCGCATAGCTGATCTGGGACTTGTGTTCCCGGATGAGGCTATCATTGACAGAATTCTCCAGTCACTCCCTCCTAGCTACAAGAGCTTCGTGCAGCAGTATAACATGCAAGGGATGAACAAAACCATCGCCGAGCTGTTTTCGATGCTGAAAGTCGCTGAGGCAGACATCCAGAAGGAGTATCAAGTGTTGATGGTCAATAAAACCACCAGTTTCAAGAAGAATGGCAAGGGCAAGAAGGGTAACTCTAAGAAGGGTGGCAAAGCAGTTGCTCATCCAGTGAAGAAACCCAAGGCTGGGCCCAAGCCAGAGACTGAGTGTTTCTATTGCAAGGGGAACGGCCACTGGAAGCGGAACTGCCCCAAGTATCTGGCGGACAAGAAGGGGGCCAACAACAACAAAGGTATATGTGATATACATGTTATTGATGTGTACCTTACCAACTCTCGTTGTAGTGCCTGGGTATTTGATACTGGTTCGGTTGCTCACATTTGCAACTCTAAACAGGAACTGCGGAATAAACGGAGGCTGGCGAAGGACGAAGTGACGATGCGCGTGGGAAATGGTTCCAAGGTTGATGTGATCGCCGTCGGCACGCTCGCTCTTCGATTACCATCGGGATTAGTTATGAACCTGAATAATTGTTATTTAGTGCCTGCGTTAAGCATGAACATTATATCTGGATCTTGTTTATTGCGAGACGGTTACTCATTTAAATCAGAGAATAATGGTTGTTCTATTTATATGAGTAATATCTTTTATGGTCATGCACCCGAAGTTAGGGGTTTATTCTTATTGAATCTCGATAGTGATGATACACATGTTCATAACATTGATGCCAAAAGATGTAGAGTTGATAATGATAATACCACTTTCTTGTTGCACTGCCGTCTGGGTCATATCGGCGTGAAACGCATGAGGAAGCTCCATGCTGATGGACTTTTGGAGTCTCTTGATTTTGAATCACTTGACACGTGCGAGCCGTGCCTCATGGGCAAGATGACAAGGACCCTGTTTTCAGGGACAATGGAACGGGCAAGTGACTTGTTGGAAATCATACATACTGATTCAACCCGATCGAGCCAACCAGCGTGCCTCCTGCCCGAGCTCCTCTCCTGCTCATTCCATTGCGCCCTCATTCCCGAGCACCTCGACCCCACCATCTCGCCTCCGTCCGCCGCCATCTTCTTCCCGGAGGTCCGTCGTCGCGCCCCACTTCCTCTGCTTCGAGGAGAGCCAGGTGCTCGCGTTGACCGACTCCAGGTCGTCCGCACCCGCGTGCACGCTGTGCTGCAGCTGCTTCCACCATGGCCTCGGCCTCTGCCGCCTCCATGCCGCCCACTCCACTAGGACCTCGTCGGGCCCCGTCGTCGGTGTCTCCGGCGTCCAGGAGCCCAAGACTCCGCCATGGATGTACACCGCCGCTCTCAGTCGGGAGCTCAACCCCGAGCCCCCATCGACCTCCAGGTCAACCCCATCGCCCGCTCGCCGTTCCTCTCCTTATTTTCCCTCCTCCCGCAGCTCTCTCTCTTCCGTTCTAATCTCTCTCTCTCTCTGAACCTCTGGCTCAGGGACGCCATGGACGCCCAGCAGGAGATCCCGCCGGCTTGACTCCAGGTCCGGTCGACGTCCGCTGCAGCCTCCTCCTCTGCCCCGCGGCCCTCGCCGCCCGCCGAGACCCGTAGCGCCGCTGACTCCCATATCCAGCGCCCCTGCTTCGTGTTGGAAGGGGGAAGCAGCGAGCCAAGCGCCCAGCCGCCCCAAGCGAAGTCAACGCCAAGTCCCTCTTCGCGTTGGCGGAGCCCCGATCCCGGATTCTGCCCGTCGCCCGCACCCGTTTACCGCATCGATATCCCCTGCTTCGCTCGCACGGGCCGGTGATGTCTACACATGCTTCTACTCTTGTAGACTATGTTGGGCCTCCAAGCGCAGAGGTTTGTAGGACAGCAGCAATTTCCCTCAAGTGGATGACCTAAGGTTTATCGAACTCAGGGAAGTAGAGGTTGAAGATGGTCTCTCTCAAGCAACCCTGCAACTAAGATACAAGAAGTCTCTTGTGTCCCCAACACACCTAATACACTTGTTAGATGTATAGGTGCACTAGTTCGGCGAAGAGATGTTAAATGGCAAGTGATATGGATGGCAAAACAAAGTAATATAAATCTGTAATAAAAAGTGCAGCAAGCAAACAAGTGGTAAACGTGAGCACAAATGGTATTGCAATGGTGGAAACAAGGCCTAGGGATCATACTTTCACTAGTGGCAACTCCCAACAACATTAACATAATCGAATCACATGATATTTCCCATAAAACATGCAAGGGGGACGCACCCGGAGGTCATTCCTTCGTGGTCAAGAGAGGACGAGAATTATGTAGGGCTACAAAAGCACACCTCAAAGTTCGTAGTTCTCAATCTAAGGATTTCCCAATGTCACCGCGGCCATCCAAAGAGAGTCCCACAATCACCACAACATATCTAAAGGATAGTCAAAGACAAGCACCAAGAGACTCTCAATCTTCAATCAACACACAAGAGAGGAAATCACTCATGAAAATATTTTTCTAATCCATGTCAAATAGACCGCTGTCACCTTGGTCTCGAGGATTATACTAGATAAAGACAAGTGAGTACATCAATCCAATACATAGAGGAAGGGGAAATATCATGGGATCACCCTAGATTAACATAGCCTATGATCACAACGAAGATCACATCATGGGAGAGAGAGATAACCACATAGCTACACGTACGAGCCCTCGGCCCCGGAGAAGACTACTCACACATGGACATGGTGAGGAGGAGGTTGATGATGGTGTTGATGGAGAGGTGCAGCCCCGCGAGGAGGAGACGGCCGGCGGCAGCCACGGAGGCGGCGGCGGCGGCCCTAGGGGGCGGCGGCGGCCCTCGGGGCGGAGGCGGCCCTAGGGGGCAGCGGCTCCTTGGCCCCCCTTCTTCCTTGTGGATGGTGCTGCAATGGTGCTGGTCCTCCCCTCCAAGACGGCGGCTCGGGAGGAGGAAAATTCGTGGCCCTTGGTGACCTAGGTTTCCTCTCTTTATATAGACTCTCGGATTCCCGTCATCAGATTTTGGGCCTCAGTAAAACGGGCTTTACTCGGCCGTCCGTACTCCGATTTTGACCAATTTTATATCCAGAAGCATCGCCTCGAAATTCCCCACAACTTTCGCAACTTGACTTTTTCCGTTTGACGTCGTCTTCGGGTAGGCACGTGACCATCTTTAAAAAAACGTTCTCAGACAGATTTCAGGAAAGTCAGAGTCCTACTCCAGTACGACTCCTTTTGCGTTTTTGTCAATTTCCAAGTAATTCCTACACAATAAAGTGTAAAACAAGAACATTGTGCACTTTTGCAACCATTAGTAGGTTAGTACAAATATGATCAAAAGTGTATGGAAGTGCATAAATATCATAGCAATATCACACAAAAAGGGCATGGAGCAAGCAGAAATTATAGATACGTTTTGGACGTATCAACATCCCCAAGCTTAATTACTGCTCGTCCTCGAGTAGGTAAATGATAACAAGTATAATTTCTGTGGTGACATGTTATTAACCATATAAGAACTTTTTACAGTCACATAACAAAAGCTTACTGAGACAATGAATCTGTAGTAATTAAGTTGCCTCATGAGAAAATCACAAAGAACTGAAAGTTTTACAATATGATACTGAAACACTCAATAAGATTTGCAGTGAGCATGGTGTGCAAATATGATAAAGTGGTACCTCGCTTGCCCCCTTTAGTGAAGCAAAACATAAATGCAGGGGCACCTCCAAGGTTTAAGTGACGACTAGATACAATGATTTCAGAATAAACGATATCATAATCATGCAAAAGAGAATGGTACTTTGGGACAATGCACATTACACTCAGAATGACAAACATGCTCTCAATAGTTGGTGCTTTAAAGAAGGTGGAGACTCTCGAACCGTGGCTTTTGTTGGCAAGGTTGAAAACCCGTGGTCGGAAACAAAAACTAAACATGTACCAGAGCTCTTGGTTTTAAAAACAGAGGTAATATTTTTTTTTTGGAATATGCATGTTTCGTCAACGAATGCTAGCAGATAACTCAATTACTTCTCGAGCTGGACAAGTTTCGAGGAGCGGCTCCCGAAGGAGGACGATCACATCCTCTTAATCTCCTTTGTTTATCACTGCCAAAGTTTTCTGATTTCTCATGAACAAAGCGTGAAGGAGGGTTTGTTTGTTGTATAATTTTTTAATGAGCCGGGCGCACTCTATGCCAGTTCCTTCTCGTATTATGGGTTTGCACATTAGACATGCAATCCCGGGGTGAAGCTTGTCCAACTTAAAAAGATCATGAATTAACTACTACTTCCTCATGAGCTAAAACAGAGGCACAAAAGAGAAATGCTTTTTTTGAATAATTTCGAGATGGTACATGAAAGTCTTCGTTAGGAATGGCAGGTAAATACCATGTATAGGAAGGTATGGTGGACTCATATGGCATAACTGGTTTAAAGGATTTTGGATGCACAAGCAGTCAGTCCGCTTAGTATAGGTGGAGGTTAGCAAAAGACTGGGAGCGACCAACTAAAAGAGCAATGACGGTCATAATCATGCAGAGCGACAAAGCAACATTGAATTAGGCATGGAAGTTATATCGCTACTCGGAAATAAAAGATCATCAAGGCTTGACAGACTTTCTTTACAGTCTTTAATATGTGTGAGCATACGCCAAGTCAATCAAAATAAATTCTTGAAGGAAGATATCACTAAACCATACCACATCATAGGCAAACAAATCATGTTGGTACTCCAATAACACATTGGGTACCCCCCAGCTATTTGAGACTAACCATAAGAAAACATGAACTACTAAGCACCATTATGCACGTAGCATTTTTATCATAGACATATCGACCAATGCAACATAAGCAAACTCTCTTAATAAGATAAGCATGATAAATAAAGAGAGTTCAAGCGACCAACTAAACAAAAGCTCTTTAAAAAGATAAGCATGAAAACTAAGAGCTAAGCATGACAGTAGCTATTGAAAGACCAAGAACATACACAGCAAAGATAAACATGAAAATTCTATGTTGTGTTCTAGGTTGAAGTGGAGCGGGTCTCTCTCCCACACAAAGAAAGCTGAGTTCCAACTCGTTATGAAAAGCTAAAGGAAACTAAAAAGGAAACTAAAAGCAAGACGCTCCAAGCATAGCACATAACACATGAAGTGATAAAAATATAGTGGAACGAAAGACGAACTGATAATGTTGATGGAGAAGGGGATGCACGGGGGCATCCCCAAGTTTAGACGCTTGAGTCTTCTTGAATATTTCTTGGGGGTGCATGGGGGCATCCCCAAGCTTGAGCGTTTGACACTCCTGAATCTTTTTATCATCTTCCGTCGCACACTTGAAAACTCCCTTCATACATAACTCATCATAATCTGATTAGCGAGGTTAGTACCCTTAATAAAATAATTGTTCCTTGCTGGAAATAAGGATATTCTTGAAGGTCTACTGTTTCTCAAGATTGCCAAAAGGTTTTTGCAAAGAAAAAGCAAGCTCAAGGTTTGCAAAATGAGGGAAAGGCAAAACAGGACAGAATCTGTGAAAAACAGAACAGCAGGTAGTAAATGATTTTTTCGGGGCACTTCTGCAACTCTAATCAAAAAACTCAGAACAGATGCACGAAAGACAATTGTATAGAGCACGCTGTCGAAAAAATTCGGACCAAAAAGATGATCTGGTGATTTTATACGAATTTTTCTATCCAAGGACAGAATCTGTTTCCTGGACAGCACGTCACAACTTTTGAACTTTCTTGCAATCAGAGGCTACACTTGGCACAAAGTTGAAAAGCAAAGATACAATGATGATGCTACTGTAGTAACAACATCAAGACACAACAAAAGCAAAATAAAAATTTATTCATGTGGGCTGCCTCCCAAAAGCGCTTTCTTTTATGCCTTTAAGCTAGGCTTAAGACTTTAATGATCCTCTCGTAGGAATAAGAGTTGAAGAACAAAAGAGAGCATCAAGAAGCAAATACCAAACACATTTAAGCCTAACATGCTTCCTATGCATAGGAATATTGCAATAGAATCATTCATTGAAGCACAAAGCAATAAGCATAGGAAGACAAAACAAGTGCAGCTTCAAAACCTTCAACATAAAGAGAGGGAACTTGATATTATTGAAATATCTATAAGCATATGTTCCCTTCTCATAATAATTTTCAGTGGGATCACGAATAAACTCAACAATATAAGCATCACATAAAGCATTGTTACCATGATCCACATGCAAAAAGGTACTCTTACTCTCCACATAAGCATCTTTGAGGAGCCCATGGTTAGGACTTTTTAGTATTAACGTTTTCAGTCCCCCCCAAGCTTGAGCTATGCTGTCTCCGTCATGAGGATAGAAATTATAAACATAATTCCTATTCTCATGGACTTCATGAAGAGGATAAAACTTGGAGTAAAAGAGAGACTGGATCTCTTCCCACTCCAGCAGGTGAGAGTCATTTAGTAGCCTATACCATTCTGAAGCTTTATCTATAAGTGATACGGCGAACAATTTCCTCATGACAAACTCCCTTGATACACCTGCAAGCTTAAATAATGAACATAATTGTGACAGATATAGCAAGTGTTCACCGGGATGTCTGTCTCCTGCGTAACGATTAGCCAAAACATAATCGATAATACCAGCTGGTATTTTATAGGGCACAATTTCAGTAGGGGGAGGAGCAACCACCACAGGTGTGGGGCGTCTTCCCGCAAGCAATGATCCAATAGCAAGGTTGTCCATAAGCATAACTAGTGAAATAAAAACAAGAAACAAAAAGATTTAATTGCAAGATCTAAAGATATACCTTCAAGCGCTCACCTCCCCGGCAACGGCGCCAGAAATAGCTTGATGTCTACACACGCTTCTACTCTTGTAGACTACGTTGGGCCTCCAAGCGCAGAGGTTTATAGGACAGCAACAATTTCCCTCAAGTGGATGACCTAAGGTTTATCGAACTCAGGGAAGTAGAGGTTGAAGATGGTCTCTCTCAAGCAACCCTGCAACTAAGATACAAGAAGTCTCTTGTGTCCCCAACACACCTAATACACTTGTTAGATGTATAGGTGCACTAGTTTGGCGAAGAGATGTTAAATGGCTAGAGATATGGATGGCAAAACAAAGTAATATAAATCTGTAATAAAAAGTGCAGCAAGCAAACAAGTGGTAAACGTGAGCATAAATGGTATTGCAATGGTGGAAACAAGGCCTATGGATCATACTTTCACTAGTGGCAACTCCCAACAACATTAACATAATCGAATCACATGATATTTCCCATAAAACATGCAAGGGGGACGCACCCGGAGGTCATTCCTTCGTGGTCAAGAGAGGACGAGAATTATGTAGGGCTACAAAAGCACACCTCAAAGTTCGTAGTTCTCAATCTAAGGATTTCCCAATGTCACCGCGGCCATCCAAAGAGAGTCCCACAATCACCACAACATATCTAAAGGATAGTCAAAGACAAGCACCAAGAGACTCTCAATCTTCAATCAACACACAAGAGAGGAAATCACTCATGAAAATATTTTTCTAATCCATGTCCAATAGACCACTGTCAACTTGGTCTCGGGGATTATACTAGATAAAGACAAGTGAGTACATCAATCCAATACATAGAGGAAGGGGAAATATCATGGGATCACCCTAGATTAACATAGCCTATGATCACAACGAAGATCACATCATGGGAGAGAGAGATAACCACATAGCTACACGTACGAGCCCTCGGCCCCGGAGAAGACTACTCACACATGGACATGGTGAGGAGGAGGTTGATGATGGTGTTGATGGAGAGGTGCAGCCCCGCGAGGAGGAGACGGCCGGCGGCAGCCACGGAGGCGGCGGCGGCCCTCGGGGCAGCGGCTCCTTGGCCCCCCTTCTTCCTTGTGGATGGTGCTGCAATGGTGCTGGTCCTCCCCTCCAAGACGGCGGCTCGGGAGGAGGAAAATTCGTGGCCCTTGGTGACCTAGGTTTCCTCTCTTTATATAGACTCTCGGATTTCCGTCATCAGATTTTGGGCCTCAGTAAAACGGGCTTTACTCAGCCGTCCGTACTCCGATTTGGACGAATTTTATATCCAGAAGCATCGCCTCGAAATTCCCCACAACTTTCGCAACTAGACTTTTTCCGTTTGACGTCGTCTTCGGGCCGGAACGTGACCATCTTTAAAAAACGTTCTCAGACAGATTTCAGCAAAGTCAGAGTCCTACTCCAATACGACTCCTTTTGCGTTTTTGTCAATTTCCAAGTAATTCCTACACAATAAAGTGTAAAACAAGAACATCGTGCAGTTTTGCAACCATTAGTAGGATAGTCCAAATATGATCAAAAGTGTATGGAAGTGCATAAATATCATAGCAATATCACACAAAAAGGGCATGGAGGAAGCAGAAATTATAGATACGTTTTGGACGTATCAGCCGGCGTCTCCAGCCGCAAGTTCCGCGGCCCAGATTCCTCCTCACCGACGCTGGGCTAGGCCCATGGTGAGGCCACCTCTAGCGCCCACCTTTGTTTTTTTTCTCTGTTGGGCCGGCAGCCAGTTTCGGCCTCTTATGTTTTTTTCAGTCCTGCGAATTTGCTAATCTTACATTCTTAAGAAGTTGCTCCCCACTACACCAATTCTCTAAACATGCACACTATCCACGTCATCTTCATGCCACCTCAGCATTCAGTTTGAAAAAGAACAGCCAATCAGCGTGATTCCCCGCACTGCCACGGCCCAAGTGGAAAATAACGCTTCGTGCTTCCACGCCGGGCCATCGCTGTGCCTCTGAACTCGACCGCTTATTTTTTTTTTTTGTGCTAAGCTATCGAAGGTTTCGTACGTGGGCTATACAGTTGTTCTCTTTGGTCGTTGGTGGGGGTTTTGACACGTTCTAAGCCCATCCCTCATTACATCTCCATCTTCCCCGTGCACACCCTAATGCTGCCCCGTCGAGCCGCCGCCACAAGCGCCACTCCCGCACAGTCCCATGACCAGCCGCCGGCTCCGCTACTATGCTCCCCGACGAGCCCCTCGGCAAGACGCTGCCACGCCGGGCACTTCCTGACCAGTCTGCCGGTTAGCCACTGCCACGCCGGGCGCTCTCCAGGCCAGCCGCCTCCGTGACTGACGCGCCTCCGCCTGCTCCAGCCGTCACGACCGATCTCCCGGCCACAAATACGCATTAACTTGCTTCCCGCTACTGCTCTAAAGCAACCACAATCCTTCCACTTCCATGACGCATGATCTCCTAGCCACAATGTAGGCACAAATGCACATGAAACGCCCCCACGCACCACATAATTCATCGCTCTTCATTACCTCGCCCTCCATTACGCTGCAAATGCGGGAGGAAGTGTGCTTATATACCCCTATGTAGTGCCATCCATCCAGCTCGCAGGGCTTCTGGTGTTCCATCTGGGAAGATGGATCCGGCCTGGTAGCTCAACACTCTATTTGCAACAGCCTATCATTGTTCCAATCCTCAAGCTTTTGCCTTTAAATCATCTCAGGTTGCGCTTGGGGGATCTAAGGCAAGAAATGCTCAGACTTTCCTTCCTATTCCGCCTTCGCCATGCTTGATGTGAAGAAGCTCGGCTGGAGGCTCCTCCACCATGGGCAAAAAGGGGTAGCAACGATGGCACGATGCCATAGTGGTACCTCTTTGTTTTTACAGTATATTTAGCTCCGCATAACTCTTTTTGGACTTGAATTATGTGGACAGACAGATGAGTACATTTCTGAGGGGTTTGTATCGAACTTGCTTTGTTTCCCGCTACTTTGTTCTTCTCTGTTTTTGAAACTCCTTTGTAAACAGTGTTAAAGAAAATTTTGAATTCAGTAAAATAAAAAGTTTTTTCACATGACATGGATAAATACGCTGATTTATAGTTGCAGGCAATTAATTTCCGGGAGTACTACTGTTGGTGATTTACTGAATTCAGCTAAGATGGCAATGGTGATGGCGTACTGCATGAGTACAACCTCTCCCGCCGCATCCTCCTCTACTCGGAATTTCGGACAACCACAACAATCTCCTCACTGCTAACTATCGCAATGACATCATCGTCGCTACTCGCTACATGTCCTTCTCCTCAGGACTGTCGCCGCGGCGCAAGAGTGATTGGTGTTTCTTGATTTCAGTCAGTTGTTGAGCGTATCTAACAGTTGACTTATTCCATGCCCATTCTGTTTTCAGATTTTGCAGGGGGGAAGAGCATGTTGAAAGATGTTGCTAATAAGGGATTGCCAAGGGAAATAGGTAAAATGAATTTCCATCCAAGATTTAGTAACTGATGGATTGTCCTATACACTAGAGACGTGATTCTAATTTGCCCAAGGAGGTGTCTCGCAAAGTTGTCATTTTTCTAATGTCCATTTAAGTACATGATGAATAGGTATTGTGTCATATTTCAGGGTAAGACCTCTATATCTATGACTAAGCTTTCTATATGGTAATCATATATATATTTGGGTTAGTTTGTCCTTGGAGTACTATTTAGCTACTTCACTTATTTTTCTCATCTCAAGTTAAATATTTGTGGTACAGACTTTTAGTTGCCCAAATTGTTCCTTTGACTAATTAAGCGAATTGTGTTTGCTACTGTTGTGTGTACCATTCAACTGCCCTCATTGCTATGGAAGAGGTGTTAGTGGATAAAGGACATAATATATTATAACTAGATGCATATTTGGCACGTGTTACTTTCTGGTCTTTGTTGGGGCTTTAGTAATTTAAAGCAGGTGCAGCTTGTGCCTCTGTTCTAATTTCTTTTGCACATATTAATGTAATTGATCTCAAGTATCCCTTGCATTGAAGATGTCTAATAATTTGTCGGTCTCATAGATATATGTTATTCGCAGGATATACACCTTTACTTTGTCAAGTATTCAAGCAAGTGAGGTTAGTTATTCATGTGTGTTACTTCTGAGTTCGAGCCAAACATAGACCACTTATCCATTGAAAATAAGAAAGAAAATATGTTAAGATCATTATGCTCATTCATATCCATTGACATCTTTGTCACTAATATGAATCAACATTCAACAACATAGCAACATTCGCTATATATGCTGATGACCACCAAATTTGACCTTCACCAATGGTGTTGAAAAACAAGAAATAAATCTTAATGCAACCATAACCAGAGGTAATTGCCCCTCCTCAACTCATGTTGAATTATTGACTTCTCACATTTTTAGTCCACCAGTTTTATGCCAGGAGCAAGTACAATTAATTATGTAATCATGAGATACATGTGTCATGTCTTTCAGGTACTGTTACACTAGCTTCCGCAGGAGATTTGGAGCATGCATCCAAATTCGATGAAATTTCATAATCAAAGTTATATTGTTGATTCATGTTATGCTTACACATGAAAATGCAGGTGAAGATATTTTCTCCATTCATAATGATACTTATGAGAGTATCTCTTTCTTTTTTGGCAAAAAAAGCGATGGTCGGAGAAGGTTAAAAGAAACTTGATAATTACAAGACAAAAAATTATTACATGTTGTCTTGGTAATATTTTGTTTGGGCGTACAATTATTTTGACAACCCTCAACAGAGTGCTATGTGTTTTTCATAAGTTTTGATTATTTTTTAGCTCATGTTTATACATGTTTTCTAACAAGATTCCTGCGGCAACGCGCGGGGTATCATCTAGTTATTCCAGTTGCTGCAGTTTTACAGGAAACCCCTCCAAGTTTCATGCATTAATAACTCCATAACCATGTTTCACATGCAAAAACTTTATATATGAAAAATGTTTAGAATTATGTGTAGATTAATATTATGCCACTTTCATGCCTATTTAAAATGTGTAAAATGATGTTTGTTTAAATTTGCTCAAATAACTTGTTAAAATGGTTTAATTCATAACTAAATAACCGTAGCTCGATTTTAATAAACTTTATATGTATATGGGGTGGAAAAATGTGTAGATTAACATGGTGCACTTTGTTTTGCTGTTTAACAACATTAAAATGTGGTAATAGGCAGAACAGTACCAAGTTCAAATTATGCACATGGGGAGTTTCCGGGATTGTTGTTGTTATTTCCGGCCTCATTTAAAATGACTAGATAGTGTAGTTTGCTTAAGTTTCACCTCTTGCCATGTTAACAAACATTTAATATTGTTTTGTAAATAAAAGAGAGTCAACTAAATAAATAACATGTGGTGTTTTGTCAATATGCAACTCGTTGCATATTGAGCTCCACTTAACTTGTAGTTTTGTTTGTGCACTTTGCCATGCCATGCATATTTAAACCGGACATGCATCATACTTGGTTGTGCATCATATGCCATGGTTATGATATGTGTGTTTACCATGTTGTTTGCTTATTTCCGGTATGCTTCTCTCGTTAGCTTCGGGTTCGTTCCGAAGTTGTGAGGATTTGTTCGACTACTTCATGGACCCGTTCTTCTTCCTTGCGGAATCCCAGGCAAGATGACCATCCCATTGGATACCTTTACTATCAATGCCATGCTAGATGTCTCGATGCTATCGTTATATGTCGCGCTACCCATCTTTATTGTCAGCCTCTCCTTGTTGCCATGAAACATCTAAACTTTGACACCTTCCTAGCAAACCTTTGTTTGGCTATGTTACCCGCTTGCTCAGCCCCTCTTATAGCGTTGGTAGTTGCAGGGGAAGATGAAGATTGCTCCATGTTGGAACTTGTTGTTGGAATATCACAATATCTATTATTATTATTAACACACCTATATACTGGGCATGGGTGGAAGGCTTGGCCTTTTGCTCGATGTTTTGTTCCACTCATGCCACCTTAGGAGCCAATAAACCGACATTATGTTCCTTGATTTTGCGTTCCTTACACGGTTGGGTATATGGGGACACCTTGACAGTTCGTCTTTGAATAAAACTCCTCCAGCAAGGCCCAACATTGGTTTTAATTTGCCTCATAATAAAAAACTTAACTAATTATTTGCATAGGGGGTCATGTCCCCGGGTTCTTAATTATACATAGCAGGGGGGCCAGTGCTGATGGTGTTGGTCCCAAACGGGGGTTATGCAGGGCCACCATGGGGAAACTCGAGGATTGGCTCATGTAGGATCACCCATCCGGTCGTGGCCTGAGACGAGATACGCGCGGCTACTATCAGGGTGTCGACACACCGGGAGGTCTTGCTGGACTTGTTTTACCATTGTCGAAATGTCTTGTGCACCGGGATTCCGAGCCTGATCGGATTGTCCCTAAGATAAGGGGTAATATTATTATTACTTCTGGTGATCGTGAGAGCTTGTGATGGGCTAAGTTGGGACACCCCTGCAGGGTTTTGATCTTTCGAAAGCCGTGCCCGTGGTCACGTGGTAGATTGGAATTTGTTAATGTCCGGTTGTAGAAAACTTGACAGAGGATCCGAAGTAAAACACACAACTGTGTGAGTAACCGTGACTGTCTCTTTTCACTTTGATAAGCGAACACGGTGGGGTTATGTTTGACTCGTAGGTAGTTCAGGATCTTTAGCGATCACTACTAGTTTGCGACCGTTTGCGTAGATGCTCATCTTATTCTTGTACTCGTAAGTTACCCACCATATTATGCTTAGCCGCTGCTGCAACCTCACCACTACCCTTCTCCATACCCATAAAGCTTTGCTAGTCTTGATACCCATGGTTATGGGATTGCTGAGTCCTCGTGGCTCACAGATACTACAACACCAGATGCAGGTACAGCTGAGAACAGTGCAGAAGATGTTTCAGAACTTCAGTGGGAGTTCGATGAAGAGCGTAGCCGTATGTATGTGACGTTGTTCGACGATCAGTAGTGGTTCCTACTAGGGACGATCAGGGCTTGTGTTATTTATGGTATCTTTCATTTGGATCTTCATCCATAGTCGGACTCTGATGTTATTTGGATGATGATTGTTTATGTAATGCATTGTGTGACGTGGCGAGTGTAAGCCAACTACTCTTTTGCAATTTCATGCCTCTTTTACATGAGTCGTGCAAAGATACCATACTTGAGATCTTTCTAGTATGAGCTTATGCCTTTAAGTCGTGCCTCGACATGTGGGAGGTATAATCTCATACTGGGCATTACAAGTTGGTATTAAGAGCCTTCTCCGACCTAGAAGCCCCCACTGATTGATCGAATCGTTGACGGTTGAGTCTAGGCACACACTTGAAAATGTTTTGAGTCCTCTATATATATCGGAGAGTATGATTTCTTTTGCTCCTCATCCCTTTATCACCCTGGTGAGGTCTCCTGATAATTACTTATCTCTTCTACTCTAAAAAATTCACTAATTTTTTTAGGATCACGCGAGTATTGTTTGGATTGTTCCGATGTCTTTGTGATGAGAACATTGTTCTCGATGCCTCCTGTCATTTAGGGGTTGTGGCAGTGTCCCGGGGAGTTGAGCTCCGAGGTGTTGTCGTCACAAATTTATTGCAGCAGTTCTGGAATACTTAAGACGGCCGGCATCGAAAACTCTCCTATGCGGTTAGTGGCAAGATAACCCCGACATCACCCAGTACTGGGGAGGTAGTTCGGGAGTATTGCCATAGCTTGTATAGCTGATGCGTTTCGAAGGTCCGAGGTAAACGGTTTCCGGAAATAACTGGTTATGTGTTGAAGGATGGATACAGCTGGATGTAGGATTAGAGTTGAGTGCGCGATGCTTCCCCTGTATCCCCAACACCCGATTGCACAACTGGAAACTTTCGGAAATTAATAGGTGGGTTCATCTAGTAGCTCGTAGGCATTCTTCCAATGAGTGCATGATATGGAGTTCGGGGTTCAACATTGAGTGAAGAGGTTTTATGAGCGTTGTTCCAATCGGGAGTTGCATCTTAAAGGGTCCTTGGCTATGCTGATCCGGGGATTGCAAAACCCTTTTGTAACACGTTCCATGAGCTTTCAACACGAACATGTGGGACGAAGCTTCTATCTTGTATTTGTTCTATCCGCTCCTTGTTGTTTTTATTTACTTTTTGTTCTCCCAAGTAGATTCTCGACAAGTTGATGTATCATTTAAGCTGTGGAATTCATTCGTTCAATTCTCTGTTCAAATGATATTGTGAAGATTATGTTGCAACATATCTATCCTTTGTTTTTGTTTTGATTCTGGTATTCGAGTTGCTTCGATGTCAAGTGTTGATTCCATACCTTTCCTAAGCGGTGTTCTCATATTTCTATGTGAGTGCTAGTCCTTCTTGATCATCGAGATTGTCATGTAAATTCTTTTCAACCGATGCGCTTCTCTTCAAGCTAAACCGATCCTTTTAATTTGTGCAAGATCAATCCTTGGTTTTTCTCAACGGTGTATGTTTCATTCATTCCAAATTGTCTTTGTTTTCCCCGCCCTCCCTCCCTTCTTCTTCTCGGAGCCAGAAATTCTTAAATGAAATATCCATTTTATTAATGTGATGTTTCTTCATTCGTTTCGTTCAATTTCATTATCCGGTGATTCTCAGGAAGATGCTCAGGAAACTTCAAGTTCATCATTCTTTTGTTCTCAAATTCTGCCGGTGGATGTAATTCAAGCTTGGTGTTCATCATATCTGTTCCTCTTGTTTCACATGTTTTCCGATGTTGGAATTTCTTACCCAAATTCTCTCTTGCTTATTCAACTCTCTCTAATTCATATCCGGAGTGTTGAAGATATATCAGGAGATTCGCATGTCCATTCCCAATTTGTTCTAGCTATGTTGTGGTTGTTATCTCATTCAAGCCATTTAATTCAACCGGTGCAATACCTCTTAAGCAATCTTTTTCAACGGTGATTTCTTTAGTGGGCCCTAACCCACAGGTCTTTTTCCAGTACCTTACCTGACTCTTCTATTTTTCTGGAGTTATACTTAAATTCTTTCAAGTGTGACGTAGGATTGATTTCCATCAGTCATATGCCTTCTCCCAGATCGCTGTGAAATTCTTTTCATCGTTGGTTCAACCTTCTAATTATTCATTCCGGAGTGCCTCAACAATTCTTAATGGTATTTCTCGTCGTTCTTCTCAACATTTGAAGATCGGAGAAGAGTTTCTCTTAAATCTTGGTCGTTCTCTTGAAGATTCCTGGTTCTAGCTTCATGCCACCTTCATTATTGTTCCGATTGTGAGGAATTCTTTTATACCATCCGAAGCATTTCATGAATTCTTTCCATTGTGATCCTCCAAAGGCCATCATTTCACAAGATTCTTCGTTCTCAGTTTTCAACTTCGTCCTCCACCTATTCTTAATTGATGCCTCTTCGTTCGTCTCCATATTCTTACAGTGGTTCTTTCAAGATTACTCTTCCGTTATTATCGTATTAATTCATTTGTTCTTTTCATAATCCTACGGTGAGTCGTTCAAGATTATTCTCAAGTTTGGCTATATCTCTCTCCAATCCTTTTCAAGAAGAATAAGTAGTATGCCAAATCCGTTGCTGGTCATCAATTTAATTTGATGAGGGATAAGCATACAGTAAATCTTATTCTTATTTCCTCGAAGTGAATAATCTCTTTTTTTCGGAGCTTGTTCATCATATCATATTCTCGGTTCTAAGTGTTCATCTTGTTTTCCGCAGCTCCAAGTTATTTCAATTATATCATTTCAAACTTCCATCTAATTCATCGCAGGCCTTGAATCTTATTCTTTTCATCTTTACTTCTCATGTTTTCATTACCGGAGTTCTTCATGGTGGTTCATCATCATTTAATTCATCCTCGAAGTCTTCATCAAGATTCTTGTTGGAGCTCAAGCATTCTTCATCATGCATTCCAATTGCAATACTTTCTACCTTATCTTTTCAGATGGTGTTATGTCATTCTTGACAATTTTCTTCATGTTTCATGATTCACAAGTTATCAAGAATGAGATATTTAACCCCATCAATTTCTTCGTTGGAGTTATCTTGGGTCGTATCTCACCTAAAAGCTTTCCCTAAGGATTGTTGCTATTTATGGTGCTTATAAATGACCCAGTTTCTTCATTTATCCTCCTGCAGAAACAAGTTTTCATCTTGTCGTTGATCTCAATCCAATCAATTGTTTTCCTTTAGTGGCTGGTTGTCACCTCATAACTTTGAGATGTTTTCCATAAGCCCACAACAAGCTTATTCTTTTCGTTGTGGATTTCCATCAACTCTATTCAATCCATTGTTGTAAGGATGCTCTTTCAAACTCATTCGTGGGAGAAGTTGTCATTTTCTTCTCCGTTCTTTCTTTCCAATGATCTAGCATATATTCTTTCGTTCTGGAGGCATTATGATATTGCTCTCTTCGAACCATCATCTTGTCGTATGAAGATCATGTTCTTTTCTTTTCTCGTCCATTTAACATGAGTGTTGTGTCCTCCACTCAAATTCTCTCATCTCATCAAGTTTTGCCTCTCTCTTCAACCGGAGTGCTGTCTGAAGCCGTTCTTGCCCCTTGTGCCATTCGTTCAATAGTTTCGGAGGCAGTGTGTTGCCGATTTCATCAAGTATCACCCCATCTTCTCAAGTTCTTGTTCAATTCCTTCCATTTTCAGTCGGAATGTTGTCCAAATTATTTCGTTCTTATTCCTTCCCAATCTTGGTTAACCGAAGTGTTTTTTTATTCTTTTCGTGACCCTCGAGCTCTTCATTCATGTCTTTGCAACCTTCAAATTCTCGTGGTGTCCCTCGTTCCTCCTTTTTACCGGAGTGCTCTTAACTTCGTTCATCTCCGTTGTATTCTTTCCTTCAAGATTGTTCAACCTCTCAAGGTTCTTTGGTTTCACTCGTTTGTCAAAGAAGCATCTTTGTTTTACCTCTTCCTTTATCCTCTTTTATCCGGTGCCATCTCCAGGATCTCGGGTCGAGATCCTCTGTTAGTGTGGGAGAGTTGTGACGCCCCGAGACCAATGCGTGATGTCTACACACGCTTCTACTCTTGTAGACTATGTTGGGCCTCCAAGCGCAGAGGTTTGTAGGACAGCAGCAATTTCCCTCAAGTGGATGACCTAAGGTTTATCGAATTCAGGGAAGTAGAGGTTGAAGATGGTCTCTCTCAAGCAACCCTGCAACTAAAATACAAGAAGTCTCTTGTGTCCCCAACACACCTAATACACTTGTCAGATGTATAGGTGCACTAGTTCGGCGAAGAGATGTTAAATGGCAAATGATATGGATGGCAAAACAAAGTAATAGAAATCTGTAATAAAAAGTGCAGCAAGCAAACAAGTGGTAAACGTGAGCACAAATGGTATTGCAATGGTGGAAACAAGGCCTAGGGATCATACTTTCACTAGTGGCAACTCCCAACAACATTAACATAATCGAATCACATGATATTTCCCATAAAACATGCAATGAAGACGCACCCGGAGGTCATTCCTTCGTGGCCAAGAGAGGACGAGAATTATGTAGGGCTACAAAAGCACACCTCAAAGTTCGTAGTTCTCAATCTAAGGATTTCCTAATGTCACCGCGGCCATCCAAAGAGAGTCCCACAATCACCACAACATATCTAAAGGATAGTCAAAGACAAGCACCAAGAGACTCTCAATCTTCAATCAACACACAAGAGAGGAAATCACTCATGAAAATATTTTTCTAATCCATGTCCAATAGACCGCTGTCACCTTGGTCTCGGGGATTATACTAGATAAAGACAAGTGAGTACATCAATCCAATACATAGAGGAAGGGGAAATATCATGGGATCACCCTAGATTAACATAGCCTATGATCACAACGAAGATCACATCATGGGAGAGAGAGATAACCACATAGCTACACGTACGAGCCCTCGCCCCCGGAGGAGACTACTCACACATGGACATGGTGAGGAGGAGGTTGATGATGGTGTTGATGGAGAGGTGCAGCCCCGCGCGGAGGAGACGGCCGGCGGCAGCCACGGAGGCGGCGGCGGCGGCCCTTGGGGGCGGCGGCGGCGGCGGCGGCCCTCGGGGCGGCGGCGGCCCTAGGGGGCAGCGGCTCCTTGGCCCCCCTTCTTCCTTGTGGATGGTGCTGCAATGGTGCTGGTCCTCCCCTCCAAGACGGCGGCTTGGGAGGAGGAAAATTCGTGGCCCTTGGTGACCTAGGTTTCCTCTCTTTATATAGACTCTCGGATTCGCGTCATTAGATTTTGGGCCTTAGTAAAACGGGCTTTACTCGGCCGTCCGGACTCCGATTTGGACGAATTTTATATCCAGAAGCATCGCCTCACAATTCCCCACAACTTTCGCAACTAGACTTTTTCCGTTTGACGTCGTCTTCGGGCAGGAATGTGACCATCTTTAAAAAACGTTCTCAGACAGATTTCAGGAAAGTCAGAGTCCTACTCCAATACGACTCCTTTTGCGTTTTTGTCAATTTCCAAGTAATTCCTACACAATAAAGTGTAAAACAAGAACATTGTGCACTTTTGCAACCATTAGTAGGTTAGTCCAAATATGATCAAAAGTGTATGGAAGTGCATAAATATCATAGCAATATCACACAAAAAGGGCATGGAGCAAGCAGAAATTATAGATACGTTTTGGACGTATCAACATCCCCAAGCTTAATTCCTGCTCGTCCTCGAGTAGGTAAATGATAACAAGCATAATTTCTGTGGTGACATGCTATTAACCATATAAGAACTTTTCACAGTCACATGACAAGTGCTTACTGAGACAATGAATCTGTAGTAATTAAGTTGCCTCATGAGAAAATCACAAAGAACTGAAAGTTTTACAATATGATACTGAAACACACAATAGATTTGTAGTGAGCATGGTGTGCAAATATGACAAAGTGATATCTCGCTTGCCCCTTTAGTGAAGCAAAACATAAATGCAGGGGCACCTCCAAGGTTTAATTGATGACTAGATAGAATAATTTCAGAATAAACGATATCATAATCATGCAAAAGACAATGGTACTTTGGGACAATGCACATTACACTCAGAATGACAATCATGCTCTCAATAGTTGGTGCTTTAAAGAAGGTGGAGACTCTCGAACCGTGGCTTTTGTTGGCAAGGTTGAAAACCCGTGGTCGGAAACAAAAACTAAACATGTACCAGAGCTCTTGGTTTTTAAAAACAGAGGTAATAATTATTTTTTTGGATATGCATGTTTCGTCAACGAATGCTAGCAGATAACTCAATTACTTCTTGAGCTGGACAAGTTTCGAGGAACGGCTCCCGAATGAGGACGATCGCATCCTCTTAATCTCCTTTGTTTATCACTGCCAAAGTTTTCTGATTTCTCATGAACAAAGCGTGAAGGAGGGTTTGTTTGTTGTATATTTTTTTTAATGAGCCGGGCGCACTCTATGCCAGTTTCTTCTCGTATTATGGGTTTGCACATTACACATGCAATCCCGGGGTGAAGCTTGTCCAACTTAAAAAGATCATGAATTAACTACTACTTCCTCATGAGCTAAAACAGAGGCACAAAAGAGAAATGCTTTTTTTGAATAATTTCGAGATGGTACATGAAAGTCTTCGTTAGGAATGGCAGGTAAATACCATGTATAGGATGGTATGGTGGACTCATATGGCATAACTGGTTTAAAGGATTTTGGATGCACAAGCAGTCAGTCTGCTTAGTACAGGCGAAGGTTAGCAAAAGACTGGGAGCGACCAACTAAAAGAGCAATGACGGTCATAATCATGCAGAGCGACAAAGCAACATTGAATTAGGCATGGAAGTTATATCGCTACTCAGAAATTAAAGATCATCAAGGCTTGATAGACTTTCTTTACAGTCTTAAATATGCGTGAGCATACGCCAAGTCAATCAAAATAAATTCTTGGAGGAAGATATCACTAGACCATACCACATCATAGGCAAACAAATCATGTTGGTACTCCAATAACACACTGAAAACCCCCCAGCTATTTGAGACTAACCATAAGAAAACATGAACTACTAAGCACCATTATGCACATAGCATTTTTATCATAGACATATCAACCAGTGCAACAGAAGCCAACTCTCTTAACAAGATAAGCATGATAACTAAAGAGAGTTCCAGCGACCAACTAAACAAAAGCTCTTTAAAAAGATAAGCATGAAAACTAAGAGCTGAACATGATAGTAGCTATTGAAAGACAAAGAACACACACAGCAAGGATAGACATGAAAATTCTATGTTATGTTCTAGGTTGAAGTGGAGCGTGTTTCTCTCCCACAAAAAGAAAGCTGAGTTCCAACTCGTTATGAACAGCAAGCAAAGCTAAAGAAACTAAAAAGGAAACTAAAAGCAAGACGCTCCAAGCATAGCACATAACACATGAAGTGATAAAAATATAGTGGAACGAAAGACGAACTGATAATTGTTGATGGAGAAGGGGATGCACGGGGGCATCCCCAAGCTTAGACGCTTGAGTCTTCCTGAATATTTCTTGGGGGTGCATGGGGGCATCCCCAAGCTTGAGTGTTTGACACTCCTGAATCTTTTTATCATCTTCCCTCGCACACTTGAAAACTCCCTTCATACATAACTCATCATAATCTAATTAGCGAGGTTAGTACCCATAATAAAATAAATTTTCCTTGCTGGAAATAAGGATATTCTTGAAGGTCTACTGTTTCTCAAGATTGCCAAAAGGTTTTTGCAAAGAAAAAGCAAGCTCAAGGTTTGCAAAATGAAGGAAAGGCAAAACAGGACAGAATCTGTGAAAAACGGACCAGCATGTAGTAAATGATTTTTTTGGGGCACTTCTGCAACTCTAATAAAAAAACTCAGAACATACGCCCGAAAGACAATTGTATAGAGCACGCTGTCGAAAAAATTCAGACCAAAAAGATGATCTGCTGATTTTATACGAATTTTTCTGTCCAAGGACAGAATCTGTTTCCTGGACAGCACGTCATAACTTTTGAACTTTCTTGCAATCAGAGGCTACACTTGGCACAAAGCTAAAAAGTAAAGATACAATGATGATGCTACTGTAGTAACAACATCAAGACACAACAAAAGCAAAATAAAATTTTATTCATTGTGGGCTGCCTCCCAAAAGCGCTTTCTTTTATGCCTTTAAGCTAGGCATAAGACTTTAATGATGCTCTCGTAGGAATAAGAGTTGAAGAACAAAAGAGAGCATCAAGAAGCAAATACCAAACACATTTAAGCCTAACATGCTTCCTATGCATAGGAATATTGCAATAGAATAATTCATTGAAGCACAAAGCAATAAGCATAGGAAGACAAAACAAGTGCAGCTTCAAAACCTTCAACATAAAGAGAGGGAACTTGATATTATTGAAATATCTATAAGCATATGTTCCCTTCTCATAATAATTTTCAGTGGGATCACGAATAAACTCAACAATATAAGCATCACATAAAGCATTGTTACCATGATCCACATGCAAAAAGGTACTCTTACTCTCCTCATAAGGATCTTTGGGGAGCCCATGGTTAGGACTTTTTAGCATTAACGTTTTCAGTCTCCCCCAAGCTTGAGCAATGCTTTCTCCGTCACGAGACCTAAAGTTATAGATATAATTCCTGTCTCGATGAATTTCATGAAGAGGATAAAACTTAGTATAAAAGAGAGACATAAGCTCTTGCCAATCAAGCAAGTGCGAGTTATCGAGAAGCTTATACCAATCTGAAGCTTTATCTATAAGTGATACGGCGAACAATTTTCTCATGACAAACTCCCTTAATACACCTGCAAGCTTAAATAATGAACATAGTTGTGACAGATATAGCAAGTGTTCACCGGGATGTCTGTCTCCGGCATAACGATTAGCCAAAACATAATCGATAATACCTGCTGGTATTTTATAGGGCATAATTTCAGTAGGGGGAGGAGCAACCACCACAGGTGTGGGGCGTCTTCCCACAAGCAACGATCCAATAGCAAGGTTGTCCATAAGGATAACTAGTGAAATAAAAACAAGAAACAAAAAGATTTAATTGCAAGATCTAAAGATATACCTTCAAGCACTCTCCTCCCCGGCAACGGCGCCAGAAATAGCTTGATGTCTACACACGCTTCTACTCTTGTAGACTACGTTGGGCCTCCAAGCGCAGAGGTTTATAGGACAGCAGCAATTTCCCTCAAGTGGATGACCTAAGGTTTATCGAACTCAGGGAAGTAGAGGTTGAAGATGGTCTCTCTTAAGCAACCCTGCAACTAAGATACAAGAAGTCTCTTGTGTCCCCAACACACCTAATACACTTGTTAGATGTATAGGTGCACTAGTTTGGCGAAGAGATGTTAAATGGCAAGTGATATGGATGGCAAAGCAAAGTAATATAAATCTGTAATAAAAAGTGCAGCAAGCAAACAAGTGGTAAACGTGAGCACAAATGGTATTGCAATGGTGGAAACAAGGCCTAGGGATCATACTTTCACTAGTGGCAACTCCCAACAACATTAACATAATCGAATCACATGATATTTCCCATAAAACATGCAAGGGGGACGCACCCGGAGGTCATTCCTTCGTGGTCAAGAGAGGACGAGAATTATGTAGGGCTACAAAAGCACACCTCAAAGTTCGTAGTTCTCAATCTAAGGATTTCCCAATGTCACCGCGGCCATCCAAAGAGAGTCCCACAATCACCACAACATATCTAAAGGATAGTCAAAGACAAGCACCAAGAGACTCTCAATCTTCAATCAACACACAAGAGAGGAAATCACTCATGAAAATATTTTTCTAATCCATGTCCAATAGACCGCTGTCACCTTGGTCTCGGGGATTATACTAGATAAAGACAAGTGATTACATCAATCCAATACATAGAGGAATGGGAAATATCATGGGATCACCCTAGATTAACATAGCCTATGATCACAACGAAGATCACATCATGGGAGAGAGAGATAACCACATAGCTACACGTACGAGCCCTCGGCCCCGGAGGAGACTACTCACACATGGACATGGTGAGGAGGAGGTTGATGATGGTGTTGATGGAGAGGTGCAGCCCCGCGAGGAGGAGACGGCCGGCGGCAGCCACGGAGGCGGCGGCGGCCCTCGGGGCGGCGGCGGCCCTAGGGGGCAGCGGCTCCTTGGCCCCCCTTCTTCCTTGTGGATGGTGCTGCAATGGTGCTGGTCCTCCCCTCCAATACGGCGGCTTGGGAGGAGGAAAATTTGTGGCCCTTGGTGACCTAGGTTTCCTCTCTTTATATAGACTCTCGGATTCCCGTCATCAGATTTTGGGCCTCAGTAAAACGGGCTTTACTCGGCCGTCCGGACTCCGATTTGGACGAATTTTATATCCAGAAGCATTGCCTCGAAATTCCCCACAACTTTCGCAACTAGACTTTTTCCGTTTGACGTCGTCTTCGGGCCGGAACGTGACCATATTTATAAAACATTCTCAGACAGATTTCAGGAAAGTCAGAGTCCTACTCCAATACGACTCCTTTTGCGTTTTTGTCAATTTCCAACTAATTCCTACACAATAAAGTGTAAAACAAGAACATTGTGCACTTTTGCAACCATTAGTAGGTTAGTCCAAATATGATCAAAAGTGTATGGAAGTGCATAAATATCATAGCAATATCACACAAAAAGGGCATGGAGCAAGCAGAAATTATAGATACGTTTTGGACGTATCAATGCGCCAGGTGTCAGCCAATTATTTGTCGTCATTGCCATGTATTTTGATTGCGTGTTTCTCTTTGCCATGTCATCATGACATCATGTGCATTTCATCATCATGTTTTCAAAACTTGCATCCGTTCGAGTCCGCCCGTCCTTTCCGTTGTCAGTTCTGAGCCCAGACACACTCGCACGCGCCCGCGGCACATCCGAATATTTATTTTATAAGTGGCCGGAAAATATTCTCGGAATGGGTTGAAACTTGGCGTGCGGTCTTATTATAGTGTAGGTAGACTGCCTGTCAAATTTCATCACATTCGGAGTCTATTTGATAGCCCAACCGATAAACATATAGCGGCACTATAGCCGGTAAAGCGTCGGACGTTTTCGGTGTTCCGGAGACCTATGCCGGGCTACTTCTTCCCTCTCTTCTCAGTCCAACCACACAGTTGTCTGCGACCGCCTAACATCTCTGCACAGCGCACAGACCCGACCACCTCGCAACCTAGTCCGAAAATTTCTCCCGGACCCGACCCGGGCAGTCGTGACCGATGGGTTCGGATCATCCCCAAACATCCCGAAAATATCTCCGTTTTCTTATTTGGGCCACCTAACCTATTTATTTCGGACCGTCCGATTATGATCGGAGGGACCGGATGGCCCTAACCTAACCCACTCACTGTATAACTACCCTAACCCTAGACAAACCCCCTCCTTTTCCTCGCTCCGCCGCCACTCCACCAAATCCCCCTCGGGATCCTCCCGATTCAACCCGATCGAGCCAACCAGCGCGCCTCCTACCTCGAGCTCCTCTCCTGCTCCTTCCATTGCACCCTCGTTCCTGAGCAACTCGACCCCACCATCTCGCCTCCGTCCGCCGCCATCTTCTCCCCGGAGGTCCGTCGTCGCGCCCCACTTCCTCTGCTTCGAGGAGAGCCAGGTGCTCGCGTTGACAGACTCCAGGTCGTCCGCACCCGCGTGCACGCTGTGCTGCAGCTGCTTCCGCCATGGCCTCATCCTCTGCCGCCTCCACGCCGCCCGCTCCACCAGGACCTCGTCGGGCCCCGTCGTCGGCGTCTCCGGCGTCCAGGAGCCCAAGACTCCGCCATGGATGTACACCGCCGCTCTCATTCAGGAGCTCAACCCCGAGCCCCCATCGACCTCCAGGTCAACCCCATCGCCCGCTCGCCATTCCTCTCCTTATTTTCCCTCCTCCCGCAGCTCTCTCTCTTCCGTTCTAATCTCTCTCTCTCTCTGAACCTCTGGCTCAGGGACGCCATGGACGCCCAGCAGGAGATCCCGCTGGCTTGACTCCAGGTCTGATCGCCGTCCGCTGCAGCCTCCTCCTCTGCTCCGCGGCCCTCGCCGCCCGCCGAGACCTGCAGCGCCACTGACTCCCATCTCCAGCGCCCCTACTTCGTCTTGGATAGGGGAAGCAGTGAGCCAAGCGCCCAGCCGCCCCAAGCGAAGTCAGCGCCAAGTCCCTCTTCGCGTTGACGGAGCCCCGATCCTGGATTCTGCCCGTCGCCCGCACCCGTTTACCGCATCGACATCCCCTGCTTCGCTCGCACGGCCCGGCGTCGCCAGCCGCAAGTTCCGCGGCCCGGATCCCTCCTCACCGACGCTGGGCTAGGCCCATGGTGAGGCCACCTCCTGCGCCCACCTTTGTTTTTTTCTCTGTTAGGCCGGCAGCCAGTTTCGGCATCTTATGTTTTTTTCAGTCATGCGAATTTGCTAATTATTCCTGTTGCTGCAGTTTTACAGGAAACCCCTCCAAGTTTCATGCATTAATAACTCCATAACCATGTTTCACATGCAAAAACTTTATATATGAAAAATGTTTAGAATTATGTGTAGATTAATATTATGCCACTTTCAAGCCTGTTTAAAATGTGTAAAATGCTGTTTGTTTAAATTTGCTCAAATAACTTGTTAAAATGGTTTAATTCATAACTAAATAACCGTAGCTCGATTTTTAATAAACTTTATATGTATATGGGGTGGAAAAATGTGTAGATTAACATGGTGCACTTTGTTTTGCTGTTTAACAGCATTAAAATGTGGTAATAGGCAGAACAGTACCAAGTTCAAATTATGCACATGGGGAGTTTCCGGGATTGTTGTTGTTATTTTCGGCCTCATTTAAAATGACTAGATAGTGTAGTTTGCTTAAGTTTCACCTCTTGCCGTGTTAACAAACATTTAATCTTGTTTTGTAAATAAACGAGAGTCAACTAAATAAATAACATGTGGTGTTTCGTCAATATACAACTCGTTGCATATTGAGCTCCACTTAACTTGTAGTTTTGTTTGTGCACTTTACCATGCCATGCATATTTAAACCGGACATGCATCATACTTGGTTGTGCATCATAGGCCATGGTTATGATATGTGTGTTTACCATGTTGTCTGCTTCTTTCCGGTATGCTTCTCTCGTTAGCTTCGGGTTCGTTCCGGAGTTGTGAGGATTTGTTCGACTACTTCATGGACCCGTTCTTCTTCCTTGCGGAATCCCATGCAAGATGACCATCCCCTTGGATACCTTTACTATCAATGCCATGATAGATGTCTCGATGCTATTGTTATATGTCGCGCTACCCATCTTTATTGTCAGCCTCTCCTTGTTGCCATGAAACTTCTAAACTTTGACACCTTCCTAGCAAACCTTTGTTTGGCTATGTTACCCGCTTGCTCAGCCCCTCTTATAGCGTTGCTAGTTGCAGGGGAAGATGAGGATTGCTCCATGTTGGAACTTGTTGTTGGAATATCACAGTATCTATTATTATTATTAACACACCTATATACTGGCATGGGTGGAAGGCTTGGCCTTTTGCTTCGTGTTTTGTTCCACTCATGCCACCTTAGGAGCCGATAAACTGGCATTATGTTCCGTGATTTTGCGTTCCTTACACGGTTGGGTATATGGGGACCCCCTGATAGTTCGTCTTAGAATAAAACTCCTCCAGCAAGGCCCAACATTGGTTTTAATTTGCCTCATAATAAAAAACTTAACTAATTAATTGCATAGGGGGTCATGTCCCCGGGTTCTTAATTCTACATAGCAGGGGGGCAGTGCTGATGGTGTTGGTCCCAAACGGGGGCTATGTGGGGCCACCACGGGGAAACTCGAGGATTGGCTCATGTAGGATCACCCATCCGGTCGTGGCCTGAGACGAGATACGCGCGGCTACTATCAGGGTGTCAACACATCGGGAGGTCTTGCTAGACTTGTTTTACCATTGTCGGAATGTCTTGTGCACCGGGATTCCGAGCCTGATCGGATTGTCCCTAAGATAAGGGGTAATATTATTATTACTTCTGCTGATCGTGAGAGCTTGTGATGGGCTAAGTTGGGACACCCCTGCAGGGTTATGATCTTTCGAAAGCCGTGCCCACGGTTATGTGGCAGATTGGAATTTGTTAATGTCCGGTTGTAGAAAACTTCACAGAGGATCCGAAGTAAAACACACAACTATGTGAGTAACCGTGACTGTCTCTTTTCACTTTGAGAAGAGAACACGGTGGGGTTATGTTTGACTCGTAGGTAGTTCAGGATATTTAGCGATCACTACTAGTTTGCGACCGTTTGCGTAGATGCTCATCTTATTCTTGTACTCGTAAGTTAGCCACCATATTATGCTTAGCCGCTGCTGCAACCTCACCACTACCCTTCTCCATACCCATAAATCTTTGCTAGTCTTGATACCCATGGTTATGGGATTGCTGAGTCCTCGTGGCTCACAGATACTACAACACCAGATGCAGGTACCGCTGAGAACAGTGCAGAAGATGTTTCAGAACTTCAGTGGGAGTTCGATGAAGAGCGTAGCCATATGTATGTGACGTTGTTTGACGATCAGTAGTGGTTCCTACTAGGGGCGATCAGGGCTTGTGTTATTTATGTTATCTTTCATTTGGATCTTCGTCCGTAGTCGGACTCTGATGTTATTTGGATGATGATTGTTTATGTAATGCATTGTGTGTGGCGAGTGTAAGCCAACTACTCTTTTGCAATTTCATCCCTCTTTTACATGATTCGTGCAATGATACCATACTTGAGATCAAGGTTGTCAGAATCGCGATTTTGAATCGGATCGGAGCCCTGATAGTAGGATCACAAATTGTGGAATCTTCACTATCAGGATCGTAGAAACGTAGATTATATGAACTAAAGTCATAGAATCAGAGAGGTTAGTTTGGATTGTAAAGTCGTAGAATCGTACAACAGAATCGCGATTCTGACAACCTTGCTTGAGATCATTCTAGTATGAGCTTATGCCTTTAAGTCGTGCCTCGACACGTGGGATGTATAATCTCATACTGGGCATTACAATAGGTAGGTATGGTGGACTCTCATGGCAAAACTAGGTTTAAGGATATAAGGGAGCACAAGTAGTATCTCTACTTAGTGCGAGGAGTTTTGGCTAGCATGAGGGGGAAAGGCAAGCTCAACATGTTGGATGATCCATGACAATATACTTTATTTCGGATATAAGAAGACATAACCCATTATCTTGTCTTCCTTGTCCAACATCAACTCTTTAGCAAGTCATACTTTAATGTGTGCTCACAATCATAAAAGATGTCCAAGATAGTATATTTGTATGTGAAGCCTCTCTTCTTTTATTACTTCTTATTAATTGCAACGATGACCAAAACTATGTTTGTCACCTCCCAACAACTTTTATTTATCATACTCTTGTATGTGAAGTCATTACTTCCCATAAGATCGATATGATATCTTTGATACTCCTTATGTTTTCTTTCTTTTTATCATGACCCAAGTGGGGAAATCAAGCCCTTGACTCAACACTAATCTTTATTATATAGCTCACGGACTCGATTACACAGGATAAAGCTCACAAAGCAAAAGCTCACAACTAGATCATGCTAACTTTATTCTACTAGATCAAGATACTACCAAAAGGATCGAACTAAGTAAAACGGTAAAGATAGGAGTAATGGTGATACGATACCGGGGTCACTCCCCCAAGCTTGGCAGCTGCCAAGGGGAGTGCACATACCCATATATTATGTCTCCTTCTTCGGGGGTGGTGATGATGGCGTCTTCCTTAACTTGCACTTAAGAGCAGAATTTGCTCCTTTAGATCATTGACCTCTTGCTCAAGGCTTAATATCTTCTTGCATAATGCCTGCTTGTTTTCCTGCAAGAGGTTAAAAGGGATAAATTCGATCTTAGGTTTCTTTACTCTGTCGGGGAAGCTTGACTTTTTGAACTCCACATGCATGTCTCCCGGTTGAGGTAGTGGGAATTCGTCTTCATCTAGGTTGGTCCAATCCTTCCCCTTGGGATCATGGTCTTCTTCTTCCTCCGTGGTCCAACCATAATGCTCCAAATCACCATAGACCTTAGGATCAGCAAGGGAATCAGCCACATAGCTTTCTCCCTCCGAATCCTGGGATGACATGTTGCCTTTATCTACGACAGAAACAGCTTGAAACAAAAACAGAGGATTTTTGTGTGATACAGAGGTCAAAACCTTCGGGAGTATATATAATGAATTTTTCCCGAACAAAAGGAGTAACCCACAAGAAAACGGAGTCCAGGGGACACACGGGGTGTCCTCGAGGCAGAAGGGTGTGCCCTGGGAAGGGGGGCGCGCCCTCTACCCTCGAGGACGCCTTGTGTCTCTTCCGGACTGCGGTTTATTTTTCTATTTTTCTAAATATTCCAAAACGGAGAAAAATTGCCTTTAGAACTGTTTTGGAGTCGATTTACTTACCGTATCACATACCTCTTCCTTTTCGGAGGCTGAATCGTTCTGGAAAGTGTCCCTTATTATTCCTCCGGGGTTACGGTTTCAATAACATTGGTTTCAACATTTATAGGATTACCTGAGATATAATGTTTGATTCTTTGACCATTCACCACCTTCGGATTTGTGCCTTCGAAGTTGTTGATTTTTATGGCACCGGAATGATAGACCTCCTCGATAACGTAAGGACCTTCCCACTTGGAGAGAAGTTTTCCTGCAAAAAATCTTAAACGAGAGTTGAATAGCAAGACATAATCACCTACGTTAAACTCACGCTTTTGTATCCTTTTGTCATGCCATCTTTTAACTTTTTCTTTAAACACTTTGGCATTCTCATAGGCCTGGGTTCTCCACTCATCAAGGCAGCTAATGTCAAATAGCCTCTTCTCACCGGCAAGTTTGAAATCGTAGTTGAGCTCTTTAACAGCCCAATATGCCTTATGTTTTAGCTCAAGAGGTAAGTGACAAGCTTTTCCATATACCATCTTATATGGAGACATACCCATATGATTTTTGTATGCAGTTCTATAGGCCCATAATGCATCATCTAATTTCTTGGACCAATTCTTTCTAGACCTATTAACTGTCTTTTGCAAGATTAATTTCAACTCCCTATTACTAAGTTCTACTTGACCACTAGTCTGTGGGTGATAAGGTGATGCAATTCTATGGTTGACATCATACTTAGCAAGCATCTTACGGAAAGCACCATGAATAAAGTGTGAACCACCATCAGTCATTAGATATCTAGGGACTCCAAACCTCGGAAATATAACTTCTTTAAGAATCTTAATAGAGGTGTTATGATCAGCACTACTAGTTGGAATAGCTTCTACCCACTTAGTAACGTAATCAACAACAACTAAAATATGTGTGTACCCATTAGAGGCAGGAAAAGGTCCCATATAATCAAAGCCCCAAACATCAAATGGTTCAATAACAAGTGAATAATTCATAGGCATTTCTTGACGTCTACTAATATTACCAATTCTTTGACATTCATCACAAGATAAGACAAACTTACGGGCATCCTTGAAGAGAGTAGGCCAATAAAAACCGGATTGCAATACCTTATGTGCAGTTCTGTCTCCCGCATGGTGTCCTCCATAGGCTTCGGAGTGGCACTTGCATAGGATCTGTTCATGTTCATGCTCAGTTACACAGCGTCTAATAATACCATCTACTCCTTCTTTATAAAGATGTGGGTCATCCCAAAAGTAATGTCTCAAATCATAGAAGAACTTTTTCTTTTGCTGGTAAGTGAAGCTAGGTGGTATAAACTTAGCAACAATGTAATTAGCATAATCAGCATACCATGGAGCAGTATGAGAAGTACTTATGACAGCTAGTTGTTCGTGAGGAAAGCTATCATCAATAGGTTGTGGGTCATCAAGTACATTCTCTAACCTAGACAAGTTATCTGCTACGGGGTTCTCAACTCCTTTTCTATCATTAATATGCAAGTCAAATTCTTGCAGCAAGAGAACCCATCTTATAAGTCTAGGTTTAGCATCTTTCTTTTCCATAAAGTATTTGATAGCAGCATGATCCGTGTGAATAGTTACTTTAGAATCAACGATATAGGGTCTAAACTTATCACAAGCAAATACAACAGCTAAAAATTATTTCTTAGTGGTAGCATAATTTCTTTGGGCACTATCTAGAGTCTTACTAGCATACTGGATAACATTCAGTTTCTTATCAAATCTTTGCCCTAAAACAGCTCCTACAGCATAATTACTAGCATCGCACATAATCTCAAAGGGTAAAGTCCAGTCAGGAGGCTGGACAATAGGTGCAAAGATCAATGCTTTCTTAAGTATTTCAAATGCTTCTAGACAATCATCATCAAAGACAAAAGGAATATCTTTTTTTAAGAGATTAGTCAGAGGCCTGGAGATTTTGGAGAAGTCCTTTATGAACCTCCTATAAAACCCGGCATGACCAAGGAAACTTCGTATACCTTTGATGTCCTTTGGGCATGGCATCTTTTCAATAGCATCAACTTTAGCTTTTGAACTTCAATAACTCTTTCAGAAATTTTATGTCCCAAGACAATGCCTTCATTAACCATAAAGTGGCACTTCTTCCAATTCAAGACAACGTTAGTGTCTTCACAGCTCTGCAAAACTCGATCAAGGTTGCTTAAGCAATCATCAAAAGAAGTTCCGTAAACGGAGAAATCATCCATGAACACCTCGACAATCTTTTCACAAAAATCAGAGAATATAGCCATCATGCAGGACATAAACCAAAAGGCATACGTCTATAAGCAAAGGTACCAAAAGGACAAGTAAAGGTGGTCTTTTCTTGATCCCCTTTTGACACAGGTACTTGAGAGAAACCAGAATAACCATCTAGAAAGCAGAAATGAGTATGTTTGGATAACCTTTCTAGCATTTGATCAATAAATGGCAAGGGGTAATGATCTTTCTTAGTAGCTTTATTTACCTTACGGAAATCAATTACCATCCTATAACCTGTAACTATTCCTTGCGGGATCAATTCAACTTTATCATTAGGGACGACAATCATACCTCCTTTCTTAGGAACACAATGGACAGGAATTACCCACTGGCTATCAGCAACTGGATAGATAATACCTGCTTCTAGGAGCTTTAGTATTTCCTTCCTTACCACTTCTTTCATCTTAGGATTTAACCATCGCTGATGATCAATAACTAGTTTAGCATTTTCTTCCAATTTTATCTTGTGTTGGCATATAGTGGGACTAATGCCCTTAAGATCATCCAGGGTATATCCAATAGCAGCACAATGCTTCTTCAGAGTTATCAATATTTTTTCTTCTTCCTGCTCTGAAAGGTTAGCACTAATAATAACAGGATATATCTTCTTTTCATCAAGATAAACATACTTAAGATTATCAGGCAAAGGTTTAAGTTCAAACACAGGGTCACCCTTGGGTGGAGGAGGATCTCCTAGGATTTCAACAGGCAAGTTGTTTTTCAATACGGGTCCCTGTTTAAAGAATATTTCATCTATTTCCCTTCTCTCATTCATATGCATATCATTTTCATGGTCTAGCAAGTATTGTTCTAAAGGATCATTAGGTGGCACGGCAATAGAAGCAAGACCAATAATATCATCCTTACTGGGTGGTGCCTTTTCAAGGGGTTGTCTACGGAATTTAGCAAAGTTAAAATCATGAGACATATCCCCTAATCCAACTGTGACAATGTCTTTCACGCAGTCTATCTTGGCATTAACGGTATTCAAGAAGGGTCTACCAAATATAATGGGGCAGAATGCATCTTGTGGGGAACTAAGAACAAGAAAATCAGCAGGATATTTAACCTTCCCACACAAGACTTCAATATCTCTAACAATCCCAACTGGTGAAATAGTATCTCTATTAGCAAGCTTAATAGTAACATCAATCCCTTCTAACTCAACAGGTTCAATATCATGCATAATTTCGTTATACAAATCAAAAGGGATAATGCTCGCACTAGCACCCACGTCACATAAACCATGATAGCAATGATCTCCTATCTTAAAAGATATAATAGGTAAGCCTACAACAGGTTTATGTTTATTCCTAGCATTGGGTTTGGCTATTCTAGCAGACTCTTCTTGGAGATAAAAAACATGTCCATCTAAATCTTCTACCAAGAGATCTTTAACCATAGCAACACTAGGTTCAACTTTAATTTGCTCAGAGGGTGTAGGTGTTCTAGTATTACTCTTACGAACTACAGTTGAAGGTTGAGCATGATCCTTTATCCTAACGGGGAAAGGTGGTTTATCAATATAAGCGGTAGGAATAATAGGATCAACATTATAAGTGATAGTCTTTTCTTCAACTTTAATAAGTTCAACTACTTTTACTTCAATAGGGGGATGGTATTTAAACCACTTCTCCTTGGGGAGATCAACATGAGTAGCAAAAGATCCACAGAAAGAAGCTACTATCTCAAAGTCAAGTCCATATTTAGTGCTAAACTCACGGAAAACGTTGGTATCCATAAAAGCTTTAACACAATCAAACTTAGGGGTCATACCTGACTCCTTACCTTCGTCGAGATCCCAATCTTCAGAGTTGCGTTTAATTCTTTCCAATAAATCCCATTTGAATTCAACAGTCTTCATCATAAAAGAGCCAGAACAAGAATTATCGAGCATGGTGAGATTATTATGAGAAAGCCGAGCATAAAAATTTTGCATGATCATTTTTCTTGAAAGCTCATGATTGGGGCATGAATATAACATTGACTTAAGCCTCCCCAAGCTTGAGCGATGCTTTCTCCTTCGCGAGCCCAGAAATTATAAATATAATTATGATCACGATGAACCTGGTGCATAGGGTAGAACTTCTGATGAAATTCCAACTTCAGACGATTATAGTTCCATGATCCCATATCATCGCATAGCCTAAACCATGTCAATGCATCTCCCTTCAAAGATAAAGGGAAGACCTTCTACTTGATAACATCCTCGGGCATACCTGAAAGCTTAAACAATCGACAAACTTCATCCACATAGATTAGATGTAAATCGGGATGCAGTGTTCCGTCTCCTGTAAAGGGATTTTCCAGCAGTTTCTCTATCATACCCGAAGGAATATCAAAGCAAACATTTTCAATAGGTGTAGTAGGTTGAGGAGAAACTCTTTGCTCTTCTGATCGGGGTGAAGATACCCCGAACAAGCCCCTCAAAGGATTTTGAGCCATAGTAATAAGTGACAATAAATTTCAGCACACTATATAAATTTTTCTTTACCAAAGGCGCTTCACTCCCCGGCAACGGCGCCAGAAAAGAGTCTTGATGACCCACACGTGTAGGGGATCTATCGTAGTCCTTTCGATAAGTAAGAGTGCCGAACCCAACGAGGAGCAGAAGGAAATGATAGGCAGTTTTCAGTAAGGTATTTTCTGCAAGCACTGAAATTATAGGTAACAGATAGTTTTGTGATAATGTAATTGGTAGCAAGCGACAAAAGGTAAACGTAAATAAGGTGCAGCAAGGTGGCCCAATCCTTTTTGTAGCAAAGGACAAGCCTGGACAAACTCTTATATAAAGTAAATCTCTCACGAGGACACATGGGAATTATCGTCAAGCTAGTTTTCATCATGATCATGTGATTCGCGTTCGGTACTTTGATAATTTGGTATGTGGGTGGACCGGTGCTTGGGTGCTGCCCTTACTTGTACAAGCCTCCCACTTATGATTAACCTCTAATGCAAGCATCCGCGACTACAAAAGAAGTATTAAGGTAAACCTAACCATAGCCTGAAACATATGGATCCAAATCAGCCCCTTACGAAGCAACGCATAAACTAGGGTTTAAGCTTCTGTCACTCTAGCAACCCATCATCTACTTATTACTTCCCAATGCCTTCCTCTAGGCCCAAATAATGGTGAAGTGTCATGTAGTCAACGTTCACATGACACCACTAGAGGAAAGACAACATACATCTCATCAAAATATCGAACGAAGACCAAACTCACATGACTGCTAATAGCAAGACTTCTCCCATGTCCTCAGGAACAAAAGTAACTACTCACAAGACATAATATTGTTCATGATCAGAGGGGTATTAATATGCATAATGGATCTGAACATATGATCTTCCACCAAATAAACCAACAAGCATCAACTACAAGGAGTAATCAACACTACTGGCAACCCACATGTACCAATCTGAGGTTTGGGTACAAAGATTGGATACCAGAGATGAACTAGGGTTTGAGAGGAGATGGTGCTGGTGAAGATGTTGATGAAGATAGCCCTCCCCTAGATGGGAGAGTTGTTGGTGATGACGGCGGTGACGATTTCCCCCTCCCGAAGGGAAGTATCCCCGGCAGAACAGCTCTGCCGGAGCCCTAGATTGGTTTCTGCCTTGGTTCCGCCTCGAGACGGCGGTGTCTGGTCCTGAAAGCCTCCTTATGATTTTTTTTTCCAGGTCAAAACACCTCATATAGAAGAAGATGGGCACCGGGGGCCTGCCGGCTGGCCCACGAGGTAGGGGGCGCGCCCTGGGAAGGGGGGTGCGCCCCCCACCCTCGAGGACAGCCGGTGGCCCCCCTCATGGGTTTCTTTCGCCGGATTTTTTTTTATATTTTCCGAAACGGTGTTCTGTTGAGATTCAGGGCTTTTGTAGTTGTGCAAAATAGGTTTCCAGAGTTTGCTCCTTTTCCAGCCCAGAATTCCAGCTGTCGGCATTCTCCCTCTTCATGTAAACCTTGTAAAATAAGAGAGAAAAGGCATAAGTATTGTGACAAAACATGTAGGAACAACCCATAATGCAATAAATATCAACATAAGCATGATGCAAAATGGACGTATCGGCGCGCGATGGTTAACTCCTACCAACCTCCCCCCTAGGAGCATGCATTCATTGCTTGTTTTGATGACTCGTAAATTTTTGCAATAAGTATATGAGTTCATTATGACTAATGTGGAGTCCATGGATTATACGCACTCTCACCCTTCCACCATTGCTAGCCTCTCTTGTGCCACGTAACTTTCGCCGGTACCATACACCCACCATATATCTTCCTCAAAACAGCCACCATACCTACCTATCATGGCATTTCATACCCATTCCGAGATATATTGCCATGCAACTTTCCACCGTTCCGTTCATATGACACGCTTCATATTGTCATATTGCCATGCATGATCATGTAGTTGACATCGTATTTGTGGCAAAGCCACCATGCATAATTTTTCATACATGTCACTCTTGATTCATTGCACATCTCGGTACACCACCGGAGGCATTCATATAGAGTCATACTTTGTTCTAGTATCGAGTTGTAATATCGAGTTGTAAATCAATAAAAGTGTGATGATCATCATTACTAGAGCATTGTCCCATGTGAGGAAAGGCCAAATAAAAAAAAGGAGATGGCCCAATATATATATATATATATATATATATATATATATATATATATATATATATATATATATATATATATATATATAGGGGCTAAATAAAAAAAGGAGAAAGCCCCTCCAAAAAATGAGAGAAAAGAGAGAAGGGACAATGCTACTATCCTTTTTCCACACTTCTGCTTCAAAGTAGCACCATGTTCTTCACGATAGGGAGTCTCTTGTTCAGTCACTTTCATATACTAGTGGGAATTTTCATTATAGTGAAGGAAATATGCCCTAGAGGCAATAATAAAGTTGTTATTTATATTTCCTTATATCATGATAAATGTTTATTATTCATGCTAGAATTGTATTAACCGGAAACTTAGTACATGTGTGAATACATAGACAAAACAGAGTGTCCCTAGTATGCCTCTACTAGACTAGCTCATTGATCAAAGATGGTTATGTTTCCTAACCATAGACATGAGTTGTCATTTGATCAATGGGATCACATCATTAGGAGAATGATGTGATGGACAAGACCCATCCGTTAGCATAGCACTATGATCGTTTAGTTTTACTGCTATTGCTTTCTTCATGACTTATACATGTTCCTATGACTATGAGATTATGCAACTCCCGAATACCGTAGGAACACCTTGTGTGCTATCAAACGTCACAACCTAACTGGGTGATCATAAAGATGCTCTACAGGTGTCTCCGAAAGTATTCGTAGTGTTGGCATAGATCAAGATTAGGATTTGTCACTCTGAGTGTCAGAGAGGTATCTCTGGGCCCTCTCGGTAACACACATCATAATAAGCCTTGCAAGCAAAAGACTAATGAGTTAGTCACGAGATGATGTGTTACGGAACGAGTAAAGAGACTTGCCGGTAACGAGATTGAACTAGGTATAGAGATACCGACGATCGAATCTCGGGCAAGTAACATACCAATGACAAAAGGAACAACGTATGTTGTTATGCGGTTTGACCGATAAAGATCTTCGTAGAATATGTAGGAACCAATATGAACATCCAGGTTCCGCTATTGGTTATTGACCGGAGATGAGTCTCGGTCATGTCTACATAGTTCTCGAACCCGTAGGGTCCGCACGCTTAACGTTTGATGACGATCGGTATTATGAGTTTATGAGTTTTGATGTACCGAAGGTAGTTCGGAGTCCCGGATGAGATCACGGACATGACGAGGAGTCTCGGAATGTCCGAGACATAAAGATTGATATATTGGACGACTATATTCGGACACCGGAAGTGTTCCGGAAAAGTTTCGGATTTAACTGGATTGCCGGAGGGGGTTACCGGAACCCCCTACGAGGGGGGATGGTCCATAGTGGGCCTTGAGGAAAGGAGAGAGGCAGCCCATAGAGGCTGGCTGGTGCCCCACCTAGGGATCCTAGTTGGACTAGGATTGGGGGGGCGCCACCTCTCCCTCTTTTCCTTTCCCTCTCTTCCTTCTTGGTGGACTCCTACTAGGAATTGGATTGCAATCCTATTCCTAGTAGGATTGCCCTAACCGCACCATAGGAGGCCGGCCGGCCCTCCCCTCTTGCTCCTTTATATACGGGGGCAGGGGGGCACCCAAAGACACACAAGTTGAATTGTTCCAGCCGTGTGCGGTGCCCCCCTCCACAGAAACACACCTCGGTCATACCGTTGCAGTGCTTAGGCGAAGCCCTGCGCCGGTAAATACATCATATCCGTCACCAAGCTCAACTAGATCAAGAGCTCGTGGGACGTCATCAAGCTAAACGTGTGCTGAACGCGGAGGTGCCGTACGTTCGGTGCTTGATCGGTTGAATCGCAAAGAAGTTCGACTACATCAACCGCGTCACTTGACGCTTCCGCTTCCGGTCTACGAGGGTACGTAGACACACTCTTCCCTCTCGTTGCTATGCATCTGGTAGATAGATCCTGCGTGATCGTAGGAAAATTTTAAAATACTACGTTCCCCAACAGTGGCATCAGAGCCAGGTCTATGCGTAGATGATATGCACGAGTAGAACACAATGAGTTGTGGGCGATACTAGTCATACTGCTTACCAGCATGTCATACTTTGCTTCGGCGGTATTGTGAGATGAAGCGGCCCGGACCGACATTACGCGTACGCTTACGCGAGACTGGTTTCACCGTTATGAGCACTCGATGCTTAAAGGTGACTGGCGGGTGTCTGTCTCTCTCACTTTAGCTGAATCAAGTGTGGCTACGCCCGGTCCTTGTGAAGGTTAAAACAGCACATACTTGACGAAACATCGTTGTGGTTTTGTATGCGTAGGTAAGAACGGTTCTTGCTAAGCCCGTAGCAGCCACGTAAAACTTGCAACAACAAAGTAGAGGACGTCTAACTTGTTTTCGCAGGGCATGTTGTGATGTGATATGATCAAGACATGATGAGTTATACGGTTTTGTATGAGATGATCATGTTTTGTAATGTTATCGGCAACTGGCAGGAGCCATATGGTTGTCGCTTTATTGTATGAAATGAAATCGCCATGGAATTGCTTTACTTTATCACTAAGCGGTAGCGATAGTCGTAGAAGCAATAGTTGGCGAGACGACAACGATGCTACGATGGAGATCAAGGTGTCGCGCCGGTGACGAAGGTGATCATGACGGTGCTTTGGATATGGAGATCAAAAGCACAAGATGATGATGGCCATATCATGTCACATATTTTGATTGCATGTGATGTTTATCTTATTATGCTTCTTATTTTGCTTAGAACGACGGTAGCATTATAAGATGATCCCTTACTAAATTTCAAGGTATAAGTGTTCTCCCTGAGTATGCACCGTTGTGAAAGTTCGTCGTGCCGAGACACCACGTGATGGTCGGGTGTGATAAGCTCTACGTTCAAATACAACGGGTGTAAGCCAGTTTTGCACACGCAGAATACTCGGGTTAAACTTGACGAGCCTAGCATATGCAGATATGCCCTCGGAACACTGGAGACCGAAAGGTCGAGCGTGAATCATATAGTAGATATGATCAACATAAGATGTTCACCATTGAAACTACTCCATCTCACGTGATGATCGGACATGGTTTAGTTGACTTGGATCACGTGATCATTTAGATGACCAGAGGGATGTCTATCTAAGTGAGAGTTCTTAAGTAATATGATTAAAATGAACTTTAATTTATCATGATCTTAGTCCTGGTAGTATTAGCATATCTATGTTGTAGATCAATAGCTCGTGATGTTGCTCCGCATTTATTTTTTATGTTCCTAGAGAAAACTAAGTTGAAAGATGTTAGTAGCAATGATGCGGAATTGTTCCGTGATCTGAGGATTATCTTCATTGCTGCACAGAAGAATTATGTCCTTGATGCACCGCTAGGTGACAGACCTATTGCAGGAGCAGATGCAGACGTTATGAACGTTTTTACAAAAGCTCGGTATGATGACTACTTGATAGTTTAAGTGCACCATGCTTTACGGCTTAGAACCGGGACTTCAAAAATGTTTTGAACGCCACGGAGCATATAAGATGTTCCAAGAGTTGAAATTAGTATTTCATACTCATGCCCGTGTCGAGAGGTATGAGACCTCCGACAGTACTTTGCCTACAAGATGGAGGAGAATATCTCAACCAGTGAGCATGTGCTCAGATTGTCTGGGTACTGCAATTGCTTGAATCAAGTGGGAGTTAATCTTCCAGGTAAGATAGTAATTGACAAAGTTCTCTAGTCACTATCACCGAGTTAGTAGAACTTCGTGATGAACTATAATATGCAAGGGATGACGAAAGTAATTCCCAAGCTCTTCGCGATGCTGAAATCAGCAAAGGTAGAAATCAAGAAAGAGCATCAAGTGTTGATGGTTAACAAGACCACTTGTTTCAAGTAAAGGGCAAAGGGATAGAAGGGGAACTTCAAGAAGAATGACAAGCAAGTGGTCACTCCCGTGAAGAAACCCAAAGCAAAACTCAAGCCTGAAACAAGTGCTTCTACTGCAAAGGAAATGGTCACTGGAAGTGGAACTGCCCTAGATACTTGGCGAATAAGAAGGATGGCAAAGTGAACAAAAGGTATATTTGATATACAGATTATTGATGTGTATTTTACTAGTGTTCATAGCAACCCCTCGGTATTTGATACTGGTTTAGTTGCTAAAGAGTAGTAACTCGAAATGGGAGTTGCATAATGAACAGAAACTAGTTAAAGGATGAAGTGACGATGTGTATTGGAAGTAGTTCCAAGATTGATATGATCATCATCGCACACTCCCTATATTTTCGGGATTAGTGTTGAACCTAAATAAGTGTTATTTGGTGTTTGTGTTGAACATGAATATGATTTGATCATATTTATTGCAATACGGTTATTCATGTAAGTTAGAGAATAATTGTTGTTCTGTTTACATGAATAAAACCTTCTATGGTCATACACCCAATGAAAATGGTTTGTTGGATCTCGATCGTGTGATACACATATTCATAATATTGAAGCCAAAAGATGCAAGGTTAATAATGATAGTGCAACTTATTTGTGGCACTGTCGTTTAGGTCATATTGTTGTAAAGCTCATGAAGAAACTCCATAGTGATGGACTTTAGGAATCACTTGATTATGAATCACTTGGTGCTTGCGAACCATGCCTCATGGGCAAGATGACTAAAACTCCGTTCTCCGGAACTATGGAGCGAGCAACAGATTTGTTGGAAATCATACATACTGATGTATGAGGGCCAATGAGTGTTGAAGCTCGCGGCGGGTATCGTTATTTTCTGACCTTCACTGATGATTTGAGCAGATATGGGTATATCTACTTAATGAAGCACAAGTCTGAGACATTTGAAAAGTTCAAAGAATTTCAGAGTGAAGTAGAAAATCATCGTAACAAGAAAATAAAGTTTCTACGATCCGATCGTGGAGGAGAATATTTGAGTTACGAGTTTGGTCTTCATTTGAAACAATGTGGAATAGTTTCACAACTCACGCCACCCGGAACACCATAGTGTAATGGTGTGTCTGAACGTCATAACCATACTTTATTAGATATGGTGCGATCGATGATGTCTCTTACCGATCTACCACTATCACTTTTGGGGTTATGCATTAGAGACAGCTACATTCACGTTAAATAGGGCACCATCTAAATCCGTGGAGATGACACCGTATGAACTGTGGTTTGACGAGAAACCTAAGCTGTCATTTCTTTAAGGTTGGGACTGCGATGCTTATGTGAAAAAGTTTCAACATGATAAGCTCGAACCCAAATCGGAGAAGTAAATCTTCATAGGATACCCAAAAGAAACTGTTGGGTACACCTTCTATCACAGATCCGAAGGCAAGGTCTTTGTTGCTAAGAGTGGATCCTTTCTAGAGAAGCAGTTTCTCTCGAAAGAAGTGAGTGGGAGGAAAGTAGAACTTGATGAGGTAATTGTACCTTCTCCCAAATTGGAAAGTGGAACATCACAGAAACTAGTTCCAGTGATTCCTACACCAATTAGTGAGGAAGCTAATGATGATGATCATGAAACTTCAGATCAAGTTTCTGCTGAACTTCGTAGATCAACCAGAGTTCGTTCCGCATCAGAGTGGTACGGCAACCCAGTTCTGGAAATCATGTTACTAGACCATGATGAACCTACGAACTATGAGGAAGCGATAATGAGCCCAGATTCCGCAAAATGGCTTGAGGCCATGAAATCTGAGATGGGATCCATGTATGAGAACAAAGTGTGGACTTTGGTTGACTTGCCCGATGATCGGCAGGCCATCGAAAATAAATGGATCTTCAAGAGGAAGACAGACACAAACGGTAATGTTACTGTTTACAAAGCTTGACTTGTTGCGAAAAGGTTTCGACAAGTTCAAGGAGTTGACTACGATGATACTTTCTCACCTGTAGCGATGCTTAAGTCTGTCCGAATCATGTTAGCAATTGCCGCATTTTATGATTATGAAATCTGGCAAATGGATGTCAAAACTGCATTCCTGAATGGATATCTCAAAGAAGAGTTGTATATGATGCAACCAGAAGGTTTTGTCGATCCAAAAGGTGCTAACAAATTATGCAAGCTCCAGCGATCCATCTATGGACTGGTGTAAGCATCTCGGAGTTGGAATATATGCTTTGATAAGGTGATCAAAGCATATGGTTTTATACAGACTTTTGGAGAAGCCTATATTTACAAGAAAGTGAGTGGGAGCGCTACAACCTTCCTGATAAGTATATGTGCATGACATATTGTCGATCAGAAATGATGTAGAATTTTCTGGAAAGCATAAAGGAGTGTTTGAAAGGAGTTTTTCAAAGAAAGACCTTGGTGAAGCTGCTTACAAATTGAGCATCAAGATCTATAGAGATAGATCAAGACGCTTGATAAGACTTTCGATGAGTACATACCTTGATAAGATTTTGAAGTAGTTCAAAATGGATCAGTCAAAGAAGGAGTTCTTGCCTGACTTGTAAGGTGTGAAGTTGAGTAAGACTCAAAGCCAGACCACGGCAGAAAAATATAGAGAGAATGAAAGTCATTCCCTATGCCTCAGCCATAGGTTCTATAAAGTATGCCATGCTGTGTACCAAACATGTTGTGTACCTTGCCATGAGTTTGACAAGGAGGTACAATAGTGATCCAGGAGTAGATCACTGTACAGCGGTCAAAATTATCCTTAGTAACTGGATAACTAGGGAAATGTTTCTCGATTATGGAGGTGATAAAGAGTTCGTCGTAAAGGGTTACACCGATGCAAGCTTTGACACTAAATCCAGATGACTCTAAGTATCAATCTGGATGCGTATTGAAAGTGGGAGCAATTAGCTAGAGTAGCTCTATGCAGAGCATTGTAGACATAGAAATTTGCGAAATACATACGGATCTGAATGTGACAGACCCGTTGACTAAACTTCTCTCACAAGCAAAACATGATCACACCTTATTACTCTTGGGTGTTAATCACATAGCGATGTGAACTAGATTATTGACACTAGTAAAACCCTTTGGGTGTTGGTCACATGGCGATGTGAACTATGGGTGTTATTCACATAACGATGTGAACTATCGGTATTAAATCACATGGCGATGTGAGCTAGATTATTGACTCTAGTGCAAGTGGGAGACTGAATGAAATATGCCCTAGAGGCAATAATAAAGTTGTTATTTATATTTCCTTATATCATGATAAATGTTTATTATTCATGCTAGAATTGTATTAACCGGAAACTTAGTACATGTGTGAATACATAGACAAAACAGAGTGTCCCTAGTATGCCTCTACTAGACTAGCTCATTGAACAAAGATGGTTATGTTTCCTAACCATAGACATGAGTTGTCATTTGATCAACGGGATCACATCATTAGGAGAATGATGTGATGGACAAGACCCATCCGTTAGCATAGCACTATGATCGTTTAGTTTTACTGATATTGCTTTCTTCATGACTTATACATGTTCCTATGACTATGAGATTATGCAACTCCTGAATACCGTAGGAACACCTTGTGTGCTATCAAACGTCACAACGTAACTGGGTGATCATAAAGATGCTCTACAGGTGTCTCCGAAAGTATTCGTGGTGTTGGCATAGATCAAGATTAGGATTTGTCACTCCGAGTGTCGGAGAGGTATCTCTGGTCCCTCTCGGTAACACACATCATAATAAGCCTTGCAAGCAAAAGACTAATGAGTTAGTCACGAGATGATGTGTTACGGAACGAGTAAAGAGACTTGCCGGTAACGAGATTGAACTAGGTATAGAGATACCGACGATCGAATCTCGGGCAAGTAACATACCAATGACAAAAGGAACAACGTATGTTGTTATGCGGTTTGACCGATAAAGATCTTCGTAGAATATGTAGGAACCAATATGAACATCCAGGTTCCGCTATTGGTTATTGACCGGAGATGAGTCTCGGTCATGTCTACATAGTTCTCGAACCCGTAGGGTCCGCACGCTTAACGTTTGATGACGATCGGTATTATGAGTTTATGAGTTTTGATGTACCGAAGGTAGTTCGGAGTCCCGGATGAGATCACGGACATGACGAGGAGTCTCGGAATGTCCGAGACATAAAGATTGATATATTGGACGACTATATTCGGACACCGGAAGTGTTCCGGAAAAGTTTCGGATTTAACTGGATTGCCGGAGGGGGTTACCGGAACCCCCTACGTGGGGGATGGTCCATAGTGGGCCTTGAGGAAAGGAGAGAGGCAGCCCATAGAGGCTGGCCGGCGCCCCACCTAGGGATCCTAGTTGGACTAGGATTGC
>LR738713.1:489111056-489125990 GCA_902687465.1 Secale cereale | reverse complement strand
GGGTGGACTCCTACTAGGAATTGGATTGCAATCCTATTCCTAGTAGGATTGCCCTAGCCGCACCATAGGAGGCCGGCCGGCCCTCCCCTCTTGCTCCTTTATATACGGGGGCAGGGGGGCACCCAAAGACACACAAGTTGAATTGTTCCAGCCGTGTGCGGTGCCCCCCTCCACAGAAACACACATCGGTCATACCGTTGCAGTGCTTAGGCGAAGCCCTGTGCCGATAAATACATCATATCCGTCACCACGCCGTCGTGCTGACGAAACTCTCCCGTGAAGCTCAACTGGATCAAGAGCTCGTGGGACGTCATCAAGCTGAACGTGTGCTGAACGCGGAGGTGCCGTACGTTCGGTGCTTGATCGGTTGAATCGCAAAGAAGTTCGACTACATCAACCGCGTCACTTGACGTTTCCGCTTTCGGTCTACGAGGGTACGTAGACACACTCTTCCCTCTCGTTGCTATGCATCTGGTAGATAGATCTTGCGTGATCGTAGGAAAATTTTAAAATACTACGTTCCCCAACATATAGAACATGGCTTGTATATTCCAACGATGGGCTTCCTCAAACGCCCTAGGTCTTCATGAGCAAGCACGTTGGATGCACACCCACTTAGTATCTTTTGTTGAGCTTTCATACATTTATAGCTCTAGTGCATCCGCTGCATGGCAATCCCTACTCACTCACATTGATATCTATTGGTGGGCATCTCCATAGCCCGTTGATACGTCTAGTCGATGTGAGACTATCTTCCTCCTTTTTTTCTTCTCCACAACCACTACTCTATTCCACCTATAGTGTTATATCCATGGCTCACGCTCATGTATCGCGTGAAAGTTGAAAGGTTTGAAAAAAATTGAGTATGAAAACAGTTGCTTGGCTGAAACCAGGGTTGTGCATCATATGAATATTTTGTGTGATGAAGAGGGAGCATAGCCAGACTATATGATTTTGTAGGGATAACTTTCTTTAGCCATGTTATTTTGAGAAGACATGATTGCTTTGTTAGTATGCTTGGAGTATTATTATTTCTTATGTCAATATAGACTTTTGTCTTGAATCTTTTAGATCTGAACATTCATGCCACAATAAAGAGAATTACATTGAGAATTATGTTGGTCAGCATTCCACATCAAAAATTCTGTTTTTACCATTTACCTACTCGAGGATGAGCAGGAATTAAGCTTGGGGATGCTTGATACGTCTCCAACGTATCTATAATTTTTTATTGTTCCATGCTATTATATTTGATGTTTTGGATGTTTAATGGGCTTTATTATACACTTTTATATTATTTTTGGGACTAACCTATTAACCCAAAGGCCCAGTCTAGATTGTTGTTTTTTTGCCTATTTCAGGGTTTTGCAGAAAGTTTCATTCCCTTTCTGCAAAAAGGGAACTCTCCCGAAGGTTTCATTCCGTTTGGACTAATGAGTTGTGAGTAGTTTACCACAGACCTTTGGGTCCATAGTTAGTACCCAGATGGCTTCTTCTCTCTTTTTGGATCTCAATACCAAGTTCTCCTCGGTCTTCGAGGAGATCTATTCGATGTAATGTTTTTGCGGTGTGTTTGTCGAGATCCGATGAATTGTGGATTTATGATCAAGATTATCTATGAGAAATATTTGGTTCTTGTCTGAATTTTTTTATGTATGATTATAATATCCTTGCAAGTCTCTTCGAATTATAGGTTTGGTTTGGCCTACTAGATCTATAGTTCTTGCAATGGGAGAAGTGCTTGGCTTTGGGTTCAATCTTGCGGTGTCCTTTCCCAGTGACAGCAGGGGTAGCAAGGCACGTATTGTATTGTTGCCATCGAGGATAAAAAAGATGGGGTTTATATCATATTGCTTGAGTTTATCCCTCTACATCATGTCATCTTGCTTAAAGCATTACTATGTTCTTATGAACTTAATACTCTAGATGTATGCTGGATAGCGGTCTATGTGTGGAGTAATAGTAGTAGATGCAGAATCGTTTCGGTCTACTTGTCACGGATGTGATGCCTATATATAATAATCATGCCTAGATATTCTCATAATTATTCGCTTTTCTATCAATTGCTCGACAGTAATTTGTTCACCCACCGTAGAATTCTGCTATCATGAGAGAAGCCACTAGTGAAACCTATGGCCCCCGGGTCTATTCTCAACATATCAATCTGCAATCCACTTTACTTTGCTGTTTTTACTTTCTGTTCTTATATCAAAAATACCAAACATATCAAACTATCCTATCTATCAGATCTCACTTTCGTAAGTGACCGTAAAGGGATTGACAATCCCTTATCGCGTTGGCTGCGAAGTTCTTATTTGTTTGTGAAGGTGCGAGGGACTCGCGTGTGGTCTCAAAAACTGAGGGAAATACTTACGCTATTGTGCTGCATCACCCTTTCCTATTCGAGGGAATACAACGCAAGCTCGAGAAGTAGCAGTGACTGCTCAAGATGGTGCACAGGCGGCGAAGGCGACTTATGGCGACCGCTCTGAGACACGGTGCAACTGCAGATGGCTGTTTAGCAAGGTTGTGCGAGTCCGCAGCTTTGGCGAGGCAGCCACTGTTTGAGTCAAGGCCGCGGGCGACCAGATGATGACTTGGAGATGGCGTCAGGTTGCGGCGGCCCATGAAGCGTAGAGGCAGTGGCAATTTGAGGTCTGAGGCACGGCGGCTTGAAATAGAAGGGCGCCAAGCAGAACGGCGTGCGGCTATGGCCGGTTCAACGCGAGAAGCGGCTTGCGGCTTGGAATGGTGCGCGGCCATGGCGACTTGGAGGAGGCAGCTCGGGGGCACCGGTTTAAAGCAGCAAGGCCGGGTCGTAGAGGCCGCTCTAGTTGGGGCCGTGTAAGCGGAGTAAGGGCGCTCTAGCGGTTTGGAAGTGGTAGCTCAAGGCCATCACGGAGCAGAGGAGGCGATAGCACGGCCGAGGCAACACCGGAGGCACGACAGCCCGGGTTGAGCTCGGAGGAGGAGGAGGAGCTGTGGCGGTAGAGGCATAGCCGGCTCAAGACTGTGGCGATGAGGGCTTGGAGCTGGACCGGCGCATAGGGCGCGAGGTGGCGAAGACCGAAGCAGAGACCAGCGTATGTGGAAGTGAGGTAAGGCCGCGGCGGCGGCAGCTCAAATTCAAGGCGACGAAGGTGGCGCCGACAAGCCATGGAAATGGGGCGGTTCATACATGCGGCCTTGCGGTAGGGGCGGAGGCGCTCGGATGGCGCCGAGACACAGGAGCCGCAAGAACGGCAGCTCGGCAACGACTGATTGGTTGGAGGCGCGTACCGACGGCGATGGAGGCGCAGCGGGTCAATGAGGCGAATCGTAGGAGGAGTCCGAGCCTGTGGGCCGTTCGTGTCCGGGTCGTGGCCCCATTTATTTTATGGCATCTAAATCGAATCCAGCTTGGAGCAACACCAGTGATCGTCTAGGCTTGAATCTAAGAGATCGCCTGATCACGTGTGTTCTGGGTCATCCGTACATGATTTGATCTCATGACTTTTTTTCATGGACTCGTCCCACTGAATTGCTTTTGCTTGGAAAGATGCTATTTAATCCACCACTTTTGGCAAACGTGTCCCTTCGATACTTCATCTGCGCTCTCGGACTCGGCGGATCGCCAAGGTTCTTGCAGCGGCAGCAAAAAAACGCAACCCTTTACCTCGAATCTCATACGGGTAGTAGATGTGACTGTTTGCAGAAGAAACAATGTAAATCCTTTCCCCGATGGCTCTTCTTCATCGAGAAAATTGCGAATTTCTCGATCCCTCGGGGAGATCCCTCCAAGAACTCTACACCACCGTGCGCTTGCCCCACGATGGGCGCCAACTGTCGTGGAATTGTCACGGCAGATGTCCTAGTGTGAGGACTTAGTCGTGAGGCCAACACATCTATGTGGTAGCTTGAGAGGGGTTGAGCGGAATCGAGAGACGCAACACAAGACAAGGGTTTAGACAGCTTCGGGCCCCGGGAAACATCATTCGGTAACAACCCTACATCTGTAGATGCATGCAGGATAGCGGTCGCCGTAAACTGGCTCTCCCAGTTATGTCTAGCCCTAAGATTATTTTTCTCCTCCCTCTTGGGGTGCCCTACCCCTCCTTATATAAGTTGAAGGGGCGGGTTACATGTAGAGTCCAACTCGGATTAAGACTTAAACTATTATGACTCCTCTTCATGGGCTTCTTAACGTCTTGGGCTTCATAACGTCTCGGGCTTCATAACATCTCGGGCTTACTAACCCCAGGCGACTCTGTCTACCGGGTTATGACTCCTGTCGGTTTATGATTGTCTTCCAGGTTATGACTCCTACCGGTTTATGATTGTCTGCCGGGTTATGACTCCTGCCGGTTTATGATTATCTGTCAGGTTATCATCAGGGTTAACTGTCTGCCGGTTTACTGTCTGGTTTAACCATCTGTCTTAACTACCTGTCTTAACTGTCAGCCGGTTTACCAAGTCCCAGCCGGGTTATAACTCCGGCCGGGTCATACCGCGGGGTATATCCCCGACAGTACCTCCCTGCTAGATTTATAGCAAGGCACATATCAGGTCTGGTACATAGCATTGCATACTTGATAGAACCTATGGCTGAAGCATAGGGAATGACTTTCATTTTCTCTTTATCTTCTGCAGTGGTCGGGCATTGAGTCTGACTCGACTTCACACCTTGTAACACAGGCAAGAACCCTTTCTTTGACTGATCCATTTTAAACTTCTTCAAAACTTTATCAAGGTATGTGCTTTGTGAAAGTCCAATTAAGCGTCTTGATCTATCTCTATAGATCTTGATGCCCAATATATAAGCAGCTTCAGTGAGGTCTTTCGTTGATTTTTTTATTCAAGTATCCTTTTATGCTATCCAGAAATTCTACATAATTTCCAATCAACAATATGTCATCCACATGTAATATCAGAAATGCTACAGAGGTCCCACTCACTTTCTTGTAAATACAGGCTTCTCCAAAAGTCTGTATAAAACCATATGCTTTGATCACTTCATCAAAGCGTATATTCCAACTCCGAGATGCTTGTACCAGTCCATAGATAGATCGCTTGAGTTTGCACACTTTGTCAGCACCTTTTGGATCGACAAAATCTTCTAGTTGCATCATATACAACTATTCTTTGAGAAATCCACTAAGGAATGCAGTTTTGACATCCATTTGCCTGATTTCATAATCATAAAATGCGGCAATTGCTAACATGATTCGGACAAACTTAAGCATCGCTATGGGTGAGAAGGTCTCTATGATAGCCTGGCTTATTAGGGATGATAGACTACTCATATCAATAAGGAATTCCTTCTTTTCCAGGAGCCCATTCGGATAGAACTCCAAAGTTAAGCGTGCTCAGCTTGGAGTAGTTTCAGGATGGGTGACCGATCGGGAAGTTGCTCCCGGGTGCGCACGAGTGAGGACAAAGTGCGCAGAAAATACTAATTGATATGTGGGGATAATCTAGATCCCGCCAGGAGTAACACCACCAGTGGGTGTGCTCGAGGCGTTATAAGTTGGTATCAGAACCGACCCTCGCGGTTACATGGATGTTTGCGGACAGGTGCATGGCCATGTTGTTCATGACCTTTGTGACCCGTCGTGGCACACGACATGGCACATGTATCAGACTGGATGCACATACGTATGTGCGAAGAGGGAATGTTCCTGTGGCCCGACAAGGACGTCGATTCCTCTTAGTGGGGTGTATGTGATAGCCTGGCTTATTAGGGATGATAGACTACTCATATCATTCCTTCTTTTCCAGGAGCCCATTTGGATAGAACTCCAAAGTTAAGTGTGCTCAGCTTGGAGTAGTTTCAGGATGGGTGACCGACCGGGAAGTTGCTCCCGGGTGCGCACAAGTGGGGACAAAGTGCGCAGAAAAGACTAGTATTGATTTGTGGGGCCAGTTTAGATCCCTCCAGGAGTAACGACCACCAGCGGGTGTGTCCGGGGCGTTACAATCTCATCGTAGTCAACACCATGAACTTGTCGGAAACCTTTCGCAACAAGTCGAGCTTTGTAGACAGTAACATTACTATCGATGCCAGTCTTCTTCTTAAAGATCAGCAAGTCGAGGTTTGTAGACAGTAACATTACTATCGATGTCAGTCTTCTTCTTAAAGATCCATTTATTTTCAATGGCTTGCCGATCATCGGGCAAGTCAACCAAAGTCCACACTTTGTTCTCATACATGGATCCCATCTTAGATTTCATGGCGTTAAGCCATTTTCCGGAATCTGGGCTCATTATCGCTTGCTCATAGTTCCTAGGTTCGTCATGGTCTAGTAACATGACTTCCAGAATAGGGTTACCGTACCACTCTGGTGCGGAAGTACTCTGGTTGACTTACGAGGTTCGGTAGTAACTTGATCCGAAGTTTCATGATCATCATCATTAACTTCCCCACTAATTGGTGTAGGCATCACTGGAACTAATTTTTGTGATGAACTACTTTCCAATTCAGGAGAAGGTACAATTACCGCATCAAGTTCTACTTTCCTCCCACTCACTTCTTTCGAGAGAAACTCCTTCTCTAGTAAGGATCCATTCTTAGCAACGAATATCTTGCCTTCGGATCTGTGATAGAAGGTGTATCCAACAGTTTCCTTTGGGTATCCTATGAAGACACATTTCTCCAATTTGGGTTCGAGCTTATCAGGTTGAAGCTTTTTCACATAAGCATCGCAACCCTAAACTTTAAGAAATGACAACTTGGGTTTCTTGCCAAACCATAGTTTATATGGTATCGTCGCAACGAATTTAGATGGTACCCTATTTAACGTGAATGCAACTGTCTCTAATGCATAACCCCAAAACGATAGTGGTAAATCGGTAAGAGACATTATAGATCGCACCATATCTAATAAAGTACGGTTACGATGTTCAGACACACCATTACGCTGTGGTGTTCCAGGTGGCGTGAGCTATGAAACTATTCCACATTGTTGCAAATGAAGACCAAACTCGTAACTCAAATATTCGCCTCCACGATCAGATCGTAGAAACTTTATTTTCCTGTTACGACGATTCTCTACTTCACTCTGAAATTCTTTGAACTTTTCAAATGTTTCAGACTTATGTTTCATTAAGTAGATATACCCATATATGCTCAAATCATCAGTGAAGGTCAAAAAATAAGGATAACCGTCGTGAGCCTCAACACTCATCAGACTGCATACATCATTATGTATTATTTCCAATAAGTTAGTTGCTCGCTCCATTGTTCCGGAGAATGGAGTCTTAGTCATCTTGCCCATGAGGCATGGTTTGCAAGCACCAAGTGATTCATAATCAAGTGATTCCAAAAGTCCGTCAGCATGGAGTTTCTTCATGCGCTTTACACCAACATGACCTAAACGGCAGTGCCACAAATAAGTTGCACTATCATTATCAACTTTGCATCTTTTGGCTTCAATATTATGAATATGTGTATCACTACGATCGATATTCAACAAAAATAGACCACTCATCAAGGGTGCACGACCATGCACGATATTACTCATATAAATAGAACAACCATTATTCTCTGATTTAAATGAATAACCGTCACGCAACAAACAAGATCCAGATATAATGTTCATGCTCAACGCTGGCACCAAATAACAATTATTTAGGTCTAAAACTAATCCCGAAGTAGATGTAGAGGTAGCGTGCCGACGGCGATCACATCAACTTTGGAACCATTTCCCACGCACATCGTCACCTCATCCTTAGCCAATCTTCGTTTAATTCGTAGCCCCTGTTCCGAGTTACAAATATGAGCAACCGAACCAGTATCAAATACCCAGGTGCTACTACGAGCATTAGTAAGGTACACATCAATAACATGTATATCAAATATACCTTTGTTCACTTTGCCATCCTTCTTATCCGCCAAATACTTGGGGCAGTTCCGCTTCCAGTGTCCAGTCCCTTTGCAGTAGAAGCACTCAGTTTCAGGCTTGGCTCCAGACTTGGGTTTCTTCCCGGGAGTAGCAACTGGCTTCCTATTGTTCTTAAAGTTCCCCTTCTTTCCCTTGCCCTTTTTCTTGAAACTAGTGGTTTTGTTAACCATCAATGCTTGATGCTCTTTATTTATTTCTACCTCCGCAACTTTGAGCATAGCGAAGAGCTCGGGAATTGTTTTTTGCATCCCTTGCATATTATAGTTCATCACGAAGTCTTTATAGCTTGGTGACAGCGATTGAAGAACTCTGTCAATAACACTATCATCATCAACTGATAGAACTGTTCTCCTCCATTTTGCAGCTATAGAACTTGTTGGAGACTTCATATCTCTCAACTCGGGAATTTGCTTGAAATATTAACTTCAACTCATGGAACATCTCATATGCTCCATGACGTTCAAAATGTCTTTGAAGTCCTGATTCTAAACCATAAAGCATGGCACACTGAATTATCGAGTAGTCATCAGACCGCGTCTGCTAGACGTTCATAACGTCCGGAGTTGCTCCTTCAGCAGGCCTGTCACCTAGCGGTGCTTCCAGGACATAATTCTTGTGTGCGGGAATGAGGATAATCCTCAAGTTACGTACCCAGTCCGTGTAGTTTCTACCATCATCTTTCAACTTAGCTTTCTCTAGGAACGCATTAAAATTCAAGGGAACGGTAGCACGGGACATTGATCTACAACAACATAGATATGCAAAAACTATTAGGACTAAGTTCATGATGAATTAAAGTTCAATTAATCATATTACTAAAGAACTCCCACTTAGATAGACATCCCTCTAGTCATCTAAATGATCACGTGATCCAAATCAACTAAACCATGTCCGATCATCACGTGAGATGGAGTAGTTTTCAACAGTGAACATATTACATTGATCATATCTACTATATGATTCATGCTCGACATTTCGGTCTCTAGTGTTCCGAGGCCATGTCTGTACATGCTAGGCTCGTCAAGTTTAACCCGAGTATTCTGCATGTGCAAAACTGTCTTACACCTGTTGTATTTGAACGTAGAGCTTATCACACCCGATCATCACGTGGTGTCTCGGCACGACGAACTTTCGCAACGGTGCATACTCAGGGAGAACACTTGTACCTTAAAATTTTTTAAGGGATCATCTTATAATGCTACCGCCGTACTAAGCAAAATAAGAAGCATAATAACATAAACATCACATGCAATCAAAATATGTGACATGATATGGCCATCATCATCTTGTGCTTTTGATCTCCATCTCCAAAGCATCATCATGATCTCCATCGTCACCGGCTAGACACCATGATCTTCATCGTAGCGTCGTGGTCGTATGGCCAACTATTGCTACTACTACTATCGCTAACTCATAGTGATGAAGTAAATCAATTACATGGCATTCGCAATTCATACAATTAAGAGACAACCATAAGGCTCCTGCCGGTTTCCGACAATTTACAAAACATGATCATCTCATACAATAACATATAACTCATCACGTCTTGACCATATCACATCACAACATGCCCTGCAAAAACAAGTTAGAGTCCTCTACTTTGTTGTTGCAAGTTTTACGTGGCTGCTACCGGCTTAGCAAGAACCATTCTTACCTACGCATACAAAAACCACAACGATTTTTTGTCAAGTGTGATGTTTTAACCTTCACAAGGACCAGGCGTAGCCACACTCGATTCAACTAAAGTGAGAGAGACAGACACCCGCCGGTCACCTTTAAGCAACGAGTGCTCGTAATGGTGAAACCAGTCTCGCGTAAGCGTAGGCGTAATGTCGGTCCGGGCACTTCATCTCACAATACCGCCGAATCAAAGTATGACATGCTGGTAAGCAGTATGAATATTATCGCCCACAGCTCATTGTGTTCTACTCATGCATATCATCTACGCATAGACCTGGCTCATGATGCCACTATTGGGGAACGTAGTATTTCAAAAAAAAATCCTATGATCACGCAAGATCTATCTGCTAGAAGCATAGCAACGAGTGGGGAGATTGTGTCTACGTACCCTCGTAGGCCGAACGCGGAAGCGTCTAGTGATGTGGTTGATGTAGTCTAACGTCTTCGCAATCCAACCGATCCAAGCACCGAACGTACGGCACCTCCGCGTTCAGCACACGTTCAGCTCGATGACGTCCCACAAGCTCTTGATCCAGTTGAGCATCACAGGAGAGTTTCGTCAGCACGACGGCATGGTGACGGTGATGATGAAGCTACCGGTGCAGGGCTTCGCCTAAGCACCGCAAAGATATGACCGAGGTGTGTATCTGTGGGGAGGGGCACCGCACATGGCTAAAATCAACTTGTGTGTCTATGGGGTGCCCCCTCCCCACGTATATAAAGGAGGGAGGGGAGGAGGAGGAGGCCAAGGAGGAGGAGGCGCGCCTAGGGGGGGGCAATCCTACTCCAAGTAGGATTCCACCCCTTTTCCTATTCCTAGTAGGAGAGGGGGGAAGGAAGGAGAGAAGAAGAAGAAGGAAAGGGGGGCCGGTCCCCTAGTCCAATTTGGTTTGGGCTAGGGGGCCGCGCGCCCCTAGCTGGCCGCACCTCCTCTTCCTCCACTTGGGCCCATGAGGCCCAATAACCGCCCGGGAGGTTCCGGTAACCTCCCGGTACTCCGGTATTTATCCGATAACCCCCGGAACTCATCCGGTGGCCAAATATAACCTTCCAATATATGAATCTTTATGTCTTGGACATTCCGAGACTCCTCGTCATGTCCGTGATCACATCCGGGACTCTGAACTACCTTCGGTACATCAAAACACATAAATTCATAATACCGATCGTCATCGAACGTTAAGCATGCGGACCCTACGGGTTCGAGAACTATGTAGACATGACCGAGACTCATCTCCGGTCAATAACCAATAGTGGAACCTAGATGCTCATATTGGCTCCTACATATTCTACGAAGATCTTTATCGGTCAAACCGTATAACAATATACGATGTTCCCTTTGTCATTGGTATGTTACTTGACCGAGATTCAATCATCGGTATCATCATACCTAGTTCAATCTCGTTGCCGGCAAGTCTCTTTACTCGTTCCGTAATACATCATCTCGTGACTAACTTATTAGTCGTTTGCTTGCAAGGCTTATTATGATGTGTATTACCGAGAGGGCGCAGAGATACCTCTCCGACACTCGGAGTGACAAATCCTATTCTCAATCTATGCCAACACCACAAACACCTTCGGAGACACCTGTAGAGCTTATTTATAATCACCTAGTTACGTTGTGACATTTGATAGCACACAAGGTGTTCCTCTGGTATTCGGGAGTTGCATAATCTCATAGTCATAGGAACATGTATAAGTCATGAAGAAAGCAATAGCAGTAAAACTAAACGATCAAATTGCTAAGCTAACGGATGGGTATTGTCCATCAAAACATTCTCCTAATGATGTGATCCCGTTGATCAAATGACAACTCATGTCTAGGGCTAGGAAACATAACCATCTTTGATCAATGAGCTAGTCTAGTAGAGGCATACTAGGGACACTTTGTTTTGTCTATGTATTCACACATGTACTAAGTTTCTGGTTAATACAATTTTAGCATGAATAATAAATATTTATCATGATATAAGGAAATACAAAAAAACAACTTTAGTATTGCCTCTAGGGCATATTTCCTTCATATCAATCGACGCGGCCCGTTTGAACATAGAAAATCCAAGGCGCGGTCGGTGCCACTCCCTTTCCCTTCCCCTTTCCCTATTTAAACCACCCACCCCTCCACCTATTCTCCACACATCCATTTGTGCCGCCCCCTTCTCTTCTTCACCCAAACCCAGAGCACTCTCAAAGCGGGGCGAGGATGTAGTACAACGGCCCCACCTTCCGGCTCCCACCGACCATGCCGGAGAGACGGTATCCGGCCGACATCGTTGTGGAGAGGACGCTTCACGTGTGGGCGTTCTCACGCTGGAGGGGTGCAAGGGAGTTTGCCGAGTGGTTCCTCGGTGCGGGCTTCGCCCACCTCCCGGCGGCTCGCCGGTGATGTTCCGACTGGAGGATGTGCGTCCAAACGCCAGCACTCTGCCGATCGAGCTCATCGTCAACTTCACTAACAGATTTGATGAGTACTACCTCCTCGGCAAGGTGTATTGGTGTGGATGCGAATTCATCGCATTCACAACCCACAACATCTTCACAAACTTCAACTGCATCGGCCCCACCCACGAGGGTATGCACAGCCTACCCTACTACCTCGGCGAGGATGGCATGGAGGAGGAGCACTAAAGAGAAGGCGCAGTGAAGATGGTGTGAAGGCCCGGTCGGTCTCGTGAAGCTTGTCTTGCCCGTTAGGGATTTTTTATATATTTTTATGTTATGTGTCGTTGGTTGTACCGAGAACTCTTTTACGCACCCTATGTTTTAGGGTTTATGTTTTATGTAAGAACTATGCTATATATGCTTGCTACTTTCTATGTTATGGATGTATGCTTGCTACGTGAGATATCGGTAGATGGATATGGTGTCGTAGCCAAGCCCTAGACATGCTCTCTAGATGGATATGGTGTCGTAGCCGAGCCCTAGACATGCTCTCTAGATGGATATGGTGCCGTAGCCGAGCCCTAGACATGCCCTCTAGATGGGTATGGTGCCGTAGCCGAGCCCTAGACATGCTCTCTAGATGGATATGGTGGCTAATGGTGCCACCGGACTTTATTTTAGACATGGTTTCTGATGGATATCATGATTTACATAATTAAATCTGACATGCTCTTATAATAATAAATTTGCCATGTTCTACAAAAAATCATGTATAAACCAAAACAAAAACAAAAAATCGTGTATTCAATATTTGTCTTGCAACAAAAACATGTTTATAATACCCGCATGTCAAAAAATCAAAGTGTTGTGCCATTGGCTATATACAGAAGGAAATTGCCACGATATGTACAAATAAATTTGACATGGGCAAGTTCAATGACATGGAAAAAGTTATTCTTAAGTTCGCCATGGCAATTATCTGTACAAAAATGCCATGGGAAAAAAGTTGTACTGCTAACAATAAATCGATTTACCATCATGCACTATTTTAGTTCGGCATGGCTATAAATGGATTTACCATGGCAATAAACAAGCAAAAAAACAGGGGTAAAAAAACAGAGCCAACGCGTGCACTATTTTGTAGGCCTCTTTTATCTTTGTGGGCCTTCGACACTCAATGCAATGCGACGGCCCAACCAGAGCTTAGTTTCAATTTGGGCCATAGAACTACGTTGTTTTTTTCTTCTGCGGTCGGTGTTGTCTGACGAAACTGAAGAAACTGAAAGTGTACAAAACTGATGAAACGTACATGATCCACAAATTAAGCAACACAGAGCATAAAGCACATGATCCACAAATTTAAGCACATCCTAGAGCACATGATCCACAAATTTAAGCAAATCCAAGAGCACACGATCCACAAATTTAACCAAATCCTATAGCACATTACACCACACTGATGTCTACTACGCAACCTTCTTCTTGTAGACGTTGTTGGGCCTCCAAGTGCAGAGGTTTGTAGGACAGTAGCAAATTTCCCTCAAGTGGATGACCTAAGGTTTATCAATTCGTGGGAGTCGTAGGATGAAGATGGTCTCTCTCAAACAACCCTGCAACCAAATAACAAAGAGTCTCTTGTGTCCCCAACACACCCAATACAATGGTAAATTGTATAGGTGCACTAGTTCGGCGAAGAGATGATGATAAAAGTGCAATATGGATGGTAGATACAGGTTTTTGTAATAAGAAAAAATAAAAACAACAAGGTAGCAAGTGGTAAATGTGAGCATAAACAATGTTGCAATGATAGGAAACAAGGCCTAGGGTTCATACTTTCACTAGTGGAAGTTCTCTCAACAATAATAACATAACTGGATCATATAACTATCCCTCAACATGCAAAAAAAAGTCACTCAAAAGTAACTAATAGCGGAGAACAAACGAAGAGATTATGGCAGGGTATGAAACCACCTCAAAGTTATTCTTTCTGATCGATCTATTCAAGAGTCTGTAGTAAAATAACACGAAGTTATTCTTTCCATTCGATCTATCATAGAGTTCGTACTAGAATAACACCTTAAGATACAAATCAACCAAAACCCTAATGTCACCTAGATACTCCATTGTCACCTCAAGTATATGTGGGCATGATTATACGATATGCATCACACAATCTCAGATTCATCTATTCAACCAACACAAAGAACTTCAAAGAGTGCCCCAAAGTTTCTATTGGAGAGTCAAGACGAAAACGTGTGCCAACCCCTATGCATAGATTCCCAAGGTCAAGGAACCCGCAAGTTGATCACCAAAACATACATCAAGTAGATCAATAGAATACCCCATTGTCACCACAGGTATTCCACGCAAGACATACATCAAGTGTTCTCAAATCCTTAAAGACTCAATCCGATAAGATAACTTCGAAGGGAAAACTCAATTCATCACAAGAGAGTAGAGGGGGAGAAACATCTTAAGATCCAACTATAGTAGCAAAGCTCGCGATACACCAAGATCGTGCCATCTCAAAAACACGAGAGAGAGAGAGAGAGAGAGAGAGAGATCAAACACATAGCTACTGGTACATACCCTCAGCCCCGAGGGTGGACTACTCCCTCCTCGTCATGGAGAGCGCCGGGATGATGAAGATAGGCACCGGAGAGGGATTCCCCCCTCCGGCAGGGTGCCAGAACGGGTCTAGATTGGTTTTCGGTGGCAACAGAGGCTTTCGGCGGTGGAACTCCCGATCTAGGTTATTTTCTGGAGGTTTCTATATATATATATATATATATATATATATATATATATATATATATATATACAGCCGGTCTATTCTCATAACATTATGAGAATAATATTCTCATAACACTTCCGAACTGCATTGCAAAATTGCATTGCAGAGCTAAACGCACCGCACCACAGAGACCAGCGAACTTCATGTTGAAAAAACTGTACGTGTTGTTTTTTCTGTACCTTTTTTGCTCTAGTTTTT
>LR738713.1:489095393-489110120 GCA_902687465.1 Secale cereale | reverse complement strand
TATATAGGAGGTGTTGGAGTCGGGGGCAAGTAAAGGGGGTCTATGGGCTGTCCACGAGGCAGGGGGCACGCCCAGGGGGAGGGGGTGCCTCCCACCCTTGTGGGCAGCCTGTGGACATTCTGGTCCTCCTCCAGTACTCCCTGGTCTTCTTTTGGTCCAAAAACGTCCTCCGTTGAGTTTCAGGTCAATTGGGCTCCATTTGATATTCCTTTTCTGCGAAACTCAAAAACAAGAAAAAAAACAGAAACTGGCAGTGGGCTCTAGGTTGATAGGTTAGTCCCAAAAATCATATGAAAGTGTATATAAAAGCCCATAAAACATCCTAGAAGGATAATATAATAGCATGGAACAATAAAAAATTATAGATACGTTGGAGACGTATCAAGCATCCCCAAGCTTAATTCCTGCTCGTCCTCGAGTAGGTAAATGATAAAAACAGAAATTTTGATGTGGAATGCTAACCAACATAATTCTCAATGCAATTTTCTTTATTGTGGCATGAATGTTCAGATCCGAAAGATTCAAGACAAAAGTCTATATTGACATAAGAATAATAATACTTCAAGCATACTAACAAAGCAATCATGTCTTCTCAAAATAACATGGCCAAAGAAAGTTATCCCTACAAAATCATATGGTCTGGCTATGCTCCCTCTTCATCACACAAAATATTCACATCATGCACAACCCCAGTTTCAGCCCAGCAAGTGTTTCACACTTTAATTTTCTCAAACCTTTCAACTTTCACGCAATACATGAGCGTGAGCCATGGATATAGCACTATAGGTGGAATAGAGTGGTGGTTGTGGAGAAGACAAAAAGGAGGAAGATGGTCTCACATCAACTAGGCGTATCATTGGGCTATGGAGATGCCCATCAATAAATATCAATGTGAGTGAGTAGGGATTGCCATGCAACGGATGCACTAGAGCTATAAATGTATGAAAGCTCAACAAAAGAAACTAAGTGCGTGTGCATCCAACTTGCTTGCTCACGAAGACCTAGGGCATTTGAGGAAGCCCGTCGTTGGAATATACAAGCCAAGTTCTATAATGAAAATTCCCACTAGTATATGAAAGTGAAAAAACAAGAGACTCTCTATCATGAAGATTATGGTGCTACTTTGAAGCTGAGTGTGGAAAAGGATAGTAGCATTGTCCCTTCGCTCTTTTCTCTCTTTTTTTTGAGGGGCTTTCCTCTTTTTTTAGCCCCTCTCTATTTTTTTTGGGCCATCTCTTTTTTTTTGGCCTTTATCATTTTTTTGTTTCCTCACACGGGACAATGCTCTAATAATGAAGATCATCACACTTTTATTTACTTACAACTCAAAGATTACAACTCGAAGCTAGAACAAAATATGACTCTATGTGAGTGCCTCCGGCGGTGTACCAGGATGTGCAATGAATCAAGAGTGACATGTATGAATGAATTGTGAATGGTGGCTTTGCCACAAATACGATGTCAACTACATGATCATGCATTGGCAATATGACAATATGAAGCGTGTCATATGAATGGAACGGTGGAAGGTTGCATGGCAATATATCTCGGAATGGCTATGGAAATGCCATGATAGGTAGGTATGGTGGCTGTTTTGAGGAAGGTATATGGTGGTGTATAGTACAGGCGAAAGTTGCGCAATACAAAAGAGGCTAGCAATGGTGGAAGGGTGAGAGTGCGTATAATCCTTGGACTCAACATTAGTCATAAAGAACTCATATACTTATTGCAAAAATCTACGAGTTATCAAAACAAAGTATTCAACGCTTGCTCCTAGGGGAAGGTTTGGTAGGAGTTAACCATCACATGATCCCTACCTCCACACAAAGGATGACAATCAATAAATACCTCATGCTCTAACTTCGTCACATAGCGGTTCACCATACGTGCATGCTACGGGAATCACAAACTTTAACACAAGTATTTCTTGAATTCATAATTACCCCACTAGCATAACTCTAATATCACCATCCTCATATCTCAAAACAATCATCAAGTATCAAACTTCTCCTATCATTCAATGCACTTTATGTGAAAGTTTTTACTATACCCATCTTGGATGCCTATCATATTAGGACTAGTTTTATAACCAAAGCACATTACCATGTTGTTCTAAAAGACTCTCAAAATAATATAAGTGAAGCATGAGAGTTCATCTATTTCTTCAAAATAAAACCACCGCCGTGCTCTAAAAAGATATAAGTGAAGCACTAGAGCAAATGACAAACTACTCCAAAAGATATAAGTGAAGATCAATGAGTAGTTGAATAATTATGTAACTATGTGAAGACTCTCTAACATTTAAGAATTTCAGATCTTGGGATATTATTCAAACAGCAAGCAAAAAAATTGACGCTCCAAGCAAAACACATATAATGTGGTGAATAAAAATATAGCCTCGAGTAAAGTTACCGATGAACGAAGACGAAAGAGGGGATGCCTTCCCGGGGCATCCCCAAGTTTAGGCTCTTGGTTGTCCTTGGATATTACCTTGGGGTGCCTTGAGCATCCCCAAGCTTAGGCTCTTGCCACTCCTTATTCCATAGTCCATCGAATCTTTACCCAAAGCTTGAAAACTTCACAACACAAAAGTCAACAGAAAACTCGTAAGCTCCGTTAGTATAAGAAAATAAAACCACCACTTAGGTACTGTTGTGAACTCATTCTAAATTCATATTGGTGTAATATCTACTGTGTTCCAACTTATCCATGGTTCATACCCTCCGATACTACTCATAGATTCATCAAAATAAGCAAACAACACAAAGAAAACAGAACCTGTCAAAAACAGAACAATCTGTAGCAATCTGTAACTTTCGAATACTTCTGTAACTCTAAAAATTCTCAAATAAATTGTTAGACCTAAGGAATTTGTCTATTAATCATCTGCAAAAATAATCAACTAAAAAGCACTCTTCAGTAAAAAAAGTGGTAGCCAATCTCGTGAGCGCTAAAGTTTTTGTTTTTTACAACATGATCGCATAAACTTCACATAAGTCTTCCCAAAGGTTCCACTTGGCACAAACACTAATTAAAACACAAAACCACATCTAAACAGAAGCTAGATGCAATATTTATTCCTAAACCGAAGCAAAAAACAAAGAACAAAAATAAAGTTGGGTTGCCTCCCAACAAGCGCTATCGTTTAACGCCCCTAGCTAGGCATGATGATTTCAATGATGCTCGCATAAAAGATAAGAATTGAAAAATAAAGGGAGCATCTTGAAGAATATGGCTAGAACATTTAAGCCTAACCCACTTCCTATGCATAGGGATTTTGTGAGCAAACAACTTATGGGAACAATAATCAACTAGCATAGGAAAGCAAAACAAGAATAGCTTCAAAACTTCAAGCACATAGAGAGGAAACTTGATATTATTGCAATTCCTACAAGCATATGATCCTCTCTCATAATAATTTTCAGTAGCATCATGAATGAATTCAACAATATAACCAGCACATAAAGCATTCTTGTCATGAGCCCCAAGCATATAAATTTTATTACTCCCCACATAAGCAAAATTCTTCTCATTCGGGATAGTGGGAGTATCATAAGAGACTTGAATACTATAGATTGTTTCCACATTAAAAGAGTAATGTTTAGAAAAAGGGTAATCATAATCATGACAAGTTTGATAAATATAATCATCACTACTTTTTATGGCATAAGTGTCATCACAATAATCATCATAAGTAGGAGGTATGCTTTCATCATAATAAATTTGCTCACCAAGACTTGGGGAACTTAAAATATCATCATCATCAAACGTAGCTTCCCCTAGCTTGGGACAAACATTAATTGCAGAAAATAAATTCTCAAATATGTCATTCTCATCAAACATAGCATACCCAAGCTTGGGCCTTTCCATATCATAAGCATAATCACTCTCGTCATTAATAGTATGGATAACACCGATAGTATAGCAATTATCATCATCACAATGAGTAATAGGAGCAACATCATTTGGGAGGGATACCTTTTTGTCTTTGCTTCTCCGTCTTTTCTTTTTCTTCTTCACATTATGTGTGGGTTTAATCTTCTTTTCGGAGCACTTTATTAATGAGATTGGTTGAATAGAAGGCTCCTCCTCGTTACCTCATTCATCATAAGAAAGAATAGGAGGATAATGGGAAATCTCTTCCCTTTCATTAGCACTTTATTAATGAGATTGGTTGAATAGAAGGCTCCTCCTCGTTATATGAGATATTTTCATCATGACTAGTGCAATCATCATTAGTACTGGATATTTGAAGAATTCACACTAACAACATTGCAATCATGCTCATCATTCAAGTTTTTAGTGCCAAGCATTCTATGTAATTCCTCTTCTAGTACTTGAGCACAATTCTCCTTTCCATCATTTTTACGAAAGATATTAAAAAGATGAAGCATATGAGGTAACCTTAATTCCATTTTTTGTAGTTTTATTTTATAAAGTAAACTACTGATAAAACAAGAAATAAAAAGATTCGATTGCAAGATCTAAAGATATACCTTCAAGCACTAACCTCCCTGGCAACGGCACCAAAAACTCTTCTTGCTACTTCTCGAGCTTTCGTTGTATTCCCTCGAAGAGGAAAGGGTGATGCAGCATAGTAGCGTAAGTATTTCCCTCAGTTTTTGAGAACCAAAGTATCAATCTAGTAGGAGACCACGCGCGAGTCCCTCGCACCTGCATAAACAAATAAGAACTTCGCAGCCAACGCGATAAGGGGTTGTCGATCCCTTTACAGTCACTTACGAAAGTGAGAACTGATAGATAGGATAGTTTCATATTTTTGGTATTTTTGGATATAAGAACAGAAAGTAAAAATAGCAAAGTAAAGTAGATTGTAGATTGATATGTTGAGAATAGACCCGGGGGCCATAGGTTTCACTAGTGGCTTCTCTCATGATAGCAGAATTCTACGGTGGGTGAACAAATTACTGTCGAGCAATTGATAGAAAAGCGAATAATTATGAGAACATCTAGGCATGATCATTATATATAGGCATCACGTCCGTGACAAGTAGACCAAAACGATTCTGCATCTACTACTATTACTCCACACATCGACCACTATCCAGCATGCATCTAGAGTATTAAGTTCATATGAACAGAGTAATGCTTTAAGCAAGATGACATGATGTAGAGGGATAAACTCAAACAATATGATATAAACCCCATCTTTTTATCCTCGATGGCAACAATACAATACGTGCCTTGCTGCCCCTGCTGTCACTGGGAAAGGACACCGCAAGATTGAACCCAAAGCAAGCACTTCTCCCATTGCAAGTACTATAGATCTAGTAGGCCAAACCAAACCGATAATTCGAAGAGACTTGCAAGGATATTATAATCATACATAAAAGAATTCAGAAAAGAACCAACTATTTCTCGTAGATAATCTTGATCACAAACCCACAATTCATCGGATCTCGACAAACACACCGCGAAAAGATTACATCGAATAGATCTCCTCGAAGACCGAGGAGAACTTGGTATTGAGATCCAAAAAGAGAGAAGAAGCCATCTAGATACTAAGTATGGACCCGAAGGTCTGTGGTAAACTACTCACAACTCATGGTGAGGCAATGGTGTTGATGTAGAAGCACTCCGTGGAAGACCCCCCACCCTCGTGGGCCCCCTCTGGCTCCCCCGATGCCCTCCTTCCTCCTATATATACCCATGTACCCTATAAACATCGAGGCAACCGAGGAAACCCTAATTCCGCTGCCGCAACCTTTTGTTCCCGTGAGATCCCATCTTGGGGAAAGAGCTTGATGTCTACTACACAACCTTCTTCTTGTAGACGTTGTTGGGCCTCCAAGTGCATAGGTTTGTAGGACAGTAGGAAATTTCTCTCAAGTGGATGGCCTAAGGTTTATCAATCCGTGGGAGGCGTAGGATGAAGATAGTCTCTCTCAAACAACCCTGCAACCAAATAACAAAGAGTCTCTTGTGTCCCCAACACACCCAATACAATGGTAAATTGTATAGGTGCACTAGTTCGGTGAAGAGATGATGATACAAGTGCAATATGGATGGTAGATATAGGTTTTTGTAATAAGAAAATATAAAAACAGCAAGGTAGCAAGTGGTAAATGTGAGCATAAACGGTGTTGCAATGATAGGAAACAAGGCCTAGGGTTCATACTTTTACTAGTGGAAGTTCTCTCAACAATAATAACATAATTGGATGATATAACTATCCCTCAACATGCAACAAAGAGTCACTCCAAAGTAACTAATAGCGGAGAACAAACGAAGAGATTATGGTAGGGTATGAAACCACCTCAAAGTTATTCTTTCTGATCGATCTATTCAAGAGTCCGTAGTAAAATAACATGAAGCTATTCTTTCCATTCGATCTATCATGGAGTTCATACTAGAATAACACCTTAAGATACAAATCAACCAAAACCCTAATGTCACCTAGATACTCCATTGTCACCTCAAGTATCCATGGGCATGATTATACGATATGCATCACACAATCTCAGATTCATCTATTCAACCAACACAAAGAACTTCAAAGAGTGCCCCAAAGTTTCTGTCGGAGAGTCAAGACGAAAACGTGTGCCAACCCCTATGCATAAATTCCCAAGGTCACGGAACCCGCAAGTTGATCACCAAAACATACATCAACTACATCAATAGAATACCCCATTGTCACCACAGGTATCCCATGCAAGACATACATCAAGTGTTCTCAAATTCTTAAAGACTTAATCCGATAAGATAACTTTAAAGGGAAAACTCAATTCATCACAAGAGAGTAGAGGGGGAGAAACGTCTTAAGATCCAACTATAGTAGCAAAGCTCGCGATACATCAAGATCGTGCCATCTCAAGAACACGAGAGAGAGAGAGAGAGAGAGATCAAACACATAGCTACTGGTACATACCCTCAGCCCCGAGGGTGGACTACTCCCTCCTCGTCATGGAGAGTGCCGGGATGATGAAGATAGCCACCGGAGAGGGATTCCCCCCTCCGGCAGGGTGCCAGAATGGCTCTAGATTGGTTTTCGGTGGCAATAGAGGCTTTTGGCGGTGGAACTCCCGATCTAGGTTATTTTCAAGAGGTTTCTGTATATATAGGATGTGTTGGAGTCGGGGGCAAGTAAAGGGGGTCTCCGGGTTATCCACGAGGCAGGGGGCGCACCCCCACCTGACGAGGTTACATACCTAGGGTAGGGTCACAGGCCTGACCAAGGTACCCCACCCAAGGTCACTACCACAGAAAGACAAAACCTACAATGATGAAGACAGTCGACTGAGACGGCCCAAGAGGACATCCCACTCGACTGGACGTCGCCTGCAAGACGACTCAACTCCACTCGACCAATCCAAGTCACTCGACCCCCGAAGGTCAAAGGTCCCTTAGGACAATAACGGCCTGGTATTTACTCGCCATAGTGAATGCCTTTATTACTCCTTACTGCAGACGTTATCAGTAACGTCTGCCATAATGAACATTGAACCCTTGGTCACATGGAGCATGGCTGGGGTCCTGGCGCACTATATAAGCCACCCCCTCCTCCTGTACAAGGGTTCGCATCCTTATAACTCACACCTATACCCATATCAGTCGACCGCCTCCGGGCACCGAGATGTAGGGTTGTTACTTCCTCCGAGAAGGGCCTGAACTCGTAAACACCTCGTGTACAACTCCACCATAGCTAGGGCCTTGCCTCTGCATTCGTACCCCCTACTCGTACTGTCAGGCTTAGCACCACGACAGTTGGCGCCCACCGTGGGGCAAGGCGTCTTAGCAACTTCTGGTGAGGTTGCAACCTTTTCTCCGACCTCCTTCATCATGGTGTCCAGCAGTGGTCTGGCGTTCGGCCGCGAGATCCGGCTCGGCGCGCTCGTCTTCATCGCCGATGACTCCGCATGGCTCCACGAGGCCCCTCTCGACGTCGAGGCTCTGCCCGTCCGCGGGGCTGCGCACTTCCGCGCCAGCGCCTGCGGCGTCCTCCTTCGGCTGCCGTCGACTCAGTACATGTCGATCCCTGCATCGTCCTCCATCCCCGTCGGACGCCGTCGCAAGCGGTCCGGTCGCTCACGACTCTAGCAATGGGTGAAACACGTGGTGGCCCGCCAGGCGGCCACCCCTCAAGTCGCGGCCATCGAGCCCGATGGTTACCTCTACAGGCCGACCGATCCGTCGATCGAGCTCGTAGATTCAGTTTCCGAGTGCGGGAGCAGCGATCCCGCAGCAAAAATCCTCATGGTCGACTCACGCCGCAGCCCGCCGGGTTTTCCCCATGGTGGCGATGGCGGCAGCGGTGGCGGCCGTTCATACGACAACGACGTATATGTTCCTCAATCCCTCACCGCCGAGCAGAGGGACGAGCTCTGTCGCCGCAACGAAGACGCGCTCTTCACTCCCATCGTGGGAGATTCTCCGGAGGCTCTGGCCCTGGAAGCCACGCGCTTGGCCACCGTGGCTGAGCGCGCGCGCTTGGAAAATATCCAGCACGCACTCGACGAACAGGCCCGCCGACTGGTCCCCGAGTCCAATCGACGACCGCGGCAATCGCACCCGCGCGTGACTCCGGTGTTCCGCACACCAGTCCAGAACCTCGAAGTCGTGGCTCGCATTGCGGAGTCGATTCAACCATCTTAGTCGGAGGCTGGGAGGGGCCTTCAGCAGATCCGAGCTTTGCTCCGAACGGCCGAAGAGCAAAACGCGGCTGTTTCTCAGTCGCGCAACAGGATCCACAGCAGATCGGTGGCCGCAGACACCATTTGGTCATCCCACAGTCCAAGATCGCCCCCAAGGCATGAGGAACGTGGCCCACGACAAGACCGGCATCTGGGTCGGAATGACGAGCAACATGACCGTCGACCCGGTCATCATGACCGTCGTCGAGTGCCTACGCCTCCTCCGGGAAGCGCATCGTTCTCGCCCCGGCTGCACGAAGGCAGGCGCCTGCGCGACGACAAGCGGAGGGCTCCCCCAGATCCCCGGAGGCCAGGTTTCGACGCAAGGTCTATCCTTGTGCAGGGATGGGTCGACCGGAACAGGGCGTTGAGAGAAGAGCAATGCAGAGATCATCCGAGTGGAAGCCGAGCACCTGCCTCTGGACTCGAGTGTTTCTGCAGTGCCATCAGAGCCGCAGAGATCCTCCCGAACTTCATGTTGGCGGCGGGGGCAAGTAAGTTCACCGGCGAGTCAAAAACAGACACTTGGCTACAAGACTACCGAGTGGCTGTGCAGATCGGAGGCGGCAACGACATCGTGGCCATGAAGCACCTTCCTTTGATGCTGGGCGGTTCGGCTCGGGCGTGGCTCAATCAGTTGGCCCCCGGGAGTATTTACAGCTGGGAGGAGCTGGCTCGAGTGTTCATTCGGACCTTCGAGGGCACCTGCAAGCGGCCTGCTGGCCTCGCAGAGCTTCAGCATTGCGCATAGAAGTCGAATGAAACTTTGAGAGATTACATCCAGTGATGGACCACCTTGCATCACACGGTGGAAAATGTGTCTGAGCACCAGGCAGTTTGCGCCTTCAAGGAGGGCGTATGTAACCGCGAGCTGAATCTGAAGTTTGGTCGAACAGGCGATATGTCCCTGTCTCGGATGATGAAGATTGCCAGTCGGTACGCCAACGGGGAAGAGGTCGATCGGCTGGGCAGCGGCAAGAAACCAGTCGGACAGGATGATCAGAATTCCAATCGGAAGAACAAGCGCAAGGCCGAGCCAGCTGCTCAGGGCGAAGCTGCAGTGGTCAACCAAGGGAAAGGCAAAGGAAAGCCGAAGGGGCCTTGGGCTCCTAAGAAAGTGACGGATCAAGCTGGGAATGATGTACTCGACCAGCCGTGTCCCATTCACACGAAGAAAGATGAAGAGGGAAACTTGGTATATCCCAAGCACACCACTCGACAGTGCCGGCTCCTGATCCAGAACTTCCAGAAAGATCAGTCGACTGAGAAGGAAAAGGAATCAGATGAGTCCGAAGACAAGGAAGGGGATGGAGGATACCCCCAGATCAACTCCACTTTGGTGATCTTCGCAGACGTCGAGAGCAAAAGTCGACTGAAAGTCATCAATAGAGAAGTCAACATGGTTGCCCCGGCAACCACCACGTTTTTGAAGTGGTCCAAGACCCCCATCACATTCGACCAGTCTAATCACCCTGCGCACATTGCCACCCCCGGGCGGCAGGCACTGGTGGTCGACCCAGTGGTCGCGGGCACGCGTCTGACCAGAGTCCTGATGGATGGAGGCAGTGGCTTGAATATTCTGTATGCAGCAACCCTCTGGGATATGGGCATTCCAATGTCCAAGTTGAGCGAAAGCAACATGAGGTTCCACGGGGTCATCCCCAGGAAGAAGGCCGACTCACTTGGCCAAATCATACTCGACGTGGTCTTTGGCGAGTCCAAGAATTATCGCAAAGAGAAGCTGACATTTGAAGTGATGGACTTCAATAGCGCTTATCATGACATTCTGGGTAGGCCCGCCTATGCCAGATTCATGGATCGACCGTGTTATGTTTATCTCAAGCTGAAGATGCCGGGACCCAACGACATTATAACCGTCATTTGGAACCGCCAAAAAGCGGAAGAGTGCTTCCAGAAAGGCTCGAAGATCGCTGACGAGCAGATGGCAGCAGTAGAGATGGAGGAGTACCAGAAAAGCATGGACCCGAGTGATCTGCTCAGGGCAATGAAGCGGGCTTCCGAGTCAGCTTTCCAGTCGGCCGGGGAGACGAAGCCCGTACACATCCACCCCACCGACCCCAATGCAGCACCGACCCACATTTCCACTACAGTCGACAGCAAATAGGAAGAAGCGCTCATCCAGTTCCTCCGTGAGAACTGGGACATCTTCGCATGGAAACCATCAGACATGTCAGGTGTACCCAGGGGACTAGCTGAGCACCATTTGCGAGTCGACCCAAAGGTGAAACCTGTTAAGGAACATCTCCGTCGGTGTGCTGCGGAGAAGAGAAAGGCAATTGGCGAGGAAGTGGCTTGGCTCCTGGCAGCTGAGTTTATCCGCGAGATCTACCACTCCGAGTGGCTCGCCAATGTCGTCATGGTCTCCAAGAAGGACAAGTCTCTCCGCATGTGCATCGATTTCAAGCACATCAATCGGGCCTGCCGGAAGGATCATTTTCCTCTCCCTCGCATCGATCAGATAGTTGACTCGACTGCGGGATGTGAGTGTTTGTCCTTTCTGGACGCGTATTCCGGGTACCATCAAATCCGTTTGTTCAGACCCGATGAAATCAAGACAGCCTTCATCACCCCCTTCGGGTGTTTCTGTTATGTCAACATGCCTTTCGGTCTCAAGAATGCCGGCGCTACCTTAATGCGCATGATCCAGAAGTGCCTGATAAAGCAAATCAGTCGGAACGTCGAAGCATACATGGATGATATTGTGGTCAAGTCATGGAAAGGTTCCGACCTTCTGACCGACCTCGCTGAGACATTCGCAAACTTAAGAAGCTATGATATCAAGCTCGATCTATCGAAGTGTACATTTGGAGTTCCTGGCGGCAAGTTACTCGGTTTTCTCGTTTCAGAACGGGTAATCGAGGCTAACCCAGAGAAGGTCAGCACCATCCTCCGAACGAAATGCCTTGAGCGCATACACGACGTCCAGAAGCTTACTGGTTGCCTGGTCGCGTTGAGTCGATTCATTTCTCGACTCGGTGAGAAGGCATTGCCTCTCTACCGACTCATGAAGAAATCATACAAGTTCGAGTGGAATTCCGAAGCCGAAGCAGCGTTTGAAGAGCTCAAAGCCCTGCTGTCCACCCAGCCGGTGCTTGCTGCCCCAGTCAACAAAGAGCCTCTCCTACTATAAATTGCAGCCACAGGACAAGTTGTCAGCACTGTACTCACGGTCGAGCAGGAAGAAGAGGGCAAGGCCTACAAGGTCCAGCGTCCAATCTACTACATATCCGAAGTTTTGACTCCCTCCAAGCAAAGGTACCCGCTTTACCAGAAGCTCGTGTACGGGATTTACTTGACTGCAAAAAAGGTTGCCCATTACTTCTCGGACCATACAATCTCAGTCGTCAGCAACGGCCCGCTGTCAGAGATTCTGAACAACCGAGACGCGACCGGTCGAGTGGCAAAATGGGCGATTGAACTTCTTCCGTTAGATATCAAGTTTGAAGCGAAGAAAGCCATCAAGTCTCAGGCTATAGCACATTTTGTGGCCGAGTGGATAGAACAAGAGTCGCCGACTCAAGTTCAGTCGGATCACTGGACTATATTCTTTGATGGATCCAAGATGTTGAACGGATCCGGCGCAGGCGTGGTCCTGGTATCTCCAAGGGGCGACAAGCTCAGTTACGTCCTTCAGATCCACTTTGACTCATCGAACAACGAAGCTGAGTACGAAGCACTTCTGTACGGGTTGCGCATGGCAATCTCACTCGGCGTCCGTCGCCTGATGGTCTACGGCGACTCAGACTTAGTGGTGAACCAAGTGATGAAGGAATGGGACGTCAGGAGCCCGGCAATGACCAGTTATTGCAGTGCAATGCGGAAACTTGAAAAGAAGTTTGAAGGTTTAGAGCTCCACCACGTGCCTAGAGCCAAGAATCAGCTTGCCGATGACCTCGCGAAGATTGGGTCCACTCAGAAGCCTATACCCAAGAATGTGTTTCTGGAGCATCTGAACACCCCTTCTGTCAAAGAAGACCCCTTCACGGAAGAACCCCCGCAGCCAGTCAGTGCGTTGGATCCGACTGAAGTCGAAGTGCCTGCAGTGGTCGACCTGATCATGGAGGTTTTAGTGATTACGCCGGACTGGACTGTGCCATACATATCATATCTGCTCAGGCAAGAACTCCCGGAAGATGAGGAAGAAGCGTGCCAGATCGTCCGTCGATCCAAGGCGTTCACTATCATTCAGGGTCAACTCTACAGAGAAAGCGTCACCGGAGTCGCTCAGCGCTGCATCACCCCAAAGGAAGGTCGACTGATCCTGGATGAGATTCACTCAGGAACTTGTGGCCACCACGCTTCCTCTCGGACTATAGTGGCCAAAGCGTACCGAGTCGGGTTTTATTGGCCCCGAGCCAACGAGATGGCCAAAGATATTGTGGACAAGTGCGCAGGCTACCAGTTCTACTCCAACATGTCCTACAAGCCGGCGTCTGCTTTGAAGACCATTCCACTAGTCTGGCCCTTTGCTGTTTGGGGCTTGGATATGGTCGGCCCCTTTAGAACAGGCAGAAGCGGATTCACTCACCTGCTCGTGGCAGTCAACAAGTTCACCAAATGGATTGAGGCCAAGCCCATCAAGAACCTCGAGTCGAGCACCGCCATCAGCTTCATCAGGGAATTGATATTCAGATATGGAGTCCCCCATAGCATCATCACGGACAACGGCTCCAATTTCGACTCGGATGAATTCAGAGCTTTATGTGCTTCTCAAGGAACACGAGTCGACTATGCCTCCGTGGCTCATCCGTAGTCGAATGGACAGGCAGAAAGGGCAAATGGTTTCATTCTCCAAGGCCTGAAGCCACGTCTCATGCGTGACCTCAAGCATGCCGCTGGAGCTTGGGTAACCGAACTACCTTCTGTCTTATGGGGTTTGAGGACAACTCCAAACCGGTCGACCGGCCGTACCCCTTTCTTCATGGTCTATGGAGCTGAAGCTATGTTGCCAAGTGATTTGTTACATAATGCCCCCCGAGTGGAACTCTTCTCTAAAGCCGAGGCAGAGCAAGCTCGTTAGGATGCAGTCGACCTCTTGGAGGAGGAACGAGAGATGGCCCTGATCCGGTCGACCATCTATCAGCAAGACCTGCGTCGATTCCATGCTCACAACGTCCGAAGCCGAGCATTTCAGGACGGAGACCTGGTTCTTCGAGTGCATCAGAAACGACCGCACAAGCTCGCCCCGGCCTGGGAAGGCCCCTTCATCATCACCAAGGTACTGCACAACGGAGCATATCACCTTTACAACGTCGCCAAGAAGAAAGACGAACCTCGTTCGTGGAACGCGGACCTGCTCCGCCGCTTCTACACTTGAAACACTCGAACGGTCGAGTTGTAATAGAGATTTTCCGATGTATTTCAAAGACAAGTCTGCAGCGATCCTTTAATGATTGTTGTTTTCTAAGATGCTGGTCTTCAAAATCCCCCAGTGGGTGCTTAGCCGCGAACCCGATTCGGCTAAGTTACAAAAACCAATCCGAGTGAAGAGCAACCCTCTCACTCGAGGGCTTAGCCGCGAACCCGATTCGCCTAAGTTACAAAAACCACTCTGAGTGAAGAGCAACCCTCTCACTCGGGGGCTTAGTCGTGAACCCGATTCGCCTAAGTTACAAAAACCACTCCGAGTGAGGAGCAATCCTCTCACTCGGGGGCTTAGCTATGACCCCGTGACTCGCCTAAGTTACAAACAACTACTCCGAGTGAAGAGCAACCCCCTCACTCGGAGGCTTAGCTGCGGTCCTCCGAGCTACGTCATAAGTATAATGTGGCTCTGTCTTTCGAGCTCCGCCACAAATACAACGTTGCTTGGAATCGCCTAAGTTACAAACAACAACTCCGAGTGAAGAGCAACCCTCTCACTCGGGGGCTTAGCTGCGGTCCTCCGAGCTACGTCATAAGTATAATGTGGCTCGGTCTTCCGAGCTCCGCCACAAATACAACGTTGCTTGGAATCGCCTAAGTTACAAACAACTACTCCGAGTGAAGAGCAACCCTCTCACTCGGGGGCTTAGCCACGAACCCGATTCGCCTAAGTTACAAACAACTACTCCGA
>LR738713.1:489059916-489095212 GCA_902687465.1 Secale cereale | reverse complement strand
TGTCTTCCGAGCTCCGCCACAAATACAACGTTGCTTGGAATCGCCTAAGTTACAAATAACTACTCCGAGTGAAGAGCAACCCTCTCACTCGGGGGCTTAGCTGCGGTCCTCCGAGCTACGTCATAAGTATAATGTGGCTCTGTCTTCCGAGCTCCGCCACAAATACAACGTTGCTTGGAATCGCCTAAGTTACAAAAACTACTCCGAGTGAAGAGCAACCCTCTCACTCGGGGGCTAAGCTGCGGTCCTCCGAGCTACGTCATAAGTATAATGTGGCTCTGTCTTCCGAGCTCTGCCACAAATACAACGTTGCTTGGAATCGCCTAAGTTACAAAAACTACTCCGAGTGAAGAGCAATCCTCTCACTCGGTGGCTTAGCTGCAACCCCGTGACTTGCCTAAGTTACAAACAACTACTCCAAGTGAAGAGCAACCCCCTCACTCGGGGGCTTAGCTGCGGTCCTCCAAGCTACGTCGTAAGTATAATGTGGCTCTGTCTTCCGAGCTCCGCCACAAATACAACGTTGCTTGGAATCGCCTAAGTTACAAAAACCACTCCGAGTGAGGAGCGATCCTCTCACTCGGGAGCTTAGCTGCGGTCCTCCGAGCCCCGCCACAAGCACAACGTTACCATCAAGGCGTCGACTCAAAATCCAAGCGATCAAAAAGAGTCACAAGCAAAGGAATCAAATCCAGATAAAGTCCCGCAAAATTCGGGCAAGAGTACCTGGGCCACGGGCCCACAAGAGTTTAACGATTACAGGATCACTCGGCATTCCGAGGCAAATTGAATTAAAGTATCAAAGTTCACTCACTCCTCAGGAGGAGGCGGGCTCGCAGGGGCAACAAACTGGTCCAGGTCGATCCCATCGGCGATGCGGGTGCCGGCTTCTAAGAAAGTCTCCATGAACGACTGGAACTGGAGCTCCTTCGTATTGGCGACCTTGAGCGCTGCGAGCCTTCTCTCCTTCACCTCCTTGCAGTGCACACGGACCAAGGATAGCGCCACGTCGGCTCCACAACGGGCAGACGACTTCTTCCACTCCTGCACTCGACTGGGGATCTCATTGAGTCGAGTCATCAGAGACTCAAGGTCGTTCTCCTGCACGACCCCCCTCCAGAGCGCAGTGTCGATCCGGGCCATCGCCGCTTTCAGCGGTCCCAGGTAGCCCGTGGTAGCGGTAAGACGGGACTCCAGCCTCAAGATATTCATGGCAGCTTCGTCATTGACAATAGAATTGGTTGGGTCCAGGCCGGGCTCGACCCGCCCAGTCTCTTTGTCGAAGTTGCGGCAGAACTATACACCACAAGAAACAAGTCGAGTCAGCAAGCAAAATACGGGTCGACCGATCCAACTTAGTCAGAGCCAAAGATACATACCTTCGAGCACGAGATACCACTTCTTGGTAAGGTCACTCAGATAAGCCTCCAGATCAATCCTCTTCTGGAAGAGGGCCTCGTATTTGTCATTCAGAGCACTCTTGGCATTCTTCAGCCGAGTCACCTCCTGGTTAGTCGCGTCGAGTGAACCCTTCAGCCTGGTGATCTCCGCCTCAAGCGCGCCTACGGAAGCCAGCTTCTGCGCTGCCGGTTCTGTCTTCTCTTGAGCCTGCTGCTGCGCCACCGCGAAGTCGAGGTCTTTCTGCTCCAAGGCCGCTTTCAGTTGACCTGCAAAAGACATCACTGGACAGATGAACATGAGGGGACACTGAGCATATTTATCAAAGGTCAGTCGACGAATTGCTCGCGTCAGTTACCAGCTGTGTCGTCCTGCGTCTTCTTCAGGTGGTCCCGAGCCAGCTGCAAGTCGAGATTGAGCTGGATCTGCTTCTTCTCTAGGTCTGCAAATTTGGCTCCAAACTCACAAGATCTCTGCATCAACACAATAAAAACAGGATTCTAAGACTACAGTCGAGTCAAACACTCAACCGCAGTCTCGGGGACTACACCCAGTGGGTGCACTTAGCGTGCCCCCACTGGTTCTCACTCGGCCAAGATCAGTCTGGCTCGAGCTAAAAAAACAACAAGGAGGAAAGTTCTATCATCAGACCATGGCCGACTACCAGCAGTCGACCACGGTCTCGGGGACTACACCCAGTGGGTGCACTGAGCGTGCCCCCACTGGTTCTCACTAGGCCAAGATCAGTCTGGCTCGAGCTAAAAAAAAGCAAACGCTAAAAGGCTACACGTCGAGACAACACCCAGTGGGTGTGGCATCACCTTACGAACAAAGCAGTAGATTTTTTCAAACTGAAGATTATTCCAACACAACAAGCCAATCAGTTGGAGGAAACAAACCTGGGCATTGGTCCGAAGGGCAGAACTAGCATCGTAAGCAGCCATGCTGGCCTCGTACGCCACCTTCGTCTTCTCCATCATCAGCTCCGCCTGGCGAACGACTTCTTGAGCCGCGCCCACGGGATCCTCCGGGAGGCGATAGGTGGAGAAGAGAACGGACGACGGAGCAGGCGCTGGATCGACAGCCGGAGCGGGCACTGGGTCGACAGCTGGAGCGGACACTGGGTCGACAGCTGGGGCAGGCGCTGGGTCGACGGCCCCTCCAGCCGACGAAGCAGGGCGCTCAGTCGACACGGGGACGGCGAAGGAGACCGTGGCTCGGACCGCATCTTCCTGTTGCTGGGCTTCTAGGCTAGAAGGCACCTTCCGGCCCTTCTTCCCCATGCGTCGTCGCGCCCCTCCCAAGCGCTCCTCATCATCATCATCGTCGTCTGGGAGCTCTATGACGTGGTGCGGCACTTCAAAACAAACAATTGTGAGGCTCGGTCGACCGTCAGCCCTAACCGACGAAAAGCAAAACACGATCTACAACTCGCACCTGTGCGGGACGTTGCAGCATCCGCGGTCTCCTCATCATCCCGGCCCTTGTCGATGTCCATCGAGTTCGCAGAAGCAGCATCACTGAAGAATTTCCTTGAAGATGAGTTGACAAAGGCAGAGTCGACCTCCGAAAGGCAGAAAGAAACAAAGCTGAATGGCACTTACGTGGAGGTAATGGGAACATCCACCTTAATCTTGGGCAGGGCCTTCCGAGCCTTGGCGGTGGTGAGCTTGGGTTGTTTGGGCGTCTTCTCAGATGGATCAGGAGTGGCCGTACGAGCTCGCTTGGGCGCTTGGGAGCTAGAGGGACCCGTCCGAGGGCGCACAGCCCCTGGGTCGTGCTTCCCCTTGGATCGCTTCTCGTCACGGGGAGGTGACTCGACCTCCTCCCCGCTGCTGTAGTCCTCGCTCTCCTCTTCGGTCTCTTCATCTGACTTCCACTCGGAGACGTCGCCCACGCCCTCTTGGCCTTCTTGGACCTGGTCCCCGTTGGGCACCGAGTACATTTCAGTATAGATCTGCGAAAAAGGAAGATCAGCCAAATGTCAGTCGGATTCAGCAAGACAATTACAAGCCAATAACAGGAACACCACTCGGAAGCCAAGGAGAGACCTTGTCAGGAAGGTGGTCAGCGTCCAATGGGAGGACCCTCCCGGACCCCCTGGGGTTGTCTTTGTTCCCCGTGACGCACTTCAGGCACTGCGCCACGTACTTCACGTCTGCCGCCTCCGGGTGGACTCGCAACGAGTCGTCGGTGCCGGAGTACAGCCACATCGGGTGGTCCCGAACCTGGAGCGGCTGGATCCTCCGCACGAGGTACACCTCAAGCAGGTCCAACCATGTGACTCCCTCGTGGACCAACTGGATGACCCGTTCCACCAACATGTTCACTTCCGCCCTCTCGGCCCGACCCACGATCATTGATGGAGGCTGGCTGGCTCGACCAAGAGAGAAAGGGGGGAGTCCGGTCGACTGACCAGGAGTCGGACTGTCCTTGTAATAGAACCAAGTCGACTGCCAGCCCCAAATCGACTCCGGAAGAATCATGGGGGGAAAAGCGCTCCTATTCCTAAGTTGGATGCCGAGCCCGCCGCATGCCTGGAGGACGTGCGTCTTCTTGTCACTCGGGTTCGCTTTCTTGACGGTTTGCGAGCGACAAGTAAAGATGTGTTTGAACAAACCCCAGTGCGGCCGACAGCCGAAGAAGTTCTCGCACATAGAGACGAACGCGGCAAGGAAAGCGATGGAATTGGGCGTGAAGTAATGCAGCTGAGCGCCAAAGAATATCAAGAAAGCGCGAAAGAAAGGGTGCGGAGGCATGGAGAAACCTAGGTCGACGTGGGTCGCGAGAAGGACGCACTCGCCCTCCCACGGCCGGGGCTCGAGCTCTCCCTCCGGCACCCGCCAAGAGCCGCAGGCGACCAGACCCTCCTCCTCCAGCTCCTCCAAATCCTCCGCCGTGATGGTGGACCTGATCCAATCCCCCTGGATCCAACCAGGAGGGAGCCCGGACCTCGACGACGATCCGCAGTGGCCGAACCGCCGCCCCTTCCCCGTCGCCACCTTCTTCGAATGCTCCATCGCCGCGGTCTTGTCCTTGCCCATGGCATGCGAGCCGACGGTTGCTGTGGAGAAAGCGAGAAGGAGTAGACGCGCGGCGGAGAGGCACGGGCGAAAAGGCAGAGAATGGACGCACAGTGCCCCCGCTTCGGGCTCGGCGCACACTTATAGCACCCCGGTCGAGTGGCTGACCGGTGGCCCCGAGCGATCCTATCAAATCCCGTAACAGGCGCGGGCGCGATACGTGGCGAAAAAGGTGGCACGAGGATCGAGGCATCCCGAGCATATCCGTCTGATTGCTGCGGCACGACCCGCCCGGCGCGCTTCCCCAAATTTCGAAACCCCGTGAAATCCGGCAACCGAAGAGCAACCAACCCCGCCGAAAAACTGCGCACGCCAACGGCACCCGACGCCTGGTGCAAAGTTCAGTCGACGGGAGACGCAACAAATGCACTCGACGGTTCCAGAATCGATCAAGGCCGGACCAAGATCGGAGAAGATTGAGAAGGACAGCCTAAGTCCGCAAACTCAGAGAAGACTACCCCAAGGGCGTCGAGCCAAGTCCGGGGCTTTCCTCAGCACTCTCTCCTGCTCAAGCCTCAATCCATTCGGGGGCTAATGACGAGGTTACAGACCTAGGGTAGGGTCACAGGCCTGACCAAGGTACCCCACCCAAGGTCACTACCACAGAAAGACAAAACCTACAATGATGAAGACAGTCGACTGAGACGGCCCAAGAGGACATCCCACTCGACTGGACGTCGCCTGCAAGACGACTCAACTCCACTCGACCAATCCAAGGCACTCGACCCCCGAAGGTCAAAGGTCCCTTAGGACAATAACGGCTTGGTATTTACTCGCCATAGTGAATGCCTTTATTACTCCTTACTGCAGACGTTATCAGTAACGTCTGACTTAATGAACATTGAACCCTTGGTAACGTGGAGCATGGATGGGGTCCTGGCGCACTATATAAGCCACCGCCTCCTCCTGTACAAGGGTTCGCATCCTTGTAACTCACACCAATACACATATCAGTCGACCGCCTCCGGGCACCGAGACGTAGGGCTGTTACTTCCTCCGAGAAGGGCCTGAACTCGTAAACACCTCGTGTACAACTCCACCATAGCTAGGGCCTTGCCTCCTCATTCGTACCCCCTACTCGTACTGTCGGGCTTAGAACCACGACACCACCCTCTTGGACAGCCCGTGGACCTTCTGGTCCTCCTCCGGTACTCTTTGGTCTTCTTTTGGTCCAAAAACGTCCTCCATTGAGTTTCAGGTCAATTGGGCTCCGTTTGATATTCCTTTTTTGCGAAACTCAAAAACAAGGAAAAAACATAAACTGGCACTGGGATCTAGGTTAATAGGTTAGTCCCAAAAATCATATAAAAGTGTATATAAAAGCCCATAAAACATCCTAGAAGGATACTATAATAGCATGGAACAATAAAAAATTATAGATACATTGGAGACATATCACACACTAATAACATATCTAACGAGTGATGACCAGCAAGTAACCAAATCCTAGAGCAACTATACAAAAATAAAATCCTAAAGCTATCAGATTCGCTTGCTTGTTCAATTGAATCATCTGCTACAAGTTCTTGTTCATCTTCTTTAATTCCCCTTTCAGATCTGCATCCCCAACTGTCAGAGCAGCACTTTTAGAGACGAAATTCATTGGTGCTGACGACAGACTGAGCTCCCAAGTTGGGTCCCCATTAAATTGAATCCGCTTAACGTAGTCTTCCGGCCATTCAAAATGTGTGCATTTCTTCACGATATGAAACGATAACATGAACCCTAAATCCTAAATCCAAGGAAAAAGAATTAAAAGCAAATAGAAAATGAAATCGGAGAAAAATCATGAGATCTAACCTGCCCCTCTGGCTTGCTCTCGCATTTCACGAACTCACGCCCATAGTTGCCATTCTTGACCTCCTTCAAAGTCACCCGTATCAGTGGTGCGCTGCGTGGGCAGTCAGGACATCGCTCCATGGGAAGTGGGCCATACTGGGTCCATGAGGGGCGGGAGGTTGAAGTGGAGCTCGACATATCTCCCAAAGTCGCTGGAGAAGAAGAAGTAGAGGAGTGGCTCCTCTCGTCGTCGGAGAAGAAAAAGCAGAGGAATGGCTCCTCTCGTCGCCGCAGAATAAGCAGCAGAAGAAAGGGGAGGCAAGGGTGGGCGAGCACAACCAACAACTCTCGTGGATCGCCCCACAATCAAACGATGCGGAGCCGTCCATGTGATCCAACGTCGCGGAGCCTGCACGCAGCCTGCCCACCAAATTCCTTCTAGAAGACCACATCTGAGGATTGTCGCTTGGCGCTAGGGTATGATCGGACGGCTGACGTTCAGAGCTAGGGTTAGGCGAAAACCCGCGGGGTTTAGAGGGGTTTTGAGCTGGTCAACGGGGTTTCCAAGGCTTTGACTGAGCATAACTAATTTAGAAAAAATCGAAAAAATATGAAACCTTTGTCGTTCGTCATTTTATAAGACACAATAACGAGGACTAAACTTGGTATACAGACATTTTCAAAAAAAACTAGTTGGCACGATCGAGGTCAAATGAGCACCATAAATTTAAAAAAATCAAAAATATACAAAACCTATGCACAATGTTGTCTTATGTGACATGTTACCAACCAAAAATCATAAACCTGGTCTATGGTCATTTTCATGAAAAAACCTTCACACATATGAGCTATCACGTACAACATTTCATAGAGTTCAAGGAAAGGGGGTAGGGTTACCTTCTGTTTTGAAAACAAAAAATCAAAAAAAATCACCAAAGCTTTATTTCAAAGTGAATAAGAAGGATCTGAACTTAGTTTTCCATTTTTGTATTTTAAACATGTTTTTAATAGTTTTTTATAATAAAGCATATTTTTTCAAAAGAAAATGTAAAAATATGAAGATTAATTCAAAAAATAGTGAGACTTAGAATCTACACTCTATAGATTGAATAGGTGTTAATAAAAAATATTTGGCTCATTTAGAGTAGGTTCGAAAAAACTTGATTACAAATGGGGTTGTTTACCCTAGCTTGGGAGCTCATTTGGAGCACATTTCTCATGAGTCATGACTACAAGTTTTGCCAGGCAAAAGAGATCGGATTGATCACCTAACGTTTATAATAGTTTAGCAAACTTTGCAACTCACACCACAGGGCAATGCACTTCAAGTGTTGGTTCAAATTTAAAGTTTACCTAAAATTCAAATTTTGCCTCAACTTTGTATTCTACCTCAAATTTCACATCAAATTACAAATAGAATTATTACACCTTGCAAGTTTTCATAGTAGTTCAAATTTAAGACAGTATCCTTCTTACAAATCCTTAAAGTTCAAAGTTTATGACTTGCATTCAAGTTCAAATTCAAATCTTTGCCTTGCTCCTTGTGTTTCGGGATGGGTTAACCGTCTTGCTCCTGGTTTCCCTAGCCGGGATATTTTGTGCTTTTGAAAGCTTTGTCTTATTGTTTCTGATCTTCACTTCTGGTTGTGGCGGTTTTGTTGAGCTTTGACTGACCGAGCAAGTGATGACCAGTTGACGGTCATCTGTGGGTTCACTAATCTTTAAAGGAACTTCAGACAAAATAACTTCCTCCTCTCTTATAGCTTCAAAACCTTCATGAGCCATGGTTTCAAATTCTGCATCAGATGATGGTTCAAACGAAGTTTCTTCCTCTCTAGGTCTTTTCTGTCCTATGCCTCTAATTATCCTTGAGCTATCTCAAACAGAAATAAGCTTAGCCATCGATAAAAAAGAGAACAAAAGCAAAAAAAGAAAGGTTGCACACATACCAAGCTGTTACTTCAGCTGCATTCTCCTCTGCATTTGTTGCTTCCCATTGTTCCTCTTCTCCAAATGATGCATCAACTAGATTGGTACGACGCCTAGCAATATGCCCTAGGATACCACATCTTTTGCACTTACGCTATTTTTTACACGACCCTCTTCACCAGGTCTTATCCCGTTTTTCCTTGGTCTTCCTGGTGGTCTCGTCATTACAGGAGAATGGAGTTTGACCCCTGGGTCTACTATGTTCCATAGGTCTTTTCCCAAGAGTGTTGGCGCATTTTCAGCATAAGCAGCCCTAAATTTGGCAACAGAGAAATATTCAGAGCAATACTGATCAACTTCTGAAGGAAATATGCCCTAGAGGCAATAATAAAGTTATTATTTATTTCCTTATATCATGATAAATGTCTATTATCCATGCTATAATTGTATTAACCAGAAACATAGTACATGTGTGAATACATAGACAAAACAAAGTGTCTCTAGTATGCCTCTACTAGACTAGCTCATTGATCAAAGATGGTTATGTTTCCTAACCACAGACATGAGTTGTCATTTGATCAACGGGGTCACATCATTAGGAGAATGATGTGATGGACTAGACCCATCCGTTAGCTTAGCACTATGATCATTTAGTTACACTGCTATTGCTTTCTTCCTGACTTATACATGTTCCTATGACTATGAGATTATGCAACTCCCGTATACCGGAGGAACACCTTGTGTTCTATCAAACGTCACAACGTAACTAGGTGATTATAAAGATGCTCTACAGGTGTCTCCGCAGGTGTTCGTGGTGTTGGCATAGATCAAGAATAGGATTTGTCACTCCGAGTGTCGGAGAGGTATCTCTGGGCCCTCTCGGTAATACACATCATAATAAGCCTTGCAAGAAAATGACTAATGAGTTAGTCACGAGAAGATATATTACGGAACGAGTAAAGAGACTTGCCGGTAATGAGGTTAACTAGGTATGGTGATACCGACAATCGAATCTCGGGAAAGTAACATACCGATGACAAAGGGAACAACGTATGTTGCGATGCGGTTTGACCGATAAAGATCTTCCTAGAATATGTAGGAGATAATATGAGCATCCAGGTTCCGCTATTGGTTATTGACCGGAGATGAGTCTCGGTCATGTCTACATAGTTCTCGAACCCGTAGGGTCCGCACACTTAACGTTTGATGACGATCGGTATTATGAGTTTATGTGTTTTGATGTACCGAAGGTAGTTCGGAGTCCCGGATGAGATCGGGGACATGACAAGGAGTCTCGAAATGGTCGAGACGTAAAGATCGATATATTGGACGACTATATTCGGACATCGTAAAGGTTCCGAGTGATTCGGGTATTTTTTGGAGTACCGGAGAGTTACGAGAATTCGCCGGGGAGTATATGGGCCTTATTGGGCTTTAGGGGAAAGAGAGAAAAGGAAGGCTATGCCGCCCCAAGGCCTAGTCCGAATTGGACTAAGGGGAGGGGCAGCGCCCCCTACTTCCTTCTCTTCTCTTTTCCCTTTCCTTCTCTCCTACTCCTACTACTTGGAAGGGCTCCTAGTTCTACTAGGAAAAGGGGAATCCTACTCCCGGTGGGAGTAGGACTCCCCTAGGGCGCGCCATAGAGAGGGCTGGCCCTCCCCCTCCTCCAATCCTTTATATACGGGGGTAGAGGCACCACATAGACACACAAGTTGATCAGTTGATCTCTCCCAACCGTGTGCGGTGCCCCTCTCCACAGAAACACACCTCGGTCATACCGTTGCAGTGCTTAGGCGAAGCCCTGCGCCGGTAGCTTCATCATCTCCGTCACCATGCCGTCGTGCTGACGAGAACTCTCCCCTGAGGCTCTACTGGATCAAGAGCTCGTGGGACGTCATCAAGCTGAACATGTGTTGAACGTGGAGGCTCCGTACGTTCGGTGCTTGATCGGTTGGATCGCGAAGAAGTTCGACTACGTCAACCGCGTCACTAGACGCTTCCGCTCCCGGTCTAGGAGGGTACGTAGACACACTCTCCCCTCTCGTTGCTATGCATCTAGTAGATAGATCTTGCGTGATCGTAGGAAATTTTTGAAATACTACGTTCCCCAACAGTGCCATCATGAGCCAGGTCTATGCGTAGATGATATGCACGAGTAGAACACAAGTGAGTTGTCGATGATACTAGTCATACTGCTTACCAGCATGTCATACTTTGCTTCGGCGGTATTGTGAGATGAAGCGGCCCGGACCAACATTACGCGTACGCTTACGCGAGACTGGTTTCACCGTTATGAGCACTCGTTGCTTAAAGGTGACTGGCGGGTGTCTATCTCTCTCACTTTAGCTGAATCGAGTGTGACTACGCCCGGTCCTTGTGAAGGTTAAAACAGCACATACTTGACAAAATATCGTTGTGGTTTTGTATGCGTAGGTAAGAACGGTTCTTGCTAAGCGTGTAGCAGCCACGTAAAACTTGCAACAACAAAGTAGAGGACGTCTAACTTATTTTTGCAGGGCATGTTGTGATGTGATATGGTCAAGATGTGATGAGTTATACATTATTGTATGAGATGATCATGTTTTGTAAAGTTGTCGGCAACTGGCAGGAGCCATATGTTTGTCGCTTTATTGTATGAAATGCAATCACCATGTAATTGCTTTACTTTATCACTAAGCGGTAGCAATAGTCGTGGAAGCAATAGTTGGCGAGACAACAATGATGCTACGATGGAGATCAAGGTGTCGCGCCGGTGACGATGGTGATCATGACGGTGCCTTGGAGATGGAGATCAAAGGCACAAGATGATGATGGCCATATCATATCACTTATATTGATTGCATGTGATGTTTATCTTTTATGCATCTTATTTTGCCTAGATCGACGGTAGCATTATAAGATGATCTCTCACTAAATTTCAAGGTATAAGTGTTCTCCCTGAGTATGCACCATTGCGAAAGTTCGTCGTGCCGAGACACCACGTGATGATCGGGTGTGATAAGCTCTACATTCAAATACAACGGGTGTAAGACAGTTTTGCACATGCAGAATACTCGGATTAAACTTGACGAGCCTAGCATATGCATATATGGCCTCGGAACACTGGAGACCGAAAGGTCGAGCGTGAATCATATAGTAGATATGATCAACATAAGATGATCACCATTGAAAACTACTCCATCTCACGTGATGATCGGACATGGTTTAGTTGATTTGGATCACGTGGTCATTTAGATGACTAGAGGGATGTCTATCTAAGTGGGAGTTCTTTAGTAATATGATTAAATTGAACTTTAATTTATCATGAACTTAGTCCTGGTAGTATTTGCAAATTATGTTGTAGATTAATAGCTCGCGTTATAGCTCCCCTATGTTTATTGATATGTTCCTAGAGAAAGCTAAGTTGAAACACGTTAGTAGAAATGATGCGGACTTGTTCCGTGATCTGAGGATTTTCCTCATTACTGCACAGAACTATTATGTCCTTGATGCACCGCTAGGTGACATATCTATTGCAGGAGCAGATGTAGACGTTATGAACATTTGACAAGCTCGGTATGATGACTACTTGATAGTATAGTGCGCCATACTTTATGGCTTATAACCGGGACTTCAAAGCCGTTTTGAACGCCACGGAGCATATGAGATGTTCCAAGAGTTGAAATTAGTATTTCATACTCATGCCCGTGTCGAGAGGTATAAGACCTCTGATAGTACATTCCCTACAAGATGGAGGAGAATAGCTCAACCAGTGAGCATGTGCTCAGATTGTCTGGGTACTACAATTACATGAATCAAGTGGGAGTTAATCTTCCAGATAAGATAGTAATTGACAAAGTTCTCTAGTCACTATCACCAAGTTAGTAGAACTTCGTGATGAACTATAATATGCAAGGGATGACGAAAGTAATTCCCGAGCTCTTCGCGATGATGAAATCGGCGAAGGTAGAAATCAAGAAAGAGCATCAAGTGTTGATGGTTAACAAGACCACTTGTTTCAAGTAAAGGGCAAAGGGATTGAAAGGGAACTTCAAAAAGAATAACAAGCAAGTTGTCACTCCCGTGAAGAAACCCATAGCTAAACTCAAGCCTCAAACTAAGTGCTTCTACTGCAAAGGAAATGGTCACTGGAAGTGGAACTGCCCTAGATACTTGGCGGATAAGAAGGATGGCAAAGTGAATAAAGTTATATTTGATATACAGATTATTGATATGTACTTTATTAGTGTTCATAGCAACCACTGGGTATTTGATATCGGTTCAGTTTCTAAAATTAGTAACTCGAAATGAGAGTTGCGGAATGAACAGAGACTAGTTAAAGGTGAAGTGACGATGTGTGTTGGAAGTGGTTCCAAGATTGATACCATCATCATCGCACACTCCCTATACTTTCGGGATTAGTGTAGAACCTAAATAAATGTTATTTGGCATTTGCGTTGAGCATGAATATGATTTGATCATGTTTGTTGCAATAAGGTTATTCATTTAAAGTCATAGAATAATTGTTATTCTGTTTACATGAATAAAGCCTTCGATGGTCATACACCCAATGAAAATAGTTTATTGGATCTCGATCGTAGTGATACACATATGCATAATATTGAAGCCAAAAGATGCAAAGTTAATAATGATAGTGCAACTTATTTTTGGCACTCCCGTTTAGGTCATATTGGTGTAAAGCGCATGAAGAAACTCCATATTGATGGAATTTTGGAATCACTTGATTATGAATCACTTGGTGTTTGTGAACCATACCTCATGGGCAAGATGACTAAAACTCCGTTCTCCGGAACAATGGAGAGAGCAACTGATTTATTGGAAATCATACATACTGATGTATGTGGACCGATGATTGTTAAGGCTCACGGCGAGTATCGTTATTTTCTGACCTTCACTGATGATTTGAGCAGATATGGGTATATCTACTTAATGAAACACAAGTCTGAAACATTTGAAAAGTTCAAAGAATTTCAGAGTGAAGTAGAGAATCATCGTAACAAGAAAATAAAGTTCCTACGATCTGATTGTGGAGGTGAATATTTGAGTTACGACTTTGGTCTTCATTTGAAACAATGTGGAATAGTTTCACAACTCATGCCACCCGGAACACCACAGCGTAATGGTGTGTCCGAACATCGTAACCGTGCTTTATTAGATATGGCGCGATCTATCATGTCTCTTACTGATTTACCACTATCGTTTAGGGTTGTGCATTAGAGACAGCTGCATTCATGTTTAATAAGGGCACCATCTAAAAATCCGTTGAGACGATGCCTTATGAACTGTGGTTTGGCAAGAAACCAAAGTTGTCGTTTCTTAAAGTTTGGGGTTGCGATGCTTATGTGAAAAAGCTTCAACCTGATAAGCTCGAACCCAAGACGGAGAAATGTGTCTTCATAGGACACCCAAAAGAGACTGTTGGGTACACCTTCTATCACAGATCCGAAGGCAAGATATTCGTTGCTAAGAATGAATCCTTTCTAGAGAAGGAGTTTCTCTCGAAAGAAGTGACTGGGAGGAAAGTGGAACTTGATGAGGTAATTGTACCTTCTCCTGAATTGGAAAGTAGTACATCACAGAAACTAGTTCCAGTGATTCCTACACCAATTAGTGAGGAAGCTAATGATGATGATCATGAAGCTTCGGATCAAGTTACTACTGAACTTCGTAGATCAACCAAAGTACGTTCCGCGCCAGAGTGGTACGGCAACCCGGTTCTGGAAATCATGTTACTAGACCATGATGAACCTACGAACTATGAGGAAGCGATGATGAGCAAAGATTCCGCAAAATGGCTTGAGGCCATGAAATCTAAGATGGGATCCATGTATGAGAACAAAGTGTGGACTTTGGTTGACTTGCCCGATGATCGGCAAGCCATCGAAAATAAATGGATCTTCAAGAAGAAGACCAACGCTGACAGTAATGTTACTGTTTACAAAGCTCGACTTGTTGCGAAAGGTTTTCGACAAGTTCAAGGAGTTGTCTACAATGAGACTTTCTCACCCGTAGCGATGCTTAAGTCTGTCCGAATCATGTTAAAAATTGTTGTATTCTATGATTATGAAATCTGGCAAATGGATGTCTAAACTGCATTCCTGAATGGATATCTTAAAGAAGAGTTGTATATGATGCAACCAGAAGGTTTTGTCGATCCTAAAGGTTCTAACAAAGTGTGCAAGCTCCAACGATCCATCTATGGACTGGTGCAAGTATCCCAGAGTTGGAATATACGCTTTGATAAGTTGATCAAAGCATATAGTTTTATACAGACTTGCGGTGAAGCCTGTATTTACAAGAAAGTGAGTGGGAGCACTACAACCTTTCTGATAAGTATATGTGAATGACATATTGTCGATCAGAAATGATGTAGAAATTTCTGGAAAGCATAAAGGAGTGTTTGAAAGGAGTTTTTTTTCAAAGAAAAACCTCAGTAAAGCTGCTTACATATTGAGCCTCAAGATCTATAGAGATAGATCGAGGCGCTTGAGAAGTTTTTTCAATGAGTACATTCCTTGACAAGTTTTTGAAGTAGTTCAAAATGGATCAGTCAGAGAAGGAGTTCTTGCTTGAGTTGTAAGGTATGAAGTTGAGTAAGACTCAAAGCCCGACATCGACAGGAGATAGAGAAATAATGAAAGTAATTCCCTATGCCTCAGCCATAGGTTCTATAAAGTATGCCATCTGTGTACCAAACATGTTGTGTACCTTACCATGAGTTTGGCAAGGAGGTACAAAAGTGATCCAGGAGTAGATCACTAGACAGCAGTCAAAATTATCCTTAGTTACTGGATGACTAAGGAAATGTTTCTCGATTATGGAGGTGATAAAGAGTTCGTCATAAAGAGTTACACCGATGCAAGCTTTATACTAATCCAGATGACTCTAGTATCAATCTGGATGCATATTGGAAGTGGGAGCAATTAGCTAGAGTAGCTCCATGCAGAGCATTGTAGACATAGAAATTTGCAAAATACATACGGATCTGAATGTGTCAAACCCGTTGACTAAACTTCTCTCACAAGCAAAACATGATCACACCTTACAACTCTTGGGTATTAATCACATAGCGATGTGAACTAGATTATTGACTCTAGTAAACCCTTTGGGTATTGGTCACATGGCGGTGTGAACTATGGGTGTTATTCACATAACGATGTGAACTATCGGTATTAAATCACATGGAGATGTGAACTAGATTATTGACTCTAGTGCAAGTGGGAGACTGAAGGAAATATGCCCTAGAGGCAATAATAAAGTTATTATTTATTTCCTTATATCATGATAAATGTTTATTATCCATGCTATAATTGTATTAACCGGAAACATAGTATATGTGTGAATACATAGACAAAACAAAGTGTCCCTAGTATGCCTCTACTAGACTAGCTCATTGATCAAAGATGGTTATGTTTCCTAACCACAGACATGAGTTGTCATTTGATCAACGGGGTCACATCATTAGGAGAATGATGTGATGGACTAGACCCATCCGTTAGCTTAGCACTATGATCGTTTAGTTTTACTGCTATTGCTTTCTTCATGACTTATACATGTTCCTATGACTATGAGATTATGCAACTCCCGTATACCGGAGGAACACATTGTGTTATATCAAACGTCACAACGTAACTGGGTGATTATAAATATGCTCTACAGGTGTCTCCGAACGTGTTCGTGGTGTTGGCATAGATCAAGAATAGGATTTGTCACTCCGAGTGTCGGAGAGGTATCTCTGGGCCCTCTCGGTAATACACATCATAATAAGCCTTGCAAGCAAATGACTAATGAGTTAGTCACGAGAAGATATATTACGGAATGAGTAAAGAGACTTGCCGGTAATGGGATTAACTAGGTATGGTGATACCGACGATCGAATCTCGGGAAAGTAACATACCGATGACAAAGGGAACAACGTATGTTGTTATGCGGTTTGACCGATAAAGATCTTCGTAGAATATGTAGGAGACAATATGAGCATCCAGGTTCCGCTATTGGTTATTGACCGGAGATGAGTCTCGGTCATGTCTACATAGTTCTCAAACCCGTAGGGTCCGCACGCTTAACGTTTGATGACGGTCGGTATTATGAGTTTATGTGTTTTGATGTACCGAAGGTAGTTCGGAGTCCCGGATGAGATCGGGGACATGACGAGGAGTCTCGGAATGGTCAAGACATAAAGATCGATATATTGGACGACTATATTCGGACATCGGAAAGGTTCCGAGTGATTCGGATATTTTTCGGAGTACCGGAGAGTTACGGGAATACGCCGGGGAGTATATGGGCCTTATTGGGCTTTAGGGGAAAGAGAGAAAAGGAAGGCTGCGCCATCCCAAGGCCTAGTCCAAATTGTACTAAGGGGAGGGGCTGCGCCCCCTCCTTTCTTCTCTTCTCTTTTCCCTTTCCTTCTCTCCTACTCCTACTACTTGGAAGGGCTCCTAGGTCTACTAGGAAAAGGGGAATCCTACTCCCGGTGGGAGTAGGACTCCCCTAGGGCGCGCCATAGAGAGGGCCGGCCCTCCCCCTCCTCCACTCCTTTATATACGGGGGTAGAGGCACCACATAGACACACAAGTTGATCAGTTGATCTCTCCCAACCGTGTGTGGTGCCTCTCTGAAGGAAATATGCCCTAGAGGCAATAATAAAGTTGTTATTTATATTTCCTTATATCATGATAAATGTTTATTATTCATGCTAGAATTGTATTAACCGGAAACTTAGTACATGTGTGAATACATAGACAAAACAGAATGTCCCTAGTATGCCTCTACTAGACTAGCTCATTGATCAAAGATGGTTATGTTTCCTAACCATAGACATGAGTTGTCATTTGATCAACGGGATCACATCATTAGGAGAATGATGTGATGGACAAGACCCATCCGTTAGCATAGCACTATGATCGTTTAGTTTTACTGCTATTGCTTTCTTCATGACTTATACATGTTCCTATGACTATGAGATTATGCAACTCCCGAATACCGTAGGAACACCTTGTGTGCTATCAAACGTCACAACGTAACTGGGTGATCATAAAGATGCTCTACAGGTGTCTCCGAAAGTATTCATGGTGTTGGCATAGATCAAGATTAGGATTTGTCACTCCGAGTGTCGGAGAGGTATCTCTGGGCCCTCTCGGTAACACACATCATAATAAGCCTTGCAAGCAAAAGACTAATGAGTTAGTCACGAGATGATGTGTTACGGAACGAGTAAAGAGACTTGCCGGTAACGAGATTGAACTAGGTATAAGGATACCGACGATCGAATCTCGGGCAAGTAACATACCGTTTGACAAAAGGAACAACGTATGTTGTTATGCGGTTCTGACCGATAAAAGATCTTCGTAGAATATGTAGGAGCCAATATGAACATCCAGGTTCCGCTATTGGTTATTGACCAGAGATGAGTCTCGGTCATGTCTACATAGTTCTCGAACCCGTAGGGTCCGCACGCTTAACGTTTGATGACGATCGGTATTATGAGTTTTTGAGTATTGATGTACCGAAGGTAGTTCGGAGTCCCGGATGAGATCACGGACATGACGAGGAGTCTCGGAATGTCCGAGACATAAAGATTGATATATTGGACGGCTATATTCGGACACCGGAAGTATACCGGAAAGGTTTCGGATTTATCGGGAATGCCGGAGGGGGTTACCGGAACCCCCTACGAGAGGGGATGGTCCATAGTGGGCCTAAAGGGTGAGAGAGAGGCAGCCCATAGGGCTGGCCGGCGCCCCCACCTAGGAATCCTAGTTGGACTAGGATTGGGGGGGGCGCCACCTCTCCTATTCCTTTCCCCCTTCTTCCTTTCGGTGAATCCTACTAGGAATAGGATTGCAATCCTATTCCTAGTAGGAATCCCTTCCCTAGCCGCACCAGGAGAGTTGGCCGGCCCCTCCTCCCTTGCTCCTTTATATACGGGGGCAGGGGGGCACCCAAAGACACACAAGTTGAATTGTTTTAGCCGTGTGCGGTGCCCCCCTCCACAGAATCACACCTCGGTCGTACCGTCGCGGAGCTTAGGCGAAGCCCTGCGCCGGTGAACACATCATATCTGTCACCACGCCGTCGTGCTGACGAAACTCTCCCGTGAAGCTCAACTGGATCAAGAGCTCGTGGGACGTCATCAAGCTGAACGTGTGCTGAACGCGGAGGTGCCGTACGTTCGGTGCTTGATCGGTTGGATCGCGAAGAAGTTCGACAACATCAACCGCGTCACTTGACGCTTCCGCTCCCGGTCTACGAGGGTACGTAGACACACTCTCCCCTCTCGTTGCTATGCATCTGGTAGATAGATCTTGCGTGATCGTAGGAAAATTTTAAAATACTACGTTCCCCAACACGACCACTGCAGAAGATAGAGAGAAAATGAAAGTCATTCCCTATGCCTCAGCCATAGGATCTATCATGTATGCAATGCTGTGTACCAGACCTGATGTGTGCCTTGCTATAAGTCTAGCAGGGAGGTACCAAAGTAATCCAGGAGTGGATCACTGGACATCGGTCAAAAACATCCTAAAGTATCTGAAAAGAACAAAGGATATGTTTCTCGTATATGGAGGTGACAAAGAGCTCGTCGTAAACGGTTACGTCGATTCTAGCTTTGACACTGATCCGGATGACTCAAAGTCACAAACCGGATATGTATTTTTATTGAACGGTGGAGCTGTCAGTTGGTGCAGTTCCAAGCAGAGCGTCGTGGCGGGATCTACGTGTGAAGCGGAATACATAGCTGCTTCGGAAGCAGCAAATGAAGGAGTCTGGATGAAGGAGTTCATATCCGATCTAGGTGTAGTACCTAGTGCATCGGGCCCAATGAAAATCTTTTGTGACAACACTGGAGCCATAGCCTTGGCGAAGGAATCCAGGTTTCACAAGAGAACAAAGCACATCAAAAGACGCTTCAATTCCATCCGCGATCTAGTCAAGGAGGGAGACATAGAGATTTGCAAAATACATACGGATCTGAATGTTGCAGACCCGTTGACTAAGCCTCTTCCACGGGCAAAACATGATCAGCACCAAGACTCCATGGGTGTGAGGATCATCACTTTGTAATCTAGATTACTGACTCTAGTTCAAGTGGGAGACTGAAGGAAATATGCCCTAGAGGCAATAATAAAGATGTTATTTGTATTTCCTTATATCATGATAAATGTCTTTTATTCATGCTAGAATTGTATTAACCGGAAACTTAGTACATGTGTGGATACATAGACAAAACAGTATGTCCCTAGTATGCCTCTACTAGACTAGCTCATTGATCAAAGATGGTTATGTTTCCTAGCCATAGACATGAGTTGTCATTTGATCAACGGGATCACATCATTAGGAGAATGATGTGATGGACAAGACCCATCCGTTAGCATAGCACTATTATCGTTTAGTTTTACTGCTATTGCTTTCTTCATGACTTATACATGTTCCTATGACTATGAGATTATGCAACTCCCGAATACCGTAGGAACACCTTGTGTGCTATCAAACGTCACAACGTAACTGGGTGATCATAAAGATGCTCTACAGGTGTCTCCGAAAGTATTCGTGGTGTTGGCATAGATCAAGATTAGGATTTGTCACTCCGAGTGTCGGAGAGGTATCTCTGGGCCCTCTCGGTAACACACATCACAATAAGCCTTGCAAGCAAAAGACTAATGAGTTAGTCACGAGATGATGTGTTACGGAACGAGTAAAGAGACTTGCCGGTAACGAGATTGAACTAGGTATAGAGATACCGACGATCGAATCTCGGGCAAGTAACATACCGATGACAAAAGGAACAACGTATGTTGTTATGCGGTTTTGACTGATAAAAGATCTTCGTAGGATATGTAGGAGCCAATATGAACATCCAGGTTCCGCTATTGGTTATTGACCGGAGATGAGTCTCGGTCATGTCTACATAGTTCTCGAACCCGTAGGGTCCGCACGCTTAACGTTTGATGACGATCGGTATTATGAGTTTATGAGTTTTGATGTACCGAAGGTAGTTCGGAGTCCCGGATGAGATCACGGACATGACGAGGAGTCTCGGAATGTCCGAGACATAAAGATTGATATATTGGACGACTATATTCGGACACCGGAAGTATTCCGGAAAAGTTTCGGATTTAACGGGATTGCCGGAGGGGGTTACCGAAACCCCCTACGAGGGGGGATGGTCCATAGTGGGCCTTATGGAAAAGAGAGAGGCAACCCATAGGGGCTGGCCGGCGCCCCACCTAGGGTTCCTAGTTGGACTAGGATTGGGGGGCGCCACCTCTCCTTCTTTTCCTTTCCCTCTCTTCCTTCTTTGGTAGTTCCTACTAGGAATAGGATTGCAATCCTATTCCTAGTAGGATTGCACCCTAGCCGCACCATAGAGGGGCCGGCCGGCCTCCCCCCTTGCTCCTTTATATACGGGGGCAGGGGGTCACCTAAAGACACACAAGTTGAATTGTTCCAGCCGTGTGCGGTGCCCCCCTCCACAGAAACACACCTCGGTCATACCGTCACGGTGCTTAGGCGAGCCCTGCGCCGGTGAATACATCATATCCGTCACCACGCCGTCGTGCTGACAAAACTCTCCCGTGAAGCTCAACTGGATGAAGAGCTCGTGGGACGTCATCAAGCTGAACGTGTGCTGAACGCGGAGGTGCCGTACGTTCGGTGCTTGATCGGTTGAATAGCGAAGAAGTTCGACTACATCAACCGCGTCACTTGACGCTTCCGCTTCCGGTCTACGAGGGTACGTAGACACACTCTTCCCTCTCGTTGCTATGCATCTGGTAGATAGATCTTGCGTGATCGTAGGAAAATTTTAAAATACTACGTTCCCCAACAGTGGCATCATGAGCCAGGTCTATGCGTAGATGATATGCACGAGTAGAACACAATGAGTTGTGGGCGATACTAGTCATACTGCTTACCAGCATGTCATACTTTGCTTCGGCGGTATTGTGAGATGAAGCGGCCCGGACCGACATTACGCGTACGCTTACACGAGACTGGTTTCACCATTAAGAGCACTCGTTGCTTAAAGGTGACTGGCGGGTGTCTGTCTCTCTCACTTTAGCTGAATCAAGTGTGGCTACGCCCGGTCCTTGTGAAGGTTAAAACGGCACATACTTGACGAAACATCGTTGTGGTTTTGTATGCGTAGGTAAGAACGGTTCTTGCTAAGCCCGTAGCAGCCACGTAAAACTTGCAACAACAAAGTAGAGGACGTCTAACTTGTTTTTGCAGGGCATGTTGTGATGTGATATGGTCAAGACATGATGAGTTATACGGTTTTGTATGAGATGATCATGTTTTGTAATGTTATCGGCAACTGGCAGGAGCCATTTGGTTGTCGCTTTATTGTATGAAATGCAATCGCCATGTAATTGCTTTACTTTATCACTAAGCGGTAGCGATAGTCGTAGAAGCAATAGTTGGCGAGACGACAACGTTGCTACGATGGAGATCAAGGTGTCGCGCCGGTGACGAAGGTGATCATGAAGGTGCTTTGGAGATGGAGATCAAAAGCACAAGATGATGATGGCCATATCATGTCACATATTTTGATTGCATGTGATGTTTATCTTATTATGCTTCTTATTTTGCTTAGAACGACGGTAGCATTATAAGATGATCCCTTACTAAATTTCAAGGTATAAGTGTTCTCCCTGAGTATGCACCGTTGCGAAAGTTCGTCGTGCCGAGACACCACGTGATGATCGGGTGTGATAAGCTCTACGTTCAAATACAATGGGTGTAAGCCAGTTTTGCACACGCAGAATACTCGGGTTAAACTTGACGAGCCTAGCATATGCAGATATGGCCTCGGAACACTGGAGACCGAAAGGTCGAGCGTGAATCATATAGTAGATATGATCAACATAAGATGTTCACCATTGAAACTACTCCATCTCACGTGATGATCGGACATGGTTTAGTTGATTTGGATCACGTGATCATTTAGATGACCGGAGGGATGTCTATCTAAGTGGGAGTTCTTAAGTAATATGATTAAATTGAACTTTAATTTATCATGAAGTTAGTCCTGGTAGTATTAGCATATCTATGTTGTAGATCAATAGCTCATGATGTTGCTCCCCGTTTATTTTTCATATGTTCCTAGAGAAAACCAAGTTGAAAGATGTTAGTAGCAATGATGCGGAATTGTTCCGTGATCTGAGGATTATCCTCATTGCTGCACAGAAGAATTATGTCCTTGACGCACCGCTAGGTGACAGACCTATTGCAGGAGCAGATGTAGACGTTATGAACGTTTTGACAAAAGCTCGATATGATGACTACTTGATAGTTTAGTGCACCATGCTTTACGGCTTATAATCGGGACTTCAAAAACGTTTTGAAACGCCACGGAGCATATGAGATGTTCCAAGAGTTGAAATTAGTATTTCATACTCATGCCCGTGTCGAGAGGTATAAGACCTCTGACAGTACTTTGCCTACAAGATGGAGGAGAATAGCTCAACCAGTGAGCATGTGCTCAGATTGTCTGGGTAGTACAATTGCTTGAATCAAGTGGGAGTTAATCTTCCAGATAAGATAGTAATTGACAAAGTTCTCTAGACACTATCACCAAGTTAGTAGAACTTCGTGATGAACTATAATAGGCAAGGGATGACGAAAGTAATTCCCGAGCTCTTCACGATGCTGAAATCGGCGAAGGTAGAAATCAAGAAAGAGCATCAAGTGTTGATGGTTAACCAGACCACTTGTTTCAAGTAAAGGGCAAAGGGATAGAAGGGGAACTTCAAGAAGAATGACAAGCAAGTTGTCACTCCCGTGAAGAAACCCAAAGCTAAACTCAAGCCTGAAACAAGTGCTTCTACTGCAAAGGAAATGGTCACTACAAGTGGAACTGCCCTAGATATTTGGCGGATAAGAAGGATGGCAAAGTGAACAAAGGTATATTTGATATATAGATTATTGATGTGTATTTTACTAGTGTTCATAGCAACCCCTCGGTATTTGATATTGGTTCAGTTGCTAAAGAGTAGTAACTCGAAATGGGAGTTGCATAATGAACAGAAACTAGTTAAAGGATGAAGTGACGATGAGTATTGGAAGTAGTTCCAAGATTGATATGATCATCATCGCACACTCCCTATACTTTCGGGATTAGTGTTGAACCTAAATAAGTGTTATTTGGTGTTGAGCATGAATATGATTTGATCATGTTTATTGCAATATGGTTATTCATGTAAGTTGGAGAATAATTGTTGTTCTGTTTACATGAATAAAACCTTCTATGGTCATACACCCAATGAAAATGGTTTGTTGGATCTCGATCGTGGTGATACACATATTCATAATATTGAAGCCAAAAGATGTAAGGTTAATAATGATAGTGCAACTTATTTGTGGCACTGCCGTTTAGGTCATATTGGTGTAAAGCGCATGAAGAAACTCCATAGTGATGGACTTTTGGAATCACTCTATTATGAATCCCTTGGTACTTGCGAACCATGCCTCATGGGCAAGATGACTAAAACTCCGTTCTCCGGAACTGTGGAGCGAGAAACAGATTTGTTGGAGATCATACATACAGATGTATGTGGACCAATGAGTGTTGAAGCTCACGGCGGGTATCGTTATTTTCTGACCTTCAATGATGATTTGAGCAGATATGGGTATATCTACTTAATGAAGCACAAGTCTGAAACATTTGAAAAGTTCAAAGAATTTCAGAGTGAAGTGGAGAATCATCGTAACAAGAAAATAAGAGTTTCTACGATATGATCGTAGAGGTAAAATATTTGAGTTAGCGAGTTTGGCCTTCAGAAAAAACAATGTGAAATAGTTTCACTACTCACGCCATCTGGAACACCATAGTGTAATGGTGTGTCCGAACATCATAACCGTACTTTATTAGATATGGTGCGATCGATGATGTCTCTTACCGATCTACTACTATCGCTTTTGGGGTTATGCATTAGAGACAGCTACATTCACGTTAAATAGGGCACCATCTAAATCCGTGGAGATGACACCGTATGAACTGTGGTTTGACGAGAAACCTAAGCTGTCATTTCTTTAAGTTTGGCACTGCGATGCTTATGTGAAAAAGTTTCAACATGATAAGCTCGAACCCAAATCGGAGAAGTAAATCTTCATAGGATACCCAAAAAGAAACTGTTGGGTACACCTTCTATCACAGATCCTAAGGCAAGGTCTTTGTTGCTAAGAGTGGATCCTTTCTAGAGAAGGAGTTTCTCTCGAAAGAAGTGAGTGGGAAGAAAGTAGAACTTGATGAGGTAATTGTACCTTCTCCCGAATTGGAAAGGTAGTACATCACAGAAACTCGTTCCAATGATTCCTACACTAATTAGTGAGGAAGCTAATGATGATGATCATGAAACTTCAGATCAAGTTTCTGCTGAACTTCGTAGATCGACCAGAGTTCGTTCCGCACCAGAGTGGTACGGCAACCCAGTTCTGGAAGTCATGTTACTAGACCATGATGAACCTACGAACTATGAGGAAGCGATGATGAGCCCAGATTCCGCAAAATGGCTTGAGACCATGAAATCTGAGATGGGATCCATGTATTAGAACAAAGTATGGACTTTGGTTGACTTGCTCGATGATCGGCAAGCCATCGAAAATAAATGGATCTTCAAGAGGAAGACCGACGCAAACGGTAATGTTACTGTTTACAAAGCTCGACTTGTTGCGAAAGGGTTTCGACAAGTTCAAGGAGTTGACTATGATGAGACTTTCTCACCCGTAGCGATGCTTAAGTCTGTCCGAATCATGTTAGTAATTGCCGCATTTTATGAAATCTGGCAAATGGATAACAAAACTGCATTCTTTAATGGATTTATTAAAGAAGACTTGTATATGATGCAACCAGAAGGTTTTGTCAATCCTAAAGGTGCTAACAAAATGTGCAAGCTCCAGCGATCCATCTATGGACTGGTGCAAGCATCTCGGAGTTGGAATATACGCTTTGATAAGTTGATCAAAGCATATAGATTTATACAGACTTGCGGTGAAGGCTGTATTTACAAGAAGTGAGTGGGAGCACTACAACCTTTCTGATAAGTATATGTGAATGACATATTGTCGATCGGAAATGATGTAGAATTTTCTAGAAAGCATAAAGGAGTGTTTGAAAGGAGTTTTTCAAAGAAAGACCTTGGTGAAGCTGCTTACATATTGGGCATCAAGATCTATAGAGATAGATCAAGACGCTTGATAAGACTTTCGATGAGTACATACCTTGATAAGATTTTGAAGTAGTTCAAAATGGATCAGTCAAAGAAGGAGTTCTTGCCTGACTTGTAAGGTGTGAAGTTGAGTAAGACTCAAAGCCAGACCACGGCAGAAAAAATATAGAGAGAATGAAAGTCATTCCCTATGCCTCAGCCATAGGTTCTATAAAGTATGCCATGCTGTGTACAAAACACGTTGTGTACCTTGCCATGAGTTTGACAGGGAGGTACAATAGTGATCCAGGAGTAGATCACTGTACAGCGGTCAAAATTATCCTTAGTAATTGGATGACTAAGGAAATATTTCTCGATTATGGAGGTGATAAAGAGTTCGTCGTAAAGGGTTACGCTGATGCAAGCTTTGACACTAAATCCAGATGACTCTAAGTATCAATCTGGATGCGTATTGAAAGTGGGAGCAATTAGCTAGAGTAGCTCCATGCAGAGCATTGTAGACATAGATATTTGCGAAATACATACGGATCTGAATGTGACAGACCCGTTGACTAAACTTCTCTCACAAGCAAAACATGATCACACCTTATTACTCTTGGGTATTAATCACATAGCGATGTGAACTAGATTATTGACTCTAGTAAACCCTTTGGGTGTTGGTCACATGGTGATGTGAACTATGGGTGTTATTCACATAACGATGTGAACTATCGGTATTAAATCACATGGCGATGTGAGCTAGATTATTGACTCTAGTGCAAGTGGGAGACTGAAGGAAATATGCCCTAGAGGCAATAATAAAGTTGTTATTTATATTTCCTTATATCATGATAAATATTTATTATTCATGCTAGAATTGTATTAACCGGAAACTTAGTACATGTGTGAATACATAGACAAAACAGAATGTCCCTAGTATGCCTCTACTAGACTAGCTCATTTGATCAAAGATGGTTATGTTTCCTAACCATAGACATGAGTTGTCATTTGATCAACGGGATCACATCATTAGGAGAATGATGTGATGGACAAGACCCATCCGTTAGCATAGCACTATGATCGTTTAGTTTTACTGCTATTGCTTTCTTCATGACTTATACATGTTCCTATGACTATGAGATTATGCAACTCCCGAATACTGTAGGAACACCTTGTGTGCTATCAAACGTCACAACGTAACTGGGTGATCATAAAGATGCTCTACAGGTGTCTCCGAAAGTATTCGTGGTGTTGGCATAGATCAAGATTAGGATTTGTCACTCCGAGTGTCGGAGAGGTATCTCTGGGCCCTCTCGGTAACACACATCACAATAAGCCTTGCAAGCAAAAGACTAATGAGTTAGTCACGAGATGATGTGTTATGGAATGAGTAAAGAGACTTGCCGGTAACGAGATTGAACTAGGTATAGAGATACCGACGATCGAATCTCGGGCAAGTAACATACCGATGACAAAAGGAACAACGTATTTTGTTATGCGGTTTTGACCGATAAAAGATCTTCGTAGAATATGTAGGAGCCAATATGAACATCTAGGTTCCGCTATTGGTTATTGACCGGAGATGAGTCTCGGTCATGTCTACATAGTTCTCGAACCCGTAGGGTCCGCACGCTTAACGTTTGATGACGATCGGTATTATGAGTTTATGAGTTTTGATGTACCGAAGGTAGTTTGGAGTCCCGGATGAGATCACGGACATGACGAGGAGCCTCGGAATGTCCGAGACATAAAGATTGATATATTGGACGACTATATTCGGACACCGGAAGTATTCCGGAAAAGTTTCGGATTTAACGGGATTGCCGGAGGGGGTTACCGGAACCCCCTACGAGGGGGGATGGTCCATAGTGGGCCTTATGGAAAAGAGAGAGGCAGCCCATAGGGGCTGGCCGGCGCCCCACCTAGGGTTCCTAGTTGGACTAGGATTGGGGGGCGCCACCTCTCCTTCTTTTCCTTTCCCTCTCTTCCTTCTTTGGTAGTTCCTACTAGGAATAGGATTGCAATCCTATTCCTAGTAGGATTGCACCCTAGCCGCACCATAGAGGGGCCGGCCGGCCTCCCCCCTTGCTCCTTTATATACGGGGGCAGGGGGGCACCCAAAGACACACAAGTTGAATTGTTCCAGCCGTGTGCGGTGCCCCCCCTCCACAGAAACACACCTCGGTCATACCATCGCGGTGCTTAGGCGAATCGCTGCGCCGGTGAATACATCATATCCGTCACCACGCCGTCGTGCTGACGAAACTCTCTCGTGAAGCTCAACTGGATCAAGAGCTCGTGGGACGTCATCAAGCTGAACGTGTGCTGAACGCGGAGGTGCCGTACGTTCGGTGCTTGATCGGTTGAATTGCGAAGAAGTTCGACTACATCAACCGCGTCACTTGACGCTTCCGCTTCCGGACTACGAGGGTACGTAGACACACTCTTCCCTCTCGTTGCTATGCATCTAGTAGATAGATCTTGCGTGATCGTAGGAAAATTTTAAAATACTACGTTCCCCAACACTCTCTCCACAGAAACACACCTCGGTCATACCGTTGCAGTGCTTAGGCGAAGCCCTGCGCCGGTAGCTTCATCATCTCCGGCACCATGCCATCGTGCTGACGAAACTCTCCCGTGAGGCTTTACTGGATCAAGAGCTTGTGGGACGTTATCAAGCTGAACGTGTGCTGAACGCGGAGGCTCCGTACGTTCGGTGCTTGATCGGTTGGATCGCGAAGAAGTTTGACTACATCAACCGCGTCACTAGACGCTTCCGCTCCCGGTCTACGAGGGTACGTAGACACACTCTCCCCTCTCGTTGCTATGCATCTAGTAGATTGATCTTGCGTGATCGTAGGAAATTTTTGAAATACTACGTTCCCCAACAACTTCACCATCTTCACCTCCAATAACAGTCATGAGATGTAGGGCATGTATGCACGGCTTCCCGCGGATCTGCCATTTCCTACAACTGCATTCCTTAGTTGCAAGGTTCTCTGGATATCTCCATTCCCTACTTTTACTGTCAGTGTATGTCACCTTAGCCTCGTATGTCAATGGTCGAATGCATTTCATCCTTAGTCCTCTTGCCTTGGCATGCAATGCCTTAATCAGAGATGGGAGCATAAGATGGCCAACTTATTGTGTTTCTGTAATTCTTTTACGAAGAGCCATCTTTATCATGATCATCTGCCTGATCTTATCAAATGCTTGCCACAACAAAAGCCCTTTCATTTACTTGAACTTTGCATTGAAACACTCAGCGAGGTTATTGGTCACATAGTCTACTTTGCAGATTTCATTGAATTTGGATCTTGACCACAACTTACCATGATTTTCATCCATGTACTCCTTCACCAAAGGATTGTGAGCATACAACACTCTCAAATGGTGCTCATGCTTCCTCAAGCTGCATGTGTATGATGCTGGCCATAGGTTCTCATCATAAACTTTGCCTTTGAATTTCTTTTTAAAATTCTGCGCTAGGTGTCGCATACATTCCCTATGTTCCACTCCAGGGAATACAATTTCTACTACACTCTCTAAATCCTTGCAAGCATCTGTGTGTATAACTAAACCTGAGGGTGTACCTATAATGTTGCGCAACTGCTGCAGAAACCAGACCCAACTCTCCTCGAACTCTGCCTCCAACACACCAAATGCAACTGGGAATAGCCAGTTGTGTCCATCAACTGCAGAAGCTGTTGCTAGTTGGCCTCTCCATTTTCCATTCAAAGCAGTTGCATCGACGGCCAAATAGGGCCTACTACCATTCAGAAACCCCTGCCAGCAAGCCTTGAAACAAATAAAAGCCCTCCTGAAGCACTCCTTCTCAAATGTCTTCCCTTTTAATTTGTACTGAACTATGTGCTTGTCAATCTCTACAACACTCCCTGGACTAGCCGTCTCCACTTCAGCTTTGAAAGTGTAAAGCAACTGAAAACTCTCATTCCATGGACCATTAATCCTATCAAGAGCCCTTTCCTTAGCATAGAAAATCTTCATGTAAGGGGTATATTAATCTTGTACTTCTCAAATACTCCCTCCGTTCCTTTATCTAAAATGTATTATTTTTGGCACGGTGAACAAGGCACATAATTATAGACGTGTTAGGACAAAATTACCCTTGGAAAATTTATTAGTTAGTGGCAAGTAAATCAGTTAGTCTAGGAAATTAAGAGATACATGCAATCGACATAGAGATAGTTTTCTTCTTTTGCTACAAGGAAACATACACACAATCAGGAGAGAGATACTTTCCTTTTTCTGGAGGGCTAACAAGGGAATTATGAGAAATTAGAAGAAATGCACCTTACATTCTCGCATTTTATCAAAAAACAAATACACCTTATATAAAGGAACGGAGGGAGTAGCTTCCCATGGAGTGTCGTTGGACCAATTGTTGGTGTTTCCCTCACCCAATCCAAGATTGCATCTGCCACCCACCTAGTATTTGCAAGCTTTGATTTGTCCTTTCCCCCTCCCCCTCCAGGTGGGGAAGTGTGCCCATGTGGTTTTTTTATCTGAAACAAAATGAAAAATGATGTGAAACACAATTAAGAATGGATAAATAATCTGAAAAAAAAGATTGAGTTGTAATACCTAAACCAATTTGCTCTTTACCATAGTGGATGCATGCAACCTCCACCTACACCTATCATAAGGGCAATGAACAGTGAATCTTCCTGGCTCACTCCTATCAACTTCATAAGAGTTTTCAGTGAGAATGCAATATGTAGTCACTGCATTACGACATTCCACTATTGATTCAAATACGGTTCCTAGAGTAAGCTGAGGATTCTCCTTGTTCCACTCAATTGTTGGCATGTCCTCACCATCATATTCTTGTAAAACTAAGGAGTCGATGTTCTCCTCCCTCTCTTCATTGTTAGTGTCATCAAATCTAGCATGGCTGCTAGGCTCCTCTGGATATTCCTCTTCCATTGCCTATTGACTGACTCTATCTACCAGTTTAGGGAATAGAGTCTCATCATCATCATCATATCGAGGCACTTACTCGTCAGGATCTGCATCTACTTCTACATCAGGTGTAGAAGGGAGAGGAGAAGTGGCAGAATTAGCGGCAGCTGACATGTTGTGGCTTTCAGAACCACTAGGCTTACTTGGTCTCGACCTACAAGGACTGCTAGGACGCTCGCTATTAGCAGAGACAGATGATGTCTGAACACCCTTCCCCTTCGGGATGCGTTGTTTGTGTGCCTGAAGCACACCGATATGGATTTTACCGAAATGGCTGTCAGCATTCAAACTAAAAAGCAATCCCAAATGCTCATCACAAGTTAATGGGACAAATCTTTGCTCGGTACTATCGAAATATCTCAGTTCAACAGCATCGACAGGGCTCCACGGATACTCAGAACAGAGTGCCTCGCGGAAATCTTTGAACAAAACGATGGTTTCTACCACTTTCGGATAGTAAAATCTAGAAATCAGATACGGTTTAGTTCCATGCAGCTAGCTAGTTTCCATTCTAACCGCCAGCCAAAAAGCAAGTGCAGGATCAACCCTATTCGATGAAATAAAGGGTGCAGTTAGGCCATAAATTTTCAGAAAAATTGCACTGATTCATGCCAATGCTGGTCAAATACAGCCTAATTTACGAATCTCCTAATCAAATTGAGAGGAAAACGATGCTTTCCCAGGTGGAATCCTGCTACTTCTCGAGCTTGCGTTGTATTCCCTCGAAGAGGAAAGGGTGATGCAGCACAGTAGCATAAGTATTTCCCTCGGTTTTTGAGAACCAAGGTATCAATCCAGTAGGAGACCACGCGCGAGTCCCTCGCACCTACACAAACAAATAAGAACTTCGCAGCCAACGCGATAAGGGGTTGTCAATCCCTTTACGGTCACTTACGAAAGTGAGATCTGATAGAGATGATAGTTTGATATTTTTGGTATTTTTGGTTATAAGAACAAAAAGTAAAAGCGAAAAAGTAAAATAGATTATAGGTTGATATGTTGAGAATAGACACGGGGGCCATAGTGTTCTCTAGTGGCTTCTCTCATGATAGCGATATTCTACGGCAGGTAAACAAATCACTGTCGAACAATTGATAGAAAAGCGAATAATTATGAGACTATCTAGGCATGATCATTATATATAGGCATCACGTCCGAGACAAGTAGACCGAAACGATTCTGCATCTACTACTATTACTCCACACATCGACCGCTATCCAGCATGCATCTAAAGTATTAAGTTCATAAGAACAGAGTAACGCCTTAAGCAAGATGACATGATGTAGAGGGATAAACTCAAACATAATGATATAAACCCCATCTTTTTATCCTTGATGGCAACAATACAATACGTGCCTTGCTGCCCCTACTGTCACTAGGAAAGGACACCGCAAGATTGAACCCAAAGCCAAGCACTTCTCCCATTGCAAGAACTATATATCTAGTAGGCCAAACCAAACCAACAATTCGAAGAGACTTGCAAGGATATTATAATCACACATAAAGAGTTCAGAAAAGAACCAAATATTTATCATAGATAATCTTGATCATAAACCCACAATTCATCGGATCTCGACAAACACACCGCAAAAAGAGATTACATCGAATAGATCTCCTCGAAGACCGAGGAGAACTTGGTATTGAGATCCAAAGAGAGAGAAGAAGTCATCTAGATACTAGCTATGGACCCGAATGTCTGTGGTAAACTACTCAAAACTCATGGTGAGGCGATGATGATGATGTAGAAGCACTCCACAGTAGATCCCCCCTCCGGTGGAGCTCCAGTACAGGCCCCAAGATGGGATCTCACGGGAACAGAAGGTTGCGGCAGTGGAACTAGGGTTTTCTCTCCTCTCCTGATAGTTTCAGGGTATGTAGGTATATATAGGAGTAAGGAGGGCATCGGGGGCCAGACGGGGTGCCCACGAGGCAGGGAGTGCGCCCCCACCCTCGGGGACGCCACGTCAGCCCTACTCCGTGGTTCTCATGTCTCCCATGCATATTTTGCTCCAAAAATATCTCTCCCGAAGGTTTCATTCCGTTTGGACTCCGTTTCATATTCCTTTTCTGTAAAACCCTAAAACAGGCAAAAAAAACAGCAATCTGGACTGGGCCTTTGGGTTAATAGCTTAGTCCCAAAAATAATATAAAAGTGTATAACAAATCTCATTAAACATCCAAAACATCATACTCCCTCCGTCCCAAAATAAGTGACGCAAAAATGACTCAATTTTGTACTAACTTTAGTACAAAGTTGAGTCATTTTTGCGTCACTTATTTTGGGACGGAGGGAGTACATAATAGCATGGAACAATAAAAAATTATAGATACGTTGGAGACGTATCAAGCATCCCCAAGCTTAATTCTTGCTCGTCCTCGAGTAGGTAAATGATAAAAACGGAATTTTTGATGTGGAATGCTAACCAACGTAGTTTTTCAATGTAATTCTCTTAATTGTGGCATGAATGTTCAGATCTGAAAGATTCAAGACAAAAGTATATATTGACATAAGAAATAATAATACTTCAAGCATACTAACAAAGCAATCATGTCTTCTCAAAATACTATGGCTAAACAAAGTTATCACTACAAAATCATATAGTCTGGCTATGCTCCCTCTTCATCACACAAAATATTCATATCATGCAAAACCCCGATTTCAGCCAAGCACTTGTTTTCATACTCTATTCTTTCAAACCTTTCAATTTTCACGCAATACATGAGCGTGAGCCATGGACATAGCACTATGTGGAATAGAGGTGGTTGTGGAGAAGACAAAAAAGGAGGGAGATAGTCTCACATCAACTAGGCTTATCAACGGGCTATGGAGATGCCCATCAATAGATATCAATGTGAGTGAGTAGGGATTGCCATGCAACGGATGCACTAGAGCTAAAAATGTATGAAAGCTCAACAAAAGAAACTAGTGGGTGTGCATCCAACTTGCTTGCTCATGAAGACCTAGGGCATTTGAGGAAGCCCGTCGTTGGAATATACAAGCCAAGTTCTATAATGAAAATTCCCACTAGTATATGAAAGTGACTAAACATGAGACTCTCTATCATGAAGAACATGGTGCTACTTTGAAGCACAAGTGTGGAAAAAGATAGTAGCAACTGTCCCTTTTTCTTTTTTTTTGGGCCTTTCTTTTTCTTTGGCCTTTCTTTTTTTTTGGAGGGGCTTTCTTGATTTAGCCTTTCCTCAGATGGGACAATGCTCTAATAATGATGATCATCACAGTTTCATTGAATTACAACTCGATATTACAACTCGATACTAGAACAAAGTATGACTCTATAGGAATGCCTCCGGCGGTGTACCAGGATGTGCAATGAATCAAGAGTGACATGTATGAAAAATTATGCATGGTGGCTTTGCCACAAATACGATGTCAGCTACATGATCATGCATGCCAATCTGACAATATGAAGCGTGTCATATGAACAGAACGGTGGAAAGTTGCATGGCGATATATCTCGGAATGTCTATGGAAATGCCATGATAGGTAGGTATGGTGGCTGTTTTGAGGAATATATATGGTGGCTGTTTTGAGGAAGGATATATAGTGGGTGTATGGTACCGGCGAAAGTTGCGCGATACAAGAGAGGCTAGCAATGGTGGAAGGGTGAGAGTGCGTATAATCCATGGACTCAACATTAGTCTTAAAGAACTCATATACTTATTGCAAAAATCTAAGAGTCATCAAAACAAAGCAATCAACGCATGCTCCTAGGGGGGAGGTTGGTAGGAGTTAACCATCGCGCGCCCCCGACCTCCACACAAAGGTTGACACTTTACAAATACCTCATGCTCTAACTTCGTCACTTAGCGGTTCACCATACGTGCATGTTACGGGAATCACTAACCTTTGAAGGAAATATGCCCTAGAAGGCAATAATAAAGTTATTATTTATTTCCTTATATCATGATAAATATTTGTTATTCATGCTAGAATTGTATTAAACGGAAACTTAGTACATGTGTGAATACATAGACAAAACAGAGTGTCCCTAGTATGCCTCTACTAGACTAGCTCATTGATCAAAGATGGCTATGTTTCCTAGCCATGCACATGAGTTGTTATTTGATCAACGGGATCACACCATTAGGAGAATGATGTGATGGACAAGACCCATCTGTTAGCTTAGCACTATGATCGTTTAGTTTTACTGCTATTGCTTTCTTCATGACTTATACATATTCCTATGACTATGAGATTATGCAACTCCCGAATACTAAAGGAACATCTTGTGTGCTATCAAACGTCACAACGTAACTTGGTGATTATAAAGATGCTCTACAGGTGTCTCCGAAAGTGTTTGTGGTGTTGGCATAGATCAAGAATAGGATTTGTCACTCCGAATGTCGGAGAGGTATCTCTGGGCCCTCTCGGTAATACACATCATAATAAGCCCTGCAAGCAAATGACTAATGAGTTAGTCATGAGATGATGTATTACGGAATGAATAAAGAGACTTGTAGGTAACGAGATTGAACTAGGTATTGAGATACCGACGATCAAATCTCGGGCAAGTAACATACCGATGACAAAGGGAACAACATATGTTGTTATGCGGTTTGACATATAAAGATCTTCGTAGAATATGTAGGAGCCAATATAAGCATCCAGGTTCCGCTATTGGTTATTGACCGGAGATGATTCTCGGTCATGTCTACATAGTTCTCGAACCCGTAGGGTCCGCACGCTTAACGTTTGATGATGATCGGTATTATGAGTTTATGTGTTTTGATGTACCGAAGGTAGTTCGGAGTCCCGGATGAGATCGGGGACATGACGAGGAGTCTCGAAATGGTCGAGACGTAAAGATCGATATATTGTGCGACTATATTCGGACATCGGAAAGGTTCCGAGTGATTCGGGTATTTTTCGGAGCACCGGAGAGTTACGGGAATTCGCCGGGGAGTATATGGGCCTTATTGGGCTTTAGGGGAAAGAGAGAGAGAGGAGGCTGC
>LR738713.1:488999417-489059794 GCA_902687465.1 Secale cereale | reverse complement strand
CCCCCCCCCCGAGGCTTAGTCCGAATTGGACTAGGGGGAGGGGCTGCGCCCCCTCCTGCCTTCTCTTCTCTTTTCCCTTTCCTTCTCTCCTACTCCTACTACTTGGAAGGGCTCCTAGTTCTACTAGGAAAGGGGGGATCCTACTCCCGGTGGGAGTAGGACTCCCCTAGGGCGCGCCATAGAGAGGGCCGGCCCTCCCCTCCTCCACTCCTTTATATACAGGGGTAGAGGCACCCCATAGACACACAAGTTGATCAGTTGATCTCTCCCAACCGTGTGCGGTGACCCTCTCCACAGAAACAAACATCGGTCATACCGTTGCAGTGCTTAGGCGATGCCCTGCGCTGGTAGCTTCATCATCTCCGTCACCATGCTGTCGTTCTGACGAAACTCTCTCGCGAGGCTCTACTGGACCAAGAGCTTGTGGGACGTCATCAAGATGAACGTGTGCTGAACGCGGAGGCTCCGTACATTCGGTGCTTGATCGGTTGGATCACGAAGAAGTTCGACTACCTCAACCGCGTCACTAGACGCTTCCACTCCTGGTCTACGAGGGTACGTAGACACACTCTCCCCTCTTGTTTCTATGCATCTAGTAGATAGATCTTGCGTGATCGTAGGAAATTTTTGAAATACTACGTTCCCCAATAGTGGCATCATGAGCCAGGTCTATGCGTAGATGATATGCATGAGTAGAACACAATGAGTTGTGGGCAATAATAGTCATACTGCTAACCAGCATGTCATACTTTGGTTCAGTGGTATTGTGAGATGAAGCGGCCCGGACCGACATTACGCGTACGCTTACGCGAGACTGGTTTCACTGTTATGAGCACTCGTTGCTTAAAGGTGACTGGCGGGTGTCTGTCTCTCTCACTTTAACTGAATCGAGTGTGGCTATGCCCGATCCTTGTGAAGGTTAAAAAGCACATACTTGACGAAAAATCATTGTGGTTTTTGTATGCGTAGGTAAGAACGGTTCTTGCTAAGCCCGTAGCAGCCACGTAAAACTTGCAACAACAAAGTAGAGGACGACTAACTTGGTTTTGCAGGGCATGTTGTGATGTGATGTGGTCAAGACATGATGAGTTATACGTTATTGTATGAGATGATCATGTTTTGTAAAGTTATCGGCAACCGGCAGGAGCCATATGGTTGTTGATTTATTATATGAAATACAGTCGCCATGTAATTGCTTTACTTTATCACTAAGCGGTAGCGATAGTCATGGAAGCAATAGTTGGCGAGACGACAACGATACTACGATGGAGATCAAGGTGTCGCGCCGGTGACGAAGGTGATCATGACGGTGCTTTGGAGATGGAGATCAAAAGCACAAAATGATGATGGCCATATCATGTCACATATTTTGATTGCATGTGATGGTTATCTTATTTTGCTTCTTATTTTGCTTAGTACGGCGGTAGCATTATAAGATGATCCCTTACAAAATTTCAAGGTATAAGTGTTCTCCCTGAGTATGCACCGTTGCGAAAGTTCGTCGTGCCGAGACACCACGTGATGATCGGGTGTGATAAGCTCTACGTTCACATACAACGGGTGTAAGCCAGTTTTGCACACGCAGAATACTCGGGTTAAACTTGACGAGCCTAGCATATGCAGATATGGCCTCGGAACACTGGAGACCGAAAGGTCGAGCGTGAATCATATAGTAGATATGATCAACATAAGATGTTCACCATTGAAAACTAATCCATCTCACGTGATGATCGGACATGGTTTAGTTGATTTGGATCACGTGATCATTTAGATGACTAGAGGGATGTCTATCTAAGTGGGAGTTCTTTAGTAATATGATTAATTGAACTTGAATTTATCATGAACTTAGTCCTGGTAGTATTAGCATATCTATGTTGTAGATCAATAGCTCGCGATGTAGCTCCCCGTTTGTTTTTATATGTTCCTAGAGAAAACTAAGTTGAAAGATGTTAGTAGCAATGATGCGGACTTGTTCCGTGATCTGAGAATTATCCTCATTGCTGCACAGAAGTATTATGTCCTTGATGCACCGCTAGGTGACAGATCTATTGCACGAGCAGATGCAAACGTTATGAACGTTTGGCAAAGCTCAATATGATGTCTACTTAATAGTTTAGTGGACCATGCTGTACGGCTTAGAACCGGGACTTCAAAAAAGTTTTGAACGCCACGGAGCATATGAGAGGTTCCAAGAGTTGAAATTAGTATTTCATACTCATGCCCGTGTCGAGAGGTATAAGACATCTGACAGTACATTGCCTACAAGATGGAGGAGAATAACTCAACTAGTGAGCATGTGCTCAGATTGTCTGGGTACTACAATTGCTTGAATCAAGTGGAAGTTAATCTTCCAGATAAGATAGTAATTGACAAAGTTCTCTAGTCACTATCACCAAGTTAGTAGAACTTCGTGATGAACTATAATATGCAAGGGATGACGAAAGTAATTCCCGAGGTCTTAGCGATGCTGAAATCAGCGAAGGTAGAAATCAAGAAAGAGCATCAAGTGTTGATGGTTAACAAGACCACTTGTTTCAAGTAAAGGGCAAAGAGGAAGAAGGGGAACTTCAAGAAGAATAGCAAGACAGTTGCTACTCCCGCGAAGAAACCCAAAGCTAAACTCAAGCCTGAAACTAAGTGCTTCTACTACAAAGGAAATGGTCAATGGAAGTGAAAACTGCCCTAGATACTTGGCGGATAAGAAGGATGGCAAAGTGAACAAAGGTATATTTGATATACAGATTATTTATGTGTATTTTACTAGTGTTCATAGCAACCCCTGGGTATTTGATACCAGTTCAGTTGCAAAAATTAGTAACTCGAAACGAGAGTTGCAATGAACAGAGACTAGTTAAAGGTGAAGTGACGATGTGTGTTGGAAGTGGTTCCAATATTGATATGATCATCATCGCACACTCCCTATACTTTCGGGATTAGTGTAGAACCTAAATAAATGTTATTTGGCATTTGCGTTGAGCATGAATATGATTTGATCATGTTTGTTGCAATACGGTTATTCATTTAAAGTCATGGAATAATTGTTATTCTGTTTACACGAATAAAGCCGTCGATGGTCATACACCCAATGAAAACAGTTTGTTGGATCTCAATAGTAGTGATACACATATTCATCATATTGAAGCCAAAAGATGCAAGGTTAATAATGATAGTGCAACTTATTTGTGGCACTGTCGTTTAGGTCATATTGGTGTAAAGCGCATGAAGAAACTCCATAGTGATGGACTTTTGGAATCACTTGATTATGAATCACTTGGTGCTTGCGAACCATGCCTCATGGGCAAGATGACTAAAACTCCGTTCTCCGAAACAATGGAGCGAGCAACAGAATTGTTGGAAATCATACATACTGATGTATGTGGACCGATGAGTGTTGAAGCTCGCGGCGGGTATCGTTATTTTCTGACCTTCACTGATGATTTGAGCAGATATGGATATATCTACTTGATGAAGCACAAGTCTGAAACATTTGAAAAGTTCAAAGAATTTCAGAGTGAAGTAGAGAATCATCGTAATAAGAAAATAAAGTTTCTATGATCTGATCGTGGAGGTGAATATTTGAGTTACGAGTTTGGTCTTCATTTGAAACAATGTGGAATAGTTTCACAACTCACGCCACCCGGAACACCACGACGTAATGGTGTGTTCGAACGTCGTAACCATACTCTATTAGATATGGCGCGGTCTATGATGTCTCTTACCAATTTACCACTATCATTTTGGGTTATGCATCAGAGACAGATGCATTCACGTTATAAAGGGCAACATCTAAATCCGTTGAGACGACGCCTCATGAACTGTGGTTTGGCAAGAAACCAATGTTGTCGTTTCTTAAAGCTTGGGGTTGCGATGCTTATGTGAAAAAGCTTCAACCTGATAATCTCGAACCCAAGTCGGAGAAAAGTGTCTTCATAGGATACCCAAAGGAGACTGTTTGGTACACCATCTATCACAGATCCGAAGGCAAGATATTCGCTGCTAAAAATGGATCCTTTCTAGAGAAGGAGTTTCTCTCGAAAGTAGTGAGTGGGAGGAAAGTGGAACTTGATGAGGTAATTATACCTTCTCCCGAATTGATAAGTAGTACATCACAAAAACTAGTTCCAGTGATTCCTAAACCAATTAGTGAGGAAGCTAATGATGATGATCATGAAACTTCAGATCAAGTTTCTGTTGAACTTCGTAGATCAACCAGAGTATGTTCCGCACCAGAGTGGTACGGCAACCCAGTTCTGGAAGTCATGCTACTAGACCATGATGAATCTACGAACTATGAGGAAGCGATGATGAGCCCAGATTCCGCAAAATGGCTTGAGGCCATGAAATCTGAGATGGGATCCATGTATGAGAAAAAAGTATGGACTTTGGTTGACTTGCACGATGATCGGCAAGCCATCAAAATAAATGGATCTTCAAGAGGAAGACCGACGCTGACGGTAATGTTACTGTTTACAAAGCTCGACTTGTTGTGAAAGGTCTTCGACAAGTTCAAGGAGTTGACTACGATGAGACTTTCTCACCCGTAGTGATGCTTAAGTCTGTCTGAATCATGTTAGCAATGGCCGCATTTTATGATTATGAAATCTGGCAAATGGATGTCAAAACTGCCTTCCTGAATGGATATCTCAAAGAAGAGTTGTATATGATGCAGCCAAAAGGTTTTGTCGATCCTAAAGGTGCTAACAAAGTGTGCAAGCTCCAGCGATCCATCTATGGACTGGTGCAAGCACCTTGGAGTTGGAATATACGCTTTGATGAGGTGATCAAAGCCTATGGTTTTATACAGACTTTTGGAGAAGCCTGTATTTACCAGAAAGTGAGTGGGAGCTCTGTTGCATTTCTGATAAGTATATGTGAATGACATATTGTCGATCGGAAATGATGTAGAATTTTCTGGAAAGCATAAAGGATTGTTTGAAAGGAGTTTTTTCAAAGAAAGACCTCGGTGAAGCTGCTTACATATTGAGCATCAAGATCTATAGAGATAGACCGAGACGCTTGATAAGTTTTTTCAATGAGTACATACCTTGACAAATTTTTGAAGTAGTTCAAAATGGATCAGTCAGAGAAGGAGTTCTTGCCTAAGTTCTGTGGTACGAAGTTGAGTAAGACTCAAAACCCGACCTCGGTAGAAGATAGAGAAAGAATGAAAGTCATTCCCTATGCCTCAGCCATAGGTTCTATAAAGTATGCCATGCTGTGTACCAAACTTGTTGTGTACCTTATCATGAGTTTGGCAAGGAGGTACAAAAGTGATCCAGGAGTAGATCACTGGACAGCGGTCAAAATTATCCTTAGTTACTGGATGACTAAGGAAATGTTTCTCTATTATGGAGGTGATAAAGAGTTCGTTGTAAAGAGTTACACCGATGCAAGCTTTACACTAATCCAGATGACTAGTATCAATCTGGATGCATATTGGAAGTGGGAGCAATTAGCTAGAGTAGTTCCATGAAGAGCATTGTAGACATAAAAATTTGCGAAATACATGCGGATCTGAATGTGACAAACCCGTTGACTAAACTTCTCTCACAAGCAAAACATGATCACACCTTATTACTCTTGGGTGTTAATCACATAGCGATGTGAACTAGATTATTGACTCTAGTAAACCCTTTGGGTGTTGGTCACATGGCGATGTGAACTATGGGTGTTATTCACATAATGATGTGAACTATCGGTATTAAATCACATGGAGATGTGAACTAGATTATTGACTCTAGTGCAAGTGGGAGACTGAAGGAAATATGCCCTAGAGGCAATAATAAAGTTATTATTTATTTCCTTATATCATGATAAATATTTGTTATTCATGCTAGAATTGTATTAAACGGAAACTTAGTACATGTGTGAATACATAGACAAAACAGAGTGTCCCTAGTATGCCTCTACTAGACTAGCTCATTGATCAAAGATGGTTATGTTTCCTAGCCATAGACATGAGTTGTTATTTGATCAATGGGATCACACCATTAGGAGAATGATGTGATGGACAAGACCCATCCGTTAGCTTAGCACTATGATCGTTTAGTTTTACTGCTATTGCTTTCTTCATGACTTATACATGTTCCTATGACTATGAGATTATGCAACTCCCGAATACCGGAGGAACACCTTGTGTGCTATCAAACGTCACAACATAACTGGATGATTATAAAGATGCTCTACAGGTGTCTCCGAAAGTGTTTGTGGTGTTGGCATAGATCAAGAATAGGATTTGTCACTCCGAATGTCGGAGAGGTATCTCTGGGCCCTCTCGGTAATACACATCATAATAAGCCTTGCAAGCAAATGACTAATGAGTTAGTCTCGAGATGATGTATTACGGAACGAGTAAAGAGACTTGCCGGTAACGAGATTGAACTAGGTATTGAGATACCGACGATCAAATCTCGGGCAAGTAACATATCGATGACAAAGGGAACAACGTATGTTGTTATGCGGTTTGACCGATAAAGATCTTCGTTGAATATGTAGGAGCCAATATGAGCATCTAGGTTCCGCTATTGGTTATTGACCAGAGATGAGTCTCGGTCATGTCTACATAGTTCTCGAACCCGTAGGGTCCGCACGCTTAACGTTTGATAACGATCGGTATTATGAGTTTATGTGTTTTGATGTACCGAAGGTAGTTCGGAGTCCCGGATGAGATCGGGGACATGACGAGGAGTCTCGAAATGGTCGAGACGTAAAGATCGATATATTGTACGACTATATTCGGACATCGGAAAGGTTCCGAGTGATTCGGGTATTTTTCGGAGCACCGGAGAGTTACGGGAATTCACCGGGGAGTATATGGGCCTTATTGGGCTTTAGGGGAAAGAGAGAGAGAGGAGGCTGCCCCCCCCCCCGAGGCTTAGTCCGAATTGGACTAGGGGGAGGGGCTGCGCCCCCTCCTGCCTTCTCTTCTCTTTTCCCTTTCCTTCTCTCCTACTCCTACTACTTGGAAGGGCTCCTAGTTCTACTAGGAAAGGGGGGATCCTACTCCCGGTGGGAGTAGGACGCCCCTAGGGCGCGCCATAGAGAGGGCGGGGCCTCCCCTCCTCCACTCCTTTATATACGGGGGTAGAGGCACCCCATAGACACACAAGTTGATCAGTTGATCTCTCCCAACCGTGTGTGGTGCCCCTTTCCACAGAAACACACCTCGGTCATACCGTTGCAGTGCTTAGGCGATGCCCTGTGCCGGTAGCTTCATCATCTCCTTCACCACGCCGTCGTGCTGACGAAACTCTCCCGTGAGGCTCTATTGGATCAAGAGCTCGTGGAACGTCATCAAGCTGAACGTGTGCTAAACGCGGAGGCTCCGTACGTTCGGTGCTTGATCGGTTGGATCGTGAAGAAGTTCGACTACATCAACTGCGTCACTAGACGCTTCCGCTCCTGATCTATGAGGGTACGTAGACACACTCTCCCCTCTTGTTTCTATGCATCTAGTAGATAGATCTTGTGTGATCGTAGGAAATTTTTGAAATACTACGTTCCCCAACAACCTTAACACAAGCATTTATCAATTTCATAATAACTCCACTAGCATGACTCTAATATCACTATCCTCATATCTCAAAACAATTATCAAGCATCCAACTTCTCATCATATTCAATGCAATTAGTGTGAAAGTTTTTACTACATTGATCTTGGATGCCTATCATGTGAAGACTAGTTGTATAGCCAAAGCACATTACCATGCTGTTTTAATAGACTCTCAAAAGGATATAAGTGCAGCATGAGAGATCAACTATTTCTTCAAAATATAATCACCACCATGCTCTAACAGGTATAAGTGAAGCACTAGAGCAAAACTATTCAACTCAAAAGATATAAGTGAAGCACATAGTGTTTTCTATCAATTCCTAGGCCATATTTAACTCTCTCAAATAGGTGTGTCCAGCAAGGATAATTGTGGCAAACTAACAAGCAAAGACTCAAATGATACATGACGCTAGAAGTAAAACACATATCATGTGGTGAATAAAAATATAGCTCCGAGTATAGTTACCGATGGATGAAGACGAAAGAGGGGATGCCTTCCCGGGGCATCCCCAAGCTTAGGCTTTTGGTTGTCCTTGAATTTTACCTTGGGGTGCCTTGGGCGTCCCCAAGCTTAGGCTCTTGCCACGCTTTGTTCCATAGTCCATCAAAGCAATACTCAAAACTTGAAAACTTCACAACACAAAACTTAGACAAAAATCTCGTGAGCTCCGTTAGTATAAGAAAGCAAACCACTACTCAAAGGTACTGCAATGAATTCATTCTTTGTTTATATTGGTGTTAAACCTACTGTATTCAAACTTCTCTATGATTCATACTTCCCAATACTACTCATAGATGCATTGAAATAAGCAAACAACACACGAAAAACAGAATATGTCAAAAACAAAACAGTCTGTAGTAATCTGCAGTTTTTGCATACTTCTGTAACTCGAAAAAATTGAATTAAATTGGTAAACATGAGGAATTTGTCTATTAATCATCTGTAAAAAGAATCAACTAAATAGCACGCTCCAGTAAAATCTGGTGACCATTCTAGCGAGCGCTAACGATTCTGTTTTTCGCAGCAAGATCATATAAACTTCACACAAGTCTTCCCAAATGTTCTACTTGGCACAAACACTAATTAAAACACAAAGCCACATCTAAACAGAAGCTAGATGCAATATTTATTCCTAAACAGAAGCAAAAACAAAAAATATAAAATTGGGTTGCCTCCCAACAAGCGCTATCGTTTTACGCCCCTAGCTAGGCACGATAGTTCAATGATGCTCACATGAAAGATAAGAATTGAAGGACAAAGAGAGCATCATAAAATATGTGACAAACACATATAAGTCTAACATGCGTCCTATGCATAGGCATTTTTTAGGAAAACAAATTAGCAAGACAAGCAAGATCTAGCATATGCAAGGAAGAAGAAAGAAACAAGATCAATCTCAACATGAAGAGAGGTAATTTAGTAACATGAAGATTTCTACAACCATATTTTCCTCTCTCATAATAATTGCATGTAGGATCATAAGCAAATTCAATAATATAGCTATCACAAGACATATTCTCAACACGATACACATGCATACGAAGTGGACACTCTTCCAAAATAGTGGGATCAATGTTAACTAAAGTCATGACCTCTCCAAACCCACTTTTATCAAAAAAAAAATCATAAGATTGAACATTCTCCAAATATGTGGGATCTAAAGTTGACACTCTTCCAAACCCACTTTCAATATTATTGCAAACATTATTATCAATCTCATATTCATCATGGAGGTTAAATAAGTTTTCAAGATCGTAAGAAGCATCATCCCAATCATGATCATTGCAACAAGTAGTGGGCATAGCAAAATAAGCATCCCCAAGCTTAGGGTTTTGCATATCATTAGCACAATTGACATTAATAGAATTTATAATAACATCATTGCAATCATGCTTTTTACTCAAAGAGCTACCGTGAATCACTTTATAATTTTCTTTCAATACTTCATCACAATTTTCAGACTCACAAATCTCAAGCAAAACCTCATAAAGATAATCTAGTGCACGCAACTCACTAGCAATTGGTTCATCATAATTGGATCTCTTAAAAAGATTAGCAAGTGGATGAGCATCCATAATTTAGCAAGCGAAGATGCAAGCTGATAGAGGGCACATAGCAACACAAGCAAACAGAAAGGCGAACGGAAAATGGGCGAATAAAATGGCAAAGGTGAAGTGGGGGAGAGGAAAACGAGAGGCAAAAAATGTAATGCGAAGGATAAGGGTTTGTGATAGGTACTTGGTATATGACTTTTGCGTAAGCCTCCCCGGCAACGGCGCTAGAAATTCTTCTTGCTACTTCTCGAGCTTGCGTTGTATTCCCTCGAAGAGGAAAGGGTGATGCAGCACAGTAGCATAAGTATTTCCCTCAGTTTTTGAGAACCAAGGTATCAATCTAGTAGGAGACAACGCGCAAGTCCCTCGCACCTGCACAAACAAATAAGAACTTCGCAGCCAACGGGATAAGGGGTTGTCAACCCTTTACGGTCACTTACGAAAGTGAGATCTGATAGAGATGATAGTTTGATATTTTTGGTATTTTTGGTTATAAGAACAGAAAGTAAAAGCGAAAAAGTAAAATAGATTGTAGATTGATATGTTGAGAATAGACCCGGGGGCCATAGTGTTCTCTAGTGTCTTCTCTCATGATAGCGATATTCTACGGTGGGTAAACAAATTACTGTCGAGCAATTGATAGAAAAGTGAATAATTATGAGACTATCTAGGCATGATCATTATATATAGGCATCACGTCCGAGACAAGTAGACCGAAACGATTCTGCATCTACTACTATTACTCCACACATCGACCGCTACCAGCATGCATCTAGAGTATTAAGTTCATAAGAACAGAGTAACGCCTTAAGCAAGATGACATGATGTAGAGGGATAAACTCAAACATAGTGATATAAACCCCATCTTTTTATCCCCGATGGCAACAATACAATACGTGCCTTGCTGCCCCTACTGTCACTGGGAAAGGACACCGCAAGATTGAACCCAAAGCCAAGCACTTCTCCCATTGCAAGAACTATAGATCTAGTAGGCCAAACCAAACCAATAATTTGAAGAGACTTGCAAGGATATTATAATCACACATAAAGAGTTCAGAAAAGAACCAAATATTTCTCATAGATAATCTTGATCATAAACCCACAATTCATCGGATCTCGACAAACACACCACAAAAAGAGATTACATCGAATAGATCTCCTCGAAGACCGAGGAGAACTTGGTATTGAGATCCAAAGAGAGAGAAGAAGCCATCTAGATACTAGCTATGGACCCGAACGTCTGTGGTAAACTACTCACAACTCATGGTGAGGCGATGATGATGATGTAGAAGCACTCCGTGGTAGATCCCCCCTCCTGCGGAGCTCCGAAACAGGCCCCAAGATGGGATCTCACAAGAACAGAAGGTTGCGGCGGTGGAACTAGGGTTTTCTCTCCTCTCATGATAGTTTCGGGGTACGTAGGTAAATATATAGGAGGAAGGAGGGCACCGGGGGCCAGACGGGGTGCCCACGAGGCAGGGGGCGCGCCCCCCACCCTCGTGGATGCCACGGCAGCCCTACTCCATGGTTCTCAAGTCTCCCATGCGTATTTTGCTCCAAAAATATCTCTCCCGAAGGTTTCATTCCGTTTGGACTTCGTTTGATATTCCTTTTCTGTAAAACCCTAAAACGGGCAAAAAAACGGCAATCTAGACTGGGCCTTTGGGTTAATAGGTTAGTCCCAAAAATAATATAAAAGTGTATAAAAAGCCCATTAAACATCCAAAACATCATAAATAATGGCATGGAACAATAAAAAATTATAGATACGTTGGAGACGTATCAAATCCATGAATTATCCGCCTCTGATTCGACCCAATCCTCTCCACGGTCGATGGGCCGGACGGGGTGCTCCCCCGACATTGCTTCCTAATCCTAGATGGGGAGAGATGGTAGATGCGGCGGAGGCGGCACGACGGCAGCGGAGGTGGCACGACGGCGGCAGAGGCGACACGACAGCGGCGGAGGGGGTGGCAAGGAAGCGACTCGATCTGGTGGCAAGGAAGCGACTCAATCTGATTCAGGTTACTGTGAGGGGTGTCAGTTTTGCGGCCCCACTCGTTAGCACGTAACGGTCAAAATGTGGACTCGGCCATACGTCACCCCACTCGTCAGAGTTAACGGTCAAGCCATTGACCCGGCGGCAACGTCTGCTATGACCAGTTCTGAGGGTTTCGGGCAAGGGAGTGGGGAAAAGTGAGCCAAAGTTAAGAGCGTGGGAATGAATGAGTAGAACTAACGAACCAGGGGCACGGAAATAAAAATCCCTTTCTTGATTGCAGCAGAGGGCCTTTCATGCCTCCTGAAATACAGTTCTCAGCCATCATTAATTGCAGGTATTAAGGTGGCACCCATGGCCTCGGCCGTTAACCATCTTTTGTTTGGAGATGACAGCCTATTTCTTTTCAAGGCCAGTGTGCAGGGGGCAGAACGAGTTACAAACATGTTGGATACATATTGCAATGCTTCGGGGCAGCGAATAAACAATGCAAAATCCACCATATTTTTTATTAAAGGGTGCTCTCAAAGTGTAAGAGACGAGGTAACCAATCAACTCCGGGTGCAGAACGAATCCCACAGCAACAAGTACTTGGGCATGCTAACTTATGTGGGACACTCTAAAAATGGCACTTTCAAATATTTGAGAGACAGGGTGTGGGAGAAGGTGAAAGGCTGGATGGAAAAGCTTTTGTCTGCTGCGGGTAAGGAGGTTCTCATAAAAAGTGTGGCTCATGCAATTCAAGTTTATTCCGTGTCTTGCTTCAGACTCCCTAGAGGACTATGTGAAAATGTTACATCTATCAGCAGGCAGTTTTGGTGGGGTAGCAAGCGAGGGAAGCGTAAGCCGGCGTGGGTGGCCTGGGATGTCATGACTAAGCCAAAGTTTATGGGAGGCCTTGGGTTTCAAGATCTGTAACTTTTCAATTTAGCTCTTCTAGCAAGGCAAACATGGAGGTTATTGCAAGATCCATCCTCCTTGAGCGCGAGAATACTGAAAGCTATATACTTCCCATCGTGCACATTACTACAAGCCTAGTTGGGATCTCACCCATCCCATATTTGGAGGGCTATTCTAGACGGAAGAGATGTCATGGCTCAGGGTATCATCCAAAGGATAGGGCATGGTGAATCTACCCATATATGGGAGCACAATTGGATACCTAGAGAAAGCTACACGAGACCGTTGCACTCTTTGATCCAGACTCCACCACAGAGGGTTTATGAACTAATCACCACAACTACCACTTCCTGGAACAAGGTTTTGATTCGGTCTGTTTTCGTACCTTTGGATGCAGAATCGATCCTTAAAATACCACTATGCACAAGGAGGATTGATGGCTTTTGGGCCTGGAGCGAGGAGCCCCGTGGCAACTTTACTGTCAGCTTAGCATACCGAATGCTTGTTCGAACAAAAATGAACCGGGAGAGCTGGATAGAGGGGCGACAGGAAACATCATATATAGCAGCAGAAAGTAAGGACTAGATGTCTCTGTGGAAGCTCCAGGTCCCGTCGAGAATCAGGGTATTCATCTGGCGTCTCTCAAGGGACTCTATACCGGTAGGGGAGCTACTGAATCATCATAATATGTCAACAACGGCAGCATGTCACCTGTGTGGAGCTCATGACACCTGGAAACACGCACTACTGGAGTGTCCTGTATCGAGGAGCACTTGGGTGCTGTCCTCGGAAGCGATCATTGATCAGCTAAGTGTCAACCGAGAGGAGTGCCCAAAGAAGTGGATTTTTGCTTTGCATACAGCCCTAGCTACACAGGAGTTTGTCAGATTTGTAGTGTCTTTATGGGCTATATAGGGTGCGCACAGAAAATCCATTTATGAGGATATTCACAAGAGCCCACATTCAATACACAACTTTATCAACACATATCTCATGCAGATACAAGTAACAGCAAAAGCGATTAATAGGAGCGATCCTGCTGCACATCAGCCCACTAGGTGGATAGCACCGCTAGAGAACTATGCAAAGCTGAACGTCGATGCAGCAGTAAGCCGAGGAGGTCGGTACGGAGCTGTCGAAGCGGTTTGCAGAGACCAGGCAGGGTGTTTCTTGGGTGCTTCTGCTATTATGTTTAGATTGGGGGATCCAGCGACTTTGGAAGCTCTAGCGATTAGAGAGGGGCTTGCTTTGTACATGGATTTGAACCGAAACCAGATTCAAGCTGCATCTGATTGCAAAGGAGTAGTCAAGAGGTTCAAGCGGGGAGTGGAGCGACCTATGGAGTGATCATTCAAGAAATCAAGCAACAACTTTCGGTTTTTACTTCTTGTAATTTAGTTCATGAGTCTAGGAGCTCAAATGTTGATGCTCACAACTTAGCGAGACACGCGCTTTCTTTGCTAGCTGGTCGCCATGTTTGGTTAGGCTAGCCAGACGGGATTCCATTCGTCCTTGTAAACAATGTGAAGATTTAAAATAAAGTCTCACGAGGTTGCCTAAAAAAAATCCAATATTCAACAGTCCTTCTCTTTTTCTCGTCCCACCTCTTTTTTCGCTGGACAAAAGATCCTGATCGAACAAATCATCAAACCCACATTATTACATGGCACATAAAACTACTCTAAATTTTCACTGGCGGTCGTCCTTGTTGTTCTGGTCGTGTCCATGTTCGGCGGCTGGCTGCGCTCTTCGGAGTGGAGGTCCGGTTGCCAGCAAGGTGGAGTAGGACATGGGACATGAGTAATGCTAGATGCACGGACAGGCTATTACGGATTCTATAGAATGAAATTACGTGGCAGGTTTTGATTAAAGCTTAGGAGGGACGCGGGGCCCACCCCCCATGAAAATCAGGGGAGAGAGATTAATTAGCATTGAGGATCCGTCAGAGGCCGTAATCATCCGTGCGTCTAGGATTATCACATGGGAATGCACTGGCTCACGGGACAAGGTGCCGCTGTCTCCCATGCCCTACTCTTCATCGTCGAAGACCATGCCCTGCACGTCGCCGGTGGATGTGAGGTCGGTGATGGATCCGTCATGGTTGGAGCCGGTCATGTCCACCATGATGCGGTTGCGGCGGTAGGGGTTCTCGAGCACCATATATGTAGCGAGGGCAGCCGCGGCCTCCCGTGCCCACTGCCTTGCACAGCGGGCACGCCACACAATATTTGTGGCCAACATTGTAATGCCCCGGATGTAATACTTTCCCTTTTGGGTATATAATATATCTCCGGCTTCATCTATTTCCATTCCGGGTTCTTTGTCTTTCGGGTTTTCGTCGTTTTGTTGTGTGAGTGTGTGGCATTCATTCATATCATGTAGACATGTGCATTGCATTGCATTTGTGTTGTCGGTTGCATCCGGTTTCGCGTGTTTCTTCCCGTTGTCCGTTTCGCGTTCCGGAGCTCCCTCACGTGTCCGTAACGTCCCGTAGGCCTACTTTGTTGTTCGGGCGTTTTACGTTACCGGTGTGCCGCGAGGTTGTTTTGTGTGTTGTTGTTTTGTTGTGTGCAACCCGCCTCTCAAATCTCGTCTCGTTTGGACTCCGTTGACTTTCCCATCCGTTGTTCGTGTGGGTCCGAAGTGCCTTCGCTTCGTGTCCCGGAAACACCCCTGCCGCAGTCTGTTATCTCCTCCTAGGCCTTTTAAAACTGTCCCCGCGATCGGATCCGTCGGATCGCGATCGGAGGGCTCCTAGCGCCCCTAAAACTCCCTCCTAACCCTAAAAACTGCTATATAATAGACCCTAGTCTATTTTGGCATGTCCCCTTCTTCTTCCCCCTTCCCCTCTATTTTTTTTCCCTTTCTTTCAGATCACAGATCCAAATTCTTCCTCTGGATCCGAGGGAATCAGCTCCCTCGAGCGATCCCGCAGGCGCCGATCCAGGTCAACGCCTCCCGTCGCAGCGCTCGCAGCGCTGGCCTCGCAGCGGTCCGGTTCGACCGCTTCCCGGCCCGACCGATCTGCCCCGCCACCTGGCGTGGACCACATCCCCGATCCCACTCAGCCCCGACCGGCCCGTACAGCGTCGCCGCACCGTCTCGCCAGGCTCGAGAGGTGAGGGACCAGATCGCCGCGCCGGTCCTTCGCCTCTGCACCGATCCGCCGCCAGCTGGGCTCGGCCCATCGCCTCTGCACCGCACCAGCCGCACCGCCCCGGCTGGGCCTCGCCGCGTTGGCCCATCGCCTCCGCCCCGCCAGGCCTGCGCCAGCCACCGCCGGGCCGCACTGCTCCAGCAGGCCTCCCCGGCCCAGGAGCCCCGCCTCGTCTCGCCGGGCCCGCAGCCGCCCGACCGTCCGGGCCACTTCTTCCACTCCACTGGGCCGCCGCCGCTGCAGTTCCTCCGGACCGGGCCCGTCTTCGTTTTTTTTTTTCAGATCTGGATCTGATCTAGGTTGACCCCTTTTCCCCACTAAGTCCCTGATCTGTTTATCTGATATGCAATGTTTGACCTGCTGTAACTTTTTGCCTGATGCTCCGTTTTGCGCGTGTGATATGTCCAGACGTTCGTGGAGATGTGCTCTACGTTTCCTCTGTTGTTGTCATGCATGTTAGAGATCATCTAGGCACTTGTTTTGCTGTTGCAAGGGTGCATCATGATATAAACTGCTGTTATGTGTTATTTTCATGCCACCATTGCCATGTGCTAACTTTTAGCTCGTTTGTCCAAACGATGCAAATGACATGTCCACGTGTTCGTCTTGTCACGAACTACGTGTTGCTTGTGATAGGTTGCATGGTAGATTTATTGTTGCCTTGTTATCATCGTTGCAAAGTGCCATGTTCATATGATGTGTTTTCACTTGTTATGAAATGCCATCTTGTTGAGCTCGTTGCAATCGTTGTGTTCACCTCAATGATGCATGCTTGTGTGTTTCGGGATCACCTTCATGTGCACTTTGATGAGGTGCTTACCCTTTGCCATGTTTAGTTTCGAGGTGACTTAAACATGCTCTTTTATATGCCATGATGATATTGCTGTTTTAGGACTTAGTGATTTTTCACTAAGTCTGAAATCTGTAACGTTCCGATGCCATGTTCGTGTGATGTTCTAGGAAAAAGCATGATAGTTTTGGGGTGGATTTTGATTGTTCCTTGTAGTATATATTGTTGTCTTTCCATCCATGTCCTCACATGTCCATTTAAGTGGCTGTAGCATGTTTATCTTTTGCTCTAAAGTTTCAATAAAATTCTGCTGCCAGAATTTTATTGTAAAGTTCAATATGTCCAAGATCATTGCTATTGATCCGTGACTCCGTTGGGGGTGCACTTTGGACCTAGTTGCTGTACTATATGTCTAGTTTGTGTTCAAGTCCTTTGCCATGCTTTTTGGGTGCTGTAGCTTAATTATTTTGAGCTCCAAAGATGCTATGTTGCTGTAATTTTCAGTTTTCGCTCAAATCTTGTTTCGGGCATAACTTTTAGCCCGTAACTCCGATTTCAGCGAATCTTATATCAAACTTGATTGTTTTTCCGTGTAGATTAATAATATCAGCTTGTTATCTTGTTTTGAGGTGTTTTGCTTGAGTGATGTTTTACGTGCTCCGTGTGCATCCTTAGTGCATCCATCATGCATTCATGTTTTTCGAGTGCGCATTACATCTTGTTGATTGGTGCTTGGTGTGATTGTTTTGTTTAGAGCCGTAAGCTGAGACCGGGTACGAAGTTGAGCACGAGGTTTCCAACGAGGTTGAGCACGAGGACCCTTCTTACGATCCGAACGACTTCTCTTCAGGCAAGATGACCGAACCCCGATAACATTACTATCTTTGCCTATTGCTAGTAGTCTCGATCTATAGTTTTGCCTCGATGCCCATGTTCTTCTTGTCAGCCTCCTACTTGTAACCAATTGCCATGTTTAACCAACCTACCTATGCAAACCGTTGCTTGGCTAAGTACGCTTCGCTCAGCCCTTCTTATAGCATTGCTAGTTGCAGGTGAAGTGAAGATGCTTGCTCCATGTTGAAGTTTGGTTGGGTTATATCACACTATATAAATGCTTAAACTGAAATCATCTATATATTGGCAAGGGTGGAAGGCTAAGCCTTTTGCTTGGTGATTTGTTCCACTCATGCCGTTAGGATCCGTATAAGCCGGTATTATGTTCCTTGATTATGCGTTCCTAACACGGTTGGGGTGTATGGGACCCCCTCGATAAACCGCTAAGTGCTAAGTCTTTTCCAGCAAGTCCCAACATTGGTACTATTTGCCTAATAACAAACTAAACATGCATAGGGAGTAATTAACCCTCTTTCTTAATCAACAACCCCCGGGCCAGTGCTCCACATGAGTGTTGGTCCGAAACGGGCAACCTGCGGGGCCACCTCGAGGAAACTCAAGGTCTGGTAAAAACCCGTAGCTTGTCCCATCCGGTCGTGGCCTGAGACGAGATACGCGCGGCTACTATCAGGGTGTCGGCACGCCGGGAGGATTTGCTGGATTAGCCTTACCTTAGCTCGGTATATCTTGAGCATGGGATTCCGAGGATACTCGGGTCTTCCCACTTTGGAGTTGCGACTCCGCGGATCGTGGGCTTGTAATGGGTCAAGTTGGAACACCCCTGCAGGGTTTGAACTTTCGAAAGCCGTGCCCGCGGTTATGTGGCAGATGGGAGCTTGTTAATTCCGGTTGTAGATAACTTGACACAATGTTACTAATACACTACCAGCGTGTGTTCCGTGACTGTCAATTTCCGAATAGGGATTCGGGAGTTGAACACGGAGGGGTTATGTTTGTGAGCTTGTAGCTAGGATCACTTCGTGATCACTTCTCGCCGAGGCCTTCTCTTCTCGCTCTCACTTACGTAAGCTAGATGCTAGTTGCTGCTGCAGACTTATTCTTTTCTTCAGCCTTTTCCTCACCCAAAGGCTTTGATAGTCTTGTTACCCGGAGACGGGATTGCTGAGTCCTCTGTGGCTCACAGTTACTTCACACACCAGATGCAGGTCCAGCTGTGAGCTATCCAGGTGATGGCACCGAGCTGGATTGGGAGTACGACGAGGAGCGTAGTCGGTACTACGTGCGCTACCCGGACGATCAGTAGTGGAGTCTCTTACTAGGATTCGATCCGCCTGTGGTTTATTTATCTGAGTTTGGTACTTTGACTTTTGGCTTTTGCCCTTAGAGGGTTGTAGTGTTCTTGATGTATGATGTTTGAGACTTGTACTGTAATTCTGTGACGTGGCGAGTGTAAGCCAACTATTTTCAGTTTACTATCCCCTCTTTTACATGAGTTGTGCAAAGATTACCAAACTTGAGATCATTCTAGGATGGACTTATGCCTTTAAGTCGTGCCTCGACACGTAGGAGGTATAACTCCATCCTGGGCATTACAAACATGTAGTAGCATGATTCCGCGCACCAGCGGAGGGGTTGCACCTCCGCCATGCTGTTTGGACGCCAGATTGCATCGCCTCCAGCGAGACAGCCAAACCTACCCTAGGCCAGATCCATGCGTCATTTGGCAGACGCAATGTATTCCCGTCAGATGAAATCCGAGTGCTGCCGGCGGGCGGACTCCTCTCGGGAGCAGCAGAGCGCAAGGCGAATGACCATCTCCTCCTCGGGGCCGCGTGGGACGAGCTATGGGTCAAGAGATTGAGATGTTTAGGGCTCGAAACCGCTGCCCGCCATGCCGGAGAAGGTCGGAGATCGCGGGCCGAAAGCTTGTGAGCGAAGGGAAGTGAACTGGAGGGGAGTGGCGTGGAATGCCGCTAGGGTTTCGCCTGGAGTGCGGATATGGTCAATTTATATGGGCTCGGATGGGCCACAGTAGGCCGGATCCGACATGTCGAGCGCACCTAGGCGTCCCCATACCTGCCCTAGATATGGGTTGTGTCGGTCAGTCTGAGTGTTTCGAGTCAGATATGGGAGGCGCGGTTGGGTGACAATTTTCTTTCCAGCCAATGACCGGACAGCCCACCATAGGCATTTAGGGCCGGTAAAGGGGGTTCGGTCGTAGATGATCTTAAGCAATACTACCCATATGTAAATATATAGTGAAGATATCCATCCATGATATTTGAGACCGCACCATATGTTCATGTTGAAATTCGTAAAGCTATTGGCAGTTAATAAGAACACAGAACATAGCTATTCCTTGGAAGTAAATAAAGTGAACATCACAAATCTAGCTCGAAGAATGCGAAGACCGATTACATTCCCTCGCATAAGATACATGTCCCGGCATAGGTTGATGTCGCCGGGATCTTGGCAATAAGCATCATGATATTCTGAACCTTCCATCTGCGGATCTAAACCCTCACTGCTGCCATGAGTTGCTGCAAGCAGGTGGCGTGCTTTTAAGAGTGGTTATCCGAAAAGCCATACTCTGAAAATTCTGATTCTACATGGATGAATCGACCAGGCAGCGACTTCTTTGAATGTGTTTCCTGCAATATGTCAAAGAAATCCACCATAATTCCCCGCAAAAAAAGAAGAAGTCTACCATAATTTCCCTGGACTTTTCTGCGGAAGATAGGGGATAACAATCTACGTGCACCGAAAGCGACAACAAACTTCATGTCAGCCTTGCAAGCACGGACAAAAACCATTGAAAACTGCATTTCTTGGCGGGTTCTAGAATTTGTGTGAACCGGTGGAACTTTCCTATCATAAAATTCAAAGTGCAATATTAAGGCTGTGTTTGTTTGAGCTTCGGTTTCAGCAGTTTCAGCTGTGGACTTGCTGTGCTGGCAAAACTGCTGTGCTGAGGAAACAGCTGTAGTGAAGGTTAGCTGTTTGGCAACGCAGCTGTGGAAACGACTGTGAGCTGGTGAAAACGCTATGTTTCAGGAGGAGGGGGGCGAACGTAGAGATATGTCATGCCTACGGTGGCATTTACGACATAATTATGACCAAACGCCAAAGATAGAGGGGCTAGGGAAACAGTTTTGGCCCAAAAGTACACCGAGACCAGCTTTAGGCTATTACACTGAAAATCTTCCGAAACAGTTTTGGGTTGTGGTTCCACAGCTGTTCTAAATAACCTGTTTGTTTCAGCTTCAGCTTTTTTCAATCCTAAAACTGCTCCAAAAGCTGAAACAAACACAGCCTAAGAGTATCCCCAGTATCCATGCCACAGAAAGGTTCATCTGTTTTCGTGGGAAGTTTTGCAAGTTTTGGTGCGGAACTTGGGGGAAGATTATTTTTTTTCCCTAGTCATATTATCAGATTCAATAACTCCAAGTGCTATTTTCGAATTTTCTTGTTACCAGACATATTGGTAGGAACTTTTATTACTGAGATATGTTTCCCTACTGACGTGACTAACAACGGCATAAGGAAGGCGCTGATGGTTCACAAATAGAAGTGTTGCAGGCTGGCGCATACAATAGAATATACTAGAACTCATCAAGTTTTCCCCTTCTAATTAAGAATTTGAGCTAATTACACAGACAAAGTTGCAAATCAAAACATATGTTTACACGTTCATGAATATTTCCAAATAATAAGATGTCTTCATGAACTATTGCTAGAAAGGATATCAAGAAACTTATTTAAAGCTCAGATGGTATACTTTAGAAATAAAAATCATGTAGGTGCCACAGATCATCGTCTACATGCATTAATTTCATCAATCTCGCCGTATATAGTTTTATCTAACTCACAGTAAAGAATAAAAAACGAAATAGGCTGCAGCGTTCTACTTATCGATAAAGGGTATCTCATACTAGCTTGGACATGTATAAACCCCATTGTTCAATTAGCAGGACTTACTCAAACTCAATTACAAAATTGATTCACTACATATGGTTTGAAACTCATCTTTTACTAACATAAGTCAAACAATCAATCAGTCCATCGATTAAGGCCAACAAGGTACAAACAGAAAATGGAAAAGAAGAAAAATAAGAGTGGTACCTACATCATGATTCCTCTGTATTTCAGAATTTTTAAAATAATAACAGTGATTTTTGCTCAAGCACTGGAAAATGTAACAATCACAGTGTAATATAATAAGAAAAGTATAAATAAAACAGAAGATGAAACTTATGATAAAATATGTAGGGTAAAATGAGGGGTTAACAGAGCACAGAAGATAAATACAAGCAGCATCCAAGTAGCTTCATTGTGAGACTGAATGATTAGTTGAGTTCTATGCAAATTTTCAAGTTCCCTCAGGGGTACATTATTCTCCTGTTACCGATTTCTCCTGCAAAGAAGTGAGAAACTATTTGACTTGTTATTACCATATCCTCCTGCAAAGCTCAGGGGTACTATATACTGCAAATTGTTTTACAATCTGAGAAAGTGTAGACAAAACCACTTATTGCAGGTTGTTTTTCTTGTATGTTTCCTGAGCTAGTAACTTTGGCAAATATGCAATTTGACGGGACGGCACTCTCCAGGTATCAATTTTGACAATTATGCATAAATTGAATTCAGTATTTCAGTTGCCTGATTGCAACTGCAGAAATGGCCAGGTCAAAACCAGAGATGCTGATTATTCTAGCTTTCTAAGGTGCCCAGTAGGTAAAGATGATGACACATGGATATGGAAAGGATGATGATGACACACATGGATATGGAAAGGATGATCCTGACTGGGTAATTCAGAAAATATCAAACTACTGCGTCTAGCTACTAGGCCAAGTCATGCATAGAGATACTTTTCAATACTTCTAGTATCTCTGATTTTTCTATTCAGCTGCCTAATGAAAAACACCAGACCGGCAATCAAATTTGTAACAACAATCACCTAACAGTCTTTATCAAAAAATGATAGAAAGGTTACATAAACAAAATATTTGTGATGCCTATAGTTTTGTCAAGGAAAATTCAAAAGCAAAAATATTTGCTATACTGTTAGATAACTAAAACAGGACACAGAATTATGTAAGTGAAGAAGATTATTAACATTACAATTTAGATACACAAATCATTCAATCTAAAACTGCAGCACATATGCCCAATTTGATTAAGCTTTTATGATTTTATCCGGAGGTGCATGTGATCCAAAGTCCAAGAACCCTTTATGACGCCATTGACAAGGTCAGACAAATGTCAAAATATTAGTTGTACTGGGAATAACTTGGAATTAAAGATGAAGAGCTTGTGGTGTGAACCCGATAAGATCGTTGAAAAAAGGATTCACTGGGGTCCCATGAGTAAATATTCTTTATTTGACTGGAAGTAATTGCTATATTAGTAGTGTCCACTATCTACTTAGTATTCAGTCCAGTACTCCCATTCCATTTAAGTGGATGTATTCAATTTACGCAGTATAGCCTCCTTTTATGTATTATTTGCAAATAGTAATTGGTGGTGTCAATAATGTGTACACTCTGAATCCGCCTGCAGTTTATCTTCTCAGCCTACTTTTCAATAGATCAAGTCAGCATCTAAGATAGTCTATGAGCTACTCCCCTCGTCACCAAATAGATGACGTATAAATTGAGTCATAAAGTCAATGCTTTCTAAGTCTGACCAAATATACATATACAAATATATGAAGATAAACTATACCAAATAAATATCAATATATCCCCCATTAGATATATTTTCATAATGTATTTATTCAATATTGTAGTTGTTGCTATTTTCTTCTATATATCTGGCCAAACTTAGAAATAATTGACATTTTTTACCAAATTTATACGCCATGTGTTTGGGACAGAGGGAGTAATACACATCGTCATCTAGTTACAGCAAGGCATTGAAATATAGCCTAAAGATACCTTACCTACCAGCTACCGCTCTCTAGTCTCTATAACTCCATACCCAAAGTAGAGCTCCCTGGAGAGGAGAAAAATGGCTGTGCGGCTCTTTCTGGCCCTTCTTTTATCATTCTCCTTCCAGCTTTGCTCTTGTGCTCCCCCATGGCAGATCATGACCACTGGCTCATACATGACACCAGAAGATCATCAGAGAATCTTTCTCATCTCACCAGATACCAGCTTCTCTTGCGGCTTCTATCCAGTTGGAACAAATGCTTTCACCTTCTCCATCTGGTACACCACCGTGAAAACGGTTGTCTGGACGGCAAATCCCCACTCCACGGTGAATGGCTACTATTCCCCAGTGAACCTATACGGCTCCAGGATATCTCTGAAACATGATGGAAACCTGGTCCTGACAGATAACAATGGCTCAATGGTATGGGAAAGCAAGACATCTTCAGGCAAGCACACAATTGTTTCCCTCCTCAACACTGGCAACCTTGTTATCAGTGATTCTGGTAATGATACTGTATGGCAGAGCTTTCACTCACCAACAGACACCTTGCTCCCTTGGCAAAACTTGACGAAAGACACAAGGTTAGTCGCTGGTTACCATCACCTCTATTTTGACAACGACAATGTCTTGCGCCTATTATATGATGGCCCAGAGATTACAAGCATCTACTGGCCAAGTCCAGATTACAATGCACTGAAAAATGGACGCAATAGATATAACAGCACCAGGGTAGCATTTCTTGATGAGGAGGGTAATTTTGTGTCAAGTGATGGGTTTAAAATAGAGGCTTCAGATTCAGGTCCTGGGATCAAGAGGAGGATCACAATTGATTACGATGGCAATTTCAGAATGTACAGCTTGGATGTGTCAACAGGGAATTGGGTGGTCACAGGGCAGGCGGTAATACAGATGTGCTATGTGCACGGATTATGTGGTAGGAATGGGCTTTGTGACTACTCAGGGGGGCTTAAATGTAGATGCCCTCCAGAACATGTGATGGTTGATCCAACAGATTGGAACAAGGGATGCAAACCAACATTCACAATTGGCAGCAATCAACCACACGAGGACTTTACATTTGTTAAGCAACCTCGTGCAGACTTCTATGGCTTTGATCTGGGCTCTAATCAATCCATCTCATTTAAAGCATGCAGGGACAGTTGCCTGAACAGCAGCTCATGTATATCTTTCACATACAAGGGTGGGGATGGTTGGTGTTACACTAAAGACATACTCTACAACGGTCAGGTGTACCCATATTTCCCAGGAGACAACTACATGAAAGTACCAAAGAGTTCCAACGGTTCAGCATCCTCAATCTCCAAACAAGAAAGCCTAACCTGCAGACCCAATGGTTCGGTGATTATGCTAGGATCAGCAAATATGTATGGAATGAAGAAGGACAGCATAAAGTGGATATATTTATATGTCTTTATTGCAATATTGGGAGCTCTGGAGTTGTTTGTTATTGTGACAGGATGGAGCCTTTTCTTCAGAAAGAGTAGCATGCCCAAATCAATGGAGGATGGATACAAGATGATAAGAAACCAGTTCAGGCGGTTTACATACAAAGAATTGAATGAAGCAACTGGAAAATTTAAAGAAGAGACTGGGAGAGGGGGTGCTGGAATTGTTTATAGAGGAGTACTTGAAGATAAGAAAATAGTGGCAGTGAAAAAACTCACAAATGTTCAGCAGGGAGAAGAGGAATTCTGGGCGGAAGTGACTCTAATTGGAAGGATCAATCACATCAATTTGGTCAGGATGATGGGATTTTGCTCGGAAGGGGAAAACAGGTTATTAGTATATGAGTATGTGGAGAATGAGTCACTGGATAAGTACCTCTTTGGCGAGAGAAGTACCGAAAGTCTGCTCGGTTGGAACCAAAGGTACAAGATCGCCTTGGGCACAGCAAGGGGTCTTGCTTATCTGCATCATGAATGTCTTGAATGGATTGTCCATTGTGACGTGAAGCCAGAAAACATACTCCTAAGTCGAGATTTCAATGCCAAAATAGCAGACTTCGGACTAGCCAAGCTTGCAAAGCGAGATAGCGCTAACTTCAATTTCACCCAAATGAGAGGCACGATGGGCTACATGGCACCAGAATGGGCACTGAATATGCCGATCAATGCGAAGGTCGATGTTTACAGCTATGGAGTTGTGCTTCTGGAGATTGTGACTGGAACTAGGGTTTCAAGTGGCATAATTGCCAACGAAAGACACATGGAGTTTCCAGACTTTATCCAGGAGACCAAACAGGTTCTGGCTACCGAGAATATCAATGATCTTGTGGATGCAAGATTGAAGGGGCATTTCGATCTAGAGCAGGCTAATGCAATGGTGAGAATAGCTGTTTCATGCCTTGGAGACAGAAGCAAGAGGCCGACAATGGACGAAGTTCTGAAGTCTCTTATGTCATATGATGATGAAGACGAGCATCCTGCCTATTCATATTGATATGCAGCTGATGCAAAGATTTGGGTTATCCTCACTGTGTGTCAACTCTGTTGATGTTACAAGCCAATAGGCATGAGTAGATATATAAGATACAAAAAAATTGTTGTGTGCATTTGCAAGAAGCTATTGTAAAGTGTAGCAGTTTTTTGTGTTCCAGATGTAGCAAATAAACAGTACTCCCGTGATGGACTAATATTTTGTACATAACAGCATTAAGTGTTCGCATAACAGCAATGCTTTCTTTTTACCAACAAATTTGGTCAAACTAGAGAGAAGGGGGCAACTCAGTTACATGCATGCTTCGCTCATCACGCACGCACGTGGAGGAAACGAATCATCTCGAGTCTACACTCTACACACACTTCATCTTAACGCAGACGAAAATAAACACCACATTAAGATGGAAAAATTCTCACCTGTTTACATTGTAAGAAATTTCACCAAACGCACCAGCTATTGCGTGGTGTTTAGTTGGAAAATGATCTAACGAATTCAGATTAAAAGTTGGTCGCCCATTAATCTGTACCAGCCATTATCCAAACTAAATGTGTTGATGACCCATTGCTATAGTTTGAGCCAACATCTGCTTCGTTCCAGCATAGAAAAAGGAATCTACATTTGGTTCATTTCATAAGGAAACTGACAAGTAAAACAATCGCCAGCGAGGCAAACGAAACAGACATGACTTTGCCAAAGGCGGAAGCACATTACGGGCAGTAGCTCACCTACTAGTCGTCGCAGCACTGGTCGTGGCCTCCTGGCCCCAGGAGCTGACTGGCCGCACCGCTACCGCTAGCCGGAGTACCGACGAGCCGCCGCCCGCCGGAGATGTCCGCCCTGGCTCCCAAGCTTGCGCTTCGGTTCCGATTGTGGCCGTCGCTTACCGGAGCTAGCGCCTTCCGCCATCTCTCCATGGTGGCTTGGTCCGTGCCACCGCCGGCAGTCGGTGCTCCCATTCCATCCCGTGCTGCGCCGCTCGATTGCTCGAAGGTCCAAGCTAGGGCTGCGGCGCCGCCGTCGTGTCGCTGCGTTGTCTTGCAGTCGCGCAAGACCCGAGTAACCGAGCGCCTAAGCCTGTGGGCCTGTGGCCGAGCGAGCGTAAGCGCCACCACGGGCCTACTTCAGCCCAATATAAACGCTTGGTTGCCCCTCTGGCCCATTTAGGAATTATTCTGTGCAGTTCTCACCCACATGTACACCTAAAAAAAACACATGTAAAATATACTCTAGCCCTAAAAAATGTAAAATATAGAGCATTATTGGTTTGCTGCCAAATGTTGAAATTGCAAAATATTGGCAATACCAAGACTCCAACTATTGGCAACTTTATGTGAGATAAGCAAGACAACTCGGTAACCAACCAAGTAGTAGACAATATTTGACACAATGTCAAACATTAGCATGCCAATTTTGACACCAAACCAATTATGCTCATAGTCTCTGTAAAATAAAATGTAAAATATAGCCAAGATATCCATCCATGATAGTTAGGACGGCATCAGATGTTCATGTTCAAGAAAATTGTACAGCGAAATTACCCAGCAGCGTCAACTGGGAGCTAGTGAGAACACAAACCACAGCTACTCGGTTGCTCGGATGGCCATTACAACTTCCTATTCCTTGCAAATAAATCAGGTTAACATCTCAAACATGGTAGAGGAAGGGATACTTAGCCGTGAAGAACATACAAATTGATTACATTTCAGCACATAAGATACATGTCCTGGCATACGCTGATGTTATCATGAGATGTTGGGAACATGTTAAACATCATGATATTCTGAAACTTTCATCTGCGGATCTAAGGCCTCACAGCTGCCATGAGTTGTTGCAAGCAGGTAGCGTACTGAACTGCGGTGTGCTGGAAAGAGTAGTGGTCTGAAAGGCCATACTCTGCGAAATTAGATTCTACATGGATGAATCGACCAGGCAGCGTCTTCTTTGCGAGTGTTTCCTGCCATATGTCAAAGAAGTCTACCATAATTGCCCTGGACTTCTCGATGGAAGACAGTGGATAATACTCTACCTGCACCGAAAGCAGCATAAACCTTCGTGTCAGCTTTGCAAGCATGGACATGATCTTGGGCATAAAGCACTGAATACTGGATTTCTCAGTGGGTTCTAAAATTTGTGAACCAGTGGAACGTTTTGAAAATAAAACCGCCACAGAAATGTTCATCTCCTTTGGTGGGAAATTTTGCAGGTTTTAGTGCTGACTTCAAGGCCTAAGAAGGCAAGATTTTTTTTTTCACTGGTCAACATATTAGATTCAACAACTTTGAGCCCTATTTTCGAAATTCTTGTTACCAGAAATTTTTGTTAACAAGATTTGTTTACCTGCTAACTCGAGTAACAACGGAAAAAGAAAAGCACTGATGCTTCACAAAGAGTTACAGGTAGATCCATACAACAGAATATTCTAGAATTCATCTAGTTTTCCCCTTCTTTCAGTTAATAATTTGAACTATTTACACAAAGGTGTAGATCATAACATATGTTTGCAGGTTAACGGATATGTCCAAAAATAATGAGATGACCCTCTGATGTATCGCTAAAAAGGATATCAAGAGCCATACGAATTTAAAGCTCAGAAGATGTACTCCAAAAATAAAATAATGTAGGCGTGACAGATCATCTTCTACATCTGCTAAGTTCATCAAGCTCAACATAGGTAGATTTAGCTAACTCAAAAAAAAGCAAAAAAAAAAGGCTGTAGATTTCTACTTGTCAATAGAGGACATACCATACTAGCCTGTCCCTGTATACAACTAGACATCAAGAATTAGGCTGAGAATCTAAGCAGCAAACCCCGTTGTTATATTACTTAGTCAAACTAATTACAAAATTGATTCAACGCATTTGGTCTGAATCTCATCTTTAACTAAGAGAAGTCAACAATCAATGAGTCCATACGATTAAGACCAACAGGGTATGACGAAAAATCGAAAAGGAAGAAAATGATAGCAATACCTCCATCATGATTCCTCTCAGTGTTTCAGTATTGTTAGGAACACATTTTCCTATCCTCAAGCAAAAATCACCCAGTTGATACTGGAATCCCTATAAACAGAAACATTGTAACATGTGAATCTAACAAACTTTTCATATGAGGCAATGCAACAAACACACTGTAATGTAAATAGGCACTATAAATATAACAGAAGATGAAACTTATGAAAAATATCTAGGACAAAACAAGGGGTTAACAGAGCACAGAAGATTAATATAAGCAACATCCAAATAGCTTCATCGTGAGACTCAATGATTGGGTAAGTTCTATGCAAATTTCCGTCGATCACTACTAACTGAAAGACATCCACTTCCTGACATTAGAAGTCGAACTGGAAGCTGGTAGATGGTCTATTTTGTCACTGTTGTTCGCTTGAAAGATGTGAAACAATGCAATTGGTCTAGATCTATACAGAAAATGGATTTAAGAGCTGGTTCAGCGACGGGGTAGTTTTTTATCCCTGCCTTTTGTAATTAGTTTGACTGATGTAGTGTGAATCGCTTGAAAGAATTAGGCTGAGGTTCAACAATTTAATCGCCACTGGTTCAATTAAATAAAGTAAAGAAAAGAAATTGTATAGACCTAAATCCCCCTTAAGTGTGACATCAAAGAAGAAATCGTAAGGGTAGGGAAGGAAACAAGGTGACCTCGAAGTTGAGGTTGACGCGGGCCTTGAAGGACTGGAGCTTCTCCATGACCTGGGAGAAGGCGGCGTCCGCCTGCAGGACGAGGCGCTGGTTCCGGAGGATGGAGAAGTAGAGCCCTGGGCGCTCGTGGAGAGCGACGCCGAGGAGCTCGCGGGGCACGTCGGGGGGCAGGTTCTGCTGCGACCCTCCCGCGCCGTCTCGCGTCATCGGGCGGTAGAAGATGATGGAGGTCTTCCAGCGGCCGTCCTTGGTGCCGCCGAGGGACTCCGCGCAGCTGCAGGCCTCCGACAGGATCTGGGTGTTGAGCGTCACGCCAGGGTTCGGGTGCCAGTGCATCAGCCTGCGCCGGGGAAACGCGGAGACGCGGTGAGCCAGCGGCTGGGCGCCGTGGGAAGAGAAGGGGGGGGAGAGGCGCGAGTGCGGTACCACTTGGCGGGCGCCATGGCGGCGAGTCGGTGGAGCGCCGGCGAGGAGGGGCGACGGCGGTGTCTCCGCTCTTGAGTCTTCACAGGGTGCGGGCCGCCGGGCTGGGCAATGTGAGATTCCTTCTTACACGTAGGCTATAATCCCAAATGCTAAATCTCACCTCTTTTTTTTTTTTGAGGGCCCAATAACGTGGGGCTTTATGAAGGTTCCGACCGGTTTTTTCCTTTTTCTATGTTTTCTTCTTATTACTGGTTTTCTTTCGGTTTATTCTATTTTTCAGTACTTGTCGACTTTTTTGAATATACGTTAAACATTTTTTTAGTTACACGTTGAATATTTTTTCAAATACACGTTGAACATTGTCAAATGCACATTGAACATTTTCCGAATACATGATGAATCTTTTCATAAATTTCATGAACATTTTCTAAAACATGCGAACCTTTTTTAAGTGTTATATGAACATTTTTTAAATATCATGACCAATATTTTTTAATGGCACAAAACATTTTTCTAGAATTATGAGAGCACATTTCTTACATTGTACTGTATACTTTTTCTAATGTGACGTTTTTTTTTTTGTAATGATATGAATGTTCTTTGCAAAACACTAAACAGCTTATACTCGAGCCGAATCATTGTCTAATCATATGAACAAGCTAACTCATTTTGATAGTAACTTTTCAAGTTTTCATGCACGCCACAAAAATAGCTAATTCCTGAACAACTATGCAATGCAACCAAACAACTTAACTACATTGCCTTTTTTTTTATTTCTCTTGCAATTGCAAAGTTTATTTACATCATCATTTGTTTTTTACTACAACATCGTTGATCAAAATTGGCTTCATGCCGTAGCCTATCGCAACTATACATATCATTATTCGCAAAAAGAAAAAAACTATACATATAACAACGCTTTTACATTTTGTGTAACAGGGTAAACCTGGATCTTGATGTGGTTAGAGTACAATCGTACATATGTCGGTTAAACCATATTAAAACTTTACATGGGACTAGTCCCACAAAATAATTCCATTTTGGTCTCATAGGTATTGACAAATTGAAAATGACATGGTGACATGTGTGAGACTCCCGGTGTTGTGCCCACTAGAGCTGAAATTTGAGCCAAACCGAGTTGGCTCACCTCGACTTGTTACTGCTTGTTAAGATAATGAATTAGTTAGGCTCGACTCATTAAAACATTGAGCTTAGATTCAAACATGGCTCGATTCATGTTGGCTTGTTATAATTGTGAACAACAAAGTATATTTATATACGCAACAATCTAACATATATATTTATGAACATTTTTTTTCTCCATAAAAAAACAAGCAATCAACAATTTATAGCCAAAGGGCACATGTCCCACTCCACAACTCTATGTTGGCGTGCTTTGATAAAACTCGGGTTAGTCTGCGAGTTCGGGCCGAGTGGAGCCAAACTATGAGTTATTCATTTTAGGCCGCAAGTGTCGAGTTCTACTTTCAGCCCTGCGTCACAAAAAGGACAGCTCCGGTACATCTCCAATGGATGATTTCGTGATGATCCGAATGTTTTTTGTTTTCAATCTCTGCTACTTCTTGAAATCCTGGAGCATATTACAGAAAACCCAACGCAAAAGAGAAATTGAGGGTGGAGACTGAAGATCAAGGAGGTGTTGCGCAAGGCTTTTGCCAAAGTTCATGGCTAGGAAGATCTGCAAGTGACACCTATAGTTCGTCCTGGGATGCAGTGGTCTAAATGTGGAGCACTTGATGTATTTCACTTCATCACTTGGTCTGTAATATTTGCATGTAGGTTGTGTAATGTTATGCATGCGTGCATATGATTTTCTCTTTTTTGAATGATTTGAAGATTACTCATCAGGCCTACCACGCGGTGCTTATGCATGCGTGCATATGGTTTCAGTAGTCACTTTTATATGTAGCATGTTTGCAGGTTTAGGGCTCCTTTGATTCAAAGGAATTCTATAGGATTTCTGATGAATGGAAATCCTTGGAAATTTTTCCTATATTGGTCCTTTGATTCATAGGATTGATCCCATAGGAATTTCTCCTATAAAATCTTGTGTACTACATTTCAATAGAAATCTAACATCCACTTCAACCTTTTTTTACAATTCCTTTTATGCCATCAAACACTTTTTGCTAATCTTATAGAATTCAAGCGTGCATACCACTCGAACCCTATACTTTTTCTATTTCTACGTTTTCAAAATCCTGCAAATCAAAGAGGCCCGCAGTTTCCTTGCTTTTGGTTGTTTATCATATTTTGTAGATCTGTGGCGGTTTCTTTAATGAAAATTGACAAGAAGGCTCATTGTTTCAAGAATAAAATAAAATAAAACTCCGGTAAAAGATCCGTACAACTCCTCCGCGATGCGGTGTAATCAAATACAGGAAACAAAACGATGGGTACACTATTAGTAAAAGGGCTATAGATGGAATGGATACTAATGGCGCACCAGACATGTGGTGCGCCATTACTATATAGGAGTGGCGCACCAGGCACATCGTGCGCCACTAGTAACAATTTTTTTTCCAAACATACCTATGGCGCATCCAGGCACAGTGCACCATTATTAGTTCTAACTAGTAATGGCGCACCAGTCACAGAGTGCGCTACTACTATTTTTTATATTCTTTTTTTTTGCAAAACTAGTAATGGCGCATCGTGCCGTAGTGCGCCATTACTAGTTTAAACTAGTAATGGCGCGATGTTCCACCGTGCGCCATTAGTATATATATATATATTTGCAAAACTACTAATGGCGCACCACGAGCAGGTGCGCCATTAGTAACTTGGGTTACTAATGGCGCATTTGGAGGTGGTGCGCCATTAGTAACCTGGGACCAACAAGATATTTTGGACAGCCACACCTACCCACTCACTTTCCCCACTTCATTCTTTCCACCTCCTCCTCCAAGCTTGTCTCGGCTGCCTCCTCCTTGTCACCTCATTTCCACCAAAGATTCATCCAAATTAAGTGGTTAAATTACCTTTTTTTGATAGGTAAGTAAGGGGGGAAGCTATCTTTATGTTGTTCTCCCTCCAACAATGTGCACATGCACTTTTTATGGCCTATCTACATCTATGTATGTTCGTAGTGTTGCATATGTTTGTGGTGTTGCATATATGTTTGTGTTTGCAGGTACCGGTATTTGAAATGCGATAGTTGCCAATATTTTGCCGGAATGTTGATTCATTTCCGTTTCGGCGAGAATTTTGGCACTGCATTCCTTTTGGTCCCATTTTTAGTGAAAGTCATGCCAAATTTTTTCTTGGTTCTAAAATATCGTTTTGCTCTACCCCGCAGGCGACCATGGTCCACACGATGACCGAAGGCATCCTGAATAGGTTTTTGAGCTCCGCAAAGGCCGAGATGCTTCAAAAGAACGAGACGGAGATAAGATGTCTGTGTCGAAGATGCAAGCTGAAGAGCCTTATTGCGGACCCGGATTCCGGGCAGGTGCGGGACCACCTGCTCTTGCGTGGTTTCATGGATGGCTATCGGTGGCAAGGTGATGAAGATGACTACGAAGTCGTCCATGGGGGCCGGACAAGAAATGAGGAAGGGCAGCAAGACAACCACCGCGGCTCGAGCGGGCGAGAAGATGAAGAGTCTCTAGGACATGATCACGACGGTGATGCTTTACACAGTCATCATGTAGAAGATGCAGGACATGATGATGAGGAAGATGCCGGAGCAGACGACGAGCATGATCATGAAGATGAAGATGCCGGCGGAGTAGACGATGATGGACCATCGATGGGATGGGTGCATGACCCTCATATTCAAGAGCTGCTTCTCAAGCAGACGGATAACGCAAGAGCTGACGCCCGAGAGAAAGCCAAGCTGGATCAACTGGAGATAGACATGGTTACTCCATTGTATGAAGGATGCAGGCCCGAGGATACCCGCCTTAAAGTAACGCTCATTGCTCTGGAGATGAAGGTAAAACAGAAAATGGCCGACGCATGCTTCGACGAAAACATGTCATTCTGGCACGAACGTCTTCCCAAGGGGAACAAGTGCCCGACCAGTTTCGAGGAGGCGAAGAAAATTGTGTGTCCTCTGGATTTACCGCACGTGAAATACCATGTGTGCATGAACAATTGCATCATTTATCGGGACGAGCACGCGGAGTCTACCATATGTTCGGTGTGCGGCGTCACTCGATACAAGAAGAGGAAGAAAGCTTCTCGAAAAGTGGTGTGGTACTTTCCGATCACTCCTCGTCTGCAGCGGTATTTCGCGGACCCTAAGGTAGCAAAGCTCCTGCGTTGGCACGCGGATAGGGAGGAGAAGAAACGAGAAGATGACACAAATGATCTGGAGATAAATAAAAAAGACAAGATGCCGAGTCACCCTAAGGATGCGAGCCAGTGGCTGATACGTCCAAAACGTATCTATAATTTCTGCTTGCTCCATGCCTCTTTTGTGTGATATTGCTATGATATTTATGCACTTCCATACACTTTTGATCATATTTGGACTAACCTATTAACTCAGTGCACCCCAGTGCCACTTTCTGTTTTCTGCTGTTTTTCTATTTCAGGTTTTCCCATTACTTAAATTGCCAGAAAAATTCTGGGAAAAATATATAAAAAATCAGCGCTCCAGAAGCTTCCATGCGGCAGAAGTAGGGCCGGAGGGGGCCAGAGGGGCTCCAGGCGCCCTGAGGGGGCGGCCCCACCCCTGGCCGCGCCGGGGGGGGGGGCCTGGGCCCCCCTTACCTCCTCTGGTGCCCCCTTTGACATGTATTTACACCGCGTCCCGAAACCCTCGAGGACGGAACCCTTTTTCGCGATCTCATCTCTGTTCCGCCGCCGCCGCGCTTCCAAGATCGGGAGCACCAGGAGAACTCTTCCCGGCACCCTACCGGAGGGGAGAACCACCACCGGGAGCCTTTCCACCACCATGGACGCCTCCCAGATGAGTTGTGAGTAGTCCCTCTTGGACCATGGGTCCATGACCAGTAGCTATGTGATGTTCTCCTCCCTCTTTGTTCTTCACCGATTAGACCTCGTGAGCTGCCCTACATGATCGAGGCACATATGTAATCCTTATGCTGTTGCTATGATGAGTTTGCTGGGATCCGATGGATTATGAGATTATGTTCAGATTGTGTGTGAGTAATATATTTGATTCACCTCTTTTATATTTATGTTCTTGAGTAATTCTTGCATGTTCTCCGTTGCTGTTTATTGCTTTGGCCAAGTAGTAGGTAGTAACTCCAAGAGGGAAAGTTATGCTTGATTGTGGGTTCATGCCCCTCGATGACTAGCTTGAGTGACAGAAACATGAGTCTAGGGGATGTGTTGTTGCCACAAGGGGGAAAACAACGGTGCTTGTACTTGCGGGTGCAAGGATTGTTTACTTTACGCAAAGTTCTTTTAATGCAGTTGTCTGTTGCTTTGAGTTTACACTATGGGTGGGACTCGCAACTTAATACCAGCGAGATGTTCTGGATAGATATCTCAAGGTGGATGGTTAGTAGTAGATTGTAATGCCCAGGATGGAGTTATACCTCCTACGTGTCGAGGCACGACTTAAAGGCATAAATCCATCCTAGAATGATCTCAAGTTTGGTAATCTTTGCACAACTCATGTAAAAGAGGGATAGTAAACTGAAAAATAGTTGGCTTACACTCGCCACGTCACAGAATTACAGTACAAGTCTCAAACATCATACATTAAGAACATCACAACCCTCTAAGGGCAAAAGCCAAATGTCAAAGTACCAAACTCAGATAAATAAACCACAGGCGGATCGAATCCTAGTAAGAGACTCCACTACTGATCGTCCGGGTAGCGCACATAGTACCGACTACGCTCCTCGTCGTACTCCCAATCCAGCTCGGTGCCATCACCTGGATAGCTCACAGCTGGACCTGCATCTGGTGTGTGAAGTAACTGTGAGCCACAGAGGACTTAGCAATCCCGTCTCCGGGTAACAAGACTATCAAAGCCTTTGGGTGAGGAAAAGGCTGAAGAAAAGAAACAAGTCTGCAGCAGCAACTAGCATCTAGCTTACGTAAGTGAGAGCGAGAAGAGAAGGCCTCGGCGAGAAGTGATCACGAAGTGATCCTAGCTACAAGCTCCACAATCATAACCCCTCCGTGTTCAACTCCCGAATCCCTATTCGGAAATTGACAGTCACGGAACACACGCTGGTAGTGTATTAGAAACATTGTGTCAAGTTATCTACAACCGGAATTAACAAGCTCCCATCTGCCACATAACCGCGGGCACGGCTTTCGAAAGTTCAAACCCTGCAGGGGTGTTCCAACTTGACCCATTACAAGCCCACGATCCGCGGAGTCGCAACTCCAAAGTGGGAAGACCCGAGTATCCTCGGAATCCCGTGCTCAAGATATACCGAGCTAAGGTAAGGCTAATCCAGCAAATCCTCCCGGCGTGTCGACACCCTGATAGTAGCCGCGCGTATCTAAGTCTCAGGACACGACCGGATGAGTCATCCTACAGGTTTTTACCAAACCTCGAGTTTCCTTGAGGTGGCCCCGCAGTCTGCTCGTTTCGGACCAACACTCATGAGGAGCACTGGCCCGGGGTTGTTGATTAAGAAAAAGGGTTTATAACTCCCTATGCAAGTTTAGTTTGTTATTAGGCAAATAGTACCAATGTTGGGATTTGCTGGAAAAGACTTAGCACTTAGCGGTTTATCGAGGGGGTCCCATACACCCCAACCGTGTTAGGAACGCATAATCAAGGAACATAATACCGGCTTATACGGATCCTAACGGCATGAGTGGAACAAATCACCAAGCAAAAGGCTTAGCCTTCCACCCTTGCCAATATATAGATGATTTCATTTTAAGCATTTATATAGTGTGATATAACCCAACCAAACTTCAACATGAAGCAAGCATCTTCGATTTTCACCTGCAACTAGCAACGCTATAAGAAGGGCTGAGCGAAGCGTACTTAGCCAAACAACGGTTTGCATAGGTGGGTTGGTTAAACATGGCAATTGGTTACAAGTAGGAGGCTGACAAGAAGAACATGGGCATCGAGGCAAAACTATAGATCGAGACTACTAGCAATAGGCAAAGATAGTAATGTTATCGGGGTTCGGTCATCTTGCCTGAAGAGAAGTCGTTCGGATCGTAAGAAGGGTCCTCGTGCTCAACCTCGTTGGAAACCTCGTGCTCAACTTCGTACTCGGTCTCAGCTTCCGGCTCTAAACAAAACAATCACACCAAGCACCAATCAACAAGATGCAATGCGCACTCGAAAAACATGAATGCATGAAGGATGCACTAAGGATGCACACGGAGCACGGAAAAAATATCACTTAAGCAAATCACCTCAAAACATGATAACAATCTGATATTATTAATCTACACGGAGAAACAATCAAGTTTGATATAAGATTCGCTGAAATCGGAGTTACGGGCTAAAAGTTATGCCCGAAACAAGATTTGAGCGAAAGCTGAAAATTACAGCAACATAGCATCTTGGGAGCTCAAAAAAATTAAGCTACAGCACCCAAAAAGCATGGCAAAGGACATGAACACAAACTAGACATATAGTACAGCAACTATGTCCAAAGGTGCACCCCAACGGAGTCACGGATCAATAGCAATGATCTTGGACATATTGAACTTTGCAATAAAATTTTGGCAGCAGAATTTTATTGAAACTTTAGAGCAAAAGATAAACATGCTACAGCCACTCAAATGGACATGTGAGGACATGAATGGAAAGACAACAATATATACTACAAGGAACAATCAAAATCCACCCCAAAACTAACATGCTTTGTCCTAGAACATCTCACGAACATGGCATCGGAACGTTACAGATTTCAGACTTAGTGAAAAATCACTAAGTCCTAAAACAGCAATATCATCATAGCAACTAAAAGAGCATGTTGAAGTCACCTCGAAACTAAACATGGCAAAGGGTAAGCACCTCATCAAAGTGCACATGAAGGTGATCCCGAAACACACAAGCATGCTTCATTGAGGTGAACACAACGATTGCAACGAGCTCATCAAGATGGCATTTCATAACAAGTGAAAACACATCATATGAACATGGCACTTTGCAATGATGATAACAAGGCAACAATAAATCTACCATGCAACCTATCACAAGCATCACGTAGTTCGTGGCAAGACGAACACGTGGACATGTCATTTGCATCATTTGGACAAACGAGCTAAAAGATATCACATGGCAAAGGTGGCATGAAAATAACACATAGCAGCAGTTTATAACATGATGCACTCTTGCAACAGCAAAACAAGTGCCTAGATGATCTCTAACATGCATGACTACAACAGATAAAACGTAGAGCACATCTCCACGAACGTCTAGACATATTACACGCGCAAAACGGAGCATCAGGCAAAAAGTTAGAGCAGATCAAACTTTGCATTACAGAACAGAAAAACAGAGACTTAGTAGATCTAGGGTTCAACCTTCTCACAGATCAGATCTGAGGACAAGAAGATGGGCCCGGCGAGCGGAGGATCTGGCCCAGGGCGGTGAGGCAGAGGCGGCCCGGCGATGAGGAAGGCGCGGCCCGGCGATGAGGAAGGCGCGGCCCGGCGGCGTGGCCTGTCGCCGGCTGGCGCGGGAGCCCGCCTGGCTGGCGCTGGCCCAGGTGGCCCGTGGCGCGCACAGCCCGGCTGGGCGGGAGGCGGCGGCTTGGTACGTGCAAGGGAGCCTGCGGGGCGGCGGCCCAAGCTGGCGACGAGAGGAGGCCCGAAGGGGCGCGGTGGAGAAGCCTGGCGCGGGGCGGTTGATGACTGGGCCGCACGAGAGATGCGGGCCGCGGGGAAGTGGTCCCCCGGCGCGCTGGACGAGCGCTGGAGCGGCCCGGGGATGTGGGGACCCGAAGCGGTGATGCGGGACGACGGATCTGGCGCGGTCGCTCGGGCGAGGGCCCAGCCGAGCGGCTGTTGCGGCGATGCGGCTGGCGCGTCGACTGGCACTTAGCGAGGGGGCGGCGAGGCTTCGAGCCAGCAGATTTTTGCGGCGGCGGTCGGCTCGATCCTAGGGATCCTCTCGGGATCCGGGAAGAAAACTTGGGGATTGGATCTGAGAAGGGAAAAAAGGGAGAAAAAAATAGAGGTGTAGATGGGGAAGGAAACTAGAGATGCTAAAATAGACTAGGTCTATATATAGCAGTTTTTAGGGTTAGGAGGGAGTTTAGGGGCGCTAGGAGCCCTCCGATCGCGATCCGACGGATCCGATCGTGGGGATAGATTTAAAAGGCCTAGACGGAGATAAAAGAAAGCAGTAGGGGTGTTTCCGGGACACGAAGCGAAGGCACTTCGGACCCACACGGACAACGGATGGAAAAGTCAGCGGAGCCCAACGAGATGAGATTTGAGAGGCGGGTTGCACACAACAAAACAACAACACACACAACAACCTCGCGGCACACCGGTAACGTAAAACACCCGAACAACAAAGTAGGCCTACGGGACGTCACGGACACGTGAGGGAGCTCCGGAACGCGAAACGGACAACGGGAAGGGACACGCGGAACCGGATGCAACCGACAACACAAATGCAATGCGATGCACATGTCTACATGATATGAATGAATGCCACACACTCACACAACAAAACGACGAAAAACCCGAAAGACAAGAACCCGGAATGGAAATAGACGAAGCCGAAGATATATTATATACCCAAAAGGGAAAGTATTACATCCGGGGCATTACAAACTCTCCTCTACTACAAAAAGATCTCGTCCCGAGATCTAGGACTGGAAAAAGTAAGGGTACTCGGAACGAAGATGATCTTCTCGTTCCCAGGTAGCTTCTCGGTCTGTGTGATGTGACCACTTGACTTTCAGAAACTTAATGGACTTGTTGCGAGTCTTGCGTTCGGTTTCTTCGAGAATTGCAACTGGATGTTCTCGGTAGGAAAGGTCTTGTTGAAGATCAATCTCCTCAAACGGAATCATGCGCTCAGGTGCCTTGAAGCATTTGCGAAGTTGAGACACATGGAAGACATCATGAACATTTGCAAAGTTGGAAGGGAGCTCGAGCTGATAGGCTAGATCGCCTCTTTTGCCAAGAATCTTGAAAGGCCCGACGTATCTAGGAGCAAGCTTTCCTTTGATACCGAATCTTTGGGTTCCTTTCATCGGAGAAACTCGGAGATAGACATGGTCACCGATGTCGAAAGCCAAATCGATGCTTTCCGTCATAGTAGCTCTTCTGACGCGACTGAGCGGCCTTGAGATTCTCACGTATGACTTTGCACATTTCTTCGGCTTCAGAGATCAAGTCATTGCCAAGGAGTTGAAGTTCACCTGTTTCAGACCAGTTGAGAGGGGTACGGCACTTTCTGCCATAGAGAATTTCAAACGGTGCTTTGCCTGCACTTGCTTGGAAGCTGTTGTTGTAAGAGAACTCGGCAAATGGAAGGCAGTCTTCCCATTTCATGCCGAAGGAGATGACACAGGCTCTGAGCATATCTTCTAGAATCTGATTCACACGCTCTACTTGACCACTTGTCTGAGGGTGAAAGGCAGTGCTGAACCTGATCTTAGTGCCCATGGCGGACTGAAAGGAGTCCCAGAACCTTGATGTGAACAAGCTGCCACGGTCTGAGGATATCACTTGAGGAATGCCATGTAGGGACACAATTCTGGAAGTGTACAGCTCTGCAAGTTGAGCTGCATTGATTGATTCTTTGACTGGAAGAAAGTGAGCAACTTTAGTGAGCTTGTCAATCACCACAAAGATAGCATCATTGCCTCGCTTGGATTTAGGAAAGCCAGTGACGAAGTCCATTTCAATGTGGTCGAACTTCCACTCAGGAATAGGAAGAGGTTGGAGAAGACCGGCTGGACGTTGATGTTCTGCTTTCACTCTTCTGCATACATCACATTCATTCACGAATTGGGCAATCTCCCTTTTCATGCGTGTCCACCAGTAAGACTGCTTGAGGTCTTGATACATCTTGGAACTGCCAGGATGAATGGAAAGGAGAGAGTCATGAGCTTCTTCCATTATGAGCTTCCTGAGATCACCTTTGGGAACAACGAGTCTGTCCTCGAAGAACAAGGTATCTCTCTCATCAACACGGAAGCACTTGTATTTTGGAGTGCCCTTTGCAATCCCATGTTTCACCTTCTTCACCATGGTATCACTGAGCTGGGCCTCACGGACTTGATCTTCCAAGGTAGGAGCAATTTGGATATTTGCAAGAAAACCCTGCGGAACAACTTGAAGGTTGAGCTTCCTGAATGCTTCACAAAGCTCAGGCTGGTATGGCTTGATAAGAAGGCTGTTGCAATATGCCTTTCTGCTCAAAGCATCTGCAATCACATTCGCCTTGCCTGGAGTGTATTCAATGCTGGGGTTGTACTCTTGGATCATTTCGACCCAACGAGTCTGGCGGAGGTTCAGATGCGGCTGTGTGAAGATGTACTTCAAGCTCTTGTGATCAGTGAAGATGTCGACCTTTCTGCCCAACAACAGATGTCTCCACGTAATCAGAGCATGTACCACAGCTGCTAGCTCGAGATCATGTGTGGGATAGTTCTTCTCACTTGGCTTGAGCTGCCGAGAAGTATATGCCACAATTCTCTTATCTTGCATAAGCACACCACCAAGACCTTGAAGAGAAGCGTCACAGAACACTTCATATGGCTTGGTTTCATCCGGAGGAGTCAGAACTGGAGCAGAAACAAGCTTCTCTTTGAGGGTTTTGAATGCCACCTCACACTCTGGAGACCAAAAGTATTTGACATTCTTCTGAAGCAGGTTGGAAAGAGGCTTGGCAATCTTGGAGAAGTTTTCAACAAATCTTCTGCAATAGCTGGCAAGACCCAGAAAACTGCGGAGCTGCTTGACGTTCTGAGAAGCTTCCCAGTTGACAATTGCTTCAACTTTCTCGGGATTAACCGCAATGCCGTCAGCTGAGATAATGTGGCCCAGGTACAAAACCTTATCGAGCCAAAACTCGCACTTTGAAAACTTGGCATAGAATTTATGCTCTCGGAGTCGATCAAGAACCAGACGCAAGTGCTTTTTGTGATCTTCTTCATTCTTGGAAAACACCAGAATATCATCCAGATACACAAGCACGAACTCGCCAGTATAGGGGTTGAAGATGTAATGCATCATCCTTGAAAAGGTAGGAGGAGCATTGGCGAGACCGAAGGACATGACGGTATACTCGTATGAACCGTAGCTCGTTCTGAAGGCCGTCTTGGGAATGAATTCCTCGCGAATGCGAATTTGATGATAGCCCATTCGGAGGTCAAGCTTAGAGAACACTTTTGCTCCTTTGAGCTGCTCAAAGAGGTCGTTGATGTTGGGGAGCGGATACTTGTTCTTAATCGTCTTCTTGTTCAATGGCCGGTAGTCAACACAGAGACGCTTCGTGCCATCTTTCTTCTTGACAAATAAGACACCACAGCCCCACGGAGATGTACTCGGTCTGATGAGACCCATACTCTCCTGCTTATCAAGCTGCTTCTTCAATTCCTTCAATTCATCCGGAGAGAGCTTGTATGGACGCCGGCAAGCAGGTTCGGTGCCCGGCTCGATTTCAATGACAAACTCCACCTGACGGTGTGGAGGCATGCCTGGAAGTTCTTCTGGAAAGACGTCTTGATATTCGTTCACCACTGGAATTTGATCTATGGCATTAATTTCGCCCTTATCATTAAGAGAGAAAAGCCGAATAGTATTATCCCTGGAGGCGAAGATAATCACATCTTCATCAGAATGAGTCAACTTGACTTCCTTTTGAGCGCAATCGATGTGAGCATCATGCTGAGAAAGCCAATCCATTCCGAGAATGAGGTCGATGTCAGAATGACCAAGAATCACCGGTTTAGCCAGAAAACGATAATCTCCCATGCGAATAGAAACATCCGGAGCAAATATGTTGGAAGTCATGCACTTGCCCGGAGAAATTACTTGCAACCTCTGAGGCAGACTTTGGATGTCAACATTATTCTTGGATGCAAATGGTTGAGACATGAAAGAGCATGAAGCACCCGAATCAAATACCACTTTAGCAGGTATAGAGTTCACTGGAAGGTTACCCAGAATGACATCAGAAGAATTCTCCGCTTGTGCTGCATTCATCAGATTGACCCTTGCTGCCTTTGGATCATGCCTGACAATAGCTGAACTCACAGGTGGAGGAGGAGGAAGACGCTTCGGATTCGGACATCTGTTGGCATAGTGACCTTTCTGAGTGCATTTGTTGCAAGTCACTTCTGAGAGAGGACGGAAATGAGAGCCACTGGACTTGGAGCCTTGAGACTGAAACTGCTTCTTCGACTGGTTGCTCGGGTTGGGTGGGTGGGAGAAACCACGACCACTAGAGTTCTTGTTGTTGGAGTTGTTGAAGTTGTTGGAGTTGTTGTATGGAGCTCGAATCACTCGAGGAGGAGGAAGCCAGAATTTCTGTTGTTTCGCAGCCAACTGAGACGATGAGGAAGAGTGAACAGCATCTCGAATTCTCTTCTTAGAAGCCTCCATCTTAAGCTGAGCTGCTTCTTGTTTCAAAGCCATATTATAGAATTTGTCGAATTCGTCTGGCTCGAACAAAGTGAGAGCAAGCTGAAGTTCATCTTTGAGACCTCCACGGAACTGATAGATTTTACTCTTAGCATCAGGAATGTCTTGCTTTGCATAGCGAGCGAGGTTTTGGAACTTGACATTATACTGATAGACTGACATGGAGCCCTGCTTGAGGTTGCGGAATTGCTCACGCATACCCTCGATAACACTTGTAGGAATGTGGTGCGAGCGGAAATCCTTGCAGAAATTCTCCCAAGAGATCACTTGACCCGGCCTTGAGTCTTTGTACTGCTGCCACCAGTCAGCTGCTTGATCTTTCAGTTGGAAGGCTGCAAACTTCACATAGTCATCTTCCTTCACGTTACTGCACTCAAAATGCTTCTTTATATCGGTTAGCCAATCTTCAGCATCAAGAGGGTCGACACAGTAACTGAAAGCTTTAGGATTGTTGGCCAAGAACTGGTTGAGGGTAGCATGGTGCTGCTGGAAGAAGTTGCCTTGGTTCACTGGAACACCCTGATTAGCTTGCATAGTTTGCATCTGCTGCATCATCTGCATCATCAACTGAGTGTTCTGGGCAGTAGTCCGCATAATTGCTCTCCAAGCCTCAGGCGGAGGAGGAGGGGAAGGAGGACGTTCTGGAACCTCTTCACCCTCTGGGTTAGCATTCGGAACCCTTTTCGGAGCCATCCTGTAAGAGATGACCACGAATCAGCAATTGATTGACAAAAGGAATAAGCTGAACCAATGGAATGAATTGCAACAAGTCTTCACAATAATCATTCGAACAATAAGAACGAATGAAATCATCCGAACAAGAGGAACGAATGTTATTCTCAGTTAATTGATAACATCAGTCTTCACGAGAAGCCACATAGGGATCAAAAGGATAAAATAAGTAAACAACAAGGTACGGAAAAGAACAAACACAAGAGAGGAGTTTCGTTCTAACATCTTTGTGCTGAAAGCATATGAACGCGTTACGAAAAGGTTTTGCAATCCCCGGATCAGCATAGCCAAGGACCCTTTAAGATGCAACTCCTGATAGTAACCTCGGTCATATAACCCCTTCACTCAATGTCGAACCCCGAACTCACTAACCTGCATTCGTTGGAAGAATGCCTACGATCTACTGGATAAAACCCACCTATAGATTTCCGAAAGATTCCAGTTATGCAATCAGGTGTTGGGGATACACGGGAAGCACCGCGCAATCAACTCTAACCTACATCCAGGTGTATCCATCCTTCAACACATAACCAGTCTTTCTCGGAAACTGTGTACCTCGGATCTTCGAAAAGCATCCACTATAACAAGCTATGGCAATACTCCCGAACTACCTCCCCAGTACTGGGTGATGTCGGGGTTATCTTGCCACTGGCCGTATAGGGGAGATTTTCGATGTCGGCCGTCTTAAGTATTTAGTACTGCCGCGATATGCTTGTTACAATGATACCCCGAAGCTCAACTCCTCGGTAACAGGAGGCATCGAGAACAATATCCTTGTCACAAGAACATCGAAACAATCCCAGAATACTCGCGGGATTCCTAAAAAAAATTTGTGCAAAATTTTGAAGATAGGAGAGACAAGAGTAGACGTCAGGAGTCCTCACCAGAGAGAAAGGGGATGAGAAGCAAAGAAATCCTACTCTCCGATATAATATAGGACTCAAAAAGTTTTCAGTGTGTGCCTAGACTCGACCGTCAACGATTCGATCAAACAGTGGGGGCTCCTAGGTCGGAGAAGGCTCTGAATACCAACTTGTAATGCCCAGGATGGAGTTATACCTCCTACGTGTCGAGGCACGACTTAAAGGCATAAATCCATCCTAGAATGATCTCAAGTTTGGTAATCTTTGCACAACTCATGTAAAAGAGGGATAGTAAACTGAAAAATAGTTGGCTTACACTCGCCACGTCACAGAATTACAGTACAAGTCTCAAACATCATACATTAAGAACATCACAACCCTCTAAGGGCAAAAGCCAAATGTCAAAGTACCAAACTCAGATAAATAAACCACAGGCGGATCGAATCCTAGTAAGAAACTCCACTACAGATCGTCCGGGTAGCGCACATAGTACCGACTACGCTCCTCGTCGTACTCCCAATCCAGCTCCGTGCCATCACCTGGATAGCTCACAGCTGGACCTGCATCTGGTGTGTGAAGTAACTGTGAGCCACAGAGGACTCAGCAATCCCGTCTCCGGGTAACAAGACTATCAAAGCCTTTGGGTGAGGAAAAGGCTGAAGAAAAGAAACAAGTCTGCAGCAGCAACTAGCATCTAGCTTACGTAAGTGAGAGCGAGAAGAGAAGGCCTCGGCGAGAAGTGATCACGAAGTGATCCTAGCTACAAGCTCCACAATCATAACCCCTCCGTGTTCAACTCCCGAATCCCTATTCGGAAATTGACAGTCACGGAACACACGCTGGTAGTGTATTAGAAACATTGTGTCAAGTTATCTACAACCGGAATTAACAAGCTCCCATCTGCCACATAACCGCGGGCACGGCTTTCAAAAGTTCAAACCCTGCAGGGGTGTTCCAACTTGACCCATTACAAGCCCACGATCCGCGGAGTCGCAACTCCAAAGTGGGAAGACCCGAGTATCCTCGGAATCCCGTGCTCAAGATATACCGAGCTAAGGTAAGGCTAATCCAGCAAATCCTCCCGGCGTGTCGACACCCTGATATTAGCCGCGCGTATCTAAGTCTCAGGACACGACCGGATGAGTCATCCTACAGGTTTTTACCAAACCTCGAGTTTCCTTGAGGTGGCCCCGCAGTCTGCTCGTTTCGGACCAACACTCATGAGGAGCACTGGCCCGGGGTTGTTGATTAAGAAAAAGGGTTTATAACTCCCTATGCAAGTTTAGTTTGTTATTAGGCAAATAGTACCAATGTTGGGATTTGCTGGAAAAGACTTAGCACTTAGCGGTTTATCGAGGGGGTCCCATACACCCCAACCGTGTTAGGAACGCATAATCAAGGAACATAATACCGGCTTATACGGATCCTAACGGCATGAGTGGAACAAATCACCAAGCAAAAGGCTTAGCCTTCCACCCTTGCCAATATATAGATGATTTCATTTTAAGCATTTATATAGTGTGATATAACCCAACCAAACTTCAACATGAAGCAAGCATCTTCGATTTTCACCTGCAACTAGCAACGCTATAAGAAGGGCTGAGCGAAGCGTACTTAGCCAAACAACGGTTTGCATAGGTGGGTTGGTTAAACATGGCAATTGGTTACAAGTAGGAGGCTGACAAGAAGAACATGGGCATCGAGGCAAAACTATAGATCGAGACTACTAGCAATAGGCAAAGATAGTAATGTTATCGGGGTTCGGTCATCTTGCCTGAAGAGAAGTCGTTCGGATCGTAAGAAGGGTCCTCGTGCTCAACCTCGTTGGAAACCTCGTGCTCAACTTCGTACTCGGTCTCAGCTTCCGGCTCTAAACAAAACAATCACACCAAGCACCAATCAACAAGATGCAATGCGCACTCGAAAAACATGAATGCATGAAGGATGCACTAAGGATGCACACGGAGCACGGAAAAAATATCACTTAAGCAAATCACCTCAAAACATGATAACAATCTGATATTATTAATCTACACGGAGAAACAATCAAGTTTGATATAAGATTCGCTGAAATCGGAGTTACGGGCTAAAAGTTATGCCCGAAACAAGATTTGAGCGAAAGCTGAAAATTACAGCAACATAGCATCTTGGGAGCTCAAAAAAATTAAGCTACAGCACCCAAAAAGCATGGCAAAGGACATGAACACAAACTAGACATATAGTACAGCAACTATGTCCAAAGGTGCACCCCAACGGAGTCACGGATCAATAGCAATGATCTTGGACATATTGAACTTTGCAATAAAATTCTGGCAGCAGAATTTTATTGAAACTTTAGAGCAAAAGATAAACATGCTACAGCCACTCAAATGGACATGTGAGGACATGAATGGAAAGACAACAATATATACTACAAGGAACAATCAAAATCCACCCCAAAACTAACATGCTTTGTCCTAGAACATCTCACGAACATGGCATCGGAACGTTACAGATTTCAGACTTAGTGAAAAATCACTAAGTCCTAAAACAGCAATATCATCATAGCAACTAAAAGAGCATGTTGAAGTCACCTCGAAACTAAACATGGCAAAGGGTAAGCACCTCATCAAAGTGCACATGAAGGTGATCCCGAAACACACAAGCATGCTTCATTGAGGTGAACACAACGATTGCAACGAGCTCATCAAGATGGCATTTCATAACAAGTGAAAACACATCATATGAACATGGCACTTTGCAATGATGATAACAAGGCAACAATAAATCTACCATGCAACCTATCACAAGCATCACGTAGTTCGTGGCAAGACGAACACGTGGACATGTCATTTGCATCATTTGGACAAACGAGCTAAAAGATATCACATGGCAAAGGTGGCATGAAAATAACACATAGCAGCAGTTTATAACATGATGCACTCTTGCAACAGCAAAACAAGTGCCTAGATGATCTCTAACATGCATGACTACAACAGATAAAACGTAGAGCACATCTCCACGAACGTCTAGACATATTACACGCGCAAAACGGAGCATCAGGCAAAAAGTTAGAGCAGATCAAACTTTGCATTACAGAACAGAAAAACAGAGACTTAGTAGATCTAGGGTTCAACCTTCTCACAGATCAGATCTGAGGACAAGAAGATGGGCCCGGCGAGCGGAGGATCTGGCCCAGGGCGGTGAGGCAGAGGCGGCCCGGCGATGAGGAAGGCGCGGCCCGGCGGCGCGGCCTGTCGCCGGCTGGCGCGGGAGCCCGCCTGGCTGGCGCTGGCCCAGGTGGCCCGTGGCGCGCACAGCCCGGCTGGGCGGGAGGCGGCGGCTTGGTACGTGCAAGGGAGCCCGCGGGGCGGCGGCCCAAGCTGGCGACGAGAGGAGGCCCGAAGGGGCGCGGTGGAGAAGCCTGGCGCGGGGCGGTTGATGACTGGGCCGCACGAGAGATGCGGGCCGCGGGGAAGTGGTCCCCCGGCGCGCTGGACGAGCGCTGGAGCGGCCCGGGGATGTGGGGACCCGAAGCGGTGATGCGGGACGACGGATCTGGCGCGGTCGCTCGGGCGAGGGCCCAGCCGAGCGGCTGTTGCGGCGATGCGGCTGGCGCGTTGACTGGCACTTAGCGAGGGGGCGGCGAGGCTTCGAGCCAGCAGATTTTTGCGGCGGCGGTCGGCTCGATCCCAGGGATCCTCTCGGGATCCGGGAAGAAAACTTGGGGATTGGATCTGAGAAGGGAAAAAAGGGAAAAAAATAGAGGTGTAGATGGGGAAGGAAACTAGAGATGCTAAAATAGACTAGGTCTATATATAGCAGTTTTTAGGGTTAGGAGGGAGTTTAGGGGCGCTAGGAGCCCTCCGATCGCGATCCGACGGATCCGATTGTGGGGATAGATTTAAAAGGCCTAGACGGAGATAAAAGAAAGCAGTAGGGGTGTTTCCGGGACACGAAGCGAAGGCACTTCGGACCCACACGGACAACGGATGGAAAAGTCAACGGAGCCCAACGAGATGAGATTTGAGAGGCGGGTTGCACACAACAAAACAACAACACACACAACAACCTCGCGGCACACCGGTAACGTAAAACGCCCGAACAACAAAGTAGGCCTACGGGACGTCACGGACACGTGAGGGAGCTCTAGAACGCGAAACGGACAACGGGAAGGGACACGCGGAACCGGATGCAACCGACAACACAAATGCAATGCGATGCACATGTCTACATGATATGAATGAATGCCACACACTCACACAACAAAACGACGAAAAACCCGAAAGACAAGAACCCGGAATGGAAATAGACGAAGCCGGAGATATATTATATACCCAAAAGGGAAAGTATTACATCCGGGGCATTACATAGATGCAGATGGATTTCGGTCTACTTGCCTTGGCATACCGCCCATGCTTTTCAGCCTCTACCTTTCTTTGCAGCATAGTTAGCATTGGTTTGCGCACATAATCCTGTCAATTGCCCAGCTGTAATTCGTTTACCTCGCTTAGCTGTTTTATCGTCTTTTGGGAGAGAGACATCACTAGTGAACATCATGGGACCCCGGTCCATATTACCATCACTGATCACACCCGCTATTTACTTCCTGTTCTTATTTACTAGTTGCAGTCATACCTATCACTATTATCTCTTGCGTTTGATCCTTTGTAAACGACAAGGCCGGAGGGATTGACAACCTCTCTGTACTCGTTGGGAGCTAAGTTATTTGTATCTGTGTGCAGGTCCTGTCAAGCAAAAGTCTCTGGCGCTATTGACACCTTCTTGTCGACCCTCGGAGTCTCACGGGATTCGATCCTTGGTATCTTTGCCAAGGGAAAACTACCGCTACGCTACATCTCAAACCTTCCACTTGGGGTAACCAACGAGGGGCGAGAAGCCATCAGTGGCAAGCGTTGAACTTCGAAGACGCAGAATTTGGGAACGATCTAAGGAACATCATGCTGGGCGCGAGCACCGATGGAGTCAATCCGTTTGGCAGCCAGAGAAGCACACATAGCACCTGGACTGTGTTTGTGTGGATGTACAACCTTCCCCCTGGTTGTGCATGAAGAGGAAGTTGATACGTCCAAAACGTATCTATAATTTCTGCTTGCTTCATGCCTCTTTTGTGTGATATTGCTATGATATTTATGCACTTCCATACACTTTTGATCATATTTGGACTAACCTATTAACTCAGTGCACCCCAGTGTCAGTTTCTCTTTTCTGCTGTTTTTGTATTTCAGGTTTTCCCATTACGTAAATTGCCAGAAAAATTCCGGGAAAATATATATAAAAAAATCAGCGTTCCGGAAGCTTCCATGCGGCCAAAGTAGGGCCGGAGGGGGCCACAGGGGCTCCAGGCGCCCAGAGGGCGCGGCCCCCTCCTGGCCGCGGCGCCAGGCCGCCTGGGCCCCCCTTAGCTCCCCTGGCGACCCCCTTTGGCATATATTTAACACCCGTCGCGGAAACCCTGATTCCGGACCCTTTTTCTCCAGAAGCAATTCCGATCTCCGCCGCCATCGCCACCAAGTTTCGGGGGACCAGAATTCCTGTGCCGGCACCCTGCCGGGACGGGGAAGTGCCCCCGGATTCATCTCCATCGACGTTGCTTCCTCCCTCCATGATGCGGGAGTAGTTCCTCCTCGGGGCTGAGGTTTTCTACCAGTAGCTATGTGGTCAATTCTCTCTCCCATGATGTGATCTTCGTTGTGATCATAGGCTATGTTAATCTAGGGTGATCCCATGATATTTCCCCTTCCTCTATGTATTGGATTGATGTACTCACTTGTCTTTATCTAGTATAATCTCCGAGACCAAGGTGACAACGGTCTATTGGAAATAGATTAGAAGAATATTTTCATGAGTGATTTCCTCTTTTGTGTGTGGATTGAAGATTGAGAGTCTGTTGGTGCTTGTCTTTGACTATCCTTGAGATATGTTGTGGTGATTGTGGTACTCTCTTTGGATGGCCGCGGTGACATTGGGAAATCCATAGGTTGAGAACTACGAACTTTGAGGTGTGCTTTTGTAGCCCTACATAATTCTCGTCCTCTCTTGACCACAAAGGAATGACCTCCGAGTGCGTCCCCCTTGCATGTTTTATGGGAAATATCATGTGATTCCATTATGTTAATGTTGTTGGGAGTTGCCACTAGTGAAAGTATGAAGCCTAGGCCCTGTTTCCACCATTGCAATACCATTTGTGCTCACGTTTACCACTTGTTTGCTTGCTGCACTTTTTATTACAGATTTATATTATTTTGCTTTGTCACTCTTATCATCCATATTTTACCATCTCTTCGCCGAACTAGTGCACCTATACATCTGACAAGTGTATTAGGTGTGTTGGGGACACAGGAGACTTCTTGTATCTTGATTGCAGGGTTGCTTGAAAGGGGTACGTTCAACCTCCACTTCCCTGAGTTCGATAAACCTTAGGTCATCCACTTGAGGGAAATTGCTGCTATCCTACAAACCTCTGCTCTTGGAGGCCCAACACTGTCTACAAGAATAGAAGCGTGTAGTAGACATCAAGCTATTTTTGGCGCCGTTGCCGGGGAAGTGAGGTAAGTGAAGGTACCTTCTCTAGATCTTGCAATTAAATCTTTTTGTTTCTTGTTTTTATTTTCACTAGTTATGATTATGGAAAACCGCACTCTTAGTTCGCTGCTTGGGGAAGGCCGCTTTACCACACCCGTGGTAGAGAAGTCTCCTCCACCTACTGAATGTATCCCGTTCCAAATACCACTTGGGATAATTGAAATAATTTTGAATGATTGCTATGATGGGACGGTCAATCCTAGTATTCATTTGTTGAAACTTACAGAACTTTGTGAGTTGTTTAAGATTTCAGGTTTGACAAGAGATGGAGTCATGAGGAAATTATTTGCCTTGTCACTGAAAGGAAAAGCATTGGAATGGTATAGGCTACTAGATGACTCTCACCTGCTGGATTGGGAAGAGATCCAGTCTCTCTTTTACTCCAAGTTTTATCCTCTTCATGAAGTCCATGAGAATAGGAATTATGTTTATAATTTCTATCCTCATGACGGAGAGAGCATAGCTCAAGCTTGGGGGAGACTGAAAACGTTAATGCTAAAATGTCCTAACCATGGGCTCCCCAAAGATATGATTATTACTAATTTCTATGCGAGGCTCTCTCGACAGGATAAAGATTTGCTCGATGCTTCCTCTATGGGTTCTTTCACAAACGAAAAGATTGATGCTAAATGGGAACTCCTTGAAAGAATTCAACGCAACACTGAAGATTGGGAGATCGACAAAGGTAAAGAGTCAGGTATAATTTATGAGTATGATTGCATTAAGTCATTTGTTGAAACTACAAGTTCTAATAAGTTTAGTGCTAAGTTTGGGCTTGATTCTCAACTCCTTGTTGATTTCCTCAAATCTTTTGCTTCACATCTTAATATGCCTAAGGAGGATTGGATCAAGCATCATGAACCTTTTAAAGAGATTTGCAAAGAAAATGAAATTGTTCATGATGATTGCAACATGCATGATCCAATTCCTAAAAATGAAGTTTTATATAAACATGTTAATTTTTGTGGAGTGGATAGACCTTGTGAAAGGCCTATGATTGAAGAAGAGAAGTATTGTAAGCAACATAACCATGAAAGAACAATCACTTGGGTCAGAGATTTAAATGAAATTGCTAGAGAATTGTGTGACCTTTATCCTTTTACTTGTGAACTTTGCTGTATAGAGGGTCACTTTAATTTTCAATGCATGCACTTTCAAAACATAACTGTTAACCAGTTGTGTGATAATATGATCACCTCTGATCTTTATGATGAGCTTATGTTATTTTTGATGTGTGAAGAGTTATCAGAAAAGACTTCTTGGCTAGATGTTAATGCCATAGGAATAAAAAACACTTTGCAAAATTGCCATCTCTATTGTGTTGTTAATTGCCATGAAAATGATTACATAAGTAAGATTAGAAAGGAGGGAACTTTAACAAAGTATAAAAATGTCTCTTATATTTCTGCTAATAAAAAGGAGAGTTTCTCCCAAGTTTCCCCTATTGTTTCTAATGATAAACCAGGATATGTGGAGAAGCTTCATCTCCAACCACTCCCTCCTAAGATGAAGAAGAAGAAAAAGAAGAGGAGGAGGAAGAGGAGCAAGAAGGAAGAATAATGGGTATCAACCTGGCCTGAGCATATTCCTCCCATCAACTTTTATCCTAACGGTTGTAAGTTTAAAGAAGAAGGTGAAGTTTATTGCCTTAATTATCATCTTGATGATACGTCCGTAGGTACTATTGAAGATGATTTTGATTATGATATGCATGTTACTTATTGTGATTGGGAAAATGATGATAATGCTACTTATGATCTTGAAAATCTTTTTGGTACCAACTCTGAAAGTGATGATATGGAAAGCTCTAAGCTTGGGGATGATAGGATTGCAAATCCTTTACCCACTAGTGATGTGATAATTGATAATTCTTTTGCTAGTAAGAATAAAGACAACATGTTTACAAATATAGTTGCTAGCAATGATAATGCTCTTCTCTACTATGATGATGTTATAACTCCAATCTATAGTGATTATAAAGGTACCTATGACATAAGGATAAATTATCCTTATGAAACTTGTCATAATCATGGAGGGAACTACTCCCTTGTTGAACACCATCTTCCAAATACACAATTAATCTATAGTGTTCAAGTTGTTTATGATAATCCTACTCCCACTATTACCAATGAGAAAGATTATACTTATGTGGAGAGTAAGAGTACCTTTTTGCATGTGGATCATGGTAACAATGCTTTATGTGATGCTTATATTGTTGAGTTTATTCGTGATCCCACTGAAAATTATTATGAGAAGGGAACATATGCTTATAGATATTTCAATAATGTCAAGTTCCCTCTCTTTATGTTGAAGGTTTTGAAGCTGCACTTGTTTTGTCTTCCTATGCTTATTGCTTTGTGCTTAAATGAATTATTCTATTGCAATATTCCTATGCATAGGAAGCATGTTAGGCTTAAATGTGTTTGATATTTGCTTCTTGAGGCTCTCTTTTGTTCTTCAACTCTTATTCCTACGAGAGCATCATTAAAGTCTTAAGCCTATCTTTATGGCTATAAAGAAAGAGCTCTAGGGAGACAACCCTTATTATCTTTGCTTTCAGTTTGTTCTTTCAGTTTTTAGTGGTCTTGATGTTTGTTACTACTGTAGCAACATCATTGTATCTTTATTTTTCAGCTTTGTGCCAAGTTTAGCCTCCGATTGCAAGAAAGTTCAAAAGTTGTGACGTGCTGTCCAGGAAACAGATTCTGTCCTTGGACAGAAAAATTCGAATAAAATCACCAGATCATCTTTTTGATCTGAATTGTTTTGACAGCGTGCTCTATACAATTGGCTTTCGGGCGTCTGTTCTGAGTTTTTTGATTTGAGTTGCAGAAGTGCCCCGAAAAAATTAGTTACTACGTGCTGGTCTGTTTTTCACAAATTCTGTCCTGTTTTGCCTTTTCTTCGTTTTGCAAACCTTGAGCTTGCTTTTTCTTCGCAAAAACCTTTTGGCAATCTTGAGAAACAGTAGACCTTCAAGATTATCCTTATTTCCAGCAAGGAAAAATTATTTTATTATGGGTACTAACCTCGCTAATCAGATTATGATGAGTTATGTATGAAGGGAGTTTTCAAGTGTGCGAGGGAAGATGATAAAAAGATTCAGGAGTGTCAAATGCTCAAGCTTGGGGATGCCCCCGTGCACCCCCAAGAAATATTCAAGAAGACTCAAGCGTCTAAGCTTGGGGATGCCCCCGTGCATCCCCTTCTCCATCAACAATTATCAGTTCGTCTTTCGTTCCACTATATTTTAATCACTTCATGTGTTATGTGCTATGCTTGGAGCGTCTTGCTTTTAGTTTCCTTTTTAGTTTTCTTTAGCTTTGCTTCCTGTTCATAACAAGTTGGAACCCATCTTTCTTTGTGTGGGAGATAAACACGCTCTACTTCAACCTAGAACATAACATGGGATTTTCATGTTTATCTTTGCTGTGTATGTTCTTTGTCTTTCAATAGCTACTGTCATGTTCAGCTCTTAGTTTTCATGCTTTACTTTTTAAAGAGCTATTGTTTAGTTGGTCGCTGGAACTCTCTTGAGTTATCATGCTTATCTTGTTAAGAGAGTTGGCTTCTGTTGCACTGGTTGATATGTCTATGATAAAAATGCTATGTGCATAATGGTGCTTAGTAGTTCATGTTTTCTTATGGTTAGTCTCAAATAGCTGGGGGGGTTCTTAATGTGTTATTGAAGTACCAACATGATTTGTTTGCCTATGATGTGGTATGGTTTAGTGATATCTTCCTCCAAGAATTTATTTTGATTGACTTGGCATATGCTCACGCATATTTAAGACTGTAAAGAAAGTCTATCAAGCCTTGATGATCTCTAATTTCTGAGTAGCGATATAACTTCCATGCCCGATTCAATGTTGCTTTGTCGCTCTGCATGATTATGGCCGTCATTGCTCTCTTAGTTGGTCGCTCCTAGTCTTTTGCTAACCTTCGCCTGTAATAAGCGGACTGACTGCTTGTGCATCCAAAATCCTTTAAACCAGTTATGCCATATGAGTCCACCATACCTTCCTATACATGGTATTTACTTGCCATTCCTAACGAAGACTTTCGTGTACCATCTCGAAATTAATCAAAAGCATTTCTCTTTTGTGCCTCTGTTTTAGCTCATGAGGAAGTAGTAGTTAATTCATGATCTTTTTAAGTTGGACAAGCTTCACCCCGGGATTGCATGTCTAATGTGCAAACCCCTAATACGAGAAGGAACTGGCAAAGAGTGTGCCCGGCTCATTAAAAAAATATACAACAAACAAACCCTCCTTCACGCTTTGTTCATGAGAAATCGGAAAACTTTGGCAGTGATAAACAAAGGAGATTAAGGGGATGTGATCGTCCTCGTACGGGAGCCGTTCCTCGAAACTTGTCCAGCTCGAGAAGTAATTGAGTTATCTACTAGCATTCGTTGACGAAATATGCATATCCCAAAAATAATTTTTACCTTTGTTTTTAAAAACCAAGAGCTCTGGTACATGTTTAGTTTTTGTTTCCGACCACGGGTTTTCAACCTTGCCAACAAAAGCCACGGTTCGAGAGTCTCCACCTTCTTTCTTTAAAGCACCAACTATTGAGAGCATGATTGTCATTCTGAGTGTAATGTGCATTGTCCCAAAGTACCATTGTCTTCTGCATGACTATGATATCGTTTATTCTGAAATCATTGTATCTAGTCATCACTTAAACTTTGGAGATGCCCCTGCATTTATGTTTTGCTTCACTAAAGGGGGCAAGCGAGGTACCACTTTGTCATGTTTGCACACCATGCTCACTACAAATCTATTGGGTGTTTTCAGTATCATATTGTAAAACTTCCAGTTCTTTGTGATATTCTCATGAGGCAACTTAATTACTAAAAGATTCATTATCTCAGTAAGCATTTGTCATGTGACTGTGAAAAGTTCTTATATGGTTAATAGCATGTCACCACAGAAATTATGCTTGTTATCATTTACCTACTCGAGGACGAGCAGGAATTAAGCTTGGGGATGTTGATACGTCCAAAACGTATCTATAATTTCTGCTTGCTCCATGCCTCTTTTGTGTGATATAGCTATGATATTTATGCACTTCCATACACTTTTGATCATATTTGGACTAACCTATTAACTCAGTGCACCCCAGTGCCAGTTTCTGTTTTCTGCTGTATTTGTATTTCAGGTTTTCCCATTACGTAAATTGCCAGAAAAATTCCGGGAAAGATATAAAAAAAAATCAGCGTTCCGGAAGCTTCCATGCGGCCAAAGTAGGGCCGGAGGGGGGCCACAGGGGCTCCAGGCGACCAGAGGGCGCGGCCCCCCTCCTGGCCGCGGCGCCAGGCCGCCTGGGCGCCCCTTAGCTCCCCTGGCGACCCCCTTTGGCATATATTTAACACCCGTCGCGGAAACCCTGATTCCGGACCCTTTTTCTCCAGAAGCAATTCCGATCTCCGCCGCCATCGCCACCAAGTTTCGGGGGACCAGAATTCCTGTGCCGGCACCCTGCCGGGACGGGGAAGTGCCCCCGGATTCATCTCCGTCGACGTTGCTTCCTCCCTCCATGATGCGGGAGTAGTTCCTCCTCGGGGCTGAGGTTTTCTACCAGTAGCTATGTGGTCAATTCTCTCTCCCATGATGTGATCTTCGTTGTGATCATAGGCTATGTTAATCTAGGGTGATCCCATGATATTTCCCCTTCCTCTATGTATTGGATTGATGTACTCACTTGTCTTTATCTAGTATAATCTCCGAGACCAAGGTGACAGCGGTCTATTGGAAATAGATTAGAAGAATATTTTCATGAGTGATTTCCTCTTTTGTGTGTGGATTGAAGATTGAGAGTCTCTTGGTGCTTGTCTTTGACTATCCTTGAGATATGTTGTGGTGATTGTGGTACTCTCTTTGGATGGCCGCGGTGGCATTGGGAAATCCATAGGTTGAGAACTACGAACTTTGAGGTGTGCTTTTGTAGCCCTACATAATTCTCGTCCTCTCTTGACCACAAAGGAATGACCTCCGAGTGCGTCCCCCTTGCATGTTTTATGGGAAATATCATGTGATTCGATTATGTTAATGTTGTTGGGAGTTGCCACTAGTGAAAGTATGAAGCCTAGGCCTTGTTTCCACCATTGCAATACCATTTGTGCTCACGTTTACCACTTGTTTGCTTGCTGCACTTTTTATTACAGATTTATATTACTTTGCTTTGCCACTCTTATCATCCATATTTTACCATCTCTTCGCCGAACTAGTGCACCTATACATCTGACAAGTGTATTAGGTGTGTTGGGGACACAAGAGACTTCTTGTATCTTGATTGCAGGGTTGCTTGAAAGGGGTACGTTCAACCTCCACTTCCCTGAGTTCGATAAACCTTAGGTCATCCACTTGAGGGAAATTGCTGCTGTCCTACAAACCTCTGCTCTTGGAGGCCCAACACTGTCTACAAGAATAGAAGCGTGTAGTAGACATCAGAAGTACATTCACATGAGTATGCTAATTGAGGGACCGAAACAACCAGTGAACGACATCAATCTGTATCTGGGGCTGCTGAAAGAGGAGCTAGACACGCTGTGGAAAACGCCAGCCAATACGTGGGACGCCGCAGAGAAAGAATATTTCCCTATGAGAGCCGCACTGCTCATGACGGTGCACGACTATCTCGGTTACGGATATGTCGTGGGGCAGGTGGTCCACGGATTTTCTGGATGCGTCAGGTGCATGGATGACACAACGTATCGCCAGCTAGATAGAGATCCCGGGTCTTCGAAAACCGTGTTCATGGGACATCGAAGGTGGCTTCGCGACGATGACCTGTGGAGAAAATGCAAGGATCTGTTCGATGGTGAAACCGAACCCCGAAGACACCTGCGTACGAGGAGTGGCAAGGAAATAGACGAGCTCTTGAAAAATTGGAAAGATTGCCCACTGCCGGGAAAGAAGCAAAAGGCGCCAGAGCTGGGAAAGAAGCGAAAGGCGCCAGAGCCGCTGCTGAAGGTATGGAAAACGAGGTCTGTTTTCTGGGACTTGCCGTACTGGAAGATCCACCATGTGCCTCACAGCCTTGATATCATGCATATCACGAAGAACGTGTGCGAGAGTCTGGTTGGTACCCTGCTCAACATGCCAGAGAGGACCAAAGATTGGCCGAAAGCAAGGGCAGACTTGAAATCAATGGGCACCAGGGAGGAGCTTCACGCTAGTGATGATGATGATGAGGCGAAGCAGGACACAGAAAGTCGTCGCAAAGGCAAAAAGGCCAAGAATACCGGAAATGACTACCCTCCCGCGTGCTTCACTCTAAGCCATGAGGAGATCGAGCAGTTTTTCACGTGCCTCGTAGGAGTAAAACTTCCTTACGGTTACGCGGGGAAGATAAGCAGATACCTAGACCCAGCGAAGAAGAAGTTCGGCGGGATGAAGTCTCACGACTTTCACGTGCTGATGACACAGATACTTCCAGTTGCAATCCATGCGATCATGGATGCGCACGTCCGTGAACGCTATTTGGCCATGCAACTTTTTCGACGTCATCTCTCGGAAGTCGGTTGGCGTGAGGCAACTCAGAAGGCTACAGGAAGAGATCGTGGTGATACTATGCGAGCTTGAGATGTATTTCCGGCCCGCATTCTTCGACATTATGGTGCATCTGCTGGTCCATATCATGGAGGATATCATCCAACTCGGGCCGACGTTCCTGCACAGCATGATGCCGTTCGAAAGGATGAATGGTGTCATCAAAGGATACGTTCGCAACATGTCACGTCCAGAGGGAAGCATAGCCAGGGGCTTTCTGACCGAAGAGTGCATCTCCTACAACACGAATTATCTAGGCATCGAGAACCCCGTTGGTCTGCCCGTCAACAGGCACCTCGGCAGGCTCGCTGGATGGGGTCATCGTGAGGGTGGCCGCGAAATGCATGTCGACTTCGAGGGTCGACTCGCCGACTTTGAAAGAGCAAACCTAGTCGCGCTACAACACATAGACGTGGTCGATCCTTGGGTGGTAGAGCACAAAACCTTTATTGAGAAGACGTACAATGACCAAGGCCAACAGAGGACGGACGGAGATATAATCAAAGAGCACAACTCATGTTTCACGCGTTGGTTCAAGCAGAAGCTTCTGTCATACCCTTTACATGAGGATTCTTCCGCGGAAGAACAACTCATATTCGCCTTGTCACAGGGCGCCGAGCACAACCTGATGACCTATGAAGCGTACGATATCAACGGCTACACATTCTACACCGAGGACAAGGACATGAAGAGCGATGGTTATCAGAACTCCGGGGTAACGATGGAATCCTACACCGGTAACGACAAGGACAGATACTACGGAAGGATCAAGGAGATCTGGGAGCTGAGCTACGTTGGAGAGAAGGTTCCGATGTTCCGTGTCAGATGGGCCAAGAGCGTCCTAAAAGAAGACCGGTATTTCACCACCATGGTTATACCCGAAGCCAAATCCAAGACCGCGGGCGCAAACGTCACCGCGAAAAATGAGCCATGGGTACTGGCTTCCCAAGTTGACCAATGCTTCTTCATTACCGACCCGTCAAAGCCCAGTCGTGTTGTCGTGAGGAGAGGCAAAAGGAAGATCATCGGAATGGATGGAGTAGCCAATGAGCAAGACTTCGACAAGTACGGCGACCCGAAGATCGAACATGACGACGATGATGAAGTAGCAGCATACACCACAAGAAGAAGCAGGACCACCCTACCTAAAGGACGTCCGTTCCACAGAAGAACTCCATTTGCGAAAAAGAAGGGCAAGAAGATTGTGAACAGATAGCTAGCTAAGATCGATTGTATTTAAATCGTAGCCTTCATTTCTCGATTGTATTTCATGGGCACTTTTTGAACTCTTGAATGTTTTTAAATTTCATG
>LR738713.1:488986950-488998566 GCA_902687465.1 Secale cereale | reverse complement strand
GCCGCCACCGGCCCATCAAGGAAGAGGCCGCCGCCCCATCAAGGAAGGAGGAAGAGGCCGCGGGTCCGCCTCCTCCACACGCGCCCCCGAAGCAGCAGGTCGTCGACCCTCTCCTCAACATCCTTTCCGTGGACTTCACTGCCTCCAATACTTCATTTGACAGGTGAGATGTTGCAACTTTTGTCCCCTTTTTTGTTCTGAATGTGTCCTCCATGTTGCAATTTTTGTGCCCTTTTTTGTTCTGAATGTGCCCTCCTGTACTTCAGCACAGAACTATTCCGGCAGTTAGAACAAATCAACAATTTGTAATTGCTTTGATATGAGAACAACGAAAAAACCATGAACCAGACAGGTTGGAAGGTTGTTTGGTTGTCTAAAAACAATCACTACTACTTTTAGTGGCCCTTTAGTTCAAAGGACAGGTATTGTTGGTGATTAACAAGTGCATAACGTAATTAAATTCGTTGACACCTAACTGTTTAGTTGAGCTTTGGAGGTCATTTTAATTTGAGATGAAACAAAGCTAATTATTTTAAGTGTTTGTTTGTTTAGTTGATGCACCTACTACCATCTTTGTCTGTGTTTTGTGAAATACCATATGTGGACAGAATAGGTGCTATGCTTTCATGATATAGATGATGGCATTCTTACTACTATTTTGGTTATTGTATTTTCTGAAATGACATGTTCCAGTTAATTATATTCTGTTGTGTGATGGCATTCCTTCTTTGTGTTGTATTTCTTGTTGCCTGTACTAGATACGGACGATATGCGTTTTGTTATTATTATTTTTCCTTAATAGAAGTATTATTTCTTTCTCATGTTAGGTAATCTTAGTGAAATTGGTCAAGAATGACTACAAGTTGGGGCATTTTTCATTTTGGAGTACACATCTGGGAAACATTCCTCTTCAAGATTAAAATTGTTGGCAAAGCAAACCCACCTCTCTTGGGCGGGGTGTCGCAGGACTGGGGAGCCGGCCCTCTAGGCGTGCACCGTGGATAGAAATCATTCTGCTTGGGCTGCCTTCTAGAACTATACTAGTGAACAAAAGAGAATCGTGTATCAGAGATCTCATCCCTGACCAAATAGTACTACTTATATTCGGCAGCAGCACAAACATCTGCATTATACTAGTAGCGTATGATATGAATATATGAAGCTTCTGTCTACAGCATTGGCACGCTATTAATTAAACTCTATAAAAATGCACGCACGCATCTAAAAAATCTGATGCAGTGATCAAGTTTTAATGTAAATTGTATTTATCGATGGTCTACTGTCACGTATAGCTTTTGCTCATGAAGAAACTTGCATCGAGTTATATCGTGGTCTTTTGGAGGTATTTTGATGTGGACTTGTGCTGTCTTGGTGTTAAAAGCCTAAAACTGTGGGTTCATTTTGCATAGTAAAAATGGAAGAACTGCTAACTGCTCGCAAGGATTCTTTTTAAACATAAATATGGTGTTCGCAAGGATTCTATACAACTCTGCATTACATGATTTAAAACGTGGTTGCTTATATGAAGAAGATTTTGGTCAATAAAAAAAAGAACAGTCATAATTGTCAATGCGTTGGGTTTTGTTTTGTTTTATTAGATGATCAATTAATCTTTAGTTGCATCTAAAAAAAGAACTTTAGTTTGACACAGTGTCATCGGGTTGCAACTAAACATGACAAGAAAGAAGAAATTGTTGTTCAAGGTGTTAATGATCTTCTGTGAGTTTTGTATATTAACAGATTTGCTTGTTAAAATCTTGTTAAATTTCTTTGTGACAGTTACAGTTTAGCACATTTCCAAATATATTCTCTTGATTGAAAAGCATACAAAAAAACTTGCTAAGATATTTGGCTCTCTGTGCATTTTTTAGCAGTCTTGTGCAACTGTCTGAAAGATTGTATCACCTGAAAAGGATATTTAGCTCTCTATGCATTTATTTATTGCAGATTTGCTCATAGTGCATTTCTTCTATCATAAATGTATAACTCAGAAATGTTTTTTTGCACTGGAGGAGGTGAAAGCACAACCATATACAATACTTACTAAGATGGCAAGGCTGGTGCAACTCTGTATAAGTTTCACACTTGTACAGTTGTACTTGCATCTAAAAGATTTTTTGCCACTTATATCCTAGTTGTCTCCTAAAGATTTGTACTGTACTACATCCTCCTAGTTGTCTCCGACTATCATGTCGTGATGATTTTGCAGGTACCCCCAGAGGCCCTTGAGTTTGCTGGAATGTCGATTAACTTCCGTTCCGGCAAATTCGGGTACTCCATATGTCATATTTTCAGCAAAGGTCATGCTGAAATTTTCCGTGAATTTTAGCATGACTTTGCTAAAAATAGGACATATGGGGTACTTGTGACTAATGCATGGGCCGGGGTATCTTAGTACTTAATTAAGTAGGATCAACTGCCACTTTATTCTTGCTGCATTAAACCATAGGCGGCAATAGAGCCAAGTGATTAGGCCCAACTTAGAATTCTCCTTCCGAGCTTAGCTTTTAGGATGCCTCGGTGTCGACAAACCATAAATTATAAAACCTTGGCTTTTAGGGTGCCTCGGTGTCGATAAAAACCCTAAATGATGAAAGCTTAGGCTTTTAGGGTGCCTCGGCGTCGAAAAACCCTAAATGATAAAAGCTTAGCTTTTATGATGCCTCGGTGTCGACAAACCCTAAATGATGAGACCATGATCTTGTTCCTTGACAATAACCAACTTTTTGACCAAACTTTTTTCTTATTTAGAGAGAAACATGGCCCACAACGATGAGGCCGGCGGTTCGGGCGGCAAGGCATTCTGGGAGCTGTCCCAGGAGATGGAGGAACAACCTCACTTCTATGAGGACGCCGCGAAAGACACCGATCCTGACACCACTGATGGTGCCGCCGAGGATGACCCCACTGATGGTGCCATCGGGGATGACACCACTGATGGTGCCGCCGAGGATGCCACCACTGATGATGGCGGCGCACGCACAGATGGCAGCCAACCGAAGAGGCAACGGAAGGACCGGCGCCCGACCATGCTCCGCACCGTCAAGGAGGAATTTACTGAAGTGGACTCCGACGGGAATCCAAGGGCGCCCAAACAAATAGTCAAGGGGTACTCGCTTTAGCTTGGGTGCATTCTCCGGAGCACCGTCTCGATCAACACCGAGAACCTAAGGCATAAGGACCGAGGGAATTTGCGCAACCTCCTCTTCACGAAACTGCATGAACGATACAAGTTCCCCACTGAATTTGAAAACACATGCCTCACAGGGAATAAAGTGAACAATGCCGCCCTCACGAGGATGAGCACGGCCCTGTCTACTTGGAGAAGCTCGGTGAAGAGAATGATTGACAAAGGTTGTAGTTATGAGAAGATCAAGGAGAAAAATCCTTCGATCACCGAAGATGACTACAACGAGTTCAAGATCAAGTGCGAGAGCACCGCAACCTCTGAATCAAGTCAGTGGGGGAAAGAAATGCGGGAGTTGAACATAGGGGAACACACACTCGGTCCCGACGGTTACAGAGTGGCGGAGCCTATATGGGACAAGGAGGACGCGGAGCGTGCCGAGCAAGGCCTACCACCCCTCTTCGATAAATACAGTGACAAGCAGACCAGGAACTTTGTCCCGGCCCGGTACAAGAAGGACCCGAAAACAAAGGAGCTTACCACGGATCCAAAGACCAGGGCGCTTGAGCTTGTTCTTGGAAGGAATACACCCCCGCGTAATTAGCTCCATATGGTTGCATTCTAATTAATGAAGCCAAATTTCTAAATGGTTCGCATTCCTTCCGCAGGCAACTGAAAGCAGTAGCGCGGGGTCGACTCAGAGCACCCCTTGGGACACCACTCTAAATAGGGCGTTGAATGTAATAAAAAAAGGATAAGCTCAGTAAGCCGTCGTCAGCTGGTCATGTGGCCGTGATGGGCCTCGAACCCCTCGTTGGTTACCCCAAGTGGAAGGTGTAAGATGCAGTAAGTAGAAGTGTTTTCCCCTAGCAAAGATGCCAAGGATCGAATCCCCAGAGACTCTTAGGTTCAACAGGTAGGTGTCAACTGCTAACGGCGCAATTAGCAATCAACGTGGACCTACACACAGATACAAATAACTTTGCTCCCAACGAGTACAGAGAGGTTGTCAATCTCTCCGGCCTTGTAGTTCACAAAGGGTTAAAAGCAATATGATAGTAGTGATAGATAGTGTTTTGCAATAGTAAATAAAATAGCGGAAAGTAAATAGTGGATGTGATCAATGATGGTAATATGGACCGGAGTCTCATGATGTTCACTAGTGATGTCTCTCTCCCAAAAGACGATAAAACAGCTATGTGAGGTAAACAAATTATAGCTGGGCAATTGACAGGACCACGAACGCAAACCAATGCTGACTACATTGCAAGAAAGGTTGAGGTTCAAAGCATGGGCGGTACGCCAAAGTAAGTAGACCGAAATCCATCAATATATACTACTAATCATCCACCTTGAGATATCTATCCAGAACATCTCGCTGGTATTAAGTTGCGAGTCCCACCCATAGTGTAAACTCAATGCAACAGACAACTGCATTAAAAGAACTTTGCGTAAAGTAAACAATCCTTGCACCCGCGGGCACAAGCACCGTTGTTTTCCCCCTTGTGGCAATAGCACGTCCCCTAGACTCATGTTTCTGTCACTCAAGCTAGTCATCGAGGGGCATGAACCCACAATCGAGCATAATGTTCCCTCTTGGAGTCACTACCTATTACTCGGCCAAAGCAATAAATAACAGCGGAGAACATGCAAGAATTACTTATGAACTAAAATATAAAAGAGGTGAATCAAATATATTACTCAAGATCAATCTGAACATAATCTCATAATCCATCGGATCCCAGCAAACTCAACATAGCAACAACATAAGGATTACATAGGTGCCTCGATCATGTAGGGCAGCTCACGAGGACTAATTAGTGAAGCACAAGAACGGGAGGAGAACATCACATAGCTACTGGTCATGGACTCATGGTCCAAGGGAGACTACTCACGAGTCATCCGGGGGGCGTCCATGGTGGTGGAGAAGCTCCCGGTGGTGATCCTCCCCTCCGGCAGGGTGCCGGGAAGAGTTCTCCTGGTGCTCCCGATCTTGGAAGCGGCGGCGGCGGCGGAACAGAGATCGGATCGCGAAAAGAAGTCCTGTTTCGAGGGTTTCGGAGAGTCCTTTAAATATATGCCAAAGTAGGGCACCGGGGGGCTCTCGGGGGGGCGAGGCGCCCCCCGGCGCGGCCCAGGGGGGGCGCCCACAGGGCGCCTGGAGCCCCTGTGCCCCCCCCCCCAGGTTGCCCTTCGGACGCAGTGTTGTTTCCGTATCGCTGATTCTTTATATAATTTTTCTGGATTTTTCTGGGTAGTTCTCGAAACGTGAAAACCTGAAATACAAAAACAGCCGAAAACAGAAACTAGCACTGGGGTGCACTGGATTAGTAAGTTAGTCCAAATATGATCAAAAGTGTATGGAAGTGTATGAATATCATAGCAATATCACCCAAAAGTGGCATGGAGCAAGCAGAAATTATAGATACGTTTTGGACGTATCAACATCCCCAAGCTTAATTCCTGCTCGTCCTCGAGTAGGTAAATGATAACAAGAATAATTCCTGTGGTGACATGCTATTAACCATATAAGACTTTCTCATAGTCATATGACAAAAGCTTACTGAGACAATGATTCTAAAGTAATTAAGTTGTCTCAAGAGAAAATCACAAATGACTGAAAGTTTTACAACATGAAACTGAAACATCAAAAAGATTTGCAATGAACATGATGTGCAAATATGATCAAGTGATATCTAGCTTGCCCCCTTTAGTGATGCAAAACATAAGTGCAGGGGCACCTTCAAGGTTTAAGTGATGACTAGATACAATCATTTCAGAATAAACGATACCACAGTCATGCAAAAGACAATGCTACTTTGGGACAATGCACATTACACTCAGAATGACAATCATGCTCTCAGTTGTTGGTGCTTGAAGTGCTAGAGCTTTTTATTTTGAAACATGGAAGCAATTGTGTCAACGGTAGTAGTACTTCATATGTGTCATGTATAAAACATCTTATAAGTTGCAAGCCTCATGCATCGAATACTAATAGTGCTCGCTCCTTGTCCTAATTAGCTCGGATCCCCATGGGTTATCATTGCATTGCATATGTTTTAACCAAGTGTCACAAAGGGGTACCTCTATGCCACCTGCACAAAGGTCCAAGGAGAGAGATCGCATTTGATTTCTCGTTTTTGATAGATCTCAACTTGAGGACATCCATACCGGGACAACATAGAAAATAGATGATGGACTCCTCTTTAATGCATAAGCATATTCTCATGAGAGATTGAGGATTAAGGTCCAAGCTAAAACTTCCACCATGATGCATGGCTTTGGTTGGTGGCCCAATGTTCTTCTCTAACAATATGCATATTAATTCAACCCACGGCAAATCACCCTTACTTCAGACAAGACGAACATGCATAGCAACTCACATGATATTCAACAAAAGTGTGACAGTTGATGGCGTCCCCAGAAACATGGTTACCGCTCAGCAAGCAACTCATAAGAAATAAAATACATAGGCAACATATTCTTTACCACAATAGTTTTTTAGGCTACTTTCCCATGAGCTATGTATTGCATGGCGAATTTGCTTAGTGCAGGTGGTGGTTAGCAAAAGACTGGGAGCGACCAACTAAGAGAGCCATGACGGTCATAATCATGCAGAGCGACAAAGCAATATTGAATCAGGCATGGTAGTTATATCGCTACTTAGAAATAAAAGATCATCAAGGCTTGACAGACTTTCTTTACAGTCTTGAATATGCGTGAGCATACGCCAAGTCAATCAAAATAAATTCTCGAAGGAAGATATTACTAAACCATACCACATCATAGGCAAACAAACCAAGTTGGTACTCCAATGACACATTGGGAACCCCCCAGCTATTCGAGATTAACCATAAGAAAACCTGAACTACTAAGCACCATCATGAAAGTAGCATCTTTATCATAGACACATTAACCCATGCAACGGAAGCAAACTCTCTTAATAAGGTGAGCATGGTAATTAAAGAGAGTTCAGGCGACCAACTAAATAAAAGCTCTTTGAAAAGATAAGCATGAATACTAAGAGCAAAGCACGATAGTAGCTATTAAAAGACAAAGAACACACACAGCATAGATAGACATGAAAATTCTATGTAATGTTCTAGGTATAAGTGGAGCGTGTTTCTCTCCCACATAATGGAATGCTGGGTTCCGACTCGTTATGAAAAACTAAAAAGAAAACTAAAAGCAAGACGCTCCAAGCATAGCGCATAACACATGAAGTGATAAAAATATAGCGGAACGAAAGACGAACTGATAATGTTGATGGAGAAGGGGATGCACGGGGGGCATCCCCAAGCTTAGACGCTTGAGTCTCCTTGAATCTTTCTTGGGGGTGCACGGGGGCATCCCCAAGCTTGAGCGCTTGACACTCCTGAATCTTTTTATCATCTTCCCTCGCACACTTGAAAACTCCCTTCATACATAACTCATCATAATCTGATTAGAGAGGTTAGTAACCTTAATAAAATAATTATACCTTGCTGGAAATAAAGATATTCTTGAAGTTCTACTGTTTCTCAAGATTGCCAAAAGGTTTTTGCAAAGAAAAAGCAAGCTCTTGATTTGCAAAATGAAGGAAAGGCAAAACAGGACAGAATCTGTGAAAAACAAAACAGCAGGTAGTAATTGATCTGTTCGGGATACTTCTGCAACTCAAATCAAAAAACTCAGAACAGACGCACGAAAGACAATTATATAGAGAACGCTGTCGAAAACATTCAGACCAAAAAGATGATCTGGTGATTTTATACGAATTTTTCTATCCAAGGACAGAATCTGTTTCCTGGACAGCACCTCACAAATCTTGAACTTTCTAGCAATCAGAGGCTATACTTGGCACAAATATGAAAAGCAAAGATACAATGATGATGCTACAGCAGTAAACAACATCAAGACACAACAAAAGCAAAAAATTTATTCATGTGGGCTGCCTCCCAAAAGCGCTTTCTTTTATGCCTTTAAGCTAGGCATAATGCATAGATCAAGTTTTATCAAACGTAAAAGAATAACTAGCCCGTACAACGGACTCAAAAGGTAACTTGACCTTCTTACGAGGGAAGTGTTCCATCCCTTTCTTGAGAGGAAACTGAAATTTTATATTACCCTCTTTCATGTCAATGACAGCACCAACGGTGCGTAAAAAGGGACATCCCAAAATAATTGGACATGAAGGATCACATTCAATATCCATAATAGTGAAATCAACGGGCACATAATTATCATTGACAACAATAAGAACATCGTCGATCCTCCCCAAAGGTTTCTTTATGGAAGAATCAACGAGATGAACACCAAAAGAACAAGAATCATAAGGTTTCAATTTAAGCATATCATATATTCTTTTGGGCATAACAGAGGTACTAGCACCAACATCACATAATGCATAACAAGAGAAGTCATTCAAATAAATTTTTATCATAGGATCCCAACCATCTTCTAACTTTCTAGGTATGGAGGCTTCTACTCTAAGTTTCTCCTCCCTAGCTTTGATGAGAGCATTAGTGATATGCTCTGTGAAGGCAAGGTTAAGCGTGCTAGTACGGGGATCTCTAGACATCTTGTGAAGGAAATCAATAACTTCTGTAAGAGTGCAATTATCAAAATCAAGGTCACGAGCATCAAGTAAAGTGGTAGTGGTGTCTTTAAGGTTCACTTGGTTGGTAGTTGATATAGCATCACCATTAATAGGTCCATTGGGACCAGGATTACATTCGGTGCTAAGAGTGTGAACATCCTCAATAACTTGGATAGTAGCAATAGTGTGGTGGGTAGGAAGGCTCTTAATTCTTTCCTCTTCCTCCCTTTCTCTAGCCCATCTCTCTTTAAGCTTAGCCATCATCCTAATATTTTCATTAATTTGTACTTGAGTGGCATTAATAGGGATGACTTCCCTCTCCTTAAGAGGAGAAGTTTCAATTTTCAGCAATTTTAACTCATTGGCTAAGTGGTCTACCTTAAAAGAAAGATCATCTAGTTTATATAGTTTCTCTTCTACATTCTTATTAAAGGCTTTTTGGGTAGTGATGAAATCTCTAAGCATAGTCTCTAGTTCAGTATTGGAGTTCTTGGTACTAGGATAAGCATTGTTGTTCCCATAAGAGTTAGAGGGGAACGGTCTAGAATTGTTACCAAAGTTACTCCTATAAGCATTGTTGTTGAAATTGTTTCTAGAGATAAAGTTAACATCTACTTGTTCTTGAGCAATCAAAGAATTTAAAGGAACATCACGAGGATCAACAGTAGATTGCTTCGAAAGTAGAGACATGATCAAGTCAACTTTTTCATTGAGAGAGGAAATCTCCTCGACAGAGTTTACCTTCCTACCTGTTGGAGCGCGTTCGGTGTGCCATTGGGAATAGTTGGTCATCATCTCATCGAGAAGCTTTGTGGCAGCACCAAGTGTAGTTGACATAAAAGTTCCTCCCGCGGCCGAATCTAACAAGTTCCGCGAGGTAAAGTTCAAGCCTGCATAAAAAGTTTGGATAACCATCCAAGTAGTCAAACCGTGAGTAGGGCAGTTCTTGATAAGAGATTTCATACGTTCCCAAGCTTGGGCAACGTGTTCATTATCCAATTGTTTAAAATTCATGATGTTACTTCTAAGTTGGATAATTTTAGCAGGTGGATAGTATTTTCCAATAAAAGCATCTTTGCACTTGTCCCATGAATCTATGCTATTTCTAGGCAAAGACTGAAACCAAATTTTAGCTCCTCCTCTCAAAGAGAAAGGAAAAAGCTTAAGCTTAACAATATTACCATCTATTTCTTGGTACTTTTGCATATCACAAAGTTCTACAAAGTTGTTCAAGTGTAAAGCAGCATCATCTCCAGCACCGGAGAATTGTTCTCTCATGACTAAGTTCAGTAAAGCAGGTTTAATTTCATATGAAGGTGCTGAAGTGGCAGGTGTAGTGATAGGTGTGCTGATAAAGTCATCGTTGTTGTGACTAGTGAAGTCACACAACTTGGTGTTCTCGGTGGAACCCATAATAGCAAGCAAGCAAGATAACTGTTTTTGTGATTTTCGGTAAAAAGGAACTAAAGCAAAAATGATAGGTAAACTAACAAGACTAAAAAGCAAAGGTAAAAGATAGCATGCAACTCCCCTATCCTGAAGAGTGGAGTCCCCGGCAACGGCGCCAGAAAATACTCCTTGATGGGCCTCGAACCCCTCGTTGGTTACCCCAAGTGGAAGGTGTAAGATGCAGTAAGTAGAAGTGTTTTCCCCTAGCAAAGATGCCAAGGATCGAATCCCCAGAGACTCCTAGGTTCAACAGGTAGGTGTCAACTGCTAACGGCGCAATTAGCAATAAACGTGGACCTGCACACAGATACAAATAACTCTGCTCCCAACGAGTACAGAGAGGTTGTCAATCTCTCCGGCCTTGTAGTTCACAAAGGGTTAAAAGCAATATGATAGTAGTGATAGATAGTGTTTTGCAATAGTAAATAAAATAGCGGAAAGTAAATAGTGGATGTGATCAATGATGGTAATATGGACCGGAGTCTCATGATGTTCACTAGTGATGTCTCTCTCCCAAAAGACGATAAAACAGCTATGTGAGGTAAACAAATTACAGCTGGGCAATTGACAGGACCACGAACGCAAACCAATGCTGACTACATTGCAAGAAAGGTTGAGGTTCAAAGCATGGGTGGTACGCCAAAGTAAGTAGACCGAAATCCATCAATATCTACTACTAATCATCCACCTTGAGATATCTATCCAGAACATCTCGCTGGTATTAAGTTGCGAGTCCCACCCATAGTGTAAACTCAAAGCAACAGACAACTGCATTAAAAGAACTTTGCGTAAAGTAAACAATCCTTGCACCCGCGGGCACAAGCACCGTTGTTTTCCCCCTTGTGGCAGCAGCACATCCCCTAGACTCATGTTTCTGTCACTCAAGCTAGTCATCGAGGGGCATGAACCCACAATCGAGCATAACGTTCCCTCTTGGAGTCACTACCTATTACTCGGCCAAAGCAATAAATAACAACGGAGAACATGCAAGAATTACTTATGAACTAAAATATAAAAGAGGTGAATCAAATATATTACTCAAGATCAATCTGAACATAATCTCATAATCCATCGGATCCCAGCAAACTCAACATAGCAACAGCATAAGGATTACATAGGTGCCTCGATCATGTAGGGCAGCTCACGAGGACTAATTAGTGAAGCACAAGAACGGGAGGAGAACATCACATAGCTACTGGTCATGGACTCATGGTCCAAGGGAGACTACTCACGAGTCATCCAGGGGGCGTCCATGGTGGTGGAGAAGCTCCCGGTGGTGATCCTCCCCTCCGACAGGGTGCCGGGAAGAGTTCTCCTGGTGCTCCCAATCTTGGAAGCGGCGGCGGCGGCGGAACAGAGATGGGATCGCGAAAAGAAGTCCTATTTCGAGGGTTTCGGAGAGTCCTTTAAATATATGCCAAAGTAGGGCACCGGGGGGCTCTCGGGGGGCCGAGGCGCCCCC
>LR738713.1:488962702-488980120 GCA_902687465.1 Secale cereale | reverse complement strand
CCGCCGCCGCTTCCAAGATCGGGAGCACCAGGAGAACTCTTCCCGGCACCCTGCCGGAGGGGAGGATCACCATCGGGAGCCTCTCCACCACCATGGACGCCTCCCGGATGAGTTGTGAGTAGTCTCTCTTGGACCATGAGTCCATGACCAGTAGCTATGTGATGTTCTCCTCCCGTTCTTGTGCTTCACTAATTAGTCCTCGTGAGCTGCCCTACATGATCGAGGCACATATGTAATCCTTATGCTGTTGCTATGATGAGTTTGCTGGGATCCGATGGATTATGAGATTATGTTCAGATTGTGATTGAGTAATATATTTGATCTACCTCTTTTATATTTATGTTCGTAAGTAATTCTTGCATGTTCTCCGTTGTTATTTATTGCTTTGGCCAAGTAATACGTAGTGACTCCAAGAGGGAACGTTATGCTTGATTGTGGGTACATGCCCCTCGATGACTAGCTTGAGTGACAGAAACATGAGTCTAGGGGATGTGCTGTTGCCACAAGAGGGAAAACAACAGTGCTTGTGCCCGCTGGTGCAAGGATTGTTTACTTTACGCAAAGTTCTTTTAATGCAGTTGTCTGTTGCATTGAGTTTACACTATGGGTGGGGCTCGCAACTTAATACCAGCGAGATGTTCTGGATAGATATCTCAAGGTGGATGATTAGTAGTAGATATTGATGGATTTCGGTCTACTTACTTTGGCGTACCGCCCATGCTTTGAACCTCAACCTTTCTTGCAATGTAGTCAGCATTGGTTTGCGTTCGTGGTCCTGTCAATTGCCCAGCTGTAATTCGTTTACCTCACATAGCTGTTTTATCGTCTTTTGGGAGAGAGACATCACTAGTGAACATCATGAGACTCCGGTCCATATTACCATCATTGATCACATCCGCTATTTACTTTTCGCTATTATTTACTATTGCAAACATTATCTATCACTACTATCATTTGCGTTTAATCCTTTGTGAACTACAAGGCCGGAGGGATTGACAACCTCTCTGTACTCGTTGGGAGCAAAGTTATTTGTATCCGTGTGCAGGTCCACGTTGATTGCTAATATCTGGCGCCGTTAGCAGTTGACACCTACTTGTTGAACCTAGGAGTCTCTGGGGATTCGATCATTGGCATCTTTGCTAAGGGAAAAACTTCCACAACACTGCATCTCACACCTTCCACTTGGGGTAACCAATGAGGGGTTAGAGGCCCATCACCAAGCCATGGCAAGACCGCCACAACGGTGCCGGACATCCCTATGGCACTGGATCCGAACATGCATATGGCACAGGATCCGAACGACGACGACGACAACGACGACGATACATTTGCCAACGTCGATAAGTACTTTGCCGATCATGGGTACGATGGCGAATTCATGGGGCCTCCTTCTCAAGAACCCAACCCTACAAAAGACGTGCGCGATCTAGCTGGTACCGCGGAGAAACCAAGTTGCAACAGGCGTCGTCTGGCGTTCAGTTCTCAGGAGACGCCTCCAGCTGTCGACTTCACCGAGCCTTGGATAGCCGAGGTGCGAAATATGATCAGCCCCAACACACTCAAGAAGGCGGTCTGTGAGCAAAACTCGGTCCCATTACATGAGAAGAAGAAGGCATGGAAAAGAAAGAGTAACAAGGGTGCGAGCCAGCCGGCGCCGAGTATGATACGTGCTCAGGACGGGCCACCTGCACCTAAGGATATAATGAGGAGGGTGCATGTGGCGGGTAGGCCGATGCTACCGACTAATATGCTCAATGCTGCAACCGTTGCTATGCGGAGTTTGCATGATGGTGTTCTTTCTTTGGAGAAGCGGCGTCTCAGAGAGAAGGATGTGGCATACCCGGTTTTCGCGGCCAAGGTGTCAGAGGGCAAGGGCTTTGTGGATAACTCCATCGGGGGTACGATCGTCCTGCGGTTTGATGACATCTTCGCTATGTTTAACCTTCATCTGTTGCACTACACCTTCGTTCGGCTATTTTCGCTGAGTATGGAGATGCGGATCATTAAAGACAAGACCCCGGACATCGTGATAGTCGACCCCTTCTACATGCGTGCCAAGATCTTGGGCATCGCTGGGGACCGGCAAGTCGCCAGTTCTTACCTCGAAGGCGTCATTCTGGCAAACCGAGATAAGGATAACTTCCTCGTGCCTTACTTTCCCGAGTAAGTCGTCCCCTCAACCGCCCCGTAACATATGATTTCTTAGATTTCGATCGTTTTTCTTTTAACATTCCGTGTTTTGTGCAGTGATACACATTGCACACTCATCCTCCTAAGCCCGAAATATTCCATGGCCACGTATTTCGACTCGGACCGTCAGTCGAAGGTAGACTACACAAATGTCAAGAAAGTTCTTGCTGATGTTCTCCCCGGCTATGCCAAATCTGGAGGCACCTTCACCAGGACAGTTCGTAAGTACGGCAAGCACGTGTTCGCCCATAATACGACGTTCTGCTGCGTCAAGCAGCCGCCTGGCGGTCAGAAGGGTTCCTACTACGCCATCCATCACATGCGGGCGATCGTACGGGACCATCATCACCTTCTGCTACCAGGTAAACTCAAAGATTGGGCCGCGAGCGTGTCGGCAATCCATGACGCGGACATCAGACAAGAATTCTTTCGCATCCAGTCGGAGTTTGCGGAAATCATCCATCAAGATGTCCTTCGTACCTCGGGGCAGTTCTACCTCAGAAATCAACCGTCCAACAGTGACATAGACACAATGCTACAAATGCAGGCTGACAACGCCCGCGATTTCATGACTCCCACGATAGACTGCGGCTTCATCCACGCTCCGGTCCCTTGAGTCGAGTCGAAAGTAGTGATGTTGTGTCTAGTTCTGAAAAATCGATTGGCTCATGTTGTAATTAAACTTTAATGAACTTGTAATATGTCTCTTTGGTTTCGACAGTCGTTCAACTTAGATGTAATCAATGCTATTAATGTCTTGCTTTTCTCTTCCGATCGTTTTGTTGAATACTTATATATTGCTTATGTATTGTCTGTGAATTGGTACTAACGTTTCGTTTGGCTAGTGCATAGCGCTGCCGTCGTATGTCGTGTATAAGAGTAAGGTTCCCGGAGTCTACGACGACTGGGAGGAGTGTCGGAGACAGGTTCACCGTTTCAGCGGTAACAGTTACAAAGGATACACCACTAGGGCGGAGGCGGAATCTAGATACGCGCGCTATCTAGCGGGAGAGGGGGGGAGCGTTGGAGGAACCGGATGAAGACGAGTTTCATCACGATGATGTTCATCGTGATGACCGCAGCTCTCTTCTATGTGATGGTAGTTTAGATGATCGATACCGACTTGTAATGTGAAGACAAACTCGCTACTCGCGGTCTCGAGACATGTAATATAATGTTTTATCTTTGTTCGGTCTTTTGAATTCAGAGACTAATATGATGAATTGTATTCGGAGACTAATATGATGAATTGTATTCAGAGATTATTCTTCTATTGTATTCGATGAATCTGCTGTTGCTGTGTGATCCTGTCTATATTTTGTCCAATAATACATTTTGTAACCTGTGCAAAAATCAAAAAAGTACAAAAAACCTAATATTCATACTAATGGCGCATCACACCACATTGCGCCATTAGTATGCCAAAGGATACTAATGGCGCATCACCCCACAGTGTGCCATTAGTATGCCAAAGTTACTAATGGCGCATCACACAAGAGTGCGTCTTTAGTATGCCAAAGCACCTGGGTATATATGGCCCCTGGAAGGCATACTAATGGCGCACCGTGGCCTATACTAATGGCGCACCTGTACCAGATACTAATGGCGCACCAGTGGTGCGCCATTAGTAAAAAATACTAGTGGTGTGGTACTAATGGCGCACCAGTAGTGCGCTATTAGTAGGCAAAACTGGTGTGCCATTAGTAGGCCTTTTCCTAGTAGTGGTACCAAAAGAAAATAGAGATATCTGCTTTCCTCTCCTCCCTGGCGGCTGGAACCCTAGCCGCTGCCAGGGGAGGCCGATCTTCCAACGCCGCGCTCCGGCGGCTCCCCTCCACCGGCGACCTTGGTCGTCGGTGGTGAGGGGGGTCGCCGGATCCACGCGTGCGGATCGCTTTTACTCTCTCGTAGTCTAGGAGATTATGTTGTTCATCTTCTTTGCTTCGGCGACGACGATGACAATGCTAATTAAAGATTCTTTGGATCCTTCCCTGACGAGGCCATCGGTCCTATGGTTGGGGATGGATTTGGAACCAGTTTGTTCAAGCAAGGATGGCGTGGCGGCGGCGGCATCCTCGTGGTGGACTTGTGTCCTCGGGCTCCGCCGTTGCCACGACGTTTGCTCCAGCGTCGGCGCGGAGCTTGGGAGGTAGTCCAGAAGCGGATGCAGATTGTGGTCTACATCATCGACATCTGGAAGATGGAGCATGTGCTGGGCTCGTGGTTGGTGGATGGCAGATATGGTTTCCTCCTTCGGCGTTTTCGTCGTGGTGGGGTGCCAGATCTGGAGTTCGATGGCGTGTCCGGGGTGTTGCCCCGGTCTGATTCGTTCAACGGTAAGGGTTTCACTTTTGGTGAGCCACCTTGGAGGTCCGCAAAGCTGCATATCAGTGATGGAGCCACGTCGAGCTCGGGTGAGGAGGTGATTCGTCATTCTTTTCTTCGGTGGTTGCTGTGGTGGTGCCGGAGGCAGGTGACGGGCGTTGGTGTCAAGCTCAGAGATGTTCTGCTATCTTTTTAGTTTTGTCATGTCGGTCTTTACGTGACTTGTACTTTGTTCTTTATGATAGGTGACTACTCTGCACCGGCGCACCGGCGTAATCAATTCAGCCGGACACTGCGCGGCCGTTTGATTTGATTATGTTTAATCGTCATATCCGAATCATTTTCTTTCCAAATAAAGCGCAAAGGAAAAAACAAAAAACAGCACCGCCGTCAATACTCGCCATGGATGGCCCATGTAGCAAACCTTGAAGAACCGTCGCCGCTCGCCGCCCCTCGCCGCCCTCACCGTCGGTCACCACCGGTCACCGCCCTCGTTGTCGTTCACTACCGGTGGCTGCCCTCGCCGCTGGAGTTTCTCGCCGCTCCATCCATGCAACAACGTGCACTTGTGGTTGTAGTTTCGGCAAAGATGGCCGCAGCTCCGGTGGTGCCAGCCGTCGGGCCGCAGCTCCGATGGTGCCAGCCGCCGGGCCGCAGCACCTGCCATTGAGGCCGCGCTGTACCTCGCGGTGTGCCTGCCCAAGGCTTTTACTAGTTCCAACAAAAAACGATGCCGGTTGTAGCAAAAAAGTTTATGGCTTCCAGCAAAAATAGGTTACCGCTGCCGCCTGCCATCGTCATTGTAGCAAAAATGTTTACTGGATGTAGCTTTTGTGGTTGCCGGTTGCAGCAAAAAAATAGCGTGGTTGTAGCAAAAAAACAAAATAAATGTCGGCCGACCGTTGTGTATGGTGGTAACAACCCCTATAGCCGGTGGTAGCAAAAAACTTCATAGTTTACAGCAAAAAACTTTGTCGCTCGTCGTCTTCACGAATTATGTCGCAAAAAAATGTTGTCGCCTGTAGTAGCAAATGAAACCACCGGTAGTAGCAAAACAAGACATTGGTTCCAGCAAAATAAATATCAGCGACAAATCTTGTTGTTGGTTCTAACAAAAAAAATGTCGGTTGTAACATCCCTCATCGCCCGATGCAACATCTCCCACGGCCGGTTGCAGCACTCCATAAAAAAAAAGAAACTGCGTATGGACGCATCAATGGCGTCTGCTGCATCGTCCTCGCATTGGTGCGGGGGCAGACAACAACGATGGGAAAAGAAGGCATCAAAAGTCGTTCGAGTTGTCGCGCCACAGTCGGTTCGGTTGCAGCACGAGGAGTCCAGATCTGTCACAAGCGACCTGCGCCTCGCCGTCGTCCTGCGCAGGAGAGAGAAGAAAAGAAACAAGAGGAAGAAGAAAGAAAGCGAGAGAAGAAAAAAACGATTGATGGCGGGCCCAGACAATTATTCAAACTGTATTTAGAGGAGGAGCACGGCCGCAAGATACGTAGCAATCGAATGAAGCGCGAGCGTCGGCCGGACTGCCGGCTGGAAACGTTTTCCTTTATGATATGAATGAGACACGTATTATCATGAAAAAAACAAAAAAAAACAAAACGATGGGTAGAGATCTGTATCTTTTCCACCGAAAAGGGTAATCCAAACAAGGCCTTAGAGCACATGCGTGGCCACTGACGGGCTAGGGCATTGCACATACGACGGTCGTGTCATTCCAGCTGCTCTTGGATGCCTCGAAGTGCCACGGTGATGGCGGCAAACGAAGGCCTCCTCGAAGGCTCCGCGTCCCACGCCCGGCAGATGAGATCAACCAGGGCTCCGGTGGCAGCATCCGCGTCGCTTTCCGGGAGCTCCGGCCTCAGTTTCCCATCCGCTACCTCCAACGCAATCTGTGAAGCGCAACAATGCAGACAGACCGAGTCAGCAAGCTCGATCGATCGAAAAGGTAATGGCAAATGCAGCTCGTGCCGGCGATTATACCTTGCTAGGCCCGTAGCTGGTGTCTATGTACGGGTGCTCCCCGGTGACGAGCTCGTTGAGCATCACGCCGAAGCTGTACACGTCGCATTTCTCCGTGTACGGCTCGCAGCGGATCACCTCGGGCGCCATGTACACGTACGTCCCTGACAAGATGCTCAGATCAAGAACTGCCACGTGAGAAGTGGAGAAATTTGCCGGCGTGCGTGCATGCATGCATGGGGGCGGACGGTGCCTTACCGGTTTCGCCAGTGAGCGCCTGTGCGCCGTCCGGCAGGAACCTGGCGTGGCCGAAGTCGGCGACCCGCGCGCGCGAGTCGCCGTCCAGCAGCACGTTGCTCGGCTTCAGGTCCCGGTGCAGCACCCGCGGCGTCTGCTCGTGGAGGTGCCGCATCGCCAGCGCGACCTCCAGCGCCCTGCCCACCCTCTGCGCCAGCGGCCGCGCCGGCGGCAGTAGTGGCGGCAGCTCCTGCTTCCTGCGGCGCTCCTTGCCCCCGTGCAGCCACTCCCCCAGCGTGGCGCCGCTCAGGAGCTCCGTCACCAGGAAGCAGCTGTCCGGCGAGCGCAGGCACGCGCCCATCAGCCGCAGCACGTGCGGGTGCCGCTGCCGCGACAGCGCGTCCAGCTCCTGCGCGAAGAAGGCCTCGGCGCCCGGGTTGGAGCGGAGGAGCTCCGGCCTGATCCACTTCACCGCCACCTCCAGCCCCCTCCACGTCGCCCGGTGTATGTCCGCCGTCGTCCCTCGGCCTATCGTCTCGTGTAGCTCGATCTGTTTTCCGAATGGCACGCAGTCAGAAAACCCGATATACACGCACGACTTTTGCCGTGATCGATCCGCTCTTACTGATTCGTTACCTCGTCCGGCGCGACGGACCAGCCGTGCTGCGCCGCGAGGTCTCTCGTGGCGGCCAAGTACGGGTCGCAGGGCGGCGCTTCTACCGATTCCGGTTCTTCGTCCCCGTCCTCGTCGTCGGCCTCCGCATCTTCGTCGTTGCTCTTGGAGGCGGCGGACATGAGGTGCAAGAAGCCGTGCTCCTGGGCGACCTCGAGGCAGAACCGGAGGTACTCCTGCGCGTTCTCCAGCCGGGCCTTGTACGTCTCCTTGAGATCGCTCTGCTTCTGCAGCTCCTCCTTGAGCTTCGCGACCTTCACAACACACACGGCTAGAATCAGCCACTGCAAATCTCCGATCATTTCCAGGAGTTGTAGGATATACATGTGTCAATGTGTGTACCTGTTCGCAGCAGTCGTGGTTGGGTGAGGGCGAGGAGAAGATGCCGGCAAGGCGGCCGCGGAGCCCGCGGTGCTCTTGCCGCGTGCGCTGCCCGTTGCCCGTTGGCGTGCTCTCCATGGTGGCCGGCGGGAGGTTTCGATTCAGGCCGCTGTGCTGTGCGGTTCGCCCTCGGTATTGAACGGGGAAACGAAAAGGCGGATGAGATTGGAAACCGTGGGGAGTGACGGTGCAAGGTGTAGGCAGACAAGAGGCGCGGCTCATCCAATGCAATGTGCACCAGTTTTTGGAATTTTCGTAGCAGAAGCATGACTGCGATTGGTGGCGTTTTTTGTAGGCCCAAGTGCTTGCTGCTATGGGCTCATTTTTTATTTTCCGGTTAGGCCGTAGAGTCTGCGTATGAGGAGCGCTCCTTCTCAACTATTACATGATTTGCGCTCTCGGCCACCGTCATGTGTCGCACTCTGTTCGCTTTTTCCGTTTTTATTGTTTTTATTTTTTCCCACGTGTTTTCGACTTTTAAATGTTTTTTCGGGGTATTTTACTTTTCAGTTTTTCACCTGTCTTTCTTAATTTTTTGGAAGAAAAAAATTACGCGGAAAAACACGTTTTGTTTTTGTGAGAGTCAAGGTTTTGCTTCCGCGAGAGACCGTGCCTCTCATAAACAAAAAAATTACACATTTTTTCTTTCGTAGGAGACACGGTTTTGTTCCGCGAGAAACATGGACATGCCTCTCGGAAACCGAAAAAATATATTTTTTCTCTTACTTTTTTTCCTTCCGTGAGAGGCAAGATTTTACTTCCTCGAAAGACACGATTTTGTTTCCGCGAGAGGCACACCCGAAGACGAAAAAATACGTTTTTTTTCTTCCCTGAGAGGCACGAAAAGAAAAAAAAACATATTTTTTTTTTGTGAGAGGTACTACCGCGCTTCTCAAAAACGGCTTCTGAAAATGAAAAAAGTGCTCCCGGTTTTGTATTTTTCGTCCAGTTTTTTTCTGCAATAAAAGTTCGTCAAAATCTATCAACATGAGATCTAGTTTTGAATATCTTGACACGAGGAATCATGATGTAAGAGATAAAACATTTTGAATAAACGAATCTACGAAAAATGGAAAAACTTCCTGGTTTCGACCAGTGGCGCACATACAACGCGCTATTTGTCACAACTTGGGAAGTCGGGAGTGGTCTTTAGAAGAACTCCTGTGACGCCCGGATAGTTAAGCTACAGTAACCCTCTACTAATGACGACACGTCACCACAATTACTGTTGATAATTTCGTGTTAGTTCGAAAACGATCCAAATTAAAATTTGAATTAAAAGAAACACATAAGTTTTCAAACATTAAAACTAAAATGTTCGGGACGTATCAAATAAATCACAAGGAATTATGGAGGAGAATCCTTATTTTAATAAAATAATTAAAGGCACTATACTGATTTAAACAGTAGCAAAAACAATTATTTAATGCCTTTGGTATTTTGTAAAATAATAAATTGTTTTAGTTCGGGGGTAAAACTATTATGACAGTGGGTTATTGTGGAACATTATTTTAGGAGCTACTGTCATATTTCCCTAAACTAAAAATAATTGTAACTAAAATGAAGAAAACAGAAAAGATTTAAAAGAACAAAAAAACAAAAACAAAAGGACCCCCCCCCCAGCTGGGCCTCGCCCCAGCAAGCTGACGGCCCAGCCGGCCGGCCCAGTCACCCCGGCCTATATGGCCTCCCCACTCCCTCGTAACCCTAAGCCCCCTTACCACTCCCTCTCGTCCCCCTCGCGCCGCCGCACACCCAGACCAGAGGCGAGGCGCCTCATGCCCGACACCCACCTCGCAGCCTCTCTCTGCCCACTCGGCCCGGTCCCCTCCTCTCGCTCCCTCATTCGATCTGGAGCGCGCCCGCGCCGAGGGCCACCGCCTCCCGCCCGCAACTCCTCCCTCCGACGTGCGCCACCACCGCCGCCCGAAGGCCCTGCCATCGCCGAGCATCGTCATGCCCGGATCGTCCACGTCGTCGTCCTCCTCACGCCACGCTGCCAAAACCCTACGGCCCCCGTGAGCCTCTCTCCTCTCCTCTCCCCCTCTGCTCCCGTCGCCGGGTGCCTGTCCACGCGCGCCCGCGCAAGCCCTGCGCCGCATCCACCCGCACCTGGCCACGCCCGGCGCGTGCACGCCCCTGCCACCGTCGCCCCGGGCGCTCCCCTGCAGACTTCCTCGCTCGCGCGCCATCGTCGGCTCTTCCCCGCAGCGCCGCCGTGGCCTGCGCCACGCCTCGGCTCCCCATGCCTCGCCTCGCTTTCCCCTCCTTCGCTCGAGCGGCGCCGGTGCGCCCAGCGCCCGACGCACACACCCCGCTCTCCCCTACGGGCTGCCGCCGGGCTGCTCCACCGGCTCCTGCCGGCCATGCTCCGGCTGGCCTCGCCGTCCCTGCGGGCGGGCGCCCAGTCGGGCGCCCAACGCCGCACGCCCGTCGCCCGCACCCATATGCCCGTTTTGGCCTCTGGGCCTATGGCAAACGGGGCCCACCCCAGAACGTTAAAAGAAAAAAAAAGAATTAAAAAGGGATAAGTAAAATAAATAAATAAATAATAATAAATATATATATAATATTAATAATTAAAATAAATATTAATTAATTAATTAGTGAATTAATTAAGGTACTTAATCCTGTTTAATTAATCCAATTAACTAGCTAGTTTAATTAAACAGTAATTGGATTAGTTAAATCCTAATTAAACTAAATAGTGTATGACATGCGGGACCCACACGTCAATTTGACCTAGTCAACCCTCTGTTGACTGCTGACGTCATGCTGATGTCATGATGACATCAGCAGACACTATTCTGGATAATGTTAGATTTAAATTAGTTAATTAAATTCCAGAAATTAATATAAACTTTAGAAAATCATATCTTTTAAACCGTAACTCGGATGAAAATAATTTATATATGAAAGTTGCTCAGAACGACGAGACGAACCCGAATACGCGGTCCGTTCGTCCGCCACACATCTCTATCATACCGAACGTGCAACATTCCCCCTCCGTTTCATCTGCCCGAAAATGCCTAACACCGGGAATACTCTCCCGGATGTTATTCCTCTTCGCCTGTATCACCGAGCACCGCGTTAGGTCACACGTAACACCGCGTTTTGCCATGTTATGCTTTGTGATGCTATTGTTTGCTCTGTTATTTATTTGTTTCCCCCTTCGTTGCTTATTTTCGGTAGACTCCGATACGGTGATAGACCCTGAGACCGTTGATGCTTCGGTGTTCGACTACGGCTACGATTCCGAAGATTCCTTTCATCTGCAGAGCTTCCAGGCAAGCCCCCCCTTTGATCACCAGATATCGCCTACTCTTCTCTCTACTGCTTGCATTAGAGTAGTGTAGCATGTTACTGCTTTCGATAATCCTATTCTGCTGCATAGCCTGTCATTGTTGCTACCACTGTTGATACTTTACCTGCAATCCTAAATGCTTAGTATAGGATGCTAGTATTCCATCAGTGGCCCTACACCCTTGTCCGTCTGCCCTGCTATTCTATCGGGCCGTGATCGCTTGGGGGTGATCACGGGTATATACTATATACATACTTTACATACACATGATGATGATTCGGAGATGGGGGCTGAAGGGGCAGGTGGTTCCACACAGGTAGTGGTGGGCCTGGGTTCCCGACAGTCCCCTGATGGTTACTTTGTGGCGGAGCGACAGGGCAGGTTGCGACCACCTAGGAGACAGGTGGGCCTGGCCCTGGTCGTTGTCCGCGGTTATGTCATAATAACACGTTTATCGAGATCTTGGTATTTGATCTGAGTCTGGCCATTTGGTCTATACGCACTAACCAGCTACGTGGGAATAGTTATGGGTACTCGACGTCGTGGTATCAGCCGAAGCCTTCTTGACGTCAGCGGTTTAGCGGCGCGCGCCGGATTGGACTGGAAGCCTACTCTGGTATTAGGAGAGGCTAGGTCTGCTTACCGGCCGCCCTCGCAACGTGCAGGTGTGCATTGGGCGATGGGCCCAGACCCCTGTGTGCTTAGGACTTAGACCGACGTGCTGACCTCTCTGCTGTGCTTAGGTAGGGCTGCGACGTGTTGATCTTCCGAGGCCGGGCATGACCCTGGAAAGTGTGTCCGGCCAAATGGGATCAAGCGTGCTGGGTTATGTGGTGCACCCCTGCAGGGAAGTTAATCTATTCGAATAGCCGTGTCCCTCGGTAAAAGGATGACCCGGAGTTGTACTCTGACCTCATGACAACTAGAACCGGATACTTAATAAAACACACCCTTACAAGTGCCAGATATAACTCGGTGATTGCTCTCTCACAGGGTGACGAGGGGAGGATCACCGGGTAGGTTTATGCTATACGATGTTACTTGGTGAACTTACCATCTATTCCCTTCTACTGCTTCAAGCCGGAGGCTACCAGAAGCGAGGATACTTGTTACTTCCAGCTACTCTCTTCTTCTGCTGCAAGATGGACGTTGCGAGAAGCGTAGTCTTCGTTTGGATTAGCTATCCCCCTCTTATTCCGGCATTCTGCAGTTTAACCCACTTATATTACCCTTTTACACAGATACCATTGCATATGTAGTATAGATCCTTGCTTGCGAGTACTTTGGATGAGTACTCACGGTTGCTTTGCTCCCCCTTTTCCCCCTTTCTTCCTTTCTTCTCGGATGATGCAACCAGGTGGTGGAGTCCAGGAGCCAGATGATCCCGAGGTTGTTTCTACATGGAGTTCGGCTTCGAGGAGTAGTTAGGAGGTCCCAGGCAGGAGGCCTTGCCTTTTCGATCGTTGTTACTTTTGTGCTAGCCTTCTTAAGGCAAACTTGTTTAACTTATGTCTGTACTCAGATATTATTGCTTCCGCTAACTCTTGTGTTTTCGAGCTTTTGTATTCGAGCCCTCGAGGCCCCTGGCTTGTAATATAAAGCTTGTATTATTTTAAATTGTGTCTAGAGTTGTGTTGTGATATCTTCCAGTGAGTCCTTGATCTTGGCCGTACACATTTGCGTGCATGATTAGTGTACGGACAAATCGGGGGCGTCACAAGTTGGTATCAGAGCCGACTGCCTGTAGGAATCCCCCTTTCCAACTCCTTGGCCGAAGTTGAGTCTAGTCTTTGAAAAACAAATTTACTAACTTGTTGTGTGGCTTACGGGCCCACATCACCATTGGGTGGTATTAGGATCTTTTACTCCTCGTCTATACTCTGGGACTCTTATCTCTCTTCTATTCGGGATAAATGAATTTTGCTAAAATCTAACATTAGGATCTCGCTATCACTTTCACCCGGAGAGCACCTTATGATCGATGATCGTCTGCTGCACCAGAAGACCCTGAAGATACTCTCCGCTGTTAACCCGAGAACTTGTACTCATCGCCTTTGCAATTCACTGCCACCGATATATCCCTATGGATATCCGTATGCCCTTATCATTCTCATGATCATTCTTCGTCGCTCTTGTTGTTACAAGATGCCTCGAAATATTCTCCGTTGTCCTGAGAATCCTTTGAGTTTACTGTCTTGCAGTTTTATCTCGCATGAAAACCCTTACGGTTATTTCCTTACAGTTATCGAGGATCCGTTCTTCTCAATTGTTCATATGTCTCACTAAATGCCTCGGAATACTTTTTGATCTTTCGGAAATTTTCTACAGCCAGTTACTCTTGAAATTCTTACCTGCTTGGATTATGGTTAATTCCATATGACTAGTAGTCTTCGTTAATATCCTTTGCCTTAGCCATTTTGATCCTATTGATTCAATATGTGCGTATGCACGCAGTCATCAGGATATCCTTTATAAAATTATCTTTCCGACTCAGACGTCATTCCGGACATGAGTTGGTTCTCGACAATTCAAACCTTTATTGATTGTCCAACTAAGTGTATTCAACTTATCCATCCTTGATCAGAGCGTTTGCTTTTGATATCTTGTTTCGGAAAACATAATTCCTTTGCATTTGGTTGAATTAGTCAGTTGTTTCTATGATGTGATCTCCTTTAATTATTTCTTCTTCTAGTGGAGTATCGATACTCACACCTGATTCGTTGCGGTCTGCCAGATCCTTTTGTGGATTATTATCCGACCGTTCCGACATATCAAAACCTTGAGTTCTTCCCCTGATACATAATGCCTTTGGTAAATTGTATCCTCTACTTGGCCAACCATGCTCTGCTTTCGAGCATGTGTATTTACTTTTGAAACTTGTGGTATATGTTACTAAGATGCCCGATGGGTTGAACCTATGCCTTCCCCTAATCCGTGAGAACCCAAAAGTTTTCACAAGTCATACCCTTCCGGTGTTCTACCGGATAAAATTCCAACACTACAATTTTATCAAAGCAAGAGGTAAATGAAACATATGCATTGGAGAAATGGGAGTCGACCTTGAGCTTTTGTTCATGCCCATGGAAACGATGTAGACCGTCTCGGGAGCTTCTTGCAAATGATTTTTCATCTAAATAATTCTTTCGGTGTCAATAAATTTGATCCCTTGCAGTTACGGTTCCGACCATGCTGTCCTTATTCAATATATCTGGAATAAATCCATTCCAGGCCTCGTCAATTCTTGACAAGGTTAATGTATCTACTGTCATAGGTCAATGACCTAGTTCAATTCCTATCGTGTTCTACCTTCGAGTTTTACCCTCTGATATCTCGAGGATATTATGCCTTTGCACTACACCTTTCGAACTTTTGATGAAATAATACCTTTGCTTGTCGTAATCACTCTACGGGTTCTAGGTTGCTGTCAACCGAGGACACCGTTTAGTAAATCAAATCTGCTCTAAAAATTCAACACCCCTAGCAGATGTTACTGGGAAATCTTTAAACTCAATCTGGTTTTATTCCTAGACTATCGGGTACATCCCTTGTCTAGCTATCTGTGATTGTGCTACGTCGTCCTTCTTTGGTGCACGAATTCTGAAGAGATTGAGCACAACTTACGTCGAGCTTTCAGCATCCGGTGGCTTGTTCAGTAAGGCAATTTTGATTCCGAGCTTGCATCTTTTATATTGATCCAATAACTTGCCACTTCGTCATTCCCTTGTTTGGCGCAGCCGATCTTCGATTGCATCCTCTTGAAACCTCCCGACAAATGTGTCGTGATCACCTTCAACACTTTGACTTCTTCTAAGACGTCAATGGAGTTTATGATGAGAAATACCCTCCTTGTCCTCGATGATTTTATTATCATCGACAACACCCTTGACTTCCTTTCATCGTGAGCTTGTCCACATTATGAATACAACTTGCTCTCCAGTGAGTGCTGTGTTCTGCCTTGAAGTATCACTATCTTTTATGTCGAGAATGTTGTGGGGATTGCCCCAGCTTTTAGAAATTCTCGATATGTTGATACTTCTCATCACCACCATTCTTCCTTAGTCCCCGTATTGTTTTTAACCGGGATACTAATATTCTAACGATGCTACTTGAGTTCTGTACTTCTAGCAGCCCTAGTGCTTTGAAGTTAACGATCGACATTTCGTTTTTGGACTGTTGACTATTGAATCATCACTTTAACATTGATCTTGCTGCCTAAGGTCATATTTCGGGGACACCCTTTTCAACTAATGATTAATGGTGTATGTTTTCCTCGAGCATACAACATTATATCATTTGAATTGACAAGTGTCATCTTCTTGTTCACATTATTGGGGAAATCCATCCATTTGGAATTCTCGATGAATTATCACTCGGCCCATCAACTACCGCCTCATCCTCTCCTTGGTTTAATGATGAACTATTGTTTCGGGAACCCGCTCCCATAGTTCATTCCCGAGAATCTTGCAATGTCATTTCGTTGATTGATGTTGCACCCTTTTCTTCTCGAACATCCCGAGTCTGAGGTAAAATGACACCAATCGGATCTGAATCTCGGTCAGATATGATGGTTGGGCCAACTTTCCAGTAGTTATATTATTGGTCCTTTGATGACCCGGTAATATGATGTCATGCCCAGCACCCCTGGGTGGAGGACCTATCATTATATTCTCTTCTGCAAGGATAACTATTCTTCCGGGAGGAAATTGTAAAACTTATTTTATAACTTGCTCATGATGGATCATTTGTGTACCCAAAGTCTGGCCCTTGATTGAAACACCATATCATTGCTACCTCGAAGCATGACTATGATACCCCGCTCATCAACAAGAACATTGGAGGCGTGATGCTAAATGTTTCTTGGTCAGTTATCCAAACACCGATGTATGGGTAATATCTTGATTAATCCTTGCCTCTTTATCTGAATGGTTGGGTACTTGCTCTCCTAACCTGTATGCCATGTTCTGCTTGTTCATGGGAAGGATATACTCCTAATAATTGTGTGTAATCACAATTTTCCTTTCCATTTGTTTGTTTAACCTTTCCTTGATCTACATGATCTAAGCAGTAATAATTCTCTGCTTATGTAAACACCTCGTTGTACAACTCTGTCAGTAAGACATTGATTCTATCGTTAAGAACATTCTGGTAACCACCGATGGATGAGAACTTGCCTATTGGTCCGCCTCGTTTCAACGAGCGGGAAAAATGGTTCTCTTCGTTCCCCGTCCTTTGTACCGACATTGTTGCCGTCATAGCTGACGAGCTATCCACTGACATGCCTCCCTGTCGAGGCTGTGCAAGATGTCACCACCCTTTCTACTTTCAACCCACATGGTGGGCCCATAACCCACAGGTCCACTGGATCGAAACCTGACTCTTCTTTACAAACCTGAATTCTATGGTATCCTTTGCACCTGGCCTCGTATATGATTCACGAGCTAAATTCTACTATGTTTCATCCTGGTATCAAACACCATGTTATTCTCATTGTTCAAGTCCCCTTTCCAGCTGCTGTCTAGGCGTCGAATGATGCCTACCCTTATGAGACTTTTGTACCATCGTGTATTGCTCTCAAGGAGTTCACTACAATACTACTCGTAGGGTACTTCTTGTATTTCCCATTTAGTTCACCGTCGGATGCCCAACCTTGTGGAGATGCGTTCTTCCAAAATTATCCCCCTTATCGCGATCGTAGGACGATGGAGATCCCGAAGAAAGGTTGACGACTTGATCACGATGACTTGAAGCAGAGAAATGAAGACATCAACGAAAAGGGATCAACCGCTTTGAAAGGGCAGTCAAGACTGAGAAGACTCGCTAGGTTTTCGCTACCAGCACTCCCCCCCCCCTACTCCACCGCTTAAATCTCGGGACGAGATTTCTTGTAGTGGAGGAGAATTGTGACGCCCGGATAGTTAAGCTACAGTAACCCTCTACTAATGACGACACGTCACCACAATTACTGTTGATAATTTCGTGTTAGTTCGAAAACGATCCAAATTAAAATTTGAATTAAAAGAAACACATAAGTTTTCAAACATTAAAACTAAAATGTTCGGGACGTATCAAATAAATCACAAGGAATTATGGAGGAGAATCCTTATTTTAATAAAATAATTAAAGGCACTATACTGATTTAAACAGTAGCAAAAACAATTATTTAATGCCTTTGGTATTTTGTAAAATAATAAATTGTTTTAGTTCGGGGGTAAAACTATTATGACAGTGGGTTATTGTGGAACATTATTTTAGGAGCTACTGTCATATTTCCCTAAACTAAAAATAATTGTAACTAAAATGAAGAAAACAGAAAAGATTTAAAAGAACAAAAAAA
>LR738713.1:488922306-488961985 GCA_902687465.1 Secale cereale | reverse complement strand
CCCTGGAAAGTGTGTCCGGCCAAATGGGATCAAGCGTGCTGGGTTATGTGGTGCACCCCTGCAGGGAAGTTAATCTATTCGAATAGCCGTGTCCCTCGGTAAAAGGACGACCCGGAGTTGTACTCTGACCTCATGACAACTAGAACCGGATACTTAATAAAACACACCCTTACCAGTGCCAGATATAACTCGGTGGTTGCTCTCTCACAGGGTGATGTGCGGGAGGATCGCCGGGTAGGATTATGCTTTACGATGTTACTTGGTGAACTCTTCTGCTACTCAAGACGGAGGCTGCCAGAAGCTTTGATAGTTGTTACTATTCCATCTACTCCCTTCTACTGCTGCAAGATGGAGGCTGCGAGATACGAGGATACTTGTTACTTCCAGCTACTCTCTTCTTCTGCTGCAAGATGGACGTTGCGAGAAGCGTAGTCTTCGTTTGGATTAGCTATCCCCCTCTTATTCCGGCATTCTGCAGTTTAGCCAACAGATATTACCCCTTTACACTGATACCATTGCATATGTAGTGTAGATCCTTGCTTGCGAGTACTTTGGATGAGTACTCACGGTTGCTTTGCTCCCCCTTTTCCCCCTTTCTTCCTTTCTTCTCGGATGATGCAACCAGGTGGTGGAGTCCAGGAGCCAGATGATCCCGAGGTTGTTTCTACATGGAGTTCGGCTTCGAGGAGTAGTTAGGAGGTCCCAGGCAGGAGGCCTTGCCTTTTCGATCGTTGTTACTTTTGTGCTAGCCTTCTTAAGGCAAACTTGTTTAACTTATGTCTGTACTCAGATATTATTGCTTCCGCTAACTCTTGTGTTTTCGAGCTTTTGTATTCGAGCCCTCGAGGCCCCTGGCTTGTAATATAAAGCTTGTATTATTTTAAATTGTGTCTAGAGTTGTGTTGTGATATCTTCCAGTGAGTCCTTGATCTTGGCCGTACACATTTGCGTGCATGATTAGTGTACGGACAAATCGGGGGCGTCACAACTCCTCAATTAATAATTTTGGCTAAACCCCTGTGACCAGCTCCTGATCAATAGTGGGAAAGAGTGGTTGCTAAACCTGCTGATTAATTGTAACGAGGCCGAGCGCGACCGTGTTCTTATGCTTATATGGCGCATCTGGCAATTACGGAATGATCTTACTCATGGTAAAGAGGTTCCCCCGGTGGCTGCTACGGTGGACTATTTGGAGAGTTATATGAAGTCTATTGGAGATGCTAGTAAGTATAGCACAGAGGAAATTATTAAGGGTAAAATGCCTGTTGTTGGTTGGACTTTGCCTGAAGTACGTATGGTCGCAGTTCCTAAACTTTGGATGCCTCCTCCTACTGATTACGTTGCTTTGTCAGTGGACGGGTCTTTTTCAGGGGAGTCTGGTGCAGCGGCGGCAGGGATGATTCTCCGACATCACAATGGATCAGTTATTTTTGCTGCATATCGATTTATTTTCAATTGCAATGATGAATTGGAAGCGGAGTTACATGCAATTATGCAAAGAATGGCGCTTGCTTTACAACATTCTAACCTTCCAGTCATTGTCCAATCTGATTCGAGTGAAGCTTTGTCTAGTCTTACACGAGATGAATTAGTTCGTTCTGCCTATGGACATCTGGTGGCTGAAATTAAGGAGTTGATGAAAGACCGGGAGTTTATTCCCCAGAAATTATCTAGGGATCAAAATAGAGTTGCCGACCGTTTGGCAAATTATAGTCGTTTAGAGTGTACCACGGCTGTGTGGTTACACCTAGGTCCACCATGTATTGAGGATCTTTTGTCTCTCGACTGTAACTCTTTCATTACGGAATAAAACTCTCTTTTCCTCGCAAAAATAATAATAATAATTTTGGCTAAATTCGATATAGCAGGCAACACCGTTTTTGCAACGCTACATAGCTGATTGCCAAAACCCTATTTGGCGCTTAACGTGCCACGGTATGCTAAATGGTAAAAAAGCGCACACCCCATCCTACGCTGGTTTTATTAGTAGCGGGCCCATTAGGTACAGTGCTTTTACACAAGCTCCAGCCAGGAAGTTTCTACTTTCTAGAAGCTCTCGGCCGGTTTTATGAAGCTTCTAGAATCAACCGATAGCTCTTTCCTCTCTTGTCTTTCAGCTATTTTTCTGTTTTTCGTTTTTCAAATTCGTTGTCAATACTAAGAAGCTCGTGCTCTCGGCCATGGCGCTCAGGAGGTCGCGGGCAACGGCGAAACAGGGGGAAAGGAGATGACCCTCATGAGGGATCTCGGCGTCGGACCAGGGCGCCCACGGGGTAGTCGGGGCGCTGGGCAGAGCTTGCGTTCCTGCTACCGCTGCGGCATGCCCGTGCTCTGGAGCATGCGGTAGCTTGTGCGGCCTTGCGTGGCCGCTGCTGATGGTTGTGTGCCCGGGCGTTGCTGGTGCTGCTACTCGCACCCCGTCGCGTGGCCAGTGCTGCTGCTCGCGCGCCCGGGCGTGGCCGGTGCTGCTGTTCGCGCGCACGGGCGTGGCTGTTGCTGCTGCTGCTTGCGTGCAGGAGCATAGAGGGATGAGGTGGAGGGAGATGGCAGAGGCGGAGGCTCGCGAGCCGAATGGCGGCTGAATCCGGTGGTGCGCCGGTCGGATGCAGGCATAATTATTCTCCCTGTCAACGCTGGTGGAGGAGGAAGTGTAGAGGCTGACGTGCGGGTCCCATGTGCAGCTTATTGTACAGACCAAACACCGTGAGATTTTGGTGCCACGTCGTCACTTACATCGGGCCCCATCTATCAGAAACGTTGTTTACATGTGTTTAGGAACCTATCAGTGTTTTCTGAAAACTGTTAGCACAATCGTGACGGTTATTTAAAAAAAAATCGAAAGATGATGGTTTTCTGAATTAGGGTCCCTAATTGTGATGGTTTTTGCAATTTACTCTACTGACGAGGAGGAAGAACAATTGACACCTTTGGCCACACCACAGATAGTCAGCCAATCAACGATCTGTGTATATATGGCCAAATTGACCCGGTAACCGGAATAATCCCATGGATTATGTCTTGACCAAATGTGTGGTGAAAGAGGTAGCACGAAGGGAAGCAGATGATGGCAAAATGGGAAACAGCACATCGGTAAACATGAATTGACAGGTACTCGTGCGAAAGGTAAACATGATCAGAGCATTTCGTGGTGAACACCACAACACTATCCCCTTCTGAGGCTGAAGCAACCTGTATTATTATTGACACGATAGCTTAATGCTTGCTGGAAGACTCGACTCACATCAAGCCAGCCGGCCAAGGTCGGGCCCTGCGCAACTTGTCAGTCGAAGACAAAGAGTCGCCCAAGCTGGCCTCGCCTGCTCAGGGGTCACCGTTCAGCAGCGGCCCACTCCTTCACTCAGTGATCATGCGAGCCGTTCAGTTCAGCCGTCCGTCCGCCGGCGCGCAAATAATGCACGATGCCATGCACAGGAGCGCAGCCGGCCACCACGCACGGACGTGCGGTGCCGGGCGACCTTGATAATTCACCGCGCCCGAACCGGGTTCCGGTTGGTGTGGTGGCGACGGCGCGCGAGAGATCCATCCATGGAAAGCCACATGCCACCGCCGCAACGCCACCACTCCCCGGCACGCACGAGCGCACGCACCGACCCTATATAAACCCTCACCGCGCACGTCTCGCCCTCACCGATCCTCCCACTCCCACGCTTCGTATCCTCTTCTTCCCCGCTCCCGCCGCAAACCCTTTGGCATGGAGAGGAGCCGCGGCCACGGCAAGAGCACGCACCCGCCCCCGCTCGCGCCGCCGCGCCGGGCGCGGCCGGAGCGCGAGCGCGCGTCCGGGTCCGGCGCGTCCTTCTCGGCCTCGCTCCTCGACACCATCTACCGCTCCCTCGACGAGGGCGGCGTCGACGCCGACGCCGCGCGCCGGTCGGAGGAGAAGGCCCTGGCGCCCGCGCCACCGCAGTTCTGGTGGGCGGGCAAGCCGAAGCAGGCCGCTGGCGCGGACAGGCGCCGCCGCGAGACGGGCCCGGCTCGCCCGCGCCACTCGGGGTACGCGTCGTCCGCCACCTCGTCCTCGGATTCCACCTCCAGCTACAGCTTCTCCTGCTCGTCCGCCTCGACCACCGACACGGAGTCCACGTGCCGCCGGCGCAGCCCGCCCCCGCCGCGGCGCCAGCTGGAGGACTTCGTCGCCCCGGACAGTGTGGACGTGCCCGTGCCAGTGACGCCCTGCGAGAAGACCAAGAAGAAGGGCAGGCCGTGTTTTCCTGTAGCGAGGCACCGGCCAAGAGACGCCGCCCCGTCTTCGCCCGGGCCACCACCGCCGCCATCGCCGGGGACGTTCGCGTGCGTCCTCAAGGCTCTGTTCACCTCCGGCCGCCTGCCGAGGAAGCCCAGGACTCCGACACGCGCCCCGCCTCCGCAGACGTTGCCGGAGCTACCGCAGACATCGTGCGTGTCGGCCGCGACGGCCGCGAGCATGGCGGAGAGAAGGTGCGTGAGGTTCTGCTCGGACGCCGAGGCGTCGGTGGTGCGGCGCAGGGTCGAGGAGCTGGTGCGGAGCCTCGGGGAGCTCGAGGAGGACGACGAGGGGAGCGACTCCAGCTCCGATCTCTTCGAGCTGGAGAGCCTCGCGGGGGCGAACGGCGACGAGCTGCCCGTGTACGGCACCACCAGCCTCGTGGCCAACCGCGCCATCGCGCACGCGACGGTTTTCTAGTCCTTCTCTTTTTTTTTTTTGCGGGGTTGGTTTTCTAGTCCTTCTCATGCGAAAAATGGATAAAGGTTGTAAAAAGAACTCCAAGGACCTGATAACTAAAGTGTTGTTGTTGTTGCTTGCATTTCTTCGGGTAAATTATGTTTGTACTCTGTACTAAACTTGTCTAAATTCAAAGTTTGGTTGTCCAAAATCAATTTTAGATGATCATGCAGAAACAAAACTAAAAAATAAAAGAGAAAATGCCAATGTTGGGATAAGTTTCGAACAAGATTTTTTAACATTGGTTCAACCGCAAATGCTCACATAAACTCACCCCTCTGAATGCACGTATGCGCGTTATTCATATGAGCTCCTCCGAAATACTGAGACGCCATCGTGTCTTGAATCTTAAAATTGACAAAATCATCATAGGCAAGCATCACCAAGTCTAAAATAAATTTAGAAAAATATGAGCATCGGTGCTAAGTGTAGAACTTTACCATGGTGGGCAGGTTCCAACAAGAAGTTTCGAGGACCTTCAAAAAAAAAAAAAAAGTTTCGAGCAAAGATAGAATGCGGATCGTGGCAATATTTCTATATGTGCCATGTGTGCCTCGAAGAGTGAGGACAACCTGAACCTATGAGCATGTGAACCCGCTTTTTTTAAATGCATTTTAAACGCATTTTGAAATGTTAAAATGATTGAAACAAAATTTCACACGTATATCTTCACAACATGTGTGCATGGCACAAAGTTTGCGTAAAAAAAATCCCCTTTTATTATGTTTTTGTAAAAATAACAAATTTCAATGCTTCTAAATAGTTAGTGTCTTTTTCTTTGCACATTCCATAGGAAAAGTTGTTTTTCCCGCGAACTTTCTGCATGCACATAGAACGTGAATATGTATGCGTGATTTTTTCGCATTTAGAAATGAGGTTTTCGGTGCGGGTTCATATGCCATGGATTCATCCATGTACTTTCCGTGTCTCGAGCCAAGTGATATAAGATTGTAGGCCGAACAAACAAATCCAAAAAGATGCGTCCATCCGTCAAAAAATAGAAGATGCGTCCATGGCTGCTGCACGGTTAGGTTCAACGAGGTGGTGATGCCGTGTACCAACCGACGTGAGATACCCGGCCGATTAATTGGCTAGCGCATCAGAGTAGATAAGGCCCTCCACCGACCAAAAATATTCCACGAGCATCTCAAGTGTTAGCACTCCTTTCATGAAACTTACAACTGCATCCAAATGTACCTAGCTAGCTAGACCAAATCTCGGGATAGACCATATTATGTCTCTCTAGCTTCTACCTGAAGCATTTCTTTTCTCAAGGTACGTACGGTCCAGATGATGATGATGATGATGATGATGATGATGATGATGATGATGATGATGATGATGATGGATCATATGTAGATGGAAATTAAGCAATTATTAACTGTGAAACCAAGAATCATTTGCTGGGACAGGGCATGAGGGCATGCTTTTGGACCACGCCCTCGTGTTAACTAATCATAGGTTCCATCATACATAAACCTGTCAGAGACACGAAGCATATACACAGATCTTTCTTTCTTGATGAAAATACACACGCATATCCGTATCTTGTATGCATAGATAAATTATTTCCATCCCAGTTTCTTCGAAGGTGCACGCACAAGCAGCCAGCCCGCGATCGCATCTTAAACTCTGACGCTGAGCTCGAATAATATTCGGGTTGCACAGTACGGTACCGAGAGGCTCAAGATCTCGGCTGGCATGGGGAAAACCATTCATGTCTGCTCCCGGCGACGCATGCCTTGGCAACACAGCTGTGATGCGCGTGGACGCGTGCAATTTTGTATGCCCAACGTTCAGTCGTGGCCTCGTGGAGTCGTGGGACTAGCCAGGATGAGATGATGCGCCCTCCCCGCAGAGCTGGATATTCCCTCCTTTCTGAACTGATTGAAGGCGTCGATTTGGATATCTGCACTGTACATACATGGTAATCATGTGATGTATAGGTGCATAATGTATTTGTATTTGCCGTTTTTCGATCATCGTGTGTTGGACGTGGGAGGTGGGGGTACTGATTGCATGGTAATGCAGGAGAAGGCGCCAAGTAGGGGCATGTAGCAGCGAGGGCGACGTCTGATCTGTATGCTGGCCGTGCGCGAGAGCGACGGTGGTAGCGCGTCGTGTGCTGCTGGTTACACCTACCTGTATCACGCTTCGTTTTTGTTAACCTCGCACGCACCAGAAATGAGTTTCGGTTCGACCTATCGTGGAGGTGAAGTGATCGGGTGAGGTCGGTTGGATGCCAGCGCGCTCCCGATGGCTAGAGAGACCGGGATACCTGTCGTACCGCGGAGAGTAAGTGGAGAAGCGGACGTGCCATCGGTGGAGGCGCAGGCGAGGCAGCGGCGTCAATGGCGACGCGGACGCCGGACGGCTCGTGTACGGGCGGCCAAGGGCAACCGCCGACCGGCCGGCCCCGGCGGCAATAAACCGCGACCTCCCCAGCGGTGGCAAGTAGCAGCGACATGGGATGGGAGCGAGGCCGGATGGCGACTAACCACGGTGTGCACGGCGTATTGGCATGGGTCGGGCCGATCACTCCGTATCCGGTGGTTGCGCCGCGTACGGGGTGGTGTCAAAGGCAGACGCGGACGGCGCAGCCAAAATCAAGGGTGCCCCGGCCAGCACCCCACGGGCGGAGGATGCCGCGTGCCTTTCCGGCGCTTCTCTCGGTCGAGCGGCGCAGCTGTCCGGCGGGCCATGGCGGCTCGCGGCTGCGGGCGCGGGCGAGGTGCGTGTGGATGCGCGCACGAGCGCGCGCGGTGCGGACCACCGGAGCGGGTCGGTGGTGTGGTGGGTCGCGCGCAGCTTTCGCGAGCACATGCGGTCGCCTCTGCGTGGCGGCCACGTACCGCGCCGCTTTCGCCGTTTGGCCTCGCGACGCGACCGCAGGCGGGCCCCCTCGCGCGCTTGGAGAAAAGCAGAATGCTCGATGCTGCCGTCGTCGTACCGTCTTCCACCTTTTTTTTATTATTGTGCTACTAGCAAAATGCTTCCTATCAAAAGAAAAAAAAAATACTAGCACGATGCATTCACGACCTCCTTCTTGCATCCATTTTACAATTCGATGGACTTGTAATACGTGTAGACGTCATCCACTTCTCATCTACATTTTGCGTATGCATCATATAAAAACTCATCCGTCCTAGTTCAGTTCCCATTCGTGCCGCCGGTCCTCCTCGTCGGAGATTGCTCCTTCCTACGCATAGTAGTGATCTAAACGCTTTTACATTAGTTTACAGAGGAAGTAATTACTTGCAAGTATGTCGAGTATCACCACCGTCTCACCTGCATCTAATGCAGGTCTCATTCTCGATAAAATGAATGCATAAAAATTAGTAAAAAGTAATACTGTAAGTAAGGAAATCGTGAGCCGACACTCAAGCAAGCTAATTAGAATCAGCCCATTCGGTTGTGTCCCAACAAACCAAAATAAAAACTAAACGAAGTTTGATTTGCTAAATTGTGATCTAGTTGATCTAGGCGTGGCTTACTGTGAGACCGAAGAAGGTCTTGCTGAAGGAGCGCCCACCCAACTGCAAGTAATGGGCCGGCCCAATTTTACGATCATTTCCTAATTAATATTTCTTCATTTTTATATATTCGACTATATTTGCAATACATGTATTCCAAAACTTAACTAATTTCAGAATATCAAAAACCGAGAATCTGAAAAATGTTAAGGCAGTGTACTTTTTTTGTTAGCATAACTTTGAAAAATGTTGATAGATTTCTATTTTTCGCGATATAAAAAGTGTTCACATGTTTCAAAAATGTATACATGGAAATTTTGAAAAATATCTATAGAATGTGCAAAAAAGTTTGTGCAATTTAAAGAAATTGTTAAATGTGCATAATACTACATTTCGTATGTATAAGGATCATGCATGATGTGTACCAAAAAATGTAGACATCAAAACATATATTTGAAAAAAATATTAATCATGTGTATGAAAAATGTAAAACCTGTGTAAAAAATGGTTTTAGATGTATACAGAAATGAACAATGTGTAAGAAAACACTAAACAAAAAATATATTTGAAAAATGTTAAACGTTTATTAATAAATTGTTTGATGTATAAAAAAATGTAGACAATGTTAATCATGTATATGATTTTTTGTTAACATGTATAGGAATGTTTTAGAAGTAGTTAAGAATGTACAATGTGTAGGAAAACAGTAGACACGAAAACATATAATTTCAAAAAGTTAATCATGTATCTGAAAATGTTAAACATGTATTAAAAATTATTCTTGACGTATATAAAAAAAAGTAAAATCTGTAAGAAAACTGTAGTCATGTGTTAAAAAATTTAAAAATAAACAAAGAGAAAAGTAAAAGAAAACAAGAAAACCAGAGAAAACAAGTGCAAAAAAGAAAAAGAAACAAAGAAAAAACCAGAGATAACCGACAAAGAAATAAAAAAATCATAGAAAAGAAAGAACAAAAGAAAGCAAAGATAAAATAGTGAAAACGGAGAAAGAAACGAAGAACACCGGTGAAAAAACAATGAAAGAAGAAAAACCGAAGAAAACGGGTGAAGAAACAAAGAAAAGCTGAGAAAAATAAATAAACCAAAGAAAACCAGAGCAAACGCAGCCATCAAGCAATCAAGCACACGAACAAACGTAAGAAAATGGGCCGACCCTAATACTGTGGCATAGAGGAGAAATCTTTGGGCGGGAGTATCGTGTGACTCGCTATAAGCCATATATAGTCGCTGCGAGTTGCTGATGCATGCAACACTAACTCAAATTTAAACTAAAGCCACAATACTTATTTTTTATTTTTGGGATGGAGGAAGTAGTAATGTACACGAATGTGTTATTTTTGTATATGTCAGGCCAATATAATTCATTTTTTGAAACAACGTTTACATAAAATTCCTTTTTGAACACCATTTTTATTTATTTATTTTTTTGAACCAAATATCTTAAGTTCAACAACATCTCGGCCCTACTTCAGAATTGTGAACATCAAATCATCATTGTTCATACTTCCGAAGTTCATTAAGACCAAATTTTCCATTACAACATCTAACATCATAATTCTCAAGTCTTAAGCATACATATATTGTTCAGCGGGTCATAAGTAGCTAGAGTCTTAAACATACGTAGTTCATCACATCACATCTAGCCAGCATAAATAATAACTACGTACCTATTACATTCACTCATCACAGATTGCCTTGATCCTCTTGATCTTGCTCTTGTTCACCTTCCAGCCTTGAGTAGGTCAACTATGGAATATTCTACAGTAGCTTTTTCTACTCCTGCTTCCCCTCGTCAATACCTTCATCTACATCTTTTTTCCAATTTTTTATCACTTCTGCCTGGGCAGCCTGAATGTGCTTCAGCAAATCAACCTGTTTCTTCAGCTCCGTGTTCTCCTTCTCAAGCTTAGCCCTCTCTTCCTGTGCAATCTTCTGCTCTTCACTTTCCTTCATAATCTTCAGGTCATTCTCCCTGTGGACCTGTTTCTCAATAGATTCACAAAAATCTCTAGTAAGCTTAATGTTCAGATGGTATTTCTCCTCTAGCTGTTTCTTTTCTTCTGCTAACTTGGACAAGTCCTCTGCTTTAGCAAGATTGTCTTTCTTGCTCTGCTTATACAGATACCAAAGCTTATTCAGTGCCTTTTCCAGTGCATCTGGCCATTTTTGATCCACCCATTCCATAACACCACAGTTGTTCCCTTTCTGGAAAAAATCGTATGCTCAAATTAAACAATACACTAAATACATCGAGCAAAACTATACAAATGTTGTTCTCTACTTAACAAAATCAATTCAAATTGAGCATGTGTTCACTATACCAATCTGTTGCACACATCAATTTAACAATGCACTACAAAATCATATGCGCACAAGACTATACAATACAAAACATATGTACTATTAATTGTTCTTAAGAAACAGAGCTGTGTTTTATCAACTAAACAGTGTATATTGACAGAGCAGTATGAATACACAGAGCAATTTTAGAACTACACACTTGTTAACTTGTATACATAGAGGGATTTTGGTAAACAAAGGTTCTACAATTTCTACACACTAACATTGATCTTTTTGATAGTTTGTACACACCGAAATTGTCCTTAGCATTTCTATCGACAGAAAGGAGTATGAATAAAACACATAATTACCCGCTCAGCGCAGCCAAAGAATCTCCTGCCGGTGTTCTGGCCTTCAAATGCAACCATCCTCTTGGCCGGCAGTTTGTGGATGCAAATGATATTTCCATTATCAACTGTGCCACACCAATCTGTGTCCTTAGTTGTGGCTGGGCACTAGAATAGCAACAAGAAACAACCCCAGATCAAAGATTTTAGCCAAATCAGAGCAAAAACGAAAATCCCCAATTCAACAAACCCTAACCCTCGTCACTCACATATGGCTCGTAGGAGTGCTCCTCGAAGAGCGGTGACAGAGATTCGTCAAAATTGGGGGTTTTTCCGTGAAACGAGATCATACGGCCATTTAGTGGTTCTCAAAAAAAAAAAAAACACTGGAAAACGGTGTTTTCTGCAAACTTTTAACGATTTGTTGCCTTTCAGCACTATACTTGACGCAACTGTGGTAGTTATTGGCAATTTAGTCCACTATCGGCACAAAAAATGGGACAATCACAAGGCCAGCCAGATCAAGGATGCTAGCCAGCCAAAGCTTAAAGAAAACAAGTTCCCTCCATATAAAATGCAACTCCTGTAAAATCTCATCAACAATGGATTGATGCTCTTTTTTTTTTAAAGTTCGAAATACTAATCTACGTCTGTCGGATGAGCTGTCCAAAGAATTAAGCTGTTCGCCGTGCTCATTTTTTTGGAAAATGTCATGTTTGAGTTGAATTAATGAACAATAACAGGTAGTGATGACTGAAGAGTTCTGCACGAGAAACAGCAACAACAAGTGTTGACATATGAATGTTTACCCGTGATAAATGTTGATCTGAATTTGCTTCCATGTTCCATTGGCTCTTACTCTTGTTCCTCTTTATTGAAAAATCCATAAGCACAAACGGTTCTTTGTTCCTGGGGATATTAAAACACAGTGATCATATTAACCAATTAACTACGTTTGTGACCAAAGAAGAACATGAAATGCCTAAAAAGGTAATATGAGATCTAAGAAAATGCTGTATACCATATATAAGAATTCAACAGTATATCCTTCAAAAAGATCAAAGGTGGAAACCCGGATCTCATCGCAAAGACAAATCTCGTGCCTTTGAGAGTAGGATCTGAAGAGATAACGTTCGTTCACATTCCTCATCCACTCACGAATCTTCCTGGCCTCCTTGGCAATGCCCTTGAAACCAACATGATGGTCAGCACAAAAGATTGAATGCTAGAACTTCAATTTTTTATTTTTTTTTGGAATGGCACACACACACGTACCACCATTGCAGCAGCGGCGGCATCTGAATGCGGCCCTGTAATGTGCATAAGACTCGGCGCGCAATGGCGGATGCAGTTGCATAAGTTGATCTCAATGTCATTGGGTTTAGCCCCACGTTCCAGCAGCTCACGAGCCAAAGCGGCCTCGTTGGCGATGCACTGAAATACACGAACACGCACGGAGTTTAGGCAAGAAATACAGACGAGATGGTAGAACAGTTTCGCACATACATACTACCAAGCTGGCGGCGGCAGGTTCAGAGAATTCTCGCCCTACGACGATGATGTGACTGACGCGTTCCTGGATCTTTTCGCTCAGGAGTTCCACATTGTGTATGGGCCGATCCTTCCACACCGACACAAACTGCCGCTCCATCTTCAGACACTTCAAATTGGCGAACAGAAACGAGTTAGTCAGGATCAACCACACCTTTTCGTCAGCCTATATGCAGGAGCTTACAAATCTGGCAGCAACAGTGAGGGCTTTCTTCCCAGTCGGGAAGCATTTGGGAGCATCCTCCACCGGTGGTGGGGCTTTGAGCGGCGGCCACTCCTCAGGCTTGCCGTCGGCAGCGGCGACGTAGTCCATGAGGCGATTGCGCCGGTGAAACTCCTCGAGGTAATCGAAATAGAAGCGCGAGGACGTGATGTCCTGTGGCAGTAGCCGATCCCAGCCCCACACTTTCTCGAAGATATCTGGGCCAAACATCAAAGCCACGAAGAAGACGACGGCGGCTGACTTTTAGATGGAAAAAAACTGAACGCGAAAACAGGGAGGGAGAAGTATCCTTGACAAAAAAGCATGGAGAGAGATGTCAACGATGATCTGATCAATACCTGGGTACAGGACAATCTGTCTCGGCGGTATCCTGCGAATTTCATCCGAATTTCCACGAATATCAATCCAAGAGGCCATGTGAATTCTCTCGGCTTCTTCTCTGGTGACGGACCTCATTGAGACCGTTAATGCCCAGTCGCCCACGGTCTGATGGATCTAGGGTTTACTGCGTGGACGGAAGGGGAATGGATAGTGGAGCGATATGGAGGGCTATTTCGGATTCTTGATTGATGCGGGGCGGGAGATACGGGAGCGACTTGCGTCAAAGCAGCCGCCAGAATGGCCGGCCCAGCGGGGACCAAAGGCCTTGAGCGCTCTTATTTCTATCCTATTTTACATTTTTGCTTTATTGGCTGCTTTATTTAAAAAAACATTATTATATTTTCAAATGCTCTAAATATATCTATTAAAAACTAAATTTACATAGACAATTGAAAAGTATTAATCACACATTTTAAAAATGTTAAACATGTATGTCTCTAATGCATAAGAAAAGTGTACAATGTGTATGCAAAAAATTAGACATCAAAACATATATATGAAGAGCATTTAATCATGTATTGAAAAATAAATGTATATTTTTTTCTGACGTATACAAAACCTGTATAATGTATATATGAAAAAAGTAGACATCAAAACATATACTCCCTCCGTCCCAAAATAAGTGACGCAAAAGTGACTCAACTTTAGTGCAAAGTTGACTCCATTTTGCGTCACTTATTTTGGGACGGAGGGAGTATATGATAATATGTTAATCATGTATTTTGAAAATGTTATACGTGTATTAGGAATGTTCCCGATGTATAAAAAATGCACAATGTGTATTAGAAAAGTAGACATAAAAAATAAATGTTAAAAAATTGTTAATAATTTATTTAAGAAAAAGTTAAACAAGTGTATATAAGATGTTCCCGATGCAATGTTTTTGTAAAATGTGTATGAGAAAAGGTGATCAAAAATACATAAATGAAAAAAAATGTTAATGATGTATTTGAAAAATGTTAAATATTTGTAAAAATATATTTTTTGCATGTATACAAATAATCTAGAATGTCTACGAAAAATAGTTGACATAAAAAATATGTTTGAAAAAAATGATAATTACGCATTTTGAAAAAATGTTCGACGTGTACACAAAAAATATTTCATGTATTTGAATAAATGTTATATGTGTATAAAGAATGTTACTGTTCTATGAAAAGAGAGAGAAGAAAACCGGTGAAAAAAATTGAATCATAGAAAACAATAAAACCGAAAAGAATAAAATAGTGAAAGAAAAGAATGAGAAAAGCAAAACCGAAGAAAACCAGTGCTTAAGGAAATAAAACAGTAAAAACAGGAAATAAACAAATAAAAATAAAGAAAATCGGTGAAAACCAAAAAATAACCAAAGAAACCGGAATAAAAAGAAGAAAAATAAGATAGAAGACTAAAACAAGTGAAAACCAAGAAAGAAGCAAAGAAAACTAGCGAAGTAAGCAAAAAAACGGAAAAGAAAGAAAAATTGAACACACAAGTGAATATATCGAGCGGACAAAACCAACAACACACTACTAGGCTGGCCGGTACGCGTGGACTTTGCAGGGAGCTTGAGGTAAGGGGAGCTACCATCTCGCTAAAAGCGAGATATAGCTCCTGCCGAGAGATACTTGTATAGGTCACTTGAATGTCATAGGCCGACCCATAAACGACACTTAGATAGACACAAGGGAGCAACTAACGAGAGTGTCATGGATATAATCCTGGTAATACTGCGAGAGTGTGAATGTAGAGGCAACCGTACGTGCTGATCAATGCGAAAGGGAGCACGTCCATGGAATTATACACCTTCGGGCCCTCGATGGTGGAGGTAGCAGTATGATTTAGTATGAGTGAACGTTTAAATTTCACTAAGAAGCGGCTATATATGAGATAATGACATGTTAGTTAACTAATTTCTGTTCATGAAGGCATAAAGCGATTTTAATCAAAATATGTAATTTGCTTTAGAATCCATGTTAGTTGCAACATTAAATTTATGAATCTCATGCTTTGCATACACATACAAGCAAATGGATAAGTAATAGGGCGCATGAATTAAAATCAGTAATAACAAACATAATTTATGTTATACTCTAAGGTTATATGAACAATTCTGTGAAACTAGTTAATACCATGTACAGTTCAGAATAACCAAACACTAGATACAAATAACGTTATGTCACTTCTGCACAAGTTGCACCATATCACCTCTGGGGTGGGGTGGGGGGGCTCAATTGGCTTGCCTTGATTTACATCATGTTGTACATCCTTCAGGTGCTCCCCGGTAGGAACCGAGTTGTAGAAAATGATCAAGCAAAGGTCATCTCAAAACACCACACCCGAGCCAACACTTCCATCAGGCGAAAAAGAACCACCCGCCTTTAGCTTAACAAAGGAAACTTAATACAAACTATGAAATTAAAAATTGTGCAATGAACTTGGTAAAACAAGTAAATACCGAAAATTATGCATTGGGAACATGAATGAGTGCTAGATGGATATGATATGAGGGATTTTTACTCTAAAAACTATGCATAAAATCCACTCATCAGTTTTCTCAGTGTTTCTTAGCTCTGGACGGCGAAGCTTTGCTGAACCACTACTTTGGTACGTGTGCAATCCGTAAAGGCATCGTGCTTTTCGGTGCTTGTTTGAGGGATCGTCCATGGGACTGTTCGAGGAACTTCAAGTTCGACCTACGCCAACTCTTCTTCCGCTGCAACTCGAAGTTGTTGACAATCTGATCTAGCCCTGTATGTTTCTTCATAGTGAACCTAGGATGTGGATCATAGGCTTATTTTTTAATATTTTATAATACCTTTCCTAATAGATAGGATCACCACTGTGGCGATGCCCTCCAAGGAGAAACTTCTTCATTAAATCCTCTATCCATTACCTACCGTCCGTCCACACGAGGACCTTCTTCATTAAATCAAGACCATGGGTGATCGCAGTCCATGTGGATGAGGCGTTACCCGAGATGACCATCCGGATAATACCAAGCTTTCAAAATTTGCCTAATCCACCTCTGCACTTAGGTTGCAACAAGTAATCCCAAGTTTTCTCTCTATCCCTCTCAAAACAAAAATATTCCCCGAGAAAAGTGTGTAATGCAAGGATATATACAATCAAGATAAGGGCAAACGATCTATGATGGGGGGGGGTGACGCATGTCGTATTTTAGAGGGAAATCAACCCAAGAGGCGGGCTATCTCTCCTATCTAAAAAAGGTAAGGTTCCCTGATTCACCCTTTTTCGTCAAGCCTTTCGTGGCGCGATGGACTGCTCTCTGATCTGGCCCTATCGTAGCCTCTCCAAATTGGCATTTTCTTTTCTTCTCAAGCACATGGGCCAAGAGAAAGAGGCCCACCACGCCTTCTGCTTTTACTAAAGAAAACTCTTTGCCTAAAAAACTAAGCAAAACTCTAACAAAAGAAATCTTTATTTTTCTGAAACACGGTCCCTTAGGGCCCGATTCTTTATTTAACTTATGGATAACTTAATGTACAACAATACACTATGTCACCATGACTTTTTGTCATTCTACACACAAAGACACACATCCATGTCTAATCCTCTTCTTATAAGTACAACAACAACCACGCATCCTCCCCTACTCCACCTCTACTTCACGCACATACCCAGGATACTATCATTATCGCTGAAACATCAGAGCTCTCCTTCACGAAGCCTCGAGCCACAAGGATCGCATCAACAAGTACAATCCATTCAGATGAAAAAGAACTTGAACCAGGCACCATGGAGGATGAAGTTTGCCACCCGCTAGAACTTGAACACTAGCCACCCGAGGCGATTACATGGCGAAAGCCCCGCCGCCACCGCCGTCGGCCGCCGCGTCGGCCGCGTGTGGCATGTCCTCCGCTCCCGTTCCCAAGCGGGTAATCGGAACCACAGCGGCTGATACATCTCCAACGTATCTATAATTTTTGATTATTCCATGCTATTATTTATGAAGTCTTGGATGTTTAATGGGCTTTATCATTCACTTTTATATCATTTTTGGGACTAACCTACTAACCCAAAGGCCCAGTCCAGATTGCTGTTTTTTACCTATTTCAGGGTTTTGCAGAAAAGGAATATCAAACGGAGTCCAAACAGAATGAAACCTTCGCGAGAGATATTTTTGGAGGAAATCACGCTCGGGAAACGTCAGGACCAATTCAGGGGGCAAGGGACCAGCCCTCGAGGGTGGGGGGGGGGAGGGGGCGCCCCCCCTTCCCAGGGCGCGCCCCCCTGCCTCGAGGCTGGCCCACACGGCCCCCGGTGCCCTCCTTCTTCCTATATATACCTACGTACCCCAGAAACTCCATACGCAGAGAGAAAACCCTAATTCCACCGCCGTAGCATCTATTCCCGTGGAGATCCAATCTTGGAGCCTGTTCCGGGAGGGGGATCCATCACGGAGGCCTTCTTCATCATCATCATCGCCCTCACCATGAGTTGTGAGTAGTTTACCACAGACCTTCGGGTCCATAGCTAGTATCTAGATGGCTTCTTCTCTCTCTTTGGATCTCAATACAAAGTTCTCCTCGGTCTTCGAGGAGGTCTATTCGATGTAATCTCTTTTTGCGGTGTGTTTGTCGAGATCCGATGAATTGTGAGTTTATGATCAAGGTTATCTATGAAAGATATTTGGTTCTTCTCTGAACTTTTTATGTGTGCTCATAATATCCTTGCAAGTCTCTTCGAATTATTGGTTTGGTTTGGCCTACTAGATCTATAGTTCTTGCAATGGGAGAAGTGCTTCACTTTGGGTTCAATCTTGCGGTGTCCTTTCCCAGTGACAGTAGGGGCAGCAAGGCACGTATTGTATTGTTGCCATTGAGGATAAAAAGATGGGGTTTTCATCATATTGATTGAGTTTATCCCTCTACATAATGTCATCTTGCTTAAGGCATTACTCTATTCGTATGAACTCAATACACTAGATGCATGCTGGATAGCGGTCGATGTGTGGAGTAATAGTAGTAGATGCAAAATCGTTTCGGTCTACTTGTCTCGGACATGATGCCTATATACAATGATCATGCCTAGATAGTCTCATAATTATTCGCTTTTCTATCAATTGCTCGACAGTAATTTGTTTACCCGCCGTAGAATACCGCTATCATGAGAGAAGCCACTAGAGAAAACTATGGCCCCCCCGGTCTATTCTCAACATATCAATATACATCTACTTTACTTTACTTTCTTTTATTTGCTGTTTTATTAAACTAAAAATACCAAAAATATAATTACCATCTCTATCAGATCTCACTTTCGTAAGTGACCGTAAAGGGATTGACAACCCCTTATCGCATTGGCTGCGAAGTTCTTATTTGTTTGTGCATGTGCGAGGGACTCGCGCGTGATCTCCTACTGGATTGATACCTTGGTTCTCAAAAACTGAGGGAAATACTTACGCTACTATGCTGCATCTCCCTTTCCTCTTCGACGGAATACAACACAAGCTCAAGAGGTAGCAAGAAGAATTTATAGCGCCGTTGCCGGGGAGGCTTACGCAAAAGTCATATACCAAGTACCTATCACAAACCCTTATCCTTCGCATTACATTTATTTGCATCTCGTTTTCCTCTCCCCCACTTCACCCTTGCCGTTTTATTTGCCCTTCTTCCGCCGTGTGTTTACCGTTCGCTTGCCTCTCGTTTGCTTGTGTGCTATGTGCCCTCAATTAGCTTGCATCTTCGCTTGCTAAAGTATGGATCCTCATCCACTTGCTAATCTCTTTAAGATATCCAATTATGTTGAACCTATTGCTAGTGAGCTGCGTGCACTAGATTATCTTTATGGGGTTTTGCTTGAAATTTATGAATCTGAAAATTGTGAGGAATTATTAAAAGAAAAAGTGATTCATGATAGCTTGTTAAATAAAAAGCATGATTGCAATGATGCTATTATAAATTCTCTTGATGTCAATTGTGTTAATGATATGCAAAACCCTAAGCTTGGGGATGCTAGTATTGTTATGTCCACCACTTGTTGCTATGATCATGATTGGGGTGATTCTTCTTATGATCTTGAAAACTTATTCAAGCCCCATCATGAATATGAGATTGATAATAATGTTTGCCATAATATTGAAAGTGGGTTTAAAAGAATGTCAACTTTTGATCCCACTACTTTAGATATTGATCAATCTTATGAGTTTTTTTGACAAAAGTGGGCTTGGAGAAGCAATGACTTTGTTCTATGTTAATCCCACTATTTTGAATGAGTGTCAACTTTGCATACAGGTGGATCATGAAGATAATGTTTTATGTCATAGCTATATTGTTGAATTTTCTTATGATCCTACATGCCATTATTATGAGGGAGGAAAATATGGTTGTAGGAATCTTCATGTTACTAAATTACTTCTCTTCATGTTGAGATTGATCTTGTTTCTTTCTTGTTCCTTGCATATGCTAGATCTTGCTTGTCTTGGTAATTTGTTTTCCTATAAAATGCCTATGCATAGGAAGTATGTTAGACTTAGATGTGATTTTCACATGCTATATGATGCTCTCTTTGTGCTACAATTCTTATCTTTCATGTGAGCATCATTAAAATTTCAAGCCTATCTTAATGGCTATAAAGAAAGAGCTTGTTGGGAGGCAACCCAATTTTATGTTTTTTGCTTTTATTGCTGTTAGAGAATAATTATTGCATCTAGCCTCTGATTATATGTGTTTTCATGTTTTGTTTAGTGTTTTGTGTCAAGTAGAACCTTTGGTAAGACTTGTGTGAAGTTTATTTGATCTTGCTGTGAAAAACAGAATCGTTAGTGCTCGCTAAAGTAGTCTTCAGATTTTACTGGAGCGTGCTTTTTAGTTGATTCTTTTTTCTGCTGATTGGTAGACAAATTGCGAAATTTTAACAATTTAGTTTGAATTTTTTGGAGTTCCAGAAGTAGGCGAACCCAGCAGATTACTACAGACTGTTCTGTTTTTGACAAATTCTGTTTTTCGTGTGTTGTTTGCTTATTCCGATGCATCTATGAGTAATATGGGAGAATATGAATCATAGAGAACTTGGAGTACAGTAGGTTTAACACAAATATAAACAATGAATGAATTCCTTGCTGTACCTTTGAGTGGTGGTTTGCTTTCTCTTACTAACGGAGCTCACGAGAATTTTTGTCTAAGTTTTGTGTTGTGAAGTTTTCAAGTTTTGAGTATTGCTTTGATGGACTATGGAACAAGGAGTAGCAAAGGCCCAAGCTTGGGGATGCCCATGGCACCCCAAGTAAAATCAAGATAATAAAAAGCCTAAGCTTGGGGATGCCCCGGGAAGGCATCCCCTCTTTCGTCTTCATCCATCGGTAACTATACTTGGAGCTATATTTTTATTCGCAACATGCTATGTGTTTTGCTTGGAGCGTCTTGTATAATTTGAGTCTTTGCTTGTTAGTTTGCCACAATAATCCTTGCTGGACACACCTATTTGAGAGAGTTAAATATGGCCTAGAAATTATTAGAACACTCCATGTGCTTCACTTATATATTTTGAGTTGAATAGTTTTTGCTTTAGTGCTTCACTTATATCTTTTAGAGAACGGCGGTGCTAATATTTTGTAGAAATTGTTAAACTCTCATGATTCACTTATATCTATTTGAGAGTCTATTAAAACAGCATGGTAATGTGTTTAGGCTAAAGAAACTAGTCTTCACATGATAAACATCCAATGTCAATGTAGTAAAATTTTCACACCAAGTGCATCGAATAGAATGAGATGTTGGATGCTTGATAATTGTTTTGAGACATGAGGATAGTGATATTAGAGTCATGCTAGTGGAGTTATTATGAAATTGAAGAATACTTGTGTTAAGGTTAGTGATTCCTGTATCATGCACGTATGGTGAACCGCTATGTGACGAAGTTAGAGCATGAGGTATTTGTAGAGTGCCAAACTTTGTGTGGAGGTCTGAGGCGCGTGATGGTTAACTCCTACCAACCCCCCCCCCCCTAGGAGCATGCGTTGATTTCTTTGTTTTTCTTGACTCGTAGATTTTCGCAATAAGTATATGAGTTCTTATGACTAATGTTGAGTCCATGGATCATACACACTCTCACCTTTCCACCATTGCTAGCCTCTCTTGTACCGCGCAACTTTCGTCGGTACCATAAACCCACTATATATCCTTCCTCAAAACAGCCACCATATTGTTCCTCAAAACAGCCACCATACCTACCTATCATGGCATTTCCATAGCCATTCCGAGATATATTGCCATGCAACTTTTCACCGTTCCGTTCATATGACACACATCATATTGTCGTAGTGCCATGCATGATCATGTAGTTGACATCGTAGTTGTGGCAAAACCACCATGCATAATTTTTTAGATATGTCGCTCTTGATTCATTGCATATGCCGGTACACCGCCGGAGGCATTCATGTAGAGTCATACTTGTTTTAGTATCGAGTTGTAATTTCAAGTTGTAACAAAAAGTGTGATGATCATCATTACTAGAGCATTGTCCCGTGTGAGGAAAGGCCAATAAAAAAAGAGAAGGCCAAAAAAAATAGAGAGGGGCAAATAAAAAAGAGAGAGAAAAGCCCCTCCAAAAAAATGAGAGAAAAGAGAGAAGGGACAATTGCTACTATCTTTTTCCACACTTGTGCTTCAAAGTAGCATCATTATCTTCATTGTAGAGAGTCTCATGATTAGTCACTTTCATATACTAGTGGGAATTTTCATTATAGAACTTGGCTTGTATATTCCAACAATGGGCTTCCTCAAATGCCCTAGGTCTTCATGAGCAAGCAAGTTGGATGCACACCCACTAGTTTCTTTTGTTGAGCTTTCATTCATATTTAGCTCTAGTGCATCCGTTGCATGGCAATCCCTACTCACTCACATTGATATCTATTGATGGGCATCTCCATAGCCCGTTGATATGCCTAGTCGATGTGAGACTATCTTCCTCTTTTTTGTCTTCTCCACAACCACTTCTATTCCACCCATAGTGCTATATCCATGGCTCACGCTCATGTATTGTGTGAAAGTTGAAAGGTTTGAAAAGAATAGAGTATGAAAACAAGTGCTTGGCTGAAATCGGGGTTGTGCATGATACGAATATTTTGTGTGATGAAGAGGGAGCATAGCCAGACCATATGATTTTGTAGGGATAACTTCCTTTAGCCATAGTATTTTGAGAAGACATGATTGCTTTGTTAGTATTGCTTGAAGTATTGTTATTTCTTATGTCAATATAGACTTTTACCTTGAATCCTTCAGATCTGAACATTCATGCCACAATTAAGAAGATTACATTGAATAACTATATTGGTTAGCATTCCACATCAAAAATTCTTTCTTTATCATTTACCTACTCGAGGACGAGCAGAAATTAAGCTTGGGGATGCTTAATATGTCTCCAACGTATCTATAATTTTTGATTGTTCCATGCTATTATTTATGAAGTCTTGGATGTTTAATGGGCTTTATCATTCACTTTTATATCATTTTTGGGACTAACCTACTAACCCAAAGGCCCAATCCTCGAGGCTAGCCCACACGGCTCCCGGTGCCCTCCTTCTTCCTATATATACCTACATACCCCAGAAACTCCATACGCAGAGAGAAAACCCTACTTCCACCGTCGTAGATTCTGTTCCCGTGGAGATCCCATCTTGGAGCCTATTCCGGGAGGGGGGTCCATCACGGAGGCCTTCATCATCATCATCATCGCCCTCACCATGAGTTGTGAGTAGTTTAAAACAGACCTTCGGGTCCATAGCTAGTATCTAGATGGCTTCTTCTCTCTCTCTGGATCTCAATACAAACTTCTCCTCGGTCTTCGAGGAGATCTATTCGATGTAATCTCTTTTTGCGGTGTGTTTGTCGAGATCCGATGAATTGTGAGTTTATGATCAAGGTTATCTATGAAAGATATTTGGTTCTTCTCTGAACTTTTTATGTGTGCTCATAATATCCTTGCAAGTCTCTTCGAATTATTGGTTTGGTTTGGCCTACTAGATCTATAGTTCTTGCAATGGGAGAAGTGCTTGGCTTTGGGTTCAATCTTGCGGTGTCCTTTCCAAGTGACAGTAGGGGCAGCAAGGCACGTATTGTATTGTTGCCATTGAGGATAAAAATATGGGGTTTTCATCATATTGCTTGAGTTTATCCCTCTACAGCATGTCATCTTGCTTAAGGCATTACTCTGTTCGTATGGACTCAATACACTAGATGCATGCTGGATAGCGGTCGATGTGTGGAGTAATAGTAGTAGACGCAGAATCGTTTTAGTCTACTTGTCTCGGACGTGATGCCTATATACAATGATCATGCCTAGATAGTCTCGTAATTATTCACTTTTCTATCAGTTGCTCGACAATAATTTGTTTACCCGCCGTAGAATACCGCTATCATGAGAGAAGCCACTAGAGAAAACTATGGCCCCCAGGTCTATTCTCAACATATCAATCTACATCTACTTTACTTTACTTGCTTTTATTTGCTGTTTTATTAAACTAAAAATACAAAAAATATAATTATTATCTCTATCAGATCTCACTTTCGTAAGTGATCGTAAAGGGATTGACAACCCTTTATCGCGTTGGCTGCGAAGTTCTTATTTGTTTGTGCAGGTGCGAGGGACTCGCGCATGGTCTCCTACTGGATTGATACCTTGGTTCTCAAAAACTAAGGGAAATACTTACGCTACTGTGCTGCATCTCCCTTTCCTCTTCGAGGGAATACAACACAAGCTCAAGAGGTAGCAGCGGCCTCGTCCGCCAATCGATCATCGGGGTCAGACGGGCCCTGCGATCCAGTCGTCATTGAACGGGACTCCCGGTGTCCTATGCATCTACGCAAGGAGTATCCTACGTCCGCTCACAAACATCCATCTAGGGTTTTGACGAAGCAACCAAGGGCACAATGCAAACCACCAGAGTATACCCCTGCGGCTGCCTCAGACCTGCCACCTGCTAGCATGTCAGCGGCATCGCAAAGCTTGGACAAGATGCCGGTGGTAACCAAGGAGAACCCGGAGGCTGGTGGGGGCGCATATGGGGCTCCCTCCGTGGATGCTGCTCGCCCGAAGCCTCCTTCCGGGGGATCCGAGGCTGCTACACGAGTCAACCCGAGGCTAATGCCGCCAGCGATCTGGGACCAGTTCAAGACGATAGTGACGGCGGGCACGACGGACTCGGCGCCGGCGGGCCGTGGGCACGATGGCCAGGACGGAGACACACCAGAAGAGCTTGGTGCTATTTCAGGCACACCAAAGAAGCACGAAACCGGTGAGATGCTGGAGGGGCAGCACTCTCAGGCGCATGGAGGGACTCGTGATCATGACATGCATGAGGTGACGACCAAAGAGGAGGCAGTCGGCCCAGGGGCCACCGACGAACTGACGGGGCCAGTGGAGCTCCGTCAGGAGCAATGCATATCTTAAGTTGGAACTGCCGGGGGGCGGGGAGCTCCCGGACAGTTCGTGATCTTGTGAGCCTTGTGCAAGCTCACTCCCTAGTATCGTTTTCATTTGTGAAACTAGGCAGTCTAAGAATAAAATGAGTAGGTATCGTGCTTGTTTAGGTCTACGAGGTTTTGATGCTTTAGATAGTGTTGGTCTTAGTGGTGGTCTTGCTTTGTATTGGCATGAATCCTTGAGTCTAGATGTAAAAACAATAAATGAGAGATATATTGACGCGTTCGTGACGAACGGCACGGGTGAGCCACCTTGGAGGCTCACTTGTGTCTACGGCGAGCCCCGAACGGAGGACCGACATCACATGTGGTCCATCCTTCGTGATCTGCACCGACAAGCCAACATGCCATGGGCAGTAGTTAGCGACTTCAATGAGGCCATGTGGGGCTTCGAACACTTTTCTGCAACACCAAGATCAGCAGGTCAGATGATTGACTTTCGTGATGTGCTTGAAGTATGTGGCTTGGGTGATCTTGGTTTTGCAGGGCTCCCATATACATATGACAATCGACGTGGTGGTCGGGCGAATGTCAGGGTCCGCCTAGACCGGGCCGTGGTAAATAACTCCTAGCGAGATTTGTTTACACATGCGAAGGTGGATCACCTGGTGGCTCCTAGTTCGGACCACCTACCAATTTTGCAATGTTGCTCGAAAGAGGAGCCAAGGCAGGATCAAGGGAGGAGGTGTCGCCAGTATGAGGTTATGTGGGAGAGGGATCCCACACATCTGGAGGTAATTATGAACACTTGGACTGAATTGGGATCAATGCTCAACCATGGTGAGATTTCTTCTGGGCTAGAAAACTTGATGAAAAAGTTGCATGATTGGAGTAGGAAAAAGTTTGGTAATGTAATCAATGAAATTAACAAGTCTCGCTCTCGCCTAGAGGAGCTTATGTCTATGAATGCAGATCGTAAGGAGATCAGAGAAGCAAATGACAAGATGAATGAACTCTTGTACCGGGAGGAGATGTTATGGATGCAACGATCACGGGTTGCATGGCGGAAGGAAGGAGACAGAAACACGCAGTTCTTCCATAGGAAGGATGTTTGGCGCGCCCGGAAAAATCGCATCAAATCCTTAATGGATGCAGCAGGTGTCATCCATAGGGATCATGAGGCTATGGCGCCCATGGTTACATCTTATTTTGCGGACTTATTTTCAGCTGATGATTCTTTATGTGCGGACCCTGTGATTTATCTCATTAATCCTCGTGTTACTGACCTCATGAATGATGCTCTCTGCCTGGATTTCTCGGACAAGGAGATTGCGGACGCCTTGTTTCAGATTGGCCCCTTGAAGGCGACAGGACCAGACGGGTTCCCTGCTCGCTTCTTTCAGAGGAACTGGGCAGTGATGAGGGATCAAGTAATTGCAGGCGTAAAAGAGTTTTTCCGGACGGGGGTGATGCTGAATGGGGTGAATGACACTGCTATAATTCTCATCCCCAAGGTGGATAATCCGAAGAAACTAACAGAGTTTCGGCCTATCAGTTTATGCAACGTTATCTATAAGGTGGTATCAAAATATTTGATAAATCGCTTGCGCCCTATCCTAGATGATATTATCTCCTCGGAGCAGAGTGCATTTGTTCCCGGCCGTCTGATTACAGATAATGACTTAATTGTGTTTGAGTGCATCCACTATATACAGCAAGAGAAGGACCTAGAGAAGAGTTTTTGTGCCTATAAGTTGGACTTGTCTAAAGCTTATGACAGGGTTGATTGGATCTTCTTGAAGCGAATGATGCAAAAGATGGGTTTTGCTCGTCGTTGGGTGGACTGGATTATGGCATGCGTCACCTCGGTGAGATACACCATGAAATTTAATGGAACCCTCTTGGATTCCTTCGCACCGTTGCGTGGGCTACGGCAAGGCGATCCTCTCTCCCCATTTTTATTCCTGTTTGTGGCTGGTGGTCTATCTGCTTTGTTGAAGGATGGGGAAATCAAAGGTGATTACACTCCGCTAAAAATCTGCCGCAGAGCCCCGGGCGTCTCTCACCTTTTGTTTGCAGATGACACATTTCTCTTCTTCAAGGCTAAAGAGGAGCAAGCTTTGAAAGTACATGAGGTGCTGAATACGTATGAAAAAGCTACATGACAGTGTATTAACCCAGCCAAGTGTAGCGCATTGTTTGGTAATTTTTGTGCAATTGTGGACCAGGAGAAGGTGCGTGCTATCTTACATATTGCAATAGTCACTTTTGAGGAAAAGTATCTTGGACTACCCACACCAGAAGGTCGTATGTCTAGGGGGAAATTCCAGAATTTGCAGTCCCGTTTTATGAAGAGAATCATTGCTTGGGGCGACACCCTCTCGCTTCCTCGGAAAGAAATTATGATTAAAGCCATTGCCCAAGGCATCCCCACGTACATTATGGGGGTTTTCAAGTTGCCGATGTCTGTTTGCAATGACCTCAATAGAATGGTGAGGAACTTTTGGTGGGGTTCCACTCATTGGATGGCATGGCCGAAAATCCTAGCTCATAAAACAAAGGGCGGTCTGGGCTTCAGAGATTTCCGAGTGTTTAACCAGGCTCTCCTTGCTCGCCAGGCTTGGCGGCTGCTTACTAAGCCTAACCGTTTATGTGCGCAGGTGTTGAAAGCTAGGTACTATCCAGATGGAAGATTGGAGGACACGGTATTCTCAGGAAATGCCTCTCCGACGTGGCAGGCCATACAGTATGGCTTGGAGCTACTAAAGAAGGGCATCGTCTGGCGGGTCGGGGACGGCCATCTATCCGCATATGGCAGGATCGATGGATACCGAGGGAGCCGTCGCGCCAGCCCGTCTCCCTCCAGGGCACATGCATGCTTCGGCGGGTGGCCGAGCTCCTTGGCCAGGACGGGACCTGGCGTATGGACCTGCTCTGGCGCCACTTTCTACCGGCAGATGTCGACGCGATCGCCAGCATCCGCACTTCATCACACGTCACCGAGGACATTATCGCATGGGCTCCAGAGAAGAATGGTATCTTCACTATTCGATACGCCTATCACTTTGCCATGGACGAGCGCGAGCGTCCATCGGCTTCAGCCACGAGCAATGCACCGGATGGTCATCGCGCCATCTGGAAGATCATATGGGGTGCCCTGCTCCCCCAAAGGTACGCGTGTTTGCTTGGAGAGTTGTTACATATTCACTTGCTACCTGGGCAAACAAATTCTCCTGACACCTCGAGCTTACTGATATATGTCCCCTTTGTGGTGTGGAACGAGAGGATGGGTTCCATGTGTTCTGTAGGTGCCCACTAGTGAAGGAGATATGGCATGCAGTGGCCTTGGGTTGGTCTATACCAAGCATTGAAGCCATCCAGAACACTGGGCCAGAGTGTCTCTTCACACTCTTAGAGTCGCTGGATGAGGTGACACGAATGATTGTGCTCATGGTGATGTGGAGGATTTGGCATGTGCGGAATGAAATAACAGACGAGAAGAAACCCCCACCCACAGAAGTATCTCGACGTTTCCTTCAGGGATATATCAACTCACTCTCATGCCTGAAGCAATATCCTAATGTAGATCTGGCCAAGGGTAAGATGGTGCTTAATACACCACTGATGCGCACTACACAGCATGCGCCTCCCAAGGAGGAGCGTGGTTGGGCCGCTCCGACACCTGGCAACACCAAGCTTAATGTAGATGGGAGTTTCATCCCGGCGACAGGAGCGGCTGGAGGGGGCATGGTCCTTCGAGATTCTCAAGGCGAGATCATCTTTAGTGCCTGCAGAGAGATACGAGCATGTGATAATGCGCTCGGGGCAGAGTTAGCGGCGTGCCGGGAAGGCCTAGAGCTGGCTCTCCACCGGACGAACACACCCATTATAGTCGAGCTTGATTGTGCGGAGGCGGTATCCATAATCACAGCGTGAGGACAGGACCGGTCGGTCCATCGTGTCGTTGTTGAGGACATTAATAGACTAGTAGCGACGGAGGGGAGAGAGGTCTCTTTTAATCTTTGTCGTCGTTCGCAAAACAAAGTTAGTCATGAGCTCGCCAAGTATGGTAGGAGAACTCCCCGCACCGCTGTTTGGTTGCACTCGGGATTAGACCTCATTGTAAGCTTGGCTCTGGCGGAGAATCCTCCGTGAGTAATGAGAAATATCTTTTCACCCGCGAAAAAAAAATAGAACTCGAACACTGCAAACCTACATAATGTTTGGCGAGAATTTTTTAATTTACTCGCGTAAATTTACTCATATAGATGTCATCAATTTCCTAGACATTGTCACTCATCATGTGTTTCTCACTGGCTGCGTGCACCACGATTCATGGCATCCTCAGAAGTGAACTAGATGTTGCCAACTCCAGTATTACCACAATGCGTTCATCGAATGTTGTTCCAACATGAACTTTCCATGTCACTTTGTTAGCTTCGTCCTTAGGAGTTTGGATCTGTGTGTGCCTGGTCAAATCCAATCCCCAAAAGTCTCTCACTGCCACCCTGAACTGAATGTTGATCGTTGACATTAGCTTCTTCGACAATTTTTCATTCATCTTCCTCCTTTTTCACCGTCCAGCGCCCATTGGCTTGCACACCAAGTTAGGAGCATGTGTGCCGGACGTGCCACTGCTTGCAGCTTCGAGCTTGAATTTGAAGGCAAAGATAATGAGTGAAGAAGAAGAAGAGTTCTATGACTCCGAGCAATATCCCGTTGCAACGCACAGACACATTTGCTAGCTACTAATAAAATTTCCATATGTCCTTACTCGTGACCCATGAGGGCTTGATCTATCACTTAGCTGACTACTCAATAATAGGAACTTGGAGTGGATTTTTGATAGAAGACTCCAAAATCACGACGTTCGCTTGGATGACCTCTTGTAGAGAACGATAATGCGCTCAGGTGACCTACCTGAGTTGCCATCGATGCATTATTGGGGTCCTAATATAGTAATATGCATAGTGTCTTAGAGCATGGTTAAAAGCAGAGCCAGTTGCTGGCTATATCTAGTAGCTATGTAATTTATAGCGAGCTTAAGAGCCAAGTCATACAATAGTTAGCTATAAGATCTTAATACTTTATCTACATGGCCCACCTCCTTCTCTCACAATGCTTCTTGGGGTGCGTGCTGCAGCTAGCTACTAGTTTACAACCCCCTTAGAGCATGGTTAACAGTGTAGCCAACAATCGACTATATGAAGTCGCCACATCATCTATAGCGAACCTAATAGCCAACATGTATAATAGCTATTTACAAAGTACTACTACTTCACTAATAGATGTCCCACCTTACAATCTCACATTGTTTCTTGGAGCAGGTGCTGCAGCCGGCTCTTAATAGACAGCCCGCTTCTCTTCTCTCGACTTTTCTCTCTCATCCAACTCAGCAAACATACAAGATTTTAGTCCTTACAACCTACTGACTGTACCTTATTATACTTGCTCTTAGAGCATGGTTAATAGAAGAGCCCACTATTGGCTCTAAACTCATGCCATGTCACTTACAACCTTTATAGAAAAATCTCATATACTAAGGTTGGCTGTAGACATTGGCTATTGCAATTAACTAGTGGTTTGGGTGCCACACGGTGGCGCCTCCTATAAGGGAGCTGGGCGGTGCCTGATTTGCTGCTGCCCAATCAGCAAACTTGTAAGTTCATCACATATTAATATTTTTTAGGAAAGCAAGCACACTTTGTGCACATGTATGAAGGTCATTAGGCATGTGTGGCACACATGGAGATACAACCCGATGGCAAGTCAAATGCATTAGATACAACTCTTATTACTGTCACTATCCTTAGCAGCCCCCCGCCGAGCCGACACTCGCCTTTGCTTGCTCGAACAGCTTCTCATCGGCACCATCGCGGCTCGCCATCATAGTAAGACGTAGACTACCTCTCACGGGGGTCATAGAAGAAGTAGCGGTTGTCGACGTAGACGCAGACCTTGGCAATACCTGACGTTGCACTCTATAGCGAGCTTGGCAAGGAAGATGTCATCAGCGAAAAGGCGTTCGCCAAGTCCTTGGAACAACATCGATCAGGGGAGCAGCAGAGACAAAAAAAGGTTCAATCAATTCTATCTAGTAGGATACATAAACGCAACTAATGGCATTTGTAATTCAAATACATACATGGCGAACCTAGTAGGCTTATACCAATTTTTTCATGTGAAGAGAAAAACACATTTCTTTCTTTGAGGTGGGCATTTGCATTATTGGGTGACAGCATCATGTGAGGATCATAACTTAAACCGATGCATGCAAATACAAAGTGTATCAACTTATGGAATGCTTATGCAAATAATATTTATTTTTTCTGTCATTGGGATGCCACTTGTTAAGACTATGATTCCGCTAGCTTTGCCTGTTAACATATTATTTCTATAGTCTAGGTTGCCTAAAAAATCCAGTTACTAACAAATGCCCTTGAAAGTAAAAGGAGGATCAACAATAAACTTTTGAAACATTTGGAGCTCGGCCAGTTCCCCTGGTAATAGCCGCTGGATCATGGTGGTGATGGCGGTCATGGATGAAAGCCATCGAGCTCAAGATCTGTGTAAGGTGTAGATGAAACTTTCATAGAAGAAAAAATACATTTCATCAATTGGATTGAGATATGGTAGCTTCAAATAAGCATCCTAATTTGTAGTCCAGATCATGCAACTCCCTAATTTAGTAGAAAAGAATTGCAAGACAATTAGAAAAGAACAGATGAGCTCCATAGTAGTTCATTTATCTAGCGGTGACATTGTGTGTTGTCCAAGATATATCATCTTTCATGACCATGCCTTAGAAAGACACCTTTTCATTTATAAATACTAAATGAGGACCTCTCCTTTTTGTAATGCATATAAGTTGGAAGAATGTTACTAAAAAGATATTACATGAAAAGTTAGATAAGCCACACCATGATACTTACAATAATATGGTTGCAAGAAACTGTCAACGGCATGAACTCTAGCCTTATCCACACAACAACATAACCAATATACTGTAGCCGCGCTGAACGTATGATTATTAATAGTCGTGGATGATCCAGAACAATCTCTTCCAGAACAATGCAGGTTCCAACAACAAAAATATTATAGACTTCTCAATGAAACATAGATATGGAAATGGTTAATTTATCTGGCAGAAAATTAGGACGACCCGAACACATTTGCAGAACATATTGCGATTAAAGAATGACATGTGTACATACATTGCACATTGCTTGAGGATTACTAACAAGGCAGGATAATTTCAAAAACATTCTTTCTCAGGCTTGTGAGGCTAACAATTGAGTGCATCCCTTAATTTTTGGCGCCATGGTTTACACAAGACAATATAGTATGACTAAAAAGGTTAGAGCTCGATATTGCAAAGAGTTCAAGTATAATGGTATACCTCACTGTGCGGGCTCAATCTAACATATATGCCATGTAAGCCAAGACTTTAGAATAAATTCCAAATGGGTTCGAGAGGCAAACATGGTATGGCGATATTGAAGTGCTCGATTGTCTGACCTGCCAATCACCTCGGTAAGTGAATCACGGTGTTATAATTCCACATTGTCTGGTTGTATGAGTTTTAGCTCACTTGGGGAGAAATTTCAGAAATTGCAGCAACCTTTTGATTCCCCTCGTAAAAAATCTCCAGACCATGAATAAAGAGAGGATGTATGCGAGCAGTTGTTGCAGCACACACAAAAATTTAATTGGGTTTGGACCTTAGGTATTGGGTAACAATGATGAAGCTGCAAAGATGAGAAACGTCCAATACATATGTCAATTTAAGTATTATGACTGCTTGTTGGCAAGAGATCATCAGATGACAAAACGAACACCCAAAATATGTTTCCATCGCATCACATAGTCAAGATGAGCAGTTAATCTCGAGGTTGCAATACAATGTAAGAACGAAGGATTGCGGGAGATGGCAGGCTTGAGAAAGGAGGAGGCCGCGACCCTGAGGAAGCAGAGGAAGAGGAGCCAGGACAGCCGTCGCCATTGCCCATTCGTCGGGCACGAAGAACAACAAAAGAGTGGAGATTTAGCGGCGAGAAAATCGGTGACATCTCACCTAGGCTTGATGTCTGATACGTCTCCAACGTATCTATAATTTTTGATTGTTCCATGCTATTATTTATGATGTTTTGGATGTTTAATGGGCTTTGTCATACACTTTTATATTATTTTCGGGACTAACCTACTAACCCAAAGGCCCAGTCCAGATTGCTGTTTTTTGCCTATTTCAGGGTTTACAGAAGAGGGATATCAAACGGAGTCCAAACGGAATGAAACCTACGGGAGAGATATTTTTGGAGAAAATGACGCACGGGAGACTTGAGAACCATGGAGTAGGGGCCACGTGGTGCCCATGAGGGTGGGGGGCGAGCCCCCCCTAGGGCGTGATACGCCTCCGTCATATCTATAATTTTTTATTGTTCCATGCCAATATTCTACAACTTTCATATACTTTTGGCAACTTTTTATACTATTTTTTCGGACTAACATATTGATCCAGTGCCCAGTGCCAGTTCCTGTTTGTTGAATGTTTTTTGTTTCGCAGAATATCCATATCAAACGGAGTCCAAACGGAATAAAAATGGCGGAGATTTTTTTTGAAATATATGTGAATTTTGGGAAGCGGAACCAACATGAGACGATGCGTGAGTGGGCCACGAGGCAGGGGGCGCGCCCACCAAGGGCAGGCGCACCCTGGGCCCTCATGGCCACACCGTAAGGCGGTTGATGCCCTTCTTTCGCCGCAAGAAAGCTAATATCCGGATAAAAATCGTGTCACAAAATCAGCCCAATCGGAGTTACGGATCTCCGGGAATATAAGAAACGGTGAAGGGCGGGAATCTGGGAACGCAGAAATAGAGAGAGACGGAGAGACAGATCCAATCTCGGAGGGGCTCTCGCCCCTCCGCCGCCATGGAGGCCATGGACCAGAGGGGAAACCCTTCTCCCATCTAGGGAGAAGGTCAAGGAAGATGAAGAAGGAGGGGGGCTCTCCCCCCCTCGCTTCTGGTGGCATTGGAGTGCTACCGGGGCCATCATCGTGTGACGGCGATCTACACCAACACCTCTGTCATCTTCACCAACATCTCCCTCACCTTCCCCCATCTATCTACAACGGTCCACTCTCCCGCAACCCGTTGTACCCTCTACTTGAACATGGTGTTTTATGCTTCATATTATTATCCAATGATGTGTTGCCATCCTATGATGTCTGAGTAGATTATCGTTGTCCTATCGGTGATTGGTGAATTGCTATGATTGATTTAATTTGCTTGTGGTTATGTTGCTGTCCTTTGGTGCCCATCATATGAGCGCGCGCATGGATCACACCATAGGGTTAGTTGTATGTTGATATGACTACGTATTGGAGGGCAAGAGTGACAGAAGCTTCAACCTAGCGTAGAAATTGATGCATACGGGATTGAAGGGGGACCAATATATCTTAATGTTATGGTTGGGTTTTACCTTAATGAACTTTAGTAGTTGCGGATGCTTGATAATAGTTCCAAGCATAATTGCATAGAATTCCAAGTAAGGGATGACATGCTAGCAGTGGCCTCTCCCACATAAAACTTGCTATCGGTCTAGTAACGTAGTCAATTGCTTAGGGGCAATTTCGCAACTCCTACCACCACTTTTCCACACTCGCTATCATTAACTTTATTGTTCTTTATCTTAACAGCCCCTAGTTTTATTTATGTGTTCTTTTTATTCTTGCAAACCTATCCCACAAAAACCACAAAATACTTCTAGTTTCATACTTGTTCTAGGTAAAGTAAACGTCAAGCGTGCGTAGAGTTGTATCGGTGGTCGATAGAACTTGAGGGAATATTTGTTCTACCTTTAGCTCCTCGTTGGGTTCGACACTCTTACTTATCGAAAGAGGCTACAACTGATCTCCTACACTTGTGGGTTATCAAGACCTTTTTCTGGCGCCGTTGCCGGGGAGCAATAGCGTGGGGTGAATATTCTCGTGTGTGCTTGATTGCTTTATCACTAAGTAGATTTTATTTTCTGTTCTAAGTTGTTCTCTATCTTTAGTTATGGATATGGAACACGAAATACCAAAAAACTTAGGTGTACTTGCTACTCATGGAGATGGGGAACCTCCTAAAACCCTCGATGCTCATTATGTGGAAGATATTATGTACTACTTTGATAATCCTGAGAAAACCCCATTCAACTATGTAATGGGAGTAACGTTGGATCAACGTGAATACTTTAGGGATTATCGCTTGACACAAAAAGGGAAACTATTATGGGATCAAATTTATATGTTGCATTGGTATGCTCGACGACTATGCTTGAGATATGATTATACTTGTTGCTCTAGGATGAAGGCTCCACACCTTCCCTTTTCATGCAAATTTAATGATAATGAAACCTTAGCTTCTTATGCTAATGGTATATATGATTATTATGATGTGGAACAAATAGAAGAATTCGTTTCTTTTAAGGGCGCTTATGAAATTGAATCTCTGTTTAAAAAGAATGATGCTTTTGATGATGATGTTTATAGGCCTGAAAATCTTGCTATATTAAAATATTGCTATTTGAATTATGAATATAACTCCAATATTGATGCGTTTATTGAGAAAGTCTCCGCTGTCCAAGAAGAGACTAATATTTTGCATGAGTCTATGGAAGAAGAAATTAATGACATTGTGAGCTCATTGGATGAAAAAGATGACGAGGAGAGCGAAGAACAACAGGAGGAAGAGTGGTTTAGCTACCCGTGCCCACCTTCTAATGAGAGTAACTCTTCAACTCCTACATTGTTTAATTTCCCTTCGTGCTTACCGAAGGATGATTGCTATGACCCCGTTGATTCTTTTGAAATATCCCCTTTTGATGAGGCTTGCTATGCTTGTGGCCAAGATGCCAATATGAATTATGCTTATGGAGATGAACTTGCTATAGTTCCTTATGTTAAACATGAGATAGTTGCTATTGCACCCACGCATGATAGTCCTATTATCTTTTTGAATTCTCCAAACTACGCTATATCGAAGAAGTTTGCACTTATTAAGGATTATATTGATGGGTTGCCTTTTTCCGTTACACATGATGATTTTGATGAGTATAATATGCATGTGCTTGCTGCTCCTACTTGCAATTACTATGAGAGAGGAACTACATCTCCGCCTCTCTATGTTTCCAACATGATAAAATTGCAAGAAACTGCCTATACTATGCATTGGCCTTTACTTGATGTGCATGAATTGTTCTTGTATGACATGCCTATGCATAGGAAGAGAGTTAGACTTCGTTTTTGCATGACACATATCACTTTGTGCTCACTACTAAATGCCAAATCATTGCTAATTAAAATTGGCTTTGATATACCTTGGGATCCGGGTGGATCCATTACTTGAGCACTATATGCCTAGCTTAATGGCTTTAAAGAAAGCGCTGCCAGGGAGACAACCCGGAAGTTTTAGAGAGTCATTTATTTCTTTGGTGTGCTTTTATATAGTTTTAAAACAAAAAAAATAAAGAGGGGAACCCAAAACTTTTCAAAAAGAAAAGTGAAAGTGAGATAGACGAGCATTGTGAAAGTGGGGGACGTCCTTGAACTTTGTTCATGCCCATGGAAACTTTGTGAATCTTAATTACATAATTTTTTCAACAAAAATAATTATTCCCTTGTACAATTCCATTGTATTACAAAAATAATGTGCCAAGGTTTGCCTTTAGGATGTTTACAATGCTTGTTGGTTTGTGCGGTGCAGGACAGAAACTTTGGCTGTAGTGCGCGATTTTACATTTTTTGCTGGAACGTCAAATGGTTCTGAAACTTTTTGCATTGTCTTTATATACAAATTGTTTATTTTTCCTAATTGTGGCAGAATTTTCAAGTATCAGACGTATGGTGAATGTTCAGATTATTACAGACTGTTCTGTTTTAGACAGATTCTATTTTTGATGCATAGTTTGCTTGTTTTGATGAAACTATCAATTTCTATCAGTGGATTAAGCCATGGAAAAGTTATATTACAGTAGATAAAATGCAAAAACAAAATATGAATTGGTTTGCAACAGTACTTGGAGTAGTGATTTGCTTTATTATACTAACGGATCTTACCGAGATTTCTGTTGAAGTTTTGTGTGGATGAAGTGTTCGAAGATCGAGGAGGTCTCGATGTGAGGAGAAGAAGGAGAGGCAAGAGCTAAAGCTTGGGGATGCCCAAGGCACCGCAAGTAAATATTCAAGGAGACTCAAGCGTCTAAGCTTGGGGATGCCCCGGAAGGCATCCCCTCTTTCTTCAACAAGTATCGGTATGTTTTCGGATTCATTTCATTCATGTGATATGAGCAGATCTTGGAGCGTCTTTTGCATTTGGTTTTCACCTTTCCTTTTATGCACCATGCTGGTATGATATAGTCCTTGGTTGATTTATAGAATGCTCTTTGCACTTCACTTATATCTTTTGAGTATGGCTTTATAGAATGCTTCATGTGCTTCACTTATATCATTTGAAGTTTGGATTGCCTGTTTCTCTTCACATAGAAAAACGCCATTTGTAGAATGCTCTTTTGCTTCACTTATAATTGTTAGAGTGTGGGCATATCTTTTGTAGAAATAATTTAAACTCTCTTGCTTCACTTATATCTATTTAGAGAGTTGACAGGAATTGGTCATTCACATGGTTAGTCATAAAATCCTGCATAAACTTGTAGATCGCTGAATATGATATGTTTGATTCCTTGCAATAGTTTTGCGATATAAATATGGTGATATTAGAGTCATGCTAGTGGGTATTTGTGGATTGTAGAAATACTTGTGTTGAGGTTTGTGATTCCCGTAGCATGCACGTATGGTGAACCGTTATGCGACAAAGTTGGAGCATGATTTATTTATTGAGTGTCATCCTTTGTGTGGAGGTCGGGGGCGCGCGATGGTTAACTCCTACCAACCTCCCCCCTAGGAGCATGCGTGTAGTACTTGGTTTCGATGGCTAATAAATTTTTGCAATAAGTATGTGAGTTCTTTATGACTAATGTTGAGTCCATGGATTATACGCACTCTCACCCTTCCACCATTGCTAGCCTCTCCTGTACCGCGCAACTTTCACCGGTACCATACACCCACCATATACCTTCCTCAAAATAGCCACCATACCTACCTATTATGGCATTTCCATAGCCATTCCGAGATATATTGCCACGTAACTCCACCGTTCCGTTTATTATGACACGCACCATCATTGTCATATTGCCTTGCATGATCGTAAGATAGCTAGCATGATGTTTCCATGGCTTGTCCGTTTTTTGATGTCATTGCTATGCTAGATCATTGCACATCCCGGTACACCACCGGAGGCATTCACATAGATTCATATTTTGTTCTAGCTTCAAGTTGTAATCTTTGAGTTGTAAGTAAATAAAAGTGTGATGATCTTCATTATTATAGCATTGTCCCATGTGAGGAAAGGCCAAATAAAAAAATGATGGCCTAAAAAAATATAGAGAGGGGCTAAAAAAAAGAGAAAGCCCCTAAAAAACAAAAAAAGACAAAAAAATGAGAGAAAAGAGAGAAGCGACAATGCTACTATCCTTTTCCACACTTGGGCTTCAAAGTAGCACCATGATCTTCATAATAGAGAGCCTCTTGTTTTGTCACTTCCATATACTAGTGGGAATTTTCATTATATAACTTGGCTTGTATATTCCAACGACGGGCTTCCTCAAATGCCCTATGTCTTCATGAGCAAGCAAGTTGATGCACACCCACTAGTTTTCTTTTTGAGCTTTCATACACTTATAGCTCTAGTGCATCCGTTACATGGCAATCCCTACTCACTCACATTGATATCAATCGATGGACATCTCCACAGTCCATTGATTTGCCTAGTTGATGTGAGACTTTCTCCCTCCTTTTGTCTATCACCACCTTCTATTCCACTCATAGTGCTATGTCCATGGCTCACGCTCATGTATTGCATGAAAGTTGAAAAGGTTTGAGAATACTAAAGTATGAAATAATTGCTTGGCTAAAACCGGGGTTGTGCATGATTTAATACTTTGTGTGGTGAAGATGGAGCATAGCCAGACCATATTATTTTGTAGGGATAACTTTCTTTGGCCATGTTATTTTGAAGAGACATGATTGCTTTATTAGTATGCTTGAAGTATTATTGTCTTAATGTCAAATGATAGACTATTGCTTTGAATCACTCGTGTCTTAATATTCATGCCATGCTTAGATTACATGATCAAGATTATGCTAGGTAGCATTCCACATCAAAAATTATCTTTTTATCATTTACCTACTCGAGGACGAGCATGAATTAAGCTTGGGGATGCTGATACGTCTCCGTCGTATCTATAATTTTTGATTGTTCCATGCAAATATTCTACAACTTTCATATACTTTTGGCAACTTTTTATACTATTTTTTCGGACTAACATATTGATCCAGTGCCCAGTGCCAGTTCCTGTTTGTTGAATGTTTTTTGTTTCGCAGAATATCCATATCAAACGGAGTCCAAACGGAATAAAAACGGACGGATATTTTTTTTGGAATATATGTGAATTTTGGGAAGCGGAACCAACATGAGACGATGCCCGAGTGGGCCACGATGCAGGGGGCGCGCCCTGGGCCCTTGTGGCCACACCATAAGGCGGTTGATGCCCTTCTTTCGCTGCAAGAAATCTAATACCCGGATAAAAATCATGTCAAAAAATCAGCCCAATCGGAGTTACGGATCTCCGGGAATATAAGAAACGATGAAGGGCCAGAATCTGGGAACGCAGAAACAGAGAGAGACAGAGAGACAGATCCAATCTCGGAGGGGCTCTCGCCCCTCCGCCGCCATAGAGGCCATGGACCAGAGGGGAAACCCTTCTCCCATCTAGGGAGAAGGTCAAGGAAGAAGAAGAAGGAGGGGGGCTCTCTCCCCCTCGCTTCCGGTGGCACCGGAGTGCTACCGGGGCCATCAACGTGTGACGGCAATCTACACCAACACCTCTGTCATCTTCAGCAACATCTCCCTGATACGTCCAAAACGTATCTATAATTTCTGCTTGCTCCATGCCACTTTTGGGTGATATTGCTATGATATTCATACACTTCCATACACTTTTGATCATATTTGGACTAACTTACTAATCCAGTGCACCCCAGTGCCAGTTTCTGTTTTCGGCTGTTTTTGTATTTCAGGTTTTCACTTTTCGAGAACTGCCCAGAAAAATCCGAAAAAATATATAAAAAATCAGCGATCCGGGAACGACACTGCCTCCGAAGGGCAGCCTAGGGGGGGGGCACAGGGGCTCCAGGCGCCCTGTGGGCGCCCCCCCCC
>LR738713.1:488907696-488922259 GCA_902687465.1 Secale cereale | reverse complement strand
GGCGGGGGGGGGGGGGGGGGGGCGCCTGGGCCCCCCGAGGCTCCCCCGGTGCCCTACTTTGGCATATATTTAAAGGATTCCCCGTAACCCTCAGAACATGACTTCTTTTCGCGATCCCGTCTCTGTTCCGCCGCCGCCGCCGCTTCCAAGATCGGGAGCACCAGGAGAACTCTTCCCGGCACCCTGCCGGAGGGGAGGATCACCACCGAGAGCTTCTCCACCACCATGGACGCCTCCCGAATGACTCGTGAGTAGTCTCCCTTGGACCATGAGTCCATGACCAGTAGCTATGTGATGTTCTCCTCCCATTCTTGTGATTCACTAATTAGTCCTCGTGAGCTGCCCTACATGATCGAGGCACGTATGTAATCCTTATGCTGTTGCTATGTTGAGTTTGCTAGGATCTGATGGATTATAAGATTATGTTCAGATTGATCTTGAGTAATATATTTGATTCACCTCTTTTATATTTTAGTTCATAAGTAATTCTTGCATGTTCTCCGTTGTTATTTATTGCTTTGGCCAAGTAGTAGGTAGCGACTCCAAGAGGGAACGTTATGCTCGATTGTGGGTTCATGCCCCTCGATGACTAGCTTGAGTGACAGAAACATGAGTCTAGGGGATGTGCTGTTGCCACAAGGGGGAAAACAACGGTGCTTGTGCCCGCGGGTGCAAGGATTGTTTACTTTACGCAAAGTTCTTTTAATGCAGTTGTATGTTGCATTGAGTTTACACTATGGGTGGGACTCGCAACTTAATACCAGCGAGATGTTCTGGATAGATATCTCAAGGTGGATGATTAGTAGTAGATATTGATGGATTTCGGTCTACTTACTTTGGCGTACCGCCCATGCTTTGAACCACAACCTTTCTTGCAATGTAGTCAGCATTGATTTGCGTTCGTGGTCCTGTCAATTGCCCAGCTGTAATTTGTTTACCTCACATAGCTATTTTATCGTCTTTTGGGAGAGAGACATCACTAGTGAAAATTATGAGACTCCGGTCCATATTACCATCATTGATCACATCCACTATTTACTTTCTGCTATTTACTTACTATTGCAAAAACTATCTATCACTACTATCATTGCTTTTAACCCTTTGTGAACTACAAGGCCGGAGAGATTGACAACCTCTCTGTACTCGTTGGGAGCAAAGTTATTTGTATCTGTGTGCAGGTCCACGTTGATTGCTAATTGCGCCGTTAGCAGTTGACACCTACCTGTTGAACCTAGGAGTCTCTGGGGATTCGATCCTTGGCATCTTTGCTAAGGGAAAACACTTCTACTTACTGCATCTTACACCTTCCACTTGGGGTAACCAACGAGGGGTTCGAGGCCCATCACTCCCTCACCTTCCCCCATCTATCTACAGTGGTCCACTCTCCCACAACCCGCTGTACCCTCTACTTGAACATGGTGCTTTATGCTTCATATTATTATCCAAGGATGTGTTGCCATCCTATGATGTCTGAGTAGATTATCGTTGTCCTATCGGTGATTGGTGAATTGCTATGATTGATTTAATTTGCTTGTGGTTATGTTGTTGTCCTTTGGTGCCCATCATATGAGCGTGCGCGTGGATCACACCATAGGGTTAGTTGTATGTTGATAGGACTATGTATTGGAGGGCAAGAGTGACAAAAGCTTCAACCTAGCGTAGAAATTGATGCATACAGGATTGAAGGGGGACCAATATATCTTAATGCTATGGTTGGGTTTTACCTTAATGAACGTTAATAGTTGCGGATGCTTGCTAATAGTTCTAATCATAAGTGCATAGAATTCCAAGTAAGGGATGACATGCTAGCAATGGCCTCTCCCACATAAAACTTGCTATCAGTCTAGTAACGTAGTCAATTGCTTAGGAGCAATTTCGCAACTCCTACCACCACTTTTCCACACTCGCTATCATTAACTTTATTGTTTCTTTATCTTAACATCCCCTAGTTTTATTTACGTGTTCTTTTATTCTTGCAAACATATCCCACAAAAACCGCAAAATACTTCTAGTTTCATACTTGTTCTAGGTAAAGTAAATGGCAAGCGTGCGTAGAGTTGTATCGGTGGTCGATAGAACTTGAGGGAATATTTGTTCTGCCTTTAGCTCCTCGTTGGGTTCGACACTCTTACTTATCGAAAGAGGCTACAACTGATCCCCTACACTTGTGGGTTATCAGGGCGCGCCCCCTGCCTCATGGGTCCCACGTAAGGCCCCCGGTGCCCTCATTCCTCCTATATAAGCCTACGTACCCCGAAACCATGAGAGAGAAGAAAAAACCCTAGTTCCACTGCCATAACCTTCTGTTCCCGTGAGATCCCATCTTGGGGCCTGTTTCGGAGCTCTGCCGCAGGGGGGATCTACCATGGAGTGCTTCTACATCATCATCATCGCCTCACCATGGGTTGTGAGTAGTTTACCACAGACCTTCGGGTCCATAGCTAGTATCTAGATGGCTTCTTCTGTCTCTTTGGATCTCAATACAAAGTTCTCCCCGGTCTTCGAGGAGATCTATTTGATGTAATATCTTTTTGCGGTGTGTTTGTCGAGATCCGATGAATTGTGGGTTTATGATCAAGATTATCTATGAGAAATATTTGGTTCTTTTCTGAACTCTTTATGTATGATTATAATATCCTTGCAAGTCTCTTCGAATTATTGGTTTTGTTTGGCCTACTAGATTTATAGTTCTTGCAATGGGAGAAGTGCTTGGCTTTGGGTTCAATCTTGCGGTATCCTTTCCCAGTGACAGTAGGGGCAGCACGGCACGTATTGTATTGTTGCCATCGAGGATAAAAAGATGGGGTTTACATCATATTGCTTGAGTTTATCCCTCTACATCATGTCATCTTGCTTAAGGCATTACTCTGTTCATATGAACTCAATACACTAGATGCATACTGGATATCGGTCGATGTGTGGAGTAATAGTAGTAGATGCAGGCAGGAGTCGGTCTACTTGTCTCGGACGTGATACCTATACACAATGATCATGCCTAGATAGTCTCATATTATTCGCTTCTATCAATTGCTCGACAGTAATTTGTCTACCCGCCGTAGAATATCGCTATGATGAGAGAAGCCACTAGAGAACACTATGGCCCCCGGGTCTATTCTCAACATATTAATCTACACCTACTTTACTTTTTCCGCTTTTACTTTCTGTTCTTATAAACCAAAAATACCAAAAATATAAACTATCATCTCTATCAGATCTCACTTTCGTAAGTGACCGTAAAGGGATTGACAACCCCTTATCGCGTTGGCTGCGAAGTTCTTATTTGTTTGTGCAGGTGCGAGGGACTCGCGTGTGGTCTCCTTCTGGATTGATACCTTGGTTCTCAAAAACTGAGGGAAATACTTACGCTACTGTGCTGCATCTCCCTTTCCTCTTTGAGGGAATACAACACAAGCTCAAGAAGTAGCAAGAAGAATTTCTGGCGCCGTTGTCGGGGAGGCTTACGCAAAAGTCATATACCAAGTACCTATCACAAACCCTTATCCTGCGCATTACATTTTTGCCTCTCATTTTCCTCTCCCCCACTTCACCCTTGCCGTTTTATTTTCCCTTCTTCCGCCGTGTGTTTATCGTTCGCTTGCCTCTTGTTTGCTTGTGTGTGTTGAATTGCTTGCTTGTCACTATGGCTCAGAATGATACCAAATTGTGTGACTTCTCCAATACGAACAATAATGATTTTATTAGCACTTTGATTGCTCCTATTACCGATGCTGAATCTTGTGAGATCAATGCTGCTTTGTTGAATCTTGTCATGAAAGATCAATTCTCCGGCCTTCCTTGTGAAGATGCCGCTACCCATCTAAACAACTTTGTTGATTTGTGTGATATGCAAAAAAAAGGGATACGGATAACGATATTGTTAAATTGAAATTATTTCCGTTTTCACTTAGAGATCGTGCTAAAACTTGGTTTTTCTCTTTGCCTAGAAATAGTATTGAATCGTGGAATAAGTGCAAGTATGCTTTTATCTCCAAGTATTTCCCTCCTGCTAAGATCATCTCTCTTAGAAACGATATTATGAATTTTAAGCAACTAGATCATGAGCATGTTGCACAAGCTTGGGAGAGAATGAAACTAATGATACGTAATTGCCCTACACATGGTTTGAACTTATGGATGATTATTCAGAACTTTTATGCTGGCTTGAATTTTACTTCTAGAAATCTTTTAGATTCGGCCACAGGAGACACTTTCATGGAAACTACCTTAGGAGAAGCTACCAAACTCCTAGATAATATTATGGTTAATTATTCTCAACGGCACACTGAAAGATCTACTAGTGAAAAAGTGCATGCTATTGAAGAGATTAGTGTTTTGAGTGGAAAGATGGATGAACTTATGAAATTATTTGCTGCTAAGAGTGCTTATTCTGATCCTAATGATATGCCTTCGTCCACTTTGATTGAAAATAACAATGAATCTTTGGATGTGAATTTTGTTGGTAGGAATAATTTTGGTAACAATGCTTATAGAGGGTACTTTAATCCTAGGCCTTTTCCTAGTAATTCCTCTAATAATTATGGTAATTCCCACAACAACTCTTATGGAAAGATGCCTTCTGAATTTGAAACTAGTGTTAAGGAGTTTATGACCTCGCAAAAGAATTTCAATGCTATACTTGAAGAGAAATTGCTTAAGATTGATGAATTGGCTAGAAGTGTGGATATAATTACTCTTAGATCTATCCCACCTAAGCATGATATCAATGAGTCTCTCAAAGCCATGAGAATTTCCATTGATGAATGCAAAGAAAGAACTGCTAGGATGCGTGCTAAAAGAGAGAATTATATAAAAGCGTGTTCTTCTAGTTATCATGAAAATAAAGATGAAGATCTGAAAGTTATTGATGTGTCTCCTATTAGATCCTTTTTTTCTAGTATAAATCTTGATGAAGATAGGATTGGAGATGATTCTACTTTAAGGTGTCCCAATGATTCGGAGTTTTTAGATCTTGATGCTAAAATTGTTAAAAGTGGGAGTGAAGAGATTAAAACTTTGCATAGTGATGAACCCACTACTTTGGATTTCAAGGGATTCAATTATTATAATTGCTCTTTGCTTGATTGTATTTCCTTGTTGCAATCTGTACTAAACTCTCCGCATGCTTATAGTCAAAATAAAGATTTCACCAAACACATAGTTGATGCTTTGATGCAATCTTATGAAGGAAAACTTGACTTAGAAGTTTCTATCCCTAGAAAGCTTTATGATGAGTGGGAACCTACTATCAAAATAAAAATTAAAGATCATGAATGCTATGCTTTGTGTGATTTGGGTGCAAGTGTCTCCACTATCCCAAAAGCTTTGTGTGATTTGCTAGGTTTCCATGAGCTTGATGAGTGTTCTTTAAATTTGCATCTTGCGGATTCCACTATTAAGAAACCTATGGGAAGGATTAATGATGTTCTTATTGTTGCCAATAGGAATTAGGTGCCCGTAGATTTCATTGTTCTTGATATAGGGTGCAATCCTTCATGTCCTATTATTCTTGGTAGACCTTTCCTTAGAACAATTGGTGCAATTATTGATATGAAGGAAGGAAATATTAGATTCCAATTTCCGTTAAGGAAAGGCATGGAACACTTTCCTAGAAATAAAATCAAACTACCATATGAATCTATCATGAGATCCACTTATGGATTGTCTTCCAAAGATGGCAATACCTAGATCTATCCATGTATCGTGCCTAGCTAGGGGCGTAAAATGATAACGCTTGTTGGGAGGCAACCCAATTTTATATTTTTTGTTTTTGCTGCTGTTAGGGAATAAATATTGCATCTAGCTTCTGTTTAGATGTGGGTTTGTGTTTTGTTTAGTGTTTGTGCCAAGTAGAACCTTTGGGAAGACTTGTATGAAGTTTATGTGATCTTGCTGTGAAAAAACAGAATAGTTAGCGCTTGCTAGAATGGTCATCAGATTTTACTGGAGCGTGATATTTAGTTGATTCCTTTTGCAGATGATTAATAGACAAATTCCTCACGTTTACCAATTTAGTTTGAATTTTTTTGGAGTTACAAAAGTATGCGAAACCTGCAGATTACTACAGACTGTTCTGTTTTTGACAGATTCTGTTTTTCATGTGTTGTTTGCTTATTTCAATGCATCTATGAGTAATATTGGGAAGTATGAACCATAGAGAAGTTGGAATACAGTAGGTTTAACACCAATATAAACAAAGAATGAATTAATTGCAGTACCTTTGAGTAGTGGTTTGCTTTCTTATACTAACAGAGCTCACGAGATTTTTGTCTAAGTTTTGTGTTGTGAAGTTTTCAAGTTTTGAGTATTGCTTTGATGGATTATGGAATAAAGAGTGGCAAGAGCCTAATCTTGGGGATGCCCATGGCACCCCAAGGTAAAGTTCAAGGACAACCAAAGTCCTAAGCTTGGGGATGCCCCTGGAAGGCATCCCCTCTTTCGCCTTCATCCATCGGTAACTATACTCGGAGCTATATTTTTATTCACCACATGATATGTGTTTTGCTTGGAGTGTCTTGTATAATTTGAGTCTTTGATTTTTAGTTTGCCACAATTATCCTTACTGGACACACCTATTTTAGAGAGTTAAATATGGCCTAGGAATTGTTAGAACACTCTATGTGCTTCACTTATATTTTTTGAGTTGAATAGTTTTTGCTCTAGTACTTCACTTATATCTTTTAGAGCACGGTGATGATAATATTTTGAAGAAATTGTTGAACTCTCATGCTTCACTTATATCCTTTTGAGAGTCTATTAAAACAACATGGTAATGTGTTTAGGCTATAAAACTAGCCTTCACATGATAGACATCCAATATCAATGTAGTAAAAACTTTCACACTAAGTGCATTGAATATGACGAGAAGTTGGATGCTTGATAATTGTTTTGAGATATGATGATAGTGATATTAGAGTCATGCTAGTGGAGTTATTATGAAATTGAGAAATGCTTGTGTTAAGGTTAGTGATTCCCGTAGCATGCACGTATGGTGAACCGCTATGTGACGAAGTTAGAGCATGAGGTATTTGTAAAGTGTCAACATTTGTGTGGAGGTCGGGGACGCGCGATGGTTAACTCGTACCAACCTCCCCCCTAGGAGCATGCGTTGATTGCTTTGTTTTGATGACTCGTAGATTTTTGCAATAAGTATATGAGTTATTATGACTAATGTTGAGTCCATGGATTATATGCACTTTCACTCTTCCACCATTGCTAGCCTCTCTTGTATCGCGCAACTTTCGCCGGTACCATACACCCCCATATTATTCCTCAAAACAGCCACCATACCTACCTATGATGGCATTTCCATAGCCATTCCAAGATATATTGCCATGCAACTTTCCACCGTTTCGTTCATATGATACGCTTCATATAGTCATATTGCCATGCATGATCATGTAGTTTACATCGTATTTGTGGCGAGGCCACCATGCATAATTTTTCATACATGTCACTCTTGATTCATTGCACATCCTGGTACACTGCCGGAGGCATTCATATAGAGTCATACTTTGTTCTAGTATCGAGTTGTAATATCGAGTTGTAATGAAAGTGTGATGATCATCATTATTAGAGCATTGTCCCATGGGAGGAAAGGCTAAATCAATGAAGCCCCTCCACAAAAAAGAAAGAAAAAGAAAGGCCAAAGAAAAAAAGGCCCAAAAAAAGAAAAAAAATAAGAAAAAAATAGACAATTGCTACTATCTTTTTCCACACTTGTGCTTCAAAGTAGCACCATGTTCTTCATGATAGAGAGTCTCATACTTAGTCACTTTCATATACTAGTGGGAATTTTCATTATAGAACTTGGCTTGTATATTCCAACGATGGGCTTCCTCAAATGCCCTAGGTCTTCGTGAGCAAGCAAGTTGGATGCACACCCACTAGTTTCTTTTGTTGAGCTTTCATACATATTTAGCTCTAGTGCATCCGTTGCATGGCAATCCCTACTCACTCACATTGATATCTATTGATGGGCATCTCCATAGCCCGTTGATACGCCTAGTCGATGTGGGACTATCTCCCTCCTTTTTGTCTTCTCCACAACCACCTCTCTATTCCACCCATAGTGCTATGTCCATGGCTCACGCTCATGTATTGCGTGAAAGTTGAAAGGTTTGAAAGAATAGAGTATGAAAACAAGTGATTGGCTGAAATCGGGGTTGTGCATGATATGAATATTTTGTGTGATGAAGAGGGAGCATAGCCAGACTATATGATTTTGTAGGGATAACTTTCTTTAGCCATAGTATTTTGAGAATACATGATTGCTTTGTTAGTATGCTTGAAATATTATTATTTCTTATGTCAATATAGATTTTTGTCTTGAATCTTTCAGATCTGAGCATTCATGCCACAATTAAGAGAATTACATTGAAAAACTATGTTGGTTAGCATTCCACATCAAAAATTCTGTTTTTATCATTTACCTACTCGAGGACGAGCAGGAATTAAGCTTGGGGATGCTTGATACGTCTCCAACGTATCTATAATTTTTGATTGTTCCATGGTATTATTTAGGATGTTTAGGATGTTTAATGTGCTTTGTCATACACTTTTATATTATTTTTGGGACTAACCTACTAACCCAAAGGCCGGGTCCAGATTGCTGTTTTTTTTGCCTATTTCAGGGTTTTACAGAAAAGGGATATCAAACGAAGTCCAAACGGAATGAAACCTTCGGGAGAGATATTTTTGGAGAAAATCACGCACGGGAGACTTGAGAACCACGGAGTAGGGGCCACGTGGTGTCCACGAGGGTGGGGGGTGCGCCCCCTGCCTCGTGGGTCCCACGTAAGGCCCCCGGTGCCCTCCATCCTCCTATATAAGCCTACGTACCCCGAAACCATCAGAGAGAAGAAAAAACCCTAGTTCCACCGCTGTAACCTTCTGTTCCCATGAGATCCCATCTTGGGGCCTATCCGGAGCTCCGCCGGAGGGGGGACCTACCACAGAGTGCTTCTATATCATCATCATCGCCTCACCATGAGTTGTGAGTAGTTTACCATAGACCTTCGGGTCCATAGCTAGTATCTAGATGGCTTCTTCTCTCTCTCTGGATCTCAATACAAAGTTCTCCTCGGTCTTCGAGGAGATCTATTCGATGTAATCTCTTTTTGCGGTGTGTTTGTCGAGATCCGATGAATTGTGGGTTTATGATCAAGATTATCTATGAGAAATATGTGGTTCTTTTCTGAACTCTTTATGTATGATTATAATATCCTTGCAAGTCTCTTCAAATTATTGGTGTGGTTTGGCCTACTAGATCTATAGTTCTTGCAATGGGAGAAGTGCTTGGCTTTGGGTTCAATCTTGTGGTGTCCTTTCCAAGTGACAGTAGGGGCAGCAAGGCACGTATTGTATTATTGCCATCGAGGATAAAAAATGGGGTTTATATCATATTGCTTGAGTTTATCCCTCTATATCATGTCATCTTGCTTAAGGCGTTACTCTGTTCTTATGAACTCAATACACTAGATGCATGCTGGATAGCGGTCGATGTGTAGAGTAATAGTAGTAGATGCAGAATCGTTTTGGTCTACTTGTCTCGGACGTGATGCGTATATATAATGATCATGCCTAGATAGTCTCATAATTATTTGCTTTTCTATCAATTGCTCGACATTAATTTGTCTACCCGCCGTAGAATATCGCTATCATGAGAGAAGCCACTAGAGAACACTATGCCCCCCGGGTCTATTCTCAGCATATTAATCTACACCTACTTTACCTTTTCCGCTTTTACTTTCTGTTCTTATAAACCAAAAATACCAAAAATATAAACTATCATCTCTATCAGATCTCACTTTCGTAAGTGACCATAAAGGGATTGACAACCCCTTATCGTGTTGGCTGCGAAGTTCTTATTTGTTTGTGCAGGTGCGAGGGACTCGCACGTGGTCTCCTACTGGATTGATACCTTGGTTCTCAAAAACTGAGGAAAATACTTATGCTACAGTGCTGCATCTCCCTTTCCTCTTCGAGGGAATACAACGCAAGCTCAAGAAGTAGCAATGTCCTCATTGACATCTCCCTTCGCTGGTCTTAAATCTTCCACCCTCATGGATTCCAACAAACATGTACAGAGTAGAAGATGATATATTTGCATTGAAATAATGTTGGCTAGTGCATCTTACTTTATGTTGATGAACACATGTGAAACACCTAACAATTTCTTTATGCAATCAGTGACAACAAATTAAGCACATAAGCACCATTATTGTGCCTCGAAGCAGAACTTCTACATTGATATATGTAGTGAAAGAGATTGCATGCACTTTCACCATCTGGTTAGACCAACCAGACATAATTTTAAGCCGAAAGATAATTACAGAGAGGATTTTTATGACAATCACAGCAAGCAAATTATTCTCCTAATCCTTCATTGTAGGTCATCTACTTATCACATAAGAAACAACATGAAACTTGGAGTGCCATGTGGCCGGTGTTGCTTCTTGACTTTATGTTTTTACCTCTTAGTGGTTGGTGTTTGTCACTACTATTGTTCACCCATAAATGCTACCTGAAAACTCATATTAGATGAGCCGAAAGTCCGTGTATAATCAACTTACCTAAGCAGTCAGATAATAGCCTTGATGTAAGTCGGACATCTTTGTGCTCTCTTCCTCCACTTCCTCTGTCACAATCATCATCATGCTCGTGTATCTCAGAGTCACTTGTGGGCTGATCATGTATCCATGCAATAAAAGTTAGATAACTGTAATATCTACAATTAAAATAAGGGTTTGGCAACCTGCGGATAAGTTTATACAAAAGGATAAGAGAAAGCTTCCGTGACAAGTGGGATCTCACCTTTACTGTTGATACAAAAGAATGACCGGGTATAATATTTCTCTGGATCCTCATCTCTGAGCCCCTTGCAGAAATGTTGCATCACCATATACTAAGAGCAAGGGCTTTTGAATATAGAAAATATATTCATCCTAATAGTTGAGGACATAAGCACCAGTTTAATGATAATATACCATTGGGGCATAGTGTGTGATAATGAACCTGCGATGTAGCCTTATTCTTTCTACACAAGCTGCCATGTCTTCTTGGCACAGAGAAATCACCACTCTGAGAAGATTCGCACATATCAGGAGTGAGATATCCCATTGCCTTGCTTCTCACAATTGACAATGAACAACAAATTATAACACAAATATAATACATGAAGCAAACCTAAGCACATGCAGAACTATAATATATGGGTGGACATTGGAATCGCTTATTCTATAAAAAAACATTTGGAATCCTACCTTGACGGTGGATGAAGGCCAACTCGAATGAAACAGACTCACGAACGATGACGAATTGCCTGCTTACTTTGTACCTGTCGAAAAAGAGCACATATCAGCACAAAGAGGAGCAACAACACGGTCAATATCATCTCTATGGAAGACATCAAGAGATGGAGCAAACAGGAAGATGAATTAAGAGCGGCCTCCCTCTCTGACAGCCTTCCATATGGCGCTATTTCTTGCTCACTGGCAACCTTCCAACATGCAGAATTCATCAAGACATCGTAGAGCAATCAACGGGGGACAATTACCCAACTTAGGGAATCCGCCGCCGCTCGGCCAGAAGCACCCGCCTCATGCGAGTAGTCATGGTGCACGCCCGGGCCGCTCGACGGCCGCCCGTCGTTAGAAGACCATCCAAGGGACAGCCACCCTCCGTTCGACTCGACAGCGCCGGCATGGTCGACGCCGGTAACTCGTCGGCGTCGCCTCTGGGCTCCAGAATCTAGATCCGGCAAAGAAATTGGCTGCCCCCAATCCTGCTTGCCCCCTTAACTGCCCTCTGGTATAGCCGCAAGGGCCCGTGAAGGAAGATGTAAGAGGGAGGGAGAAGGGAGCAATAAGGAGGGAGATTACCTTGTTGTGGTGGGCGACGCAGCTCCGGACGACCGGCGTGGAGGGGCCGCTGGGCGGGACGAGTCCTGCTCGGGGATGGATAGAGATGGGCGGAGCAGCTCCTGCAGATAAGTTTATACAAAAGGATAAGAGAAAGCTTCCGTGACAAGTGGGATCTCACCTTTACTGTTGATACAAAAGAATGACCGAGTATAATATTTCTCTGGATCCTCATCTCTGAGCCCCTTGCAAAAATGTTGCATCACCATATACTAAGAGCAAGGGCTTTTGAATATAGAAAATATATTCATCCTAATAGTTGAGGACATAAGCACCAGTTTAATGATAATATACCATTGGGGCATACTGTATGATATTGAACCTGCGATGTAGCCTTATTCTTTCTACACAAGCTGCCATGTCTTCTTGGCAGAGAGAAATCACCACTTTGAGAAGATTCGCCCATATTAGGAGTGAGATATCCCATTGCCTTGCTTCTCACAAATGACAATGAAAAACAAATTATGACACAAATATAATACATGAAGCAAACCTAAGCACATGCAAAACTATAATATATGGGTGGACATTGGAATCGCTTATTCTATAAAAAACATTTGGAATCCTACCTTGACGGTGGATGAAGGCCAACTCGAATGAAACAGACTCACGAACGATGACGAACTGCCTGCTTACTTTGTACCTGTCGAAAAAGAGCACATATCAGCACAAAGAGGAGCAACAACACGGTCAATATCATCTCTATGCAAGACATCAAGAGATGGAGAAAACAGGAAGATGAATTAAGAGCGGCCTCCCTCTCTGGCAGCCTTCCATATGGCGCCAGCTCTTGCTCACCGGCAACCTTCCAACATGCAGAATTCATCAAGACATCGCAGGGCAATCTACGGGGGACAATTACCCAACTTAGGGAATCCTCCGCCGCTGCCGACGCTCGGCCAGAAGCACCCGCCTCATGCGAGTAGTCATGGTGCACGCCCGGGCCGCTCGACGGCCGCCCGTCGTTAGAAGACCATCCAAGGGACATCCACCCTCCATTCGACTCGACAGCGCCGGCATGGTCGACGTCGGTAACTCATCGGCGTCGCCCGTGGGCTCCAGAATCTAGACCCGGCAAAGAAATTGGCTACCCCCAATCCTGCTTGCCCCCTTGACTGCCCTCTGCTACAGCCGCAAGGGCCCATGAAGGAAGGTGGAAGAGGGAGGGAGAAGGGAGCAATAAGGAGGGAGATTACCTTGTTGTGGTGGGCGACGCAGCTCCGGATGACCGGCGTGGAGGTGCCGCTGGGCGGGACGAGTCCTGCTCGAGGATGGACAGAGATGGGCGGAGCAGCTCCCGCGGATAAGTTTATACAAAAGGATGAGAGAAAGCTTCCGTGACAAGTGGGATTTCACCTTTACTGTTGATATAAAAGAATGACCGAGTATAATATTTCTCTGGATCCTCATCTCTGAGCCCCTTGCAAAAATGTTGCATCACCATATACTAAGAGCAAGGGCTTTTGAATATAGAAAATATATTCATCCTAATAGTTGAGGACATAAGCACCAGTTTAATGATAATATACCATTGGGGCATACTGTATGATACTAAACCTGCGATGTAGTCTTATTCTTTCTACACAAGCTGCCATGTCTTCTTGGCAGAGAGAAATCACCACTCTGAAAAGATTCGCCCATATCAGGAGTGAGATATCCCATTGCCTTGCTTCTCACAAATGACAATGAACAACAAATTATGACGCATATATAATACAGGAAGCAAACCTAAGCACATGCAGAACTATAATATATGGGTGGACATTGGAATCGTTTATTCTATAAAAAACATTTGGAATCCTACCTTGACGGCGGATGAAGACTAGCTCGAACGAAACAGACTCACGAACGATGACGAACTACCTGCTTACTTTGTACCCTTCGAAAAAGAGCACATATCAACACAAAGAGGAGCAACAACACGGTCAAAATCATATCTATGGCAGACATCAAGAGATGGAGCAAAGAAGAAGATGAATTAAGAGCGGCCTCCCTCTCTAGCAGCCTTCCATATGGCGCCGGTTCTTGCTCACCGGCAACCTTCCAACATGCAGAATTCATCAAGACATCACAGAGCAATCAACGGGGGACAATTACCCAACTTAGGGAATCCCCCGCCGCTGTTGACGCTCGGCCAGAAGCACCCGTCTCATGTGACTAGTCATGGTGCACACCCGGGCCGCTCGACGACCGCCCATCGTTAGAAGACCATCCAAGGGACAGCCACCCTCCGTTTGACTCGACGGCGCCGGTGTGGTCGACGTTGGTAACTCGTCGACGTCGCCCCTGGGCTCCAAAATCCAGATCCGGCAATAAAATCGGCTGCCCCTAATCCTGCTTGCCCCCCTTGACTGCCCTCTGCTACAGCTGCAAGGGCCCGTGAAGGAAGATGGAAGAGGGAGGGAGAAGGGAGCAATAAGGAGGGAGATTACCTTGTTGTGGTGGGCGACGCAGCTCCGGACGACCGGCGTGGAGGGGCCGCTGGGCGGGCCGAGTCCTGCTCGGGGATGGACAGAGATGGGCGGAGCAGCTCCGGGCGAGGGTGGAAAGGACCATGGGCACCGGAGTGGAGGTTGCTCCGGTCGGCTATGCGTGCTGCTGCGGTGGCGGCTAGAACCCTAGCGTCGCGGTCAAGAGAGAGAGAG
>LR738713.1:488791599-488907601 GCA_902687465.1 Secale cereale | reverse complement strand
GAGAGAGAGAGAGAGAGGGTGGAGAACGAAAGAGGCTCTATTCGCTACGTTTTTACAGGGGATGTACGGCACAGTAAATGGACAGGTGGATAGCGTGGTTACTCGCCCTTACCGCGTAGCTTATTGTTATGGATGTCTGCATGCATGGGGAAGTTGGCAGCCACATTTCATTGGAAGGGAGGAAGCAACTCGGTTGCATGCAATTCTTTTCCCTCGTGTGCCGGGCTAGAGCCGGGCGCTAGCTTAAGCGCCGGCTTGCTTCTTTTTCCTCACTTCTCTCTGCTCCAGCTTAGATTTTGCTCACTTGGAACAACTTATGGTCTGCTGACTAGGCTCTTTATACTTGCTCTTAGGCCTTTTCCAATGCATTGGTGCTAAGGTGAGGTGCTAGGTGCATTAAAAAACTTATCAATTAATCTCCTTAATGTACAAGTGCTTATTTTTTGTTGCTTAGCTTCCCTCATTTAATTGTTTAACCATTAACCTACTTTATGCATTGGTTGCTAGACATTTTGCATACGGAACAGCTGTGCGGACGACGTAAGTCTGCACGATAGCTGCACAACATGAAATCCATCCGTTTGGTGCATTTTTATACATGCATGGACGATGCGATGCATGCATGCTGTCGTGCAGGAATCGTGCACGTAATGTCATGTGTGTAGCAGTTCTCTTTTGCATAGGTTCACGTGCTTAGCATCGCTTCTCTCTGGGTCACAATAGTGCTATCTCTCCTTTTTAATTATGTTGGGACATCATTTGCGTGTGCATATGTGGTACCCTTAGCACCTGTACACGGTGAGCACCGGAAGGGCCTTATTTTCTCCCTTCCAACTAAACAAGAATATAACATTTAAACATTATTCTTTGCTTACATCTTAGAAAGAAAAGAAAATGCTCTCTAAACAAAAAGCAAAAAAGATTCATCATGACTCGTGCCCCATGAGGCTGGTTATTATACAATTTTCATGATTCCATCAGCCATGGCTCGTGGCCATACAATGAAGGCTTGATAAGTCCACTCTCAATGGAGCTACCACTATTGCTAAACAGTAAAACAGAGCCACCTATGGCTCTCCACAGTGATTTGACATTCTTAGCCATCTGATCGGACTCGCCGACGTACCAGATTGACGCAGCACCCCGCACGACGTTCGTCTCGCGGTCCACTCTATTCACCGTAATCGGGCCGCTGCTCCCAAGGACGACCTACGAGTTATATCCTTCGTCGGGCCGATCGGCGGTCGAAGGCCTAAATAGCCCACCAAAATGTTTCTGTGCGTGTTGCCTAGCATGTTCCGTGCATTCTCCATCTTTCCCTATCTCTCACCAGTTGATTGTGACGATTCGTCTTGGCACCAGCGGCACGCGCGACCTCCTTCCGCCTCCGCCGCTCCGCGCTCGCACTCGGAAAAGGTTAGCAAACGAGTGTGCGGCGGTCCAGCCAGCATTGGTGGCATAGGTCGATGAGTGGAAGAAGAGCACTAATCCTCGACCCTCCACACCAGCGAGGGAAGCACGGGCACGTAACGCCATGGGCTGCGCCCCCAAGTTGATGTCGGTGGTCGCGGCTGTTGGTGTCAGGTCGATATCGATGACCATGGCCCTCACCGTCCCAATTTCATCCATACCAGGTGCGATCGACTACGAAGATAGGGACGCTCCGCTGCGGTCGCAATGGTCGTGTCTCCATATCCATCACCGCGGCCGACAGCAAGCTCTTATTCCTTCCCCTGAGCTTCTGAGATGATTGGTCAAAGATGAATGGAAATCCTTATCTTTCATGTCATCTCTCCTTACCTTTTTCCGTCTAAGACTTTTTGTTAGAATAAATCCGAGGCATACCGTTGATCATCCAAGGACCAAGCAATCACACAAACACGACACCGAGATTTGTTAACGAGGTTCACCGATATGGCTACATCCCCGGGGCTTGACTACGGGGGCTCCTCCCCGTGACACCGTCACAATACCGCACACCGGCCAACCGGGCGCCGGCACATGCCGCCGGCTCCCCCTTGCGCGCCTGTGCTATTATGTTGGCATAAGTTACATTGTGTGTCTACCCTCGCTATATAAGAGAGGCCTAGGATACTAGTGTCCTACTTGGACACGACTCCATATCCTATCTAAACACAATACAACTACAAGTCCAACTGTAACCTACATTGTACACAATATTCGACACAACAATACACATTACACATACGCGAAACGATGGCGACTCCCACCTCTCCACCGCCACCCTAACCCTATCCACCATCACCACCGGCGATCTCCACATCTCTTCGTGGATTTTGTCATCTGATCAGCTCATCAGCTCTGGTGCTCCTTCCTCTCTCTTTTGGTTATCATCTTCCTTATGGCGGTCCATGCGGCGATCTCCCTAGGATTCGATTTCTCCCTGGGGATGAAGTTGGCGTCCAAGATCCAACACGTCTTCAAGAGATCGGTGCATCCCACGTCGGACACAGGCCATTTTACTATGATGGTCTCCTTTGCACGGCATACTTTCCGGCTGGATGAGGAGAACGTGGGGTTCGCTCTAGAGGCGGCCATCGGAGGATATTGCTCACGTCTCAAGGTATCGCTCCTCCACCATGGCGTTTTCTCATTCAACGTTTCTTGCAAGGATGTGGGCTTTTTCATTCTGTACCAGAGGAGTTTTTTTTGTGATCAGTTCAAGTGTTTCTTCCACCTCTGGGGTAATGGTGGCCCAGATTGGAAGAAAGAATTTCGTCTTTGGCAATCTGAATGCCAAGAGGAATGGGTTTTAGTTAGTCCCTCTAAGAGAAGAGCTAGCCTTGGTTTACAGGCCATGCAACATGCTCCGGCCAAATCTTCTCTGCGTGCACGCACGACCAAAGCTATGCCCAGCAAGCGTGCTACGTTTGCCACGTTCATGCAATATCTCGCACGTAAGGGTTATAGCTACGGCCCATCCTCCAATGAAGTGGCCATGGTCCGCGAAGCTGGTTATCATGTCTCGTCCCATGAGGATGTGAATGCGGATGTTTCTTCTCCGGTGACGACCTCACCGCCAGCCAAGCTCCTAATTCAGTTTGGAACAGTTCCACCTTCCCCGGAGGGTTTATCTCCTACTCGTTTAAACCCATGATCTTCGGGTAGTCGTTTGATTTTTTCCTTGGAAGCTTTGGATTCTCCACCTAAGTTGGGCTCGTGGGGCCAGCCCATTGAATTTACTGATGATGAGAGTAGCAGCCCTTCGCCCCTGGCTTCCAAAACTCCATCTCCTCGGGATATTATCAATGATCTGCAAAGTTTTGACGAGATGATTGAAGATATGGCTGCAAAGTATTGGGATTGTCATAACTGTTTCGCTATGCGCCACACGTCAGAGACATGCACGAATCCGGTTCGATGCCGTAATTGTTTTCGTTCGGGACACGTTAAAAAAATTGCACAGGCAAGCCGCCTGACTTGTCCGTCTGGGTGCCTAAAATCCCATCACCGGGTTTTGGGAAGCGGGACCGAAAAGAGAACCTTTCCTCCCCCGTCTCTCCAGTTTCCCGAGGCCAAACGACTCCGGAGAAAACCCCATCCTCTGCTCCTCCGCCGCAACCATCACCACCTCCGCAACCACCACCGTCTTCCCGACCTGCCTCGCATTGCCAAGCTTCCTCTAGCTCTGGTCCGGCTACTCCCTCGCAGCCTCCAATGGCGATGTATGCGATTGACCCGCATCGCTTCATCCCTGCGGGTTTTGACATTGAAGATGGTGGAGCGGATCGCCTGCCCCGCACCTTCTACACGCCGGCCGTCCCACCATCCCGAGCGCATGAGCAGTATATGGTGGCCATTGTGGAGCCTGTCCCACCTTAAGAGTTGGTGGGTGTTCATTGTCAGTAGGTTCTGGATTTCTTAGTTCAAGTGATGCATGTTCCGATTATCTCTGCTCAGACTTGGTTTCAAGGTGTGGGTCTATTTGAGATGGAAGATTCAGTTGTTCGGGGTTCGTTTACTCTGCATCCACCGTTTCCGTTAGGGGTTGATAATGAAGGCAATGAGTTTTTTGTCTGTTTTAATCCAAACAACCAGGGTGAGGGCTTCCGTGCCATTCATGGCCAACGGACGGGATGGCTGATGTTTATTGGGATCCCTCTGGACTATAGGAACACTCAATGCATTGCCGAGATGGTTGGTACTTTTGGACAGTTCCATTACTGGAATAGCACTGACAGGCGTAAGGTTCGATCTTTGGTCCGTGCATCCTTCCCTGATAATGCATTAGTCCCTCGATCGGTGACCTTTAGGGAGTTTGCCAATTGGGGTGAGGTCATGGTGTCATGGTCTGCTGGATGCTATATTTTATCAGGTGAATTTGCTGGTGCCATGATCCCATCGGATGAAGATCCTATGCCTTTGAATGGCAATCCCCACCCGATGCCTGGAGCTGAGGTGCCGCAGCCGTTCTGGGCAATGCCGCCATACCCTGCTCTTGGCTGGAATGCAGTCCCTCCGGGCCAAAATCAAGGTCAGAATGTCATGGCTGGGTGGGCCGATAATGTGCAACAAGATGCGGGATGGGGCCCATGGGAAGAACAGGTGCAGCCTATGCAACAGGCGGACGAAATCCCACCAGCCCAGGATCATAATTCCATGATCCTGAATCCCTCCATGGATTCCTCTGATGATGAGAATATGGTTGAAGTCCAGCAGCCTCTTCCGATAGTGCAGTTGGACCCAATTCAGCTTGGTATGGTCAGGGTTTTTTCGGGCCAGTTCTTCCGCCAACTATGATCTGGGAGCGATCTTTCAAGTCCTTGCTGCATGTATTTGCCACCAGAGATATTCAACCTTGCCTGCCTGGGTTTGCTGCGTCAATGAGGCAAGTTTCCTTTGGCTCTGAGGATCTGCAGAACAAATTCTTGCTTTGGAATACCAAACAATGCCCTACCGAACCTGAAAATATCTCTTCGGTGGTTATTGAAGAGCTTACCTCTGATGATCAGTCATGCTTCAGTTCCCAGGCTCCTTTTGCTCCTTCGCAAGACTCTCAGCAGGACTTTCAGTTCATGTCTGCCACTCCAACCCCGCTAGGCAAGCGGCCACGTCAGTCTGTTCGCTCCAGGCGCTCTGTCAGGCTTGTCGAGCCAGTTCTGGACTTCAGTAACAGGAGAATGACGCACAGTTCTGCAAAAAGGTCGGGCATGAAGCCGGTTTCGGCTATCCAGTTGAAGCCTACACCCCTGCGTCGCCCGAAGGCAAAGAAGCTTCGCCTGGAGGATGATCACAGCCAGCTACCTCTACCAGCCCCGACGCCTATACCTACATTGCAGGCAATTGGAGTGGCGCTGGGTATTGCCCCGGAGGATCTATCAGTTGAGAAGCTGATGGCTTCTCCACGTGCTGCTGAAGACGACAATGTCCCACATGATGATTGACGTCCAGCGAAGTTTGATAAAGAGTCGGGCACTTTTATTTGTGTGTCCATTTTACACTAGTACTATCTGTCTATGCGCATGTCTGAACTCTTTGGTTACCTCTGTTGGCACTTTTATTGTTATCTTGTCCATGCTGTTAAGCAGCTGGATTTGCTACTACTTCGCAGTCTATTCTGATATGGATAATCGTCATTATCGTAATTGGAATGTGCTTTGCTGGAACGTGCGAGGACTGAATTCTGAGGCTAGGCAGCGTGATTTACGTGCTAAAATTGAAGAGAGCCACTGCTCTATTATTTGCCTGCATGAAACTAAATGCGAGAGTTTTGATATCCGAAAGATTAGATCCTTTTGTCCTAGGAGGTTCGATCAATTTGCATTCTCACCTTCTATTGGAGCCTCTGGTGGGATCCTGGTCGTCTGGAACTCATCAATTTTTCATGGCCAGCTCATTGATATCCAGAGATATAGTGTCGTGGTCTCCTTCCAATCCCTGCACAACTCTAAAAAATGGACCTTAGTCTCAGTATATGGGCCATGCGAGGGCCAGCCTAGGGACGATTTCGTTAACTGGCTATACCATTTAGTTATCCCTCCACATGAAAATTGGATGTTGTTGGGGGACTTCAATTTCATCAGATCTCTGGACAACAGAAATCTCCCGGGTGGTGACCCCAATGATATTTTCCTTTTCAATGAAATAATTGGTCACCTTGGTCTTTTAGAGCTACCTTTGAAGGGCTGTAGCTACACCTGGTCCAATATGCAGCAGCAATCCTTACTTGAGCAGCTTGATTGGTTCTTCACTACGGCAGATTGGATCTCCCATTATCCGAACACTGTGGTTAACCCTCTAGCCAAAACTGCCTCGGATCATGTGCCGTGTGTGGTGTCCATTGACACTACCATTCCTGCGACAAGGACTTTCCGGTTTGAAAACTTCTGGATTGATATGCCAGGGTTCATGGATTGTGTAGCCAAGTCTTGGAATGCTTCGGTGTTTTCTGATCTATCGGCTTCTGCAGTCCTCACAAAGAAGTTTAAACGGCTGAGATATGATTTGAGATCTTGGAGCAAAAAGTTATCATACATCAAAAAGCTTACTGTGAATTGCTCAAAGGTAATTCTGCACTTCGACCAGCTGGAGGAAGTGAGACCCTTAACCAGGCCGGAACTCAACTTCAGGAAAATTGTGAAACTCCACTATGAGCACCTGTTGAAAATCCACTATATCTACTGGAAACAAAGGTGCACCATTCGGTACATAAAAGTTGGCGAGGAGAATTCGAAATTCTTTCATGCAATGGCATCAGAGCGCATGAGAAGGAATTCCATCTCAAGTCTAAAGACTAACTCCATGGCTGATCCTGTGACGGGTCATGATCAGATGGCGGGAATTCTCTGGGCTTCGTTCAAATCTAGAATGGGCCAGTCACAAGGGATCAATATGGGCTTTGATCTCAGCCGTTCAATTCAACCCATTTCAGGTCTGGAAGAGCTGTCTATACCATTTTCCGATGATGAAATAAAATTAGTCTTGAAAGAATTGCCGGTGGATCGGGCACCTGGCCCGGATGGACTTAATGGGATGTTTGTTAAGCGCTGCTGGCCTATAATTGAAAAGGACTTTCTGCGGTTGATTCAGGATTTTTATGAGGGGAAGCTTTCTTTGGAAAATATTAATGGCTCTCTCATTACACTCATACCCAAGATTGCTTCTCCTGTTGGGCCTGACGACTTTATGCCAATATCTCTCACCAACACTTGTCTTAAATTTTTAACTAAGTTGTTGGCCAACAGGTTGCAGAAGGTTATTCTTAAGTGTATCCAGAAAAATCAGTATGGATTCCTTAAGGGTAGGTCAATTCAAGATTGCCTGGCCCGGAGCTTTGAATATATTCACCAATGTAAACAATCCAAGCGTCCTGTCATAATCCTTAAGTTGGATTTTGCTAAGGCCTTTGACACAGTTGAGCATGAGGTTATTATTCAAATGCTACAACATAAGGGGTTTGATGCCAAATGGATTTCTTGGGTGAAACAACTGCTGTCCACGGGTTCTTCGTCTGTGTTGTTGAACGGCATCCCTGGAAAGCAATTTAAGCGCAAGTGTGGCGTCAGACAGGGTGATCCCCTATCACCTCTGTTGTTTGTCCTTGCAGCAGACTTGTTACAGTCTGTGGTTAACCAAATGCTGGAGCATGGCACTCTCTCTTTGCCTATTCAAACCCATGATAGAGAGTTTCCCATCATTATGCAGATGATACGATTCTGTTTCTTGCGGCTAAGGATAATGAGCTTGTTGCACTTAAGAACATGCTGCTGATCTTTCAACAATCCACAGGGTTGAAGGTCAACTTTGCCAAATCCTCAATGATCCCTTTGAATATGAGTGATGAGGAGGCTTCAAGGCTTGTTGCTATTTTTGGTTGCAAAATTGGCAAGCTCCCATTTACTTATCTTGGTTTGCCATTGGGAACTACAAGGCCAAGAATCATTGATCTAATGCCCTTGGTTGACAGCCTTGAGCGGCGATTAACCGCAAGTTCATCCATGCTAAATCAAGGCTCTCGTCTGCAACTACTTACCTCTGTTCTCACTTGTATGCCAATATATTTTCTGTGCAGCCTCAACATTCCACCAGGGATCATCAAGCAGCTTGACAGAATCTCCAGGCAATGTCATTGGAGGGGCAACTGTGATGCTCCCAAACAGTCACTAGCTGCATGGGAGCTAGTTTGCAAGCCAAAAGACAAAGGGGGCTTAGGAGTTTTAAACCTAAACATCCAGAACAAAGGGTTACTTATCAAGCATCTTCACAAATTCTATAACAAGGTTGACATTCCCTGGGTGACCTTAATTTGGAGCAGTTACTATGATCATGGTGTTTCACATGCAACAGCTGAAGCTGGATCTTTCTGGTGGAAGGATGTTTTGAAGCTACACGAGGCTTACATACCTATTGCCTCAGTACACATCAACATGGGTGACTCTGCTTTGTTCTGCACTGACTCTTGGCACATTGGGGGCTCTGCTCGACCACTATGTTGGAGATTGCCAAGGTTATATTCCTTTGTCAATAATGATAAGATCTCCGTGCAGGAATTCCTTCAATCCCAGGACCTATTCTCCATGTTTTATTTGCCAATTTCTCATGAAGCTGCTGATGAGTTGCACATTTTGGAAGGCTGGATCATGCAGTTAGAAAGAGACCCTCTTATACCTGATGTTTGGATATGGCCGGGTAAATCAAAGGAATACACTGCCAAGAGCTTTTACACGGTAATGCACTCACATCTACCGACAATACATCCTTGCAAATGGTTGTGGCAGAGTAGGTGCACCATGAAGATCAAGGTTTTTGGGTGGCTGCTTTTCTTTGACAGATTAAACACCAAGGACATGTTGGTTAGAAGGCACTGGCGCTCTAACCAAGATGAAAATCTTTGTCTCATTTGCTGTGAGCTAGTGTATGAAGATAAAATGCACCTGTTTTTTAACTGCACCTTCAGCTGTAGAGTCTGGAATTATCTGGGCATTGATTGGTTGGGAGGCTCTGATATTCGGCAATGTATCATGCATGCAAGGTACAGCTTCAGACACCCTTCTTTGAGGTCATGCTAACGGCTGCTTGGAATATTTGGATTTTGAGGAATGACAGAACCTTCAGAGCTGAGAGAGCCACTTTCAGTGCTTGGAAGTGCAAATTCATCCATGATATATCATTACTTGCTCATAGGGTGAAGGATTGTATAAAACCAAAACTTTTGGCATGGGTTAATTCTTTGTTGTAAAGGAGGTAGGGATGCTTAGCCTTAGGTAGTCTTTTTTCCCTTTTTCTTGTATAGTTTCTGTTACTGTTTGTATAGTTCTCATTTATTTTAATAAAGGGCTGTGGGGCTTTGCCTCACAGTAAATATTCAAAAAAAAACAATATTCGACACAACTCTAACAAACTCCACCTTGGCGAATATTCTCCACCACCTTGAATTCTTCAATGCATCAAACTTCCATGTACATTGGACTTGAGCTTATCCCATGAGTACCGCTGCTACTCCAAAGACTCCATATGACTCCACCTGCAACTTGTAGTCCCTTCTTTTCTTGACCACAGTCAACACTCGAGCAAAATTAAGTTCCTTGTTACTCTAGCTTGTGCTTCGAACTTTCAGAGTATCAGTCCAACGCCATCACACACTGATCACTGACCCGCGTGAAAGTGAACAACTCACATATTGGGTACATAAGAGTTACCTGAACTCAACATCACCGATCCTCTCTTTGACCGCCTGTCTGAAACTTGAAGGAATTTCACCATTGCTTGTAGTCATCCCAAGTCAAATTCACAGTTGTCTCACCACATGTATGACAACCAGAGCCCTGGCTGTCTCCATGCCCCGTGCGTACCGCACGCCTCGCCGCTATTACCGCGTCGAGCCTCCGCTATCCCGGTCGAGTCTCAAGGGTAGTGAAACCACACCACTCAACCTCCATTGCAGAGTACCACCGATCATCACCGACCGATGACGAGTTCTACGCTTCCATCAGACCACTGGGCTCCAGTCCGAATTACGTGTCCCTCGCTTTTCCCCGTTGAATAGGCTTCGACTCTCTGTCGACTTACGCCGCAGCCCCTCAATCAACATCAAGTGAAGTCTTCGAGACTCCAGCTCCACCTTCAACATGACTCCATGATAGATCATCATTCCACCCCGCGCCTCATCGACTTCAAGCTCCGTGTATACACCACCTTGAATCAATCCCGCGCCATAGTCTTGTCGAAGTCATACAAGCCCTCAGGCCTGCGCCATGTGTTTCCACGCCCAGAAGTCGGCCATCGTCGGCATCACGCTCCTATGTCGTCGTCGCCGATCCCACCGCCGTGTTCTGTACCAACCGACTTGCGTCGATCAGTCAGACTGTCCAGTCCGACCCAGCCAAATTTGTCCGGCTACAGACACATTCCAGACTCAAGCCGCCACCGTGACCTTCGCCATCCATACACAAACGTGTACCCACAAAGAAACCAAAGCAAAGTCCACATAACCTTCCCATGTGAACATACCAAATCAGACCAACAAAGCTAAGCTAGCTCAAACTTCTGATTCATCACACGTGTGTAGTTTCAGAACTTATTTTTCTTTTCTTGGTAGCATATCACGACCTTAACTCTCAGCCCATGTGCCAATTCTTTTTGTCACAAACAAATCCCGACTTGCTCCAATCACGGCCTCGCGTACAGCCACGTACCTCTGGCTCGCTGCGCGGACGTCCCTCGGCCTCGGCCTGCAAGGCTAGCTGCCACCTGGGCCTCTGCGCCTCGGCCCACTAGCACCGCGCTATCCTGGCTTCGCACGCACCTACATCGCTCTGCACCGCACCGCCGCCTTGCTGCTGCACAATCGATATGTTGTAGCCTATGTACACGGTACATCCGCAACTCGCCAAGATCACCACATCGCCCGGCTCAGTACGTGGCCCAACTTGCGGCATCGCCAGCAGCGTTCTCCGCGCCTCGTGCCTTGACCTGCCTTCGTGAATCGATCTGGCTCTCGCCTTCCGTGCCGTGCCGTGCTGTGACGCCCGAAGACCGACGTCCAAGAAGATTCCAGAGATTCCAGATGTTCCGGGTTCTCCCGTGTGTTTCATTTGTGCTTGTGTTATTTATTTTGCTTTGCATCATGTCATCATGCCATCATGTCTTTAATCTTTTGCATCTCAACCTAAATAAATCGTGTGGACCTTCGGTCCATTTAAATCGAGGGAAGTGTGACTTCTCTTTATAACATATCCTCCCAATATTTAGGGAGCTATATTATAAATATTCCATTTGTTTGTAATTAACCAACACACTTGCATATTTTCCCCATGCCTTCTCTTTCTCTTTTCTTGCCTCTCCTATTTTTCGTGGACCGTGGTCATTTTTGCGAGTCCAGGAAAAATAACCTCTTGCCCAAACTCTACTCCTAACCCCCTCTTTCTTTTCCTTTATTTTCTTCTCTATTTTCTTTTTCTTCTTCTTTTCTCTCTTTTATTAGGAGAGAAACCAGCCCAGTGGCTAATCCTCCCAGCTGGCCCATTGAACCAGCCCACCGTCGGCCTAACCTAGCCCGAACCGATCCCCTTGCACACTCCTCTCGCTCTCTCCCTACCCCGCCGCCAGCATCCCCTTGCTCTCCCCTCGATCTCCCCTCGCCCCTTTTCTCTCGTAGCTACCCCGAGCCTCCCCATCGCTCCTCCCGGCTGGCCAGGAGCAGCCGACCCGCCCCGACCTCGTCGGCCCTCCTTCTCCCGCGCGCCAGGAGCGCGCTTGCCTCCTCCTACGGATGCGCCTCCGCGCGGCTCCTCCTCCATCGCCCCGCATCGCCAGGCCGCAGTGCCCGCACCCTCCAGCGCCAAGGCCGCAGCCCGACGCGCCCGTCCTCGCCACCCCGTCGCCCGCCTCGCCTCCAGCCAAGCCGGCCAGGAGCTGCGCCGCTCCTGCCGCGACCCTGCCTCCTCCCTCCTGCGGCCACGGCCTCGCCGCGCAGGCCTTCCTCCTCGCCGCCTGGAGCCCCGAGCAACCTCCAGCAAGGCCCCGTGCTGCTTCTCCTCTACAGCGCCGCGCCATCCGCCACCGAGGTGCCTGCGCCTCGCCCCCCGAGCGGCTCCCTCCGGCCTTGCCGCGTGCCGCTGCCATGGCCTCGTCTCCCCCGTGCTGCCGCCTTTGTTGCTCTTTTGTGTTGCTGCGATTGGAACGTCAAGACCGTCAAGTTCGTCTACCACCGCCAAGTGAACTACTGCAATCACTCCGAGACCCGAAAGGCTACGACAAACGGCTACATGATGAGACGCCAAGTACCACGACCACCCTCATGTACCCCTACGTCAACGATGACCTCGAGTACGACTACCGGATGTGCCAAGTACCTCGACGTCGAAGACCAAGACCTCAAGTTCCACGACACGTTGAACATGAACATCTACGAAACGAGAACGACTACATGAAGCGATGCGACAAGTACCCCGCCGGCAAGACCGCTACGACCGAACGACTACCCGATGCGTCAAGTTCCTCTCCGATGCCCAAGTTCAACTACACATGGCGATGCGACAAGTACCCCTACCGATGACCGTGAACGACTACTTCCACTATCGTCGTCGATGACCCGTGTAATGCAAGCGTCAAGTTCGACTACCGTCGCCCCGGAAACGATGGCTTCGTCAAGTACCTCTCCGAAACGGAATGTGAACGACTACTCGTTGACTACCTCGTGAAAAACTACTTCCTCTATGACCCGTGTACCACTACGTCCCTCGACGACTTGAACCCCTCCGAGAACGAACGCTTCGAAGGTATAACCCCAAGACGATGACCCGTGAATGCTTGATGTGGTTGTATGGGATGTATCGAATGTTTGCCCGAATAGTCTTTTGTCATGCTCCTCGGTTTCCTCGTCGCCGACTCGTGGGAACCCGGTGACGGGATCACCCCACCTTTTCATCTTGTTCGACTCGCTCATGCCATCTTTCTTTTGCCCCGGTCTCTCAACGAGTTACCGGAACCGAGATGTTGCTGTTGCATCATTTTCGGATCGTTGCCGTGGCACCCTTTCCTTCCACCGTGGTGACATATACTCCTTATCTCTTCAATGTTCACTTTAAATAAAAAATTGCATAAACTTGATCATGTCATCCGCATCATGTTAACAACATTAATATGTGTGAATTATTGTTGCTTAAAATTGCTAAACATGCATATGGGGATTTTTCCCGAAATTGTTGTTGTTATTTCCGGCCTCATTTAAAATGCATAAATAGGTAGTTTGCTCTTGCTTCACCTCTTGCCATGTTAACAAACATTTAATCTTGTCTTGTAAATAAACGAGAGTCAATTAAATAATTAAAATGTGGTGTTTCGTCAATATGCAACTCGTTGCATATTGAGCTCCACTTAACTTGTAGTTTAGTTTGTGCACTTTGCCATGCCATGCATCTTTAAACCGGACATGCATCATACTTGGATGTGCATCGTATGCCATGTTTATGCTTGTGTGTTTACCGTGTTGTTTGCTTCTTTTCGGTTGCTTCTCTTGTTAGCTTCGGTTTCGTTCCGGAGTTCTGAGGATTCGCTCGACTATGTTGCTCCGTCTACTTCATGGACTTGTTCTTCTCCCTTGCGGAATCCCAGTCAAGATGATCATACCCTTGGATACCTTTACTAACATTGCCATGCTTAGTTGTCTCGATGCTATCGTTACATGTCGCGCTACCCATCTTTTATTGTCAGCCCTCTCCTTGTTGCCATGAAACCTCTAACCTTTTGACACCTTCCTAGGAAAACCACTGTTTGGCTATGTTACCTGCTTGCTCAGCCCTCTTATAGCGTTGTTAGTTGCAGGTGAAGATGAAGATCGTTCCTGGTGGGAACTTGTTGTTGGAATATCACAATATCTATTATTATCATTATTAACACACCTATATACTGGGCATGGGTGGAAGGCTTGGCCTTTTGCTTGGTGTTTTGATCCACTCATGCCACCTTAGGCGCCGATAAACTGGCATTATGTTCCTTGATTTTGCGTTCCTTACACGATGGGTGGATGGGGACCCCTTGACAGTTCGACTTTGAATAAAACTCCTCCAGCAAGGCCCAACATTGGTTTTAATTTGCCTCATAATAACAACTTAATTAATTAATTAAAATTGCTTAGGGGGTCGCGTCCCCGGGGATTCTTTCTACATAGTAGGGGGGCCTGTGCTGATGGTGTTGGTCCCAAACGGGGGTCCTGCAGGGCCGCCTTGGGGAAACCCGAGGTATCTGGTATAACCTGTAGCATCACCCATCCGGACGTGGCCTGAGACGAGATACGCGCGGCTACTATCAGGGTGTCGGCACGCCGGGAGGTCTTGCTGGACTTGTTTTACCATTGTCGAAATGTCTTGTGCACCGGGATGCCGAGCCTGATCGGTTTTCCCTAAGATAAGGGGTGATGATATTATATTTATCAGTTTAGCTAATCGCGAGAGCTTGTGATGGGCTAAGTTGGGACACCCCTGCAGGGTTATGATCTTTCGAAAGCCGTGCCCGCGGTTATGTGGCAGATTGGAATTTGTTAATGTCCGGTTGTAGAAAACTTGACAGATGATCCGAAATAAAACACACAACTGTGTGAGTAACCGTGACTGTCTCTTTTCACTTTGAGAAGAGAACACGGTGGGGTTATGTTTGACTCGTATGTAGTTTAGGATCTTTAGCGATCACTACTAGTTGCGACCGTTTGCGTAGATGCTCATCTCATTCTTGTACTCGTAAGCTAGCCACCATATTATGCTTAGCCGCTGTTGCAACCTCACCACTTTACCTCTCCTACCCATAAAGCTTTGCTAGTCTTGATACCCATGGTTATGGGATTGCTGAGTCCTCGTGGCTCACAGATACTACAACACCAGATGCAGGTTCAGCCGAGAATGATGCAGGAGCTGGTTCAAGTACTTCATTGGGAGCTCAATGAAGAGAGTGGCCGTATGCTTGTGACGTTTTCGACGATCAGTAGTGGTTTCTACTAGGGGCGATTCTGACCTGTGGCTTTATGTTGTTTTTGGCATCTTTCTTTTGGATCTTCGCCCGTAGTCGGGTTGTGATGTTTTGGATGATGATTGCTTATGTAATGTATTGTGTGACGTGGCGAGTGTAAGCCAACTATCTCCTTTTGCAATTTCATCCCTATTTTTAAATGAGTCGTGCAAAGATACCAAATTTGAGATCATTCCATAATGGGCTTATACCTTTAAGTCGTGCCTCGACATGTAGGAGGTATAGTCCCATCCTGGGCATTATAAGTTGGTATCAGAGCCTTCTCCGACCTAGAAGCCCCCACTGATTGATCGAATCGTTGACGGTTGAGTCTAGGCACACACTTGAAAATGTTTTGAGTCCTATATATATATATATATATATATATATATATATATATATATATATATATATATATATCGGAGAGTAGGAATTCTTTGCTCCTCATCTCTTTTCACTCTGGTGAGGACTCCTGATGATTACTCTTGCCTCTTCTACTCTCAAAAATTGCACCGAATTTTTTTAGGAATCTCGCGAGTATTGTTTGGATTGTTTTGATGTCTTTGTGACGAGAACATTGTTCTTGATGCCTCCTGTCATTTAGGGGTTGTGGCAGTGTCTTGGGGAGTTGAGCTCCGAGGTGTTGTCGTCACAAATATATCGCATCAGTTCTCGAATACTTAAGACGGCCGACATCGAAAACTCTCCTATGCGGTTAGTGGCAAGATAACCCCGACATCACCCAGTACTGGGGAGGTAGTTCGGGAGTATTGCCATAGCTTGTATAGTAGATGCGTTTCGAAGGTCCGAGGTAAATGGTTTCCGGAGATAACTGGTTATGTGTTGAAGGATGGATACAGCTGGATGTAGGATTAGAGTTGAGTGCACGATGCTTCCCCTGTATCCCCAACACATGATTGCATAACTGGAAACTTTCGGAAATTAATAGATGGGTTCATCTAGTAGCTCGTAGGCATTCTTTCAACGAATGCATGATATGAAGTTCGGGGTTCTACATTGAGTGAAGTGGTTTTATGGGCGTTGTTCCGATCGGGAGTTGCATCTTAAAGGGTCCTTGGCTATGCTGATCCGGGGATTGCAAAACCCTTTTGTAACACGTTCCATGAGCTTTCAGCACGAATATGTCGGACGAAGCTTCTATCTTGTATTTGTTCTATCTGCACCTTGTTGTTTTTATTTATCTTTTGTTCTCCCTAGTGGCTTCTCGACAGTTGATGTACCTACGGAATTCATTCGTTCAATTCTCCGTTCGAATGATATTGTGAAGATCATGTTGCAACATATCTATCCTTTGTTTTGATTTGATTCTGGTATTCGAGTTGCTTCGATGTCAAGTGTTGATTCCATACCTTTCCTAATCGGTGTTCTCATATTTCTATGGGAGTGCTAATTCTTCTTGACCATCGAGATTTTCATGTTAATCCTTTTCAACCGGCGTGCCTTCTCTTCAAGTTATTCCATACGGACGCCGTTCAGAAATCCGACGATTTGTCTGTTTCATTCATCCCAAGTTGTCTTTGCTTTTTCCCCACCCTCCCACCCTTTTTCTTTATGGAGCCAGAAATTCTTAAATGGAATATCCATTTTATTCTTGTGATGCTTCTTCATTCTTTTCCTTCAATGTTCTTATCCGGTGATTTATCGTGAAGATGCTCGAGAGCTTCAAGTTCATCATTCTCCGTTCTCGTTTTCTTCTCCGGTTGAATAAATTCAAGCTTCGGTCATGATCATATCTCTTCCTTGTTGTTTCACATGTTTTCCCATGTTGAAATTATTATCCAAAGGCTCTCTTATTCATTCAACTCTCCTATCCATATCCGGTGTGTACAAGGTATCTGAGAAGATTCATAATTCCATTCTTAATCCGTTCAAATTATTTTCGAGCATTGTCATCTTACTCAAGCCATTTAATTCAACCGGTGCAATGTCTCTTAAGCAATCTTTTTCAACGGTGATTTTTTTGAGTGGGCCCTAACCCACAGGTCTTATCCCAGGATCTTACCTGACTGTTCTAATTTTCCGGAAAATTCTTTTCAAAGTGTGACGTAAGAATGATTTCCATCAGTCACATGCCTTCTCCAAGCTTGTTTTCAATTATTTCCATCTTTAGCTCCACCTTCCTATTGTCATTCGTCCGGAGTATCTCGAAATTCTTCATGGAATTTCTCATCTTCATTCTCAACATTTGAAGACCGAAGAAGAGTTCTCTTAAATCTTGGCCCGTTCTCTCAAGATTCGTGGTTCTAGCTTCTTGCCATCCTCATTATTGTTCAGATTGTGAGGAATTATTTTCATACCCATCCGAAGCATTTCATGAATTCTTTTCTTTGTGATCCTCCGAAGGCCATCATTTCAGAAGATTCTTCGTTCTCAGTTTTCAACTTCGCCCTCCTACTATTCTTCATTGATGCCTCTTCGTTCGTCTCCATATTCTTACGGTGGTTCTTTCAAGTTTACCTTCCGTTGTTATCGTATTAATTCATTTGTTCTTTTCATAATCCTACCGGTGGTTCATTGAAGATTTACCCAAGTTTGTGCGAGATCTCTCTTTAATTCTTTCCAACGAGAATAAGTAGTATGCCAAATCCTTTGGTTGTCATCAATTTAATTTGGGGAAGGATACGCACAACATAATTCTTATTCTTATTCCTTCAAGGTGATTTAATTCTTTTGTCTGGAGCTTGTTCATTATATCATATTCTCGGTTCTAAGTTGTTCATCTTGTTTTCCGGAGCTCCAAGTTATTTCAATTATATCATTTCAAAGCTCCATCTAATTCATCGCAAGCCTTGAATCTTATTCTTTTCATCTTTCACTTCTCATGCTTTCATTACCGGAGTTCTCTTGGTGGTTCATCAAGATTTAATTCATCCTCGAAGTCTTCATCAAGATTCTTGTTGGACCTCAAGTATTCTCCATCTTGCATTTTGAAGTGCAATCCTTTCTACCTTATCTTTTTAGATGGTGGTATGCCATTTTTGACAATTTCCCTTCATGTTTCATGATTCACAAGTTGTCAGGAATGAGATATTTAAAACCATCATTTTCCTTGTTCAGGAGATCTTTTCAACCCTTTAATTATTCGTTGGAGTTATCTTGGGTTATAATTCACCTAAAAGCTTTCCCTAAGGATTGTTGCTATTTATGGTGCTTATAAATGACCCAAGTTCTTCATTTATCCTCCCGGTGAAAGTTTATCGTCTCCTTGTTGATCCCAATCCAATCAAATGTTTTCGTTAGTGGCTGGTTGTCACCTCTTAATTTTGAGATGTTTTCCATAAGCCCACATCAAGCTTATTCTTTTCGTTATTGAATTTCCAACAACTCTTTTCAATCCATAGTTGTAAGGTTGCTCTTTCAAATTCAATTTTGGGAGAAGTTGTCTTTTTCTTCTCCGTTCTTTTCTTCCCAACGATCTAGCATCTATTCTTCATTCCGCAGGCTTTGTGATGTTGCTCTCTCCAAACCATCATCTCGTTTTATCGAGATCATGTTCTTTCCCTTGCTTATCTTGTAACAGGAGTGTCGTGACCTCCATTCTAGTTCCGTCATCTTATCTAGTTTTGCATCTCTTTTCAACCGGAGTGCTGTCTGAATCTTTCTTACCCCTTGTGTTCTTTCTTACCCCTTGTGCCATTCTTTTAATTGTTCCGGAGGCTGTGTGTTGTTGTTTTCATTAAGTATCTTCCCAACTTGGCAAGTTCTTGTTAATTCCTTCCATTTTTCAGACGGAGTGCTGTCCAAATTCTGTCATTCTTATTCCTTGGCTATACCATTGCGGTTTCTTATTCTTTTGGTTCGTAAGCTCTTGTTTCATGTCTTTCAACCTACAAGGTTCTCATAATGCTCCTTGTTACTCTTTTCTAACGGAGTGTTTTCATATTCGTTCATCTCCGTTGTATTCTTCTTCCAATTTGGTCAACCTCTCAGGTTCGTGGTTTCACTCGTTTGTCGAAGAAGCAACTTTGTTTTACCTCTTCTTCTTCCGTTTTTACCCGGTGCCATCTCCAGGATCTCGGGTCGAGATCCTCTGTTAGTGTGGGAGAGTTGTAACGCCCGAAGACCGACGTCCCAGAAGATTCCAGAGATTCCAGATGTTCTGGGTTCTCCCGTGTGTTTCATTTGTGCTTGTGTTATTTATTTTGCTTTGCATCGTGTCATCATGCCATCATGTCTTTAATCTTTTGCATCTCAACCTAAATAAATCGTGTGGACCTTCGGTCCATTTAAATCGAGGGAAGTGTGACTTCTCTTTATAACATATCCTCCCAATATTTAGGGAGCTATATTATAAATATTCCGTTTGTTTGGAATTAACCAACACACTTGCATATTTTCCCCATGCCTTCTCTTTCTCTTTTCTTGCCTCTCCTATTTTTCGTGGACCATGGTCATTTTTGCGAGTCCAGGAAAAATAACCTCTTGCCCAAACTCTACTCCTAACCCCCTCTTTCTTTTCCTTTATTTTCTTCTCTATTTTATTTTTCTTCTTCTTTTCTCTCTTTTATTAGGAGAGAAACCAGCCCAGTGGCCAACCCTCCTAGCTGGCCCATTGAACCAGCCCACCGGCGGTCTAACCTAGCCCGAACCGATCCCCTCGCACGCTCCTCTCGCTCTCTCCCTACCCCGCCGCCAGCATCCCCTCGCTCTCCCCTCGATCTCCCCTCGCCCCTTTTCTCCCGTAGCAACCCTGAGCCTCCCCATCGCTCCTCCCGGCCGGCCAGGAGAAGCCGACCCGCCCCGACCTCGTCGGCCCTCCTCCTCCCGCGCGCCAGGAGCGCGCTTGCCTCCTCCTTCGGATGCGCCTCCGCGCGGCTCCTCCTCCATCGCCCTGCATCGCCAGGCCGCAGCGCCCGCACCCTCCAGCGCCAAGGCCGCAGCCCGACGCGCCCGTCCTCGCCACCCCGTCGCCCGCCTCGCCTCCAGCCAAGCCAGCCAGGAGCTGCGCCGCTCCTGCCGCGACCCTGCCTCCTCCCTCCTGCGGCCACGGCCTCGCCGCGCAGGCCTTCCTCCTCGCCGCCTGGAGCCCCGAGCAACCTCCAGCAAGGCCCCGTGCTGCTTCTCCTCTACAGCGCCGCGCCGTCCGCCACAGAGGCGCCTGCGCCTCGCCCCCCGAGCGGCTCCCTCCGGCCTTGCCGCGTGCCGCTGCCATGGCCTCGTCGCCCCCGTGCTGCCGCCTTTGTTGCTCTTTTGTGTTGCTGCGATTGGAACGTCAAGACCTTCAAGTTCGTCTACCACCGCCAAGTGAACTACTGCAATCACTCCGAGACCCGAACGGCTACGACAAACGGCTACACGATGAGACGCCAAGTACCACGACGACCCTCATGTACCCCTACGTCAACGATGACCTCGAGTACGACTACCGGATGTGCCAAGTACCTCGACGCCGAAGACCAAGACCTCAAGTTCCACGACACGTTGAACATGAACATCTACGAAACGAGAACGACTACATGATGCGATGTGACAAGTACCCCGCCGGCAAGACCGCTACGACCGAACGACTACCCGATGCGTCAAGTTCCTCTCCGATGCCCAAGTTCAACTACACATGGCGATGCGACAAGTACCCCTACCGATGACCGTGAACGACTTCTTCCACTACCGTCGCTGATGACCCGTGTAATGCAAGCGTCAAGTTCGACTACCGTCGCCCCAGAAACGATGGCTTCGTCAAGTACCTCTCCGAAACGGAATGTGAACGACTACTCGTTGACGACCTCGTGAACAACTACTTCCTCTACGACCCGTGTACCACTACGTCCCTCGACGACTTGAACCCCTCCGAGAACGAACGCTTCGAAGGTATAACCCCGAGACGATGACCCGTGAATGCTTGATGTGGTTGTATGGGATGTATCGAATGTTTCCCCGAATCGTCTTTTGTCATGCTCCTCGGTTGCCTCGTCGCTGACTCGTGGGAACCCGATGACGGGATCACCCCACCTTTTCATCTTGTTCGACTCGCTCACGCCATCTTTCTTTTGCCCCGGTCTCTCAACGAGTTACCGGAACCGAGATGTTGCCGTTGCATCATTTTCGGATCGTTGCCATGGCACCCTTTCCTTCCACCACGGTGACATATACTCCTTATCTCTTCATGTTCACTTTTAATAAAAATTACATAAACTTGATCATGTCATCCGCATCATGTTAACAACATTAATATGTGTGAATTATTGTTGCTTAAAATTGCTAAACATGCATATGGGGATTTTTCCCGGAATTGTTGTTGTTATTTCCGGCCTCATTTAAAATGCCTAAATAGGTAGTTTGCTCTTGCTTCTCCTCTTGCCATGTTAACAAACATTTAATCTTGTCTTGTAAATAAACGAGAGTCAATTAAATAATTAAAATGTGGTGTTTCATCAATATGCAACTCGTTGCATATTGAGCTCCACTTAACTTGTAGTTTTGTTTGTGCACTTTGCCATGCCATGCATCTTTAAACCGGACATGCATCATACTTGGATGTGCATCGTATGCCATGTTTATGCTTGTGTGTTTACCGTGTTGTTTGCTTTTTTCCGGTTGCTTCTCTTGTTAGCTTCGGTTTCGTTCCGGAGTTGTGAGGATTCGCTCGACTATGTTGCTCCGTCTACTTCATGGACTTGTTCTTCTCCCTTGCGGAATCCCAGGCAAGATGATCATACCCTTGGATACCTTTACTAACATTGCCATGCTTAGTTGTCTCGATGCTATCGTTACATGTCGCGCTACCCATCTTTTATTGTCAGCCCTCTCCTTGTTGCCATGAAACCTCTAACCTTTTGACACCTTCCTAGCAAAACCACTGTTTGGCTATGTTACCCGCTTGCTCAGCCCTCTTATAGCGTTGTTAGTTGCAGGTGAAGATGAAGATCGTTCCTGGTGGGAACTTGTTGTTGGAATATCACAATATCTATTATTATCATTATTAACACACCTATATACTGGGCATGGGTGGAAGGCTTGGCCTTTTGCTCGGTGTTTTGTTCCACTCATGCCACCTTAGGCGCCGATAAACCGGCATTATGTTCCTTAATTATGCGTTCCTTACACGATGGGTGGATGGGGACCCCTTGACAGTTCGACTTTGAATAAAACTCCTCCAGCAAGGCCCAACATTGGTTTTAATTTGCCTCATAATAACAACTTAATTAATTAATTAAAATTGCATAGGGGGTTGCGTCCCCAGGGATTCTTTCTACATAGCAGGGGGGCCAGTGCTGATGGTGTTGGTCCCAAACGGGGGTCCTGCAGGGCCGCCTTGGGGAAACCCGAGGTATCTGGTATAACTTGTAGCATCACCCATCCGGACGTGGCCTGAGACGAGATACGCGCGGCTACTATCAGGGTGTCGGCACGCCGGGAGGTCTTGCTGGACTTGTTTTACCATTGTCGAAATGTCTTGTGCACCAGGATGCCGAGCCTGATCGGTTTTCCCTAAGATAAGGGGTGATGATATTATATTTATCACTTCAGCTAATCGTGAGAGCTTGTGATGGGCTAAGTTGGGACACCCCTGCAGGGTTATGATCTTTCGAAAGCCGTGCCCGCGGTTATGTGGCAGATTGGAATTTGTTAATGTCCGGTTGTAGAAAACTTGACAGATGATCCGAAGTAAAACACACAACTGTGTGAGTAACCGTGACTGTCTCTTTTCACTTTGAGAAGAGAACACGGTGGGGTTATGTTTGACTCGTATGTAGTTTAGGATCTTTAGCGATCACTACTAGTTGCGACCGTTTGCGTAGATGCTCATCTCATTCTTGCACTCGTAAGCTAGCCACCATATTATGCTTAGCCGCTGCCGCAACCTCACCACTTTACCTCTCCTACCCATAAAGCTTTGCTAGTCTTGATACCCATGGTTATGGGATTGCTGAGTCCTCGTGGCTCACAGATACTACAACACCAGATGCAGGTTCAGCCGAGAATGATGCAGGAGCTGGTTCAAGTACTCCATTGGGAGCTCAATGAAGAGAGTGGCCGTATGCTTGTGACGTTTTCGACGATCAGTAGTGGTTTCTACTAGGGGTGATTCTGACCTGTGGCTTTATGTTGTTTTTGGCATCTTTCTTTTGGATCTTCGCCCGTAGTCGGGTTGTGATGTTTTGGATGATGATTGCTTATGTAATGTATTGTGTGACGTGGCGAGTGTAAGCCAACTATCTCCTTTTGCAATTTCATCCCTATTTTTAAATGAGTCGTGCAAAGATACCAAACTTGAGATCATTCCAGAATGGGCTTATACCTTTAAGTCGTGCCTCGACACGTAGGAGGTATAGTCCCATCCTGGGCATTACACGTGCCGTCGCTTCCACATCCGATCCGATACAGAGGAACACACCGTAATGAGCGACAACCTGCTTCGGCCGCATACTCTTCCTCTCAATCAATGATCCACCGCCTCATCGTAACCTTGCTCATGATACCACTTGTTAGAATAAATCTGAGGCATACCGTCGATCATCCAAGGACCAATCAATCACACAAGCACGACATCGAGATTTGTTAACGAGGTTCACCGATATGGCTACATCCCCGGGGCTTGACTACAACGCTCCTCCCCGTGACACCGTCACAATACCGCACACCGGCCAACCGGGCGCCGGCACATGCCGCCGGCTCCCCCTTGCGCGTATGTGCTATTATGTTGGCATAGGTTACATCGTGTGTCTACCCTCGCTATATAAGAGAGGCCTAGGATACAAGTGTCCTACTAGGACACGACTCCATATCCTATCTAAACACAATGCAACTACAAGTCCAACTGTAACCTACCTTGTACATAATATTCGACACAACTCTAACACTTTTCCTCATATTTTTACCACTTGTTGGATCGAACTAAGATGGTTGTAGGCTTCGCTGAACATTTTGTATTTCCTTATGTGCTTCCCTGCCCCAGCTGTGTCACTGCTTCCACTCGCCTTAGTGCCATAGTTGTGCAGGCTGATGCATGTCTATGCCCTAGAACATAGTAAAATCATCTCGTTCCAACACCGTGACTCTTGAGGTATGTTCAGTGTACATTGTTTTCACTTTGTTGTCTACCGAAATGATTGTTGTATTGAAAGCATATACAATTGTCAGTCAAATATGGTAATTCATGTGTGTCGTGCTCCCCCTATCTGAAGCCAAGTAGTTTAGTCCATATCATGTGAGTAGCGGGTTCATGTGAATGAACAATGTTTGTGCGTATTAATAGTTGAAGAATATACGCCCCATTGGATGACTGCAATCGAGAATAAATATACATGGATTAATTTGACAACATTGATACTTGCAGTAACTTTCAGGTAGATCTTATATATCTAACAATTTTAGCTATTTAGGAAGCATCTGCTAATTACGTGAACAAATATTCTGTGAGAACAGTTGGGGCATCACATAAATGAACAATTTTTGAATAACATTATGTCGGCTGAATCTTATAAGTGCTAACCCTAAAATTCAGTAGTACCATGTGTCATGCTTTCAGAGTTTTAGTGAAACAGGTGAATAAATATTAGATACTATCAATAGTATCTAAATCTTCTATAACTGACCATGTATTCAACTAATTATTTTACAGTACATCATAAAGGGTGTGGTGGTGCCGGTTTTTGCAGAGAGGTTTCGTATTTCCATGTGGCATAAAAAATGGTAGTGTGTTCTGCAAAGATTGGTGCAAGGTATGAGATGTTAGTTCTTGTTCAGTTGAACAGTCAGTCTAACACTCTAATTAGACCTTGGGTTTACATCCATGTCCTATTGCAACAAAGCCATTGCCCTTTTCTTTCATATTCCCTCCTGGGTATTAAAGTGTTATCACAAAGAATAGCATCAATATCTTTCTTTTTTATTTTGCTTCGCAACTAGATGATATCCTTTTCTCGGTATTGAAGCAAACATGTGGTTCCAATCAATTATTCGTAAAATCCAATTGTTTATAAGAAATTTCTTTTATAATTATTTTAGAATGAACGGGCACGGCAAGGCGCGTCATTATAATCTAGTTAATAATAGGAAGTTAGATGCTCTGAATGCGCGGACACCGCTCACTCTCAATGGAGCTACCACCATGGGCGCCCTTCCTCGGCGTCGCGCTCGCCACCATGCTCTTCCTCAAGGCCGTCTTCCGTGGAGGAGGGCCAGCTAGCATCTTTATAGGTTTAAATTTCCATCAGTCATGGCTCTGACCCATGAGGCCGTGAGGGCTTGATCTATCACTTATCCAGCCATTTAATAATAGGAACTTAGAAGTGTTTTTTGAGAGAACACTCCAAAATCATGACGTTCGCTTGGATGACCTATGTGAGCTGCCGTCAGCGAGGTATTGGGGGTCCTAATATGCGGAGTGTTTTTAGAGAAAAAAGAATGCTCCCTAAACAAAAAGGATTTGTCATAACTCGTGCCCCATGAGGCTGGTTATTATACAATTTCCATCTGTCATGACTGGTGGGCTCGTGACTCATGAAGGATTGATATGTCCACTCTCAGTGGAGCTACCACTATATTAATAATAGGAACTTAGAAAGCTCTGAATGCACGGACACCGCTCACTCTCAAAGTCTGAATGGAGCTACCACCATGGGCGCCCTTCCTCGGCGTCGCGCTCGCCACCATGCTCTTCCTCAAGGCCGTCTTCCGCCGCAGCCGTCAGGCATACAACTTCCCGCCGGGCCCTAAACCGTGGCCGATCATCGGCAACCTGAACCTGATGGGCGCGCTCCCGCACCGCTCCATCCACGCGCTCTCCAAGAGGTACGGCCCTCTCATGTACCTCCGCTTCGGATCATTCCCCGTCGTGATCGGCTCGTCGGTTGAGATGGCAAAGTTCTTCCTCAAGACCCACGACATGGTGTTCCTCGACCGGCCCAAGATGGCCGCCGCCAAGTACACGACGTACAACTACAGAGACATGACCTGGTCCCCGTACGGCGCCTACTGGCGCCAGGCGCGCAAGGTGTGCCTCACCGAGCTCTTCAGCGTCAAGCGGCTCGAGTCATACGAGTACATCCGGAGCGAGGAGATGCGCGCGCTCCTGCGAGACCTGCACGAGGCCTCCCGGTCCCGGCGCGTCGTGGTGCTCAAGGACTACTTGTCTACCTTGAGCCTGAACGTGATCACGCGCATGGTGCTGGGCAAGAAGTACCTGCACAGGGAGGCCGCGGACGAAGGGGGCTCGGCGACGACGCTGGAGAAGTTCAAGCGGATGGTCGACGAGTGGTTCGTGCTCAACGGCGTGCTCAACATCGGCGACTCCATCCCGTGGCTCGACTGGATGGACCTCCAGGGGTACATCAAGAGGATGAAGAAGCTGAGCAAGATGTTTGATCAGTTTCTCGAACATGTCGTGGACGAGCACAGCGAAAGACGGAGCGTCGAGGGGGAGAGCTTCGTCTCAAAGGACATGGTGGACGTGCTACTCGAGATAGCGAGAGACCCCAATCTTGAGGTGCAGATCGACCGGGATAGCGTCAAGGCTTTCATTCAGGTAAGCCCGTGCAACTTTCACGTTACAGGCTATATGCGGATGCTACAATTAATTCTGTACCTGCCACACACTACCTACTCACTTGCAGGACCTCCTCGTCGGCGGCACAGAGAGCTCGGCGGTCGCAGTCGAGTGGGCGATCTCGGAGCTCCTGAAGAAGCCCGAGGTGTTCGCCAAGGCGACCGAGGAGTTGGACCGCGTGGTGGGGCGTGGCCGCTGGGTGACGGAGAAGGACATCCCGAGCCTCCCCTACGTGGAGGCCATCGTCAAGGAGACACTGCGGCTGCATCCGGTTGCGCCGATGCTGACTCCCCGGCTTTCCCGCGAGGAGGCCTCCGTCGGTGGCTACGACATCCCCGTCGGCACGCGCGTGTTCGTCAACGTATGGTCCATCGGCCGCGACCCGGCGGTGTGGAATGCGCCGGAGGAGTTCACGCCGGAGCGGTTCCTTGACAGCAAGATGGACGTCAAGGGGCAGGATTTCGAGCTGCTGCCCTTCGGGTCCGGCCGGCGGATGTGCCCTGGGTACAGCCTCGGGCTGAAGGTGATCCAGGCGAGCCTCGCCAACCTGCTGCATGGTTTCGAGTGGAGGCTCCCGGACGGCGTGTCGACGGACGAGCTCAGCATGGAAGAGACCTTCGGTCTGTCGACGCCACGCAAGTTCCCGCTAGAGGTCGTGTTAAAACCCAAGCTCCTCGACCACCTCTACACAGCGGATCACTAGTCACTACTCCTAGATATCATCCACTTGTGGCGTTTCCCTAGTCTTGTATTGTGTCCGTGTCCGTGCTGCGTGGAGTCTCGTGGAAAAGTAATTGGAAGATTTGATGCGTGTCAATCGAGCAAGGCATTATTTAGTTACTCCCTCCGGTCCTTTTTATTCTACATATTAGATTTATGTTAGGTAAAACTTTACAAATTTTAATCAAATTTATATTAAATATATCAACATCTACAATATATATATATATATATATATATATATATATATATATATATATATATATATATATATAAACTATATTTCGTAATGAATCTAACAATGTTGATTCAGCATTATATTTGTTAATATTTTTTCTATAAATTTGGTCAAAGTAAAGATCTTTTGACTTCGGACAAAACGTATATGCAAACTAAAAAGGCCCGAAGGGAGTACTAGCAAAAGGTCTCATGTGTTGCAATAGGAAAAAAAATCATAATCATCAATGACCATGATCACATTTCACCGCATCACTATGAGACACTATCACTCTCAATTTCTTGAAATCATGAACAATTTATTTAAACTCGTGAACACTTTTACAAAATTTCAGACATTTTCTAAAATCAATAACATTTTTTGAACTCATGAACATTTTATACTATTTGCAAACATTTTTTAATGAAATTGTGAATATTTTTATAAAGAATTTTCTAGAATCAGCGAACATTTCTAGAATCGATGAGCATCTTTTGGAAATTGGTGGAACAATTTTCTAAAGTCACAAACATTATTTTCATTTAACGAACATTTTTGGAAATGCATGATCATTTTTCAAATCAACGGGCATTTTATGAATGAATAAACTATTTTGTAAATCACTAGCTGTTTTTGAATTTTTTGGATACTTTTCCATTCATTAACATTTTTTGAATTGGAAATTTTTTGTTCAATTTCATTAACATTTTTTAATGCACAAACATTTTTTTAGTTTCTCGAACATTTATTTTCAAAATTTCAAACATTTATTGAATAAGCAAACATTGTTTTACAAAATCACGAACATTTTTTGAAAGCACAAACAGTTTATTTCAAAATTCTCATTTTTTCGAAACTTTTTTGAAGTCCCAAATTATTTAAAGTAGAAAAAAACAGAAAAGAAAAGAAAAAACAAAATTTAGAAAACAGGCTGCCCGGACATGGGCCGGACCAAATGAGCACGCGACGTCTTCTCCTAGCGCGCAGAGCGCACTATAGGAGGTCCCTAATACATGGGCGCGCCCAGGCGGGGATTCCCCTATGTAAAAACGTGTTTTAACAGTTATAGGTGGCATTTATGAGTAATATTTTGCAACTTTGGATGCAATTTCCATGACGTACCGCCAGAAGCAATAGCCCCTTTATTATTAGGAATAGATTATGTAGGTGACATGTCCATCATGGCGCGGTTGCGGCGCGAGTGGTTGGAGTTCATGCATGTGCCGCGTGGAGTCACGTGGAGCCGACACATCCACCATGAGCTAGGGGTGTCGGCCACCCGTATCAGCGCCGGAGAGTGCGACTCCACCTCGCCGACATCTGTCGCGGGAACTGCCGCTGAATTGGATCCATTGCCCGCCATGCTGGAGAAGGTCGAAGATCGTAGGATGGGAGTTCGGTGGCAGAGCGGAGTGGAGTGGTTAAAGATTGGTACGGGGAGCATATGAGCACGAACATATGTGGGGTCGGGTGGGCCAGCGTGGGCCTGACCCAATGTGACGGATGCGCCCGGTCGCGCTCAGGCCTCCCTGTTGGGGAACGTAGTATTTCAAAAAAAATCCTACGATCACGCAAGATCTATCTAGGAGAAGCATAGCAATGAGCGGGGGTAGTGTGTCTACGTACCCTTGTAGACCGAAAGCTGAAGCGTTTAGTAACGCGGTTGATATAGTCGAACGTCTTCGCGATCCTGAAGGAAATATGCCCTAGAGGCAATAATAAAGTTGTTATTTATATTTCCTTATATCATGATAAATGTCTTTTATTCATGCTAGAATTGTATTAACCGAAAACTTAGTACATGTGTGAATACATAGACAAAACAGTATGTCCCTAGTATGCCTCTACTAGACTAGCTCATTGATCAAAGATGGTTAAGTTTCCTAACCATAGACATGAGTTGTCATTTGATCAACGGGATCACATCATTAGGAGAATGATGTGATGGACAAGACCCATCCGTTAGCATAGCACTATGATCGTTTAGTTTTACTGCTATTGCTTTCTTCATGACTTATACATGTTCCTATGACTATGAGATTATGCAACTCCCGAATACCGTAGGAACACCTTGTGTGCTATCAAACGTCACAACGTAACTGGGTGATCATAAAGATGCTCTACAGGTGTCTCCGAAAGTATTCGTGGTGTTGGCATAGATCAAGATTAGGATTTATCACTCCGAGTGTCGGAGAGGTATCTCTGGGCCCTCTCGGTAACACACATCACAATAAGCCTTGCAAGCAAAAGACTAATGAGTTAGTCACGAGATGATGTGTTTCGGAATGAGTAAAGAGACTTGCCGGTAACAAGATTGAACTAGGTATAGAGATATCGATGATCGAATCTCGGGCAAGTAACATACCGTTTGACAAAAGGAACAACGTATGTTGTTATGCGGTTCTGACCGATAAAAGATCTTCGTAGAATATGTAGGAGCCAATATGAACATCCAGGTTCCGCTATTGGTTATTGATCAGAGATGAGTCTCGGTCATGTCTACATAGTTCTCGAACCCGTAGGGTCCGCACGCTTAACGTTTGATGACGATCGGTATTATGAGTTTATGAGTATTGATGTACCGAAGGTAGTTCGGATTCCCGGATGAGATCACGGACATGACGAGGAGTCTCAGAATGTCCGAGACATAAAGATTGATATATTGGACGACTATATTCGGACACCGGAAGTGTTCCGGAAAAGTTTCGGATTTATCGGGAATGCCGGAGGGGGTTACCGGAACCCCCTACGAGAGGGGATGGTCCATAGTGGGCCTAAAGGGAAAGAGAGAGGCAGCCCATAGGGCTGGCCGGCGCCCCCACCTAGGATTCCTAGTTGGACTAGGATTGGGGGGGGGGCACCTCTCCTATTCCTTTCCCTCTTCCTTCTTTTGGTGAATCCTACTAGGAATAGGATTGCAATCCTATTCCTAGTAGGAGTCCACTCCCTAGCCGCACCAGGAAGGGCCGGCCGGCCTCCCTCCCTTGCTCCTTTATATACGGGGGCAGGGGGGCACCCAAAGACACACAAGTTGAATTGTTTTAGCCGTGTGCGGTGCCACCCTCCACAGAATCACACCTCGGTCATACCGTCGCGGAGCTTAGGCGAAGCCCTGTGCCGGTGAACACATCATATCCGTCACCACGCCGTCGTGCTGACGAAACTCTCCCGTGAAGCTCAACTGGATCAAGAGCTCATGGGACGTCATCAAGCTGAACCTGTGCTGAACGCGGAGGTGCCGTACGTTCGGTGCTTGATCGGTTGGATCGCGAAGAAGTTCGACAACATCAACCGCGTCACTTGACGCTTCCGCTCCCGGTCTACGAGGGTACGTAGACACACTCTTCCCTCTCGTTGCTATGCATCTGGTAGATAGATCTTGCGTGATCGTAGGAAAATTTTAAAATACTACGTTCCCCAACAGTGGCATCATGAGCCAGGTCTATGCGTAGATGATATGCACGAGTAGAACACAATGAGTTGTGGGCGATACTAGTCATACTGCTTACCAGCATGTCATACTTTGCTTCGGCGGTATTGTGAGATGAAGCGGCCCGGACCGACATTACGCGTACGCTTACGCGAGACTGGTTTCACCGTTACGAGCACTCGTTGCTTAAAGGTGACTGGCGGGTGTCTGTCTCTCTCACTTTAGCTGAATCAAGTGTGGCTACGCCCGGTCCTTGTGAAGGTTAAAACAGCACATACTTGACGAAACATCGTTGTGGTTTTGTATGCGTAGGTAAGAACGGTTCTTGCTAAGCCCGTAGCAGCCACGTAAAACTTGCAACAACAAAGTAGAGGACGTCTAACTTGTTTTTGCAGGGCATGTTGTGATGTGATATGGTCAAGACATGATGAGTTATACGATTTTGTATGAGATGATCATGTTTTGTAAAGTTATCGACAACTGGCAGGAGCCATATGGTTGTCGCTTTATTGTATGAAATGCAATCGCCATGTAATTGCTTTACTTTATCACTAAGCGGTAGCGATAGTTGAGGAAGCAATAGTTGGCGAGACGACAACGATGCTACGATGGAGATCAAGGTGTCGCGCCGGTGACGAAGGTGATCATGACGGTGCTTTGGAGATGGAGATCAAAAGCACAAGATGATGATGGCCATATCATGTCACATATTTTGATTACATGTGATGTTTATCTTATTATGCTTCTTATTTTGCTTAGATCGACGGTAGCATTATAAGATGATCTCTTACTAAATTTCAAGGTATAAGTGCTCTCCCTGAGTATGCACCGTTGCGAAAGTTCGTCGTGCCGAGACACCACGTGATGATCGGGTGTGATAAGCTCTACGTTCAAATACAACGGGTGTAAGCCAGTTTTGCACACGCAGAATACTCGGGTTAAACTTGACGAGCCTAGCATATACAGATATGGCCTCGGAACACTGGAGACCGAAAGGTCGAGCGTGAATCATATAGTAGATATGATCAACATAAGATGTTCACCATTGAAACTACTCCATCTCACGTGATGATCGGACATGGTTTAGTTGATTTGGATCACGTGATCATTTAGATGACCAGAGGGATGTCTATCTAAGTGGGAGTTCTTTAAATTAATATGATTAAATTGAACTTTAATTTATCATGAACTTAGTCCTGGTAGTATTAGCATATCTATGTTGTAGATCAATAGCTCGCGATGTTGCTCCCCGTTTATTTTTCATATGTTCCTAGAGAAAACCAAGTTGAAAGATGTTAGTAGCAATGATGCGGAATTGTTCCGTGATCTGAGGATTATCCTCATTGCTGCACAGAAGAATTATGTCCTTGATGCACCGCTAGGTGACAGACCTATTGCAGGAGCAGATGTAGACGTTATGAACATTGTGACAAAAGCTCGATATGATGACTACTTGATAATTTAAGTGCACCATGCTTTACGGCTTAGAACCGGGACTTCAAAAACGTTTTGAACGCCATGGAGCATATAAGATGTTCCAAGAGTTGAAATTAGTATTTCATACTCATGCCCGTGTCGAGAGGTATAAGACCTCTGACAGTACTTTGCCTACAAGATGGAGGAGAATAGCTCAACCAGTGAGCATGTGCTCAGATTGTCTGGGTACTACAATTTCTTTAATCAAGTGGGAGTTAATCTTCTAGATAAGATAGTAATTGACAAAGTTCTCTAGTCACTATCACCAAGTTAGTAGAACTTCGTGATGAACCATAATATGCAAGGGATGATGAAAGGAATTCCCAGCTCTTCGCGATACTCAAGTCGGCGAAGGTAGAAATCATGAAAAAGCATCAAGTATTGATGGTTAACAAGACCACTTGTTTCAAGTAAAGGGCAAAGGGATAGAAGGGGAACTTCAAGAAGAATGACAAGCAAGTTGTCACTCCCGTGAAGAAACCCAAAGCTAAACTCAAGCCTGAAACAAGTGCTTATATTGCAAAGGAAATGGTCACTAGAAGTGGAACTGCCCTAGATACTTGGCGGATAAGAAGGATGGCAAAGTGAACAAAGGTATATTTGATATACAGATTATTGATGTGTATTTTACTAGTGTTCATAGCAACCCCTCGGTATTTGATATTGGTTCAGTTGCTAAAGAGTAGTAACTCGAAGTGGGAGTTGCATAATGAACATAAACTAGTTAAAGGATGAAGTGACGATGTGTATTGGAAGCAGTTCCAAGATTGATATGATCATCATCGCACACTCCCTATACTTTCGGGATTAGTGTTGAACCTAAATAAGTGTTATTTGGTGTTTGTGTTGAGCATGAATGTGATTTGATCATGTTTATTACAATATGGTTATTCATGTAAGTTAGAGAATAATTGTTGTTCTGTTTACATGAATAAAACCTTCTATGGTCATACACCCAATGAAAATAGTTTGTTGGATCTCGATCGTGTGATACACATATTCATAATATTGAAGCCAAAAGATGCAAGGTTAATAATGATAGTGCAACTTATTTGTGGCACTGCCGTTTAGGTCATATTGGTGTAAAACGCATGAAGAAACTCCATAATGATGGACTTTTGGAATCACTTGATTATGAATCACTTGGTACTTGCGAACCATGCCTCATGGGCAAGATGACTAAAACTCCGTTCTCCGGAACTATGGAGCGAACAAACAGATTTGTTGGAAATCATACATACTGATGTATGTGGGCCAATGAGTGTTGAAGCTCGCGGCGGGTATCGTTATTTTCTGACCTTCACTGATGATTTGAGCAGATATGGGTATATCTACTTAATGAAGCACAAGTCTGAGACATTTGAAAGGTTCAAAGAATTTCAGAGTGAAGTAGAAAATCATCGTAACAAGAAAATAAAGTTTCTACGATCCGATCGTGGAGAAGAATATTTGAGTTACGAGTTTGTTCTTCATTTGAAACAATGTGGAATAGTTTCACAACTCACGCCACCCGGAACACCATAGTGTAATGGTGTGTCTGAACGTCATAACCGTACTTTATTAGATATGGTGCAATCTATGATGTCTCTTACCGATTTACCACTATCATTTTGGGGTTATGCATTAGAGACAGCTGCATTCACGTTAAATAGGGCACCATCTAAATCCGTTGATACGACACCTTATGAACTTTGGTTTAGCAAGAAACCAAAGTTGTCGTTTCTTCAAGTTTGGGGCTGCGATGCTTATGTGAAAACACTTCAACCTGATAAGCTCGAACCCAAATCGGAAAATGTGTCTTCATAGGATACCCAAAAGAGACTGTTGGGTACACCTTCTATCACAGATCCGAAGGCAAAATATTCGTTGCTAAGAACGGATCCTTTCTAGAAAAAGAGTTTCTCTCGAAAGAAGTGAGTGGGAGGAAAGTAGAACTTGATGAGGTAATTGTACCTTCTCCCAGATTGGAAAGTAGTACATCACAGGAAATTGTTCCAGTGATTCCTACACCAATTAGTGAGGAAGTTAATGATAATGATCATGAAACTTCGGATCAAGTTTCTGCTGAACGTCGTAGATCAACCAGAGTACGTTCCGCACCAGAGTGGTACGGCAACCCAGTTCTGGAAATCATGTTACTAGACCATGATGAACCTACGAACTATGAGGAAGCGATGATGAGCCCAGATTCCGCAAAATGGCTTGAAGCCATGAAATCTGAGATGGGATCCATGTATTAGAACAAAGTATGGACTTTGGTTGACTTGCCCAATGATCGGCAAGCCATCGAAAATAAATGGATCTTCAAGAGGAAGACCGACGCAAACGGTAATGTTACTGTTTACAAAGCTCGACTTGTTACGAAAGGGTTTCGACAAGTTCAAGGAGTTGACTACGATGAGACTTCCTCACCCGTAGCGATGCTTAAGTCTGTCCGAATCATGTTAGTAATTGCCGCATTTTATGAAATCTGGCAAATGGATAACAAAACTGCATTCTTTAATGGATTTATTAAAGAAGACTTGTATATGATGCAACCAGAAGGTTTTGTCAATCCTAAAGGTACTAACAAAATGGGCAAGCTCCAGCGATCCATCTATGGACTGGTGCAAGCATCTCGGAGTTGGAATATACGCTTTGATAGGTTGATCAAAGCATATAGATTTATACATACTTGTGGTGAAGCCTGTATTTACAAGAAGTGAGTGGGAGCACTACAACCTTTCTGATAAAGTATATGTGAATGACATATTGTCGATCGGAAATGATGTAGAATTTTCTGGAAAGCATAAAGGAGTGTTTGAAAGGAGTTTTTTTCAAAGAAAGACCTTGGTGAAGCTGCTTACATATTGGGCATCAAGATCTATAGAGATAGATCAAGACGCTTGATAAGACTTTCGATGAGTACATACCTTGATAAGATTTTGAAGTAGTTCAAAATGGATCAGTCAAAGAAGAAGTTCTTGCCTGACTTGTAAGGTGTGAAGTTGAGTAAGACTCAAAGCCAGACCACGGCAGAAAAATATAGAGAGAATGAAAGTCATTCCCTATGCCTCAGCCATAGGTTCTATAAAGTATGCCATGCTGTGTACAAAACACGTTGTGTACCTTGCCAAGAGTTTGACAGGGAGGTACAATAGTGATCCAGGAGTAGATCACTGTACAGCGGTCAAAATTATCCTTAGTAATTGGATGACTAAGGAAATATTTCTCGATTATGGAGGTGATAAAGAGTTCGTCGTAAAGGGTTACGCCGATGCAAGCTTTGACACTAAATCCAGATGACTCTAAGTATCAATCTGGATGCGTATTGAAAGTGGGAGCAATTAGCTAGAGTAGCTCCATGCAGAGCATTGTAGACATAGAAATTTGCGAAATACATAGGGATCTGTATATGACAGACCCGTTGACTAAACTTCTCTCACAAGCAAAACATCATCACACCTTATTACTCTTGGGTATTAATCACATAGCGATTTGAACTAGATTATTGACTCTAGTAAACCCTTTGGGTGTTGGTCACATGGTGATGTGAACTATGGGTGTTATTCACATAACGATGTGAACTATCGGTATTATATCACATGGCGATGTGAGCTAGATTATTGACTCTAGTGCAAGTGGGAGACTGAAGGAAATATGCCCTAGAGGCAATAATAAAGTTGTTATTTATATTTCCTTATATCATGATAAATGTCTTTTATTCATGCTAGAATTGTATTAACCGAAAACTTAGTACATGTGTGAATACATAGACAAAACAGTATGTCCCTAGTATGCCTCTACTAGACTAGCTCATTGATCAAAGATGGTTAAGTTTCCTAACCATAGACATGAGTTGTCATTTGATCAACGGGATCACATCATTAGGAGAATGATGTGATGGACAAGACCCATCTGTTAGCATAGCACTATGATCGTTTAGTTTTACTGCTATTGCTTTCTTCATGACTTATACATGTTCCTATGACTATGAGATTATGCAACTCCCGAATACCGTAGGAACACCTTGTGTGCTATCAAACGTCACAACGTAACTGGGTGATCATAAAGATGCTCTACAGGTGTCTCCAAAAGTATTCGTGGTGTTGGCATAGATCAAGATTAGGATTTGTCACTCCGAGTGTCGGAGAGGTATCTCTGGGCCCTCTCGGTAACACACATCACAATAAGCCTTGCAAGCAAAAGACTAATGAGTTAGTCACGAGATGATGTGTTACGGAACGTGTAAAGAGACTTGCCGGTAACGAGATTGAACTAGGTATAGAGATACCGACGATCGAATCTCGGGCAAGTAACATACCGTTTGACAAAAGGAACAACGTATGTTGTTATGCGGTTCTGACCGATAAAAGATCTTCGTAGAATATGTAGGAGCCAATATGAACATCCAGGTTCCGCTATTGGTTATTGATCAGAGATGAGTCTCGGTCATGTCTACATAGTTCTCGAACCCGTAGGGTCCGCACGCTTAACGTTTGATGACGATCGGTATTATGAGTTTATGAGTATTGATGTACCAAAGGTAGTTCGGAGTCCCGGATGAGATCACGGACATGACGAGGAGTCTCGGAATGTCCGAGACATAAATATTGATATATTGGACGACTATATTCGGACACCGGAAGTGTTCCGGAAAAGTTTCGGATTTATCGGGAATGCCGGAGGGGGTTACCGGAACCCCCTACGAGAGGGGATGGTCCATAGTGGGCCTAAAGGGAAAGAGAGAGGCAGCCCATAGGGCTGGCCGGCGCCCCCACCTAGGATTCCTAGTTGGACTCGGATTGGGGGGGGGGGGGGGCGCCACCTCTCCTATTCCTTTCCCTCTTCCTTCTTTTGGTGAATCCTACTAGGAATAGGATTGCAATCCTATTCCTAGTAGGAGTCCACTCCCTAGCCGCACCAGGAAGGGCCGGCCGGCCTCCCTCCCGTGCTCCTTTATATACGGGGGCAGGGGGGCACCCAAAGACACACAAGTTGAATTGTTTTAGCCGTGTGCGGTGCCCCCCTCCACAGAATCACACCTCGGTCATACCGTCGCGGAGCTTAGGCGAAGCCCTGCGCCGGTGAACACATCATATCCGTCACCACGCCGTCGTGCTGACGAAACTCTCCCGTGAAGCTCAACTGGATCAAGAGCTCGTGGGACGTCATCAAGCTGAACGTGTGCTGAACGCGGAGGTGCCGTACGTTCGGTGCTTGATCGGTTGGATCGCGAAGAAGTTCGACAACATCAACCGCGTCACTTGACGCTTCCGCTCCCGGTCTACGAGGGTACGTAGACACACTCTTCCCTCTCGTTGCTATGCATCTGGTAGATAGATCTTGCGTGATCGTAGGAAAATTTTAAAATACTACGTTCCCCAACAGATCCAACCGATCAAGCACCGAACGCACGGCACCTTCGCGATCTGCACACGTTCAGCTCGGTGACGTCCCTCGAACTCATGATTCAGTTGAGGCCGAGGGAGAGTTCCGTCAGCACGACGGCGTGGTGACGGTGGTGATGAAGTTACCGACGCAGGGCTTCTCCTAAGCACTGCGACAATATTATCGAGGTGTGTAAGAGTGAAGGGGGCACCGCATACGGATAAAACAATTGTCAACTTGTGTGTCTATGGGGTGCCCCCTGGCCACGTATATAAAGGAGCAAGGGGAGACGCCGGCCGGCCCCTATATACGCGCCCCATGTAGGATTCCTACTAGGAATATGAATCCTATTCTTAGTAGGTTTCCAACAAGGGAAGAGAGGGGAAGGAAGGAGGAAGGGGAGAGAAGGAAGGAGGGGTTGCCGCCTCCACCCCTTGTCCAATTCGGCCTAGGGGCGTGCGCCACCTCCTCGGCCGGCCCTATCTCCTCTAGGGCCCATGGTGGCCCATTAACCTCCCGGGGGAGGGTTCAGGTAACCCTCCGGCACTCCGGTTTTATCCGAAACTCTTCGGAACACTTCCGGTGTCGGAATAACATGGTCCAATATATCAATCTTTATCTCTCAACCATTTCGAGACTCCTCGTCATGTCCGTGATCTCATCCGGGACTCCGAACAACCTTCGGTACATCAAAACACATAAACTCATAATATCGATCGTCATCGAAAGTTAAGTGTGCGGACCATACGGGTTCGAGAACTATGTAGACATGACCGAGGCACATCTCCGGTCAATAACCAATAGCGACCTGGATGCTCATATTGGTTCCTTCATATTCTATGAAGATCTTTATCGGTCAAACCGCATAACAATATACGTTGTTCCCATTGTCATCGTCATGTTACTTGCCCGAGATTCGACCGCAGTATCATCATACCTAGTTCAATCTCGTTAACGGCAAGTCTCTTTACTTGTTCTGTGATACATCATCTCGTGACTAACTCATTAGTCATTTGCTTGCAAGGCTTATTATGATGTGTATTACCGAGAGGGCCCAGAGATACCTCTCCGACACTCGGAGTGACAAATCTTAATCTTGATCTATGCCAACACCACAAACACCTTCGGAAACACCCGTAGAGCATCTTTATAATCACCCAGTTACATTGTGACGTTTGATAGCACACAAGGTGTTCCTCCGGTATTCGGGAGTTGCATAATCTCATAGTCAGAGGAACATGTATAAGTCATGAAGGAAGCAATAGCAGTAAAACTAAACGATCATTGTGCTAAGCTAACGGATGGGTCTTGTCCATCACATCATTCTCCTAATGATGTGATCCTGTTGACCAAATGACAACACATGTCTATGGTTAGGAATCACAACCATCTTTGATTAACGAGCTAGTCTAGTAGAGGCATACTAGGGACACTCTCCTTTGTGTATGTATTCACACATGTATCAAGTTTCCGGTTAATACAATTCTAGCATGAATAAAAGACATTTATCATGAAATAAGGAAATATAAATAACAACTTTATTATTGCCTCTAGGGCATATTTATTTCAGTCTCCCACTTGCGCTAGAGTCAATAATCTAGTTCACATCGCCATGTGATTTAACACCCATAGTTCACATCGCCATGTGACCAACACCCAAAGGGTTTACTAGAGTAAATAATCTAGTTCACATCGCCATGTGATTAACACCCAAAGAGTACTATGGTGTGATCATGTTTTTGCTTTGTGTGAGAAGTTTAGTCAACGAGTCTGTCACATTCAGATGCGTATGTATTTCACAAATTTCTATGTCTACAATGCTCTTCATGTAGCTACTCTAGCTAATTGCTCCCACTTTCAATACGCATCCAGATTGATACTTAGTCATCTGGATTAGTGTCAAAGCTTGCATCAGCATAACTCTTTACGAGGAACTCTTTATCACCTCCATAATCGAGAATCATTTCCTTAGTCATACAGTAACTAAGGATAATTTGACTGTTGTCCAGTGATCTACTCCTGGATCAGTATTGTACCTCCTTGCCAAACTCATGGCAAGGTATACAACAGATTCGTACACAGCATGACATACTTTATAGAACCTATGACCGAGGCATAGGGAGTGACTTTCATTCTCTCTCTATTTTTCTGCTGTGGTCGGGCTTTGGGTCTTACTCCACTTCATACCTTGCAATCTCAGGCAAGAACTCCTTCTCTGACTGATCCATTTTGAACTACTTCAAAATCTTTATCAAGGTATGTACTAATCGAAAGTCTTATCAAGCGTCATGATCTATCTCTATAGATCTTGGTGCCCAATATATAAGCATCTTTACCAAGGTCTTTTATTGAAAAACTCAATTTAAACAACCCTCTATGCTTTCCAGAAAATTCTACATCATTTCCGATAAATCAATATGCCATTCACATATACTTATCAGAAATGTTGTAGTGCTCCAACTCACTTTCTTGTAAATATAGGCTCCACCGTAAGTCTGTATAAAACCATATGCCTTGATCACCTTATCAAAGTGTATATTCCAACTCCGAGATGCTTGCACCAGTCCATAGATGGATCGCTGGAGCTTGCACACTTTGTTAGTACCTTTAGGATCGAAAAACCTTCTGGTTGCATCATATACAACTCTTCTTTGAGATATCCATTAAGAAATGCAAGTTTGACACCCATTTGCCAGATTTCATAATCATAAAATGCGACAATTGCTAACATGATTCGGATAGACTTAAACATAGCTACGGGTGAGAAAGTCTCATCGTAGTCAACTCCTTGATCTTGTCCAAAACCTTTCGCAACATGTCGAGCTTTGTAGATAGTAAAATTACCATCAGCGTCAGTCTTCCTCTTAAAGATCCATTTATTTTCAATTGCTTGCCGATCATCGGGAAAGTTAACCAAAGTCCACACTTTGTTCTCATACATGGATCCCATCTCAGATTTCATGGCCTCAAGCCATTTTGCGGAATCTGGGCTCATCATCGCTTTCTCATAGTTCGCAGGTTCGTCATGGTCTAGTAACATGACTTCCAGAACTGGGTTACCGTACCACTCAGGCACGAAACATACTCTGGTTGACCTACGATGTTCGATAGTCAGTTGGTCCGAAGTTTCATGATCATCATCATTGGCTTCCTCACTAATTGGTGTAGGCATCACAGGAACAATTTTCTGTGATGAGCTATTCTCCAATTCTAGAGAAGGTACAATTACCTCATCAAGTTCTACCTTCCTCCCACTCAGTTCTTTCGAGAGAAACTCCTTCTCTAGAAAGGTTCCATTCTTACCAACAAAAGTATTGCCTTCAGATATATGATAGAAGGTGTACCCAATAGTTTCTTTTGGGTCTCCTATGAAGATACACTTTTTCGATTTAGGTTCGAGTTTATCAGGTTGAAACTTTTTCACATAAACATCGCAACCCCAAACTTTAAGAAATGACAACTTTGGTTTCTTGCTAAACCATAGTTCATACGGTGTTGTTTCAACAAATTTAGACGGTGCCCTATTTAACGTGAATGCAGCTGTCTCTAATGCATAACCCCAAAATCATATATCGCACCATATCTAATAAAGTACGGTTACAACGTTCAGACACACCATTACGCTATGGTGTTCCAGGTGCCGTGAGCTGTGAAGCTATTCCACATTGTTTGAAATGAAGACCAAACTCATAACTCAAATATTCGCCTCCACGATCAGATCGTAGAAACTTTATTTTTTTGTTACGATGATTCTCTACTTCACTCTGAAATTCTTTGAAATTTTCAAATGTTTCAGACGTGTGCTTCATCAAGTAGATATACCCATATATGATCAAATCATCAGTGAAGGTCAGAAAATAACGATAGTCATCGCGAGCCTCAACACTTATCGGGCCGCATACATCAGTATGTCTGATTTCCAATAAGTCAGTTGTTCGCTCCATTGTTCTAGAGAACAGAGTCTTAGTCATCTTGCCCATGAGGCATGGTTCGCAAGCACCAAGTGATTCATAATCAAGTGATTTAAAAAGCCCATCAGCATGGAGTTTCTTCATGCGCTTTACACCAATATGACCTAAACGGCAGTTTTACAAGTATGTTGCACTATCATTATCAACTCTGCATCTTTTGGCTTCAATATTATGAATATGTGTATTTACTACGATCGAGATTCAAAAAAACCATTCACCTTGGGTGTATGGCCATAGAAGGTTTTATTCATGTAAACAGAATAACAAGTATTCTCTCACTTAAATGAATAACCGTATTGCAATAAACACGATCCAATCTTGTTCATGCTCAACACAAACACCAAATAACATTTATTTTGGTTTAACACTAATCCCGAAAGTATAGGGAGTGTGTGATGATGATCATATCAGTTTTGGAACCATTTCCAACACGCATCATCACATCACCCTTAACTAGTCTTTGTTTATTCTGCAACTCCTATTTCGAGTTACTAATCTTAGCAGCTGAACTAGTATAAAATACCCAAGGGCTACTATGAATACTAGTAAGGTACACATCAATAACATGTATATCAAATATACCTTCATTCACTTCGCCATCCTTCTTATCCGCCAAATATTCAGGGAACTTCCGCTTCCAGTGACCATTTCCTTTGGAGTAGAAGCACTCAGTTTCAGGCTTAGGTCCAGCTTTGGGATTCTTCACGGGAGTGACAACTTGCTTGACATTCTTCTTGAAGTTCCATTTCTTCCCCTTGCTCTTTTCTTGAAACTAGTGGTCTTGTTAACCATCAACAATTGACGCTCTTTCTTGATTTCTACCTTCGTTGATTTCAGCATCACGAAGAGCTCGGGAATTGGTTTCGTCATCCCTTGCATATTATAGTTCATAATGAAGTTCCTGTAACTTAGTGATAGTGACTAGAGAATTCTATCAATCACTATCTTATCTGGAAGAATAACTCCCACTTGATTCAAGCGATTGTAGTACTCAGACATTCTGAGCACATGCTCACTAGTTGAGCTATTCTCCTCCATCTTGTAGGCAAAGTTTTTGTCAGAGGTCTCATACCTCTCGACACGGGAATGAGTCTGAAATATTATTTTCAACTCTTGGAACATCTCATATGCTCTGTGGCATTAAAACATTTTTGAAGTCCCGGTTATAAGTCGTAAAGCATGGCACACTAAACTATCGAGTAGTCATCAGAACGAGCTTGCCAGATGTTCATAACGTCAGGAGTTGCTCCTGCAGCAGGCATGTCACCCAGCGGTGCTTTGTTTTCTCTAGGAACATATCAAAAACATAGGGGAGCTACAACGCAAGCTATTGATGTACAACATAATTTGCAAATACTATCAGGACAAAGTTCATGATAAATTAAAGTTCAATTAATCATATTACTAAAGAACTCCCACTTAGATAGACATCCCTCTAGTCATCTAAATGATCACGTGATCCAAATCAAGTAAAGCATGTCCAATCATCATGTGAGATGGAGTAGTTTTGAATGGTGAACATCTTATATTGATCATATCTACTATACGAATCACGCTCGACCTTTCGGTCTCCAGTGTTCTAAGGTCATGTCTGTACATGCTAGGCTCGTCAAGTTTAACCCGAGTATTCTGCATGTGCAAAACTGTCTTACACCTGTTGTATTTGAACGTAGAGCTTATCACACCGGATCATCACGTGGTGTCTCAGCATGGCGAACTGTCGCAACGGTGCATACTCAGGGAGAACACTTGTACCTTGAAATTTTTGTAAGGGATCATCTTATAATGCTACCGTCGTACTAAGAAAAATAAGAAGCATAATAAGATAAACATCACATGCAATTAAAATATGTTACATGATATGGCCATCATCATCTTGTGCTTTTGATCTCCATCTCCAAAGCATCGTCATGATCTCCATTGGAACCAGCTTGACACCATGATCTTCATCATAGCATCGTGGTCGTCTCGCCATCTATTGCTACTACTACTATCGCTAACTCATGGTGATAAAGTAAAGCAATTACATGGCTTTCGCAATTCATACAATAAAGAGACAACCATAAGCTCCTGCTAGTTCTTACCTACGCATCAAAACCACAACGATTTTTTGCCAAGTGTGTTGTTTTAACCTTCACAAGGACCGGGCATAGTCACACTCAATTCAACTAAAGTGAAAGAGACCGACACCCGCCGGTCACCTTTAAGTAACGAGTGCTCGTAACGGTGAAACCAGTCTTGCGTAAGCGTACGCGTGATGTCGGTCCGGGCCGCTTCATCTCACAATACCGCCGAATCAAAGTATGACATGCTGGTAAGCAGTATGACTATTATCGCCCACAACTCATTGTGTTCTACTCGTGCATATCATCTACGCATAGACCTGGATCATGATGCCACTGTTAGCGAACGTAGTATTTAAAAAAAATCCTATGATCACGCAAGATCTATCTGGGAGAATCATAGCAACGAGCAGGGAGAGTGTGTCTACATACCCCTGTAGACCGAAAGCGGAAGCATTTAGTAACGCGGTTGATGTAGTCGAACGTCTTCGCGATCAAACCGATCAAGCACCGAACGCACGGCACCTCTGCGATCTGCACACGTTCAGCTCGGTGACGTCCCTCGAACTCTTGATCCAGTTGAGGCCAAGGGGGAGTTTAGTCAGCACGACGGCGTGGTGACGGTTTTGATGAAGTTACCGACGCAGGGCTTCGCCTAAGCACTATGACAATACGAACGAGGTGTGTAACAGTGGAGGGGGGCACCGCACACGGCTAAAACAATTGTCAACTTATGTGTCTATGGGGTGCCCCTCGCCACGTATATAATGGAGCAAGGGGAGAGGCCGGCTGGCCCCTATAGGTGCGCCCTATGTAGGATTCCTACTAGGAATAAGAATCCTATTCCTAGTAGGTTTCCAAGAAGGGAAGAGAGGGGAAGGAAGGAGGAAGGGGAGAGAAGGAAGGAGGGGGGTGCCGCCTCCACCCCTTGTCCAATTCGGACTAGGGGGCGTGCGCCACCTCCTCGGTTGGCCCTCTCTCCTCTAGGGCCCATGGTGGCCCATTAACCTCCCGGGGGGTTCAGGTAAACCTCCGGCACTCCGGTTTTATCCGGAACTCTCTGGAACACTTCCGATGTCTGAACAACATGGTCCAATGTATCAATCTTTATGTCTCCACCATTTCGAGACTCCTCGTCATGTCCGTGATCTCATCCGGGACTCCGAACAATCTTCGGTACATCAAAACACAGTCAATAACCAATAACAGAACCTGGATGCTCATATTGGTTCCTACATATTCTATGAAGATCTTTATCGGTCAAACCGCATAACAATATACGTTGTTCCCTTTGTCATCGATATGCTACTTGCCCGAGATTCGACTATTGGTATCATCATACCTAGTTCAATCTCGTTACCGGCAAGTCTCTTTACTCATTCTGTAATACATCATCTCGTGACTAACTCATTAGTCATTTGCTTGCAAGGCTTATTATGATGTGTATTACCGAGAGGGCCCAGAGATACCTCTTCGACACTCGGAGTGACAAATCCTAATCTTGATCTATGCCAACACCACAAGCACCTTCCGAAACACCTGTAGAGCATCTTTATAATAACCTAGTTACGTTGTGATGTTTGATAGCACACAAGGTGTTCCTCCGGTATTCGGGAGTTGCATAATCTCATAGTCAGAGGAACATGTATAAGTCCTGAAGAAAACAATAGCAGTAAAACTAAACGATCATTGTGATAAGCTAACAGATGGGTCTTGTCCATCACATTATTCTCCTAGTGATGTGATCCCGTTGATCAAATGACAACACATGTTTATGGTTAGGAAACGCAACCATCTTTGATTTACGAGCTAGTCTAGTAGAGGCATACTAGGGACACTTTGTTTTGTCTATGTATTCACACATGCATCAAGTTTCCGGTTAATACAATTCTAGCATGAACAATAGACATTTATCATGAAATAAGGAAATATAAATAGAAACTTTATTATTGCCTCTAGGGCATATTTCCTTCACTCCCCATATCCGCCCAAGATTTTGGATGGTTATGAGGGGCGCCGTTCAACCCGGTCGTTTGAGGCCGGTTTGAGGTGGTCGTCTGGGCCAGTCTTTTTTACCGGTCAATGACCGGGTAGTCCGCACAGACGTTTAAGGGGGTTTAAGGTGGTCGGCTGTTAGATACTCTTAATTTTAGAATTTTGCTATACCATCATAAAAATTCTTCCAAATCTTACCTACATGTTGACCTGGCTTGATTTGGTGGGAAGAAAATGGACCCAGACCCATACCGTAAAATTTAGGGGATGTAGTTAAGAAAGGAAAGAAACATGGGTTTAGATAACAGGTTATATAGGTCAGCATATTTGTTAGTTTTACGTATACCTGGCCATATGTCGGGTCAGGCCTAACAAAGTCCTCTGGAAAAAACCTAGGCCTGGGACCAGCCCAGTCAGCGCGCGTAGATATCAGGCCTAGGCCCGACCCATTAGTGGAAAAGCCCGTCGGGCCATCAGGTCAGGCCCTTCCCTAAATCACAAATATGCCCAGCCCAAGCCCGATCGTCAGGCCTAGATCTCACACCCAGCCCTGGCCCGTGGGCAAGATCTAGTCGAGTCGGGTCTGGCCAGCCGGGACGGGTATCCCATGGCCTCTATAGTTTTAAGATTAGAAAAGAGTGGCTCCATAAGTGTTTTGCGTAAGAATTGGGAGGTCTAGATTTTTTCTGCTAGTAAGAGAGATAAATTCATCAGAGGCCACTAGACTCGTTCCCGGATTTTATTTCGGTCACTGGACTCAGGAATACCAAAACACGGTCATGAAAGTCACACCAATGAACACTGACAGTCACCGTGTATGCTTTGGCTCTATATTCTGACTAAATGGTGTACTGTTTGACTGATTGATTGTCCACGTATGTGCCAGCAAGCCAGCAACGAATAGAAATTCATTGGCGGCCATTGGACTTGTCCTCAAACTAATGGGCCACTTGCATGTAGTTTTTTTTTACAAAAACACCATGTAGTACATGATGCTGTGAATATTTCCCTCCCCAAAATTCGTAGTCGCATGTCCCCATCGTTCATCGACCACCTCCCAAATTGCCTCCCCGTCCCTCATCCTTCATCATCGTCCGAGGGAGGCATAACCCATCACGGCTCAAGGCTAGCACGACGTCCTTCGCTATCAGCGGTCACTAGAGTCATTGAGTCCGAGGGAGGTAGTCGTTGTTATCATATCCCGCTGGGAGGAGGAGGCATGTGAGCTTAGGCGATGGCACCATATTTTCCCACCGCGTCGGTGACTAAATTGAAAAAGTCTGCAAGCTCGGGTATGAGGAACACAAGGGAATCCATGTGCTCCCATCGCACCTACACACCCTCGTTGGTGCACCTCTGTTGCATGGTTAGCATCAAGCACGATTCCAGGTGATACGTCTCCAATGTATCTATAATTTTTTATTGTTCCATGCTATTATATTAACAACTTTGGATGTTTTATATGCATTAATATGATATTTTATATTATTTTTGGGACTAACTTATTAGCCTAGAGCCCAGTGCCAGTTTCTGTTTTTTCCTTATTTTTGAGTTCCACAGAAAAGGAATATCAAACAGATTCCAAACGGAATAAAACTTTTGAGATGATTTTCCTTGGACCAGAAGACACATGTAGGACTTGGAGATGAAGTCAGAAGAGTCCCGAGGGCTCCACAAGCCCTTAGGGTGGCGCGCCCCATGGCTTGTGGGCCCCACGGGACTCCTCCAACCCTAATTCTTGGCCTATAAATTCAGAAATATTCCCAAACGATCAGAAGCGTCCACGAAAATACTTTTCCACCACCGTCGGTCTCTGACCTCATGAGATCCCATCTGGAGGCCTTTTCCGGTACTCCACCGGAGGGGGATTCGATCATGGAGGGCTTCTACATCAACCTTGTTGCCCCTCCGATGATGCATGAGTAGTTTACCTCAGACCTACGGGTCCATGGCTAGTAGCTAGATGGATTCTTCTCTATCTCTCACTTTGATCTTCAATACAATGTTCTCCTCGATGGTCTTGGAGATTTATTGGATGTAATCTTCTTTTGCAGTGTATTTCTCGAGATACGGTGAATTGTGTATTTATGATCAGATTATTTATGAATATTATTTGAATCTTCTCTTAATTCTTATATGTATGATTTTATATCTTTGTATTTCTCTTCGAATTATTGGTTTGGTTTGGCCAACTAGATTGGTAGTTCTTGCAATGGGAGAGTTGCTTAGTTTTGGGTTCAATATTGCGGTGTCCTCACCCAGTGACAGAAGGGGTAGCGAGGCACGTATTGTATTGTTGCCATCAAGGATAAAAATATGGGGTTTATATCATATTGCTTGAGTTTATCCCTCTACATCATGTCATCTTGCTTAAGGCGTTACTCTGTTCTTATGAACTTAATACTCTAGATGCATGATGGATAGCGGTCGATGTATGTAGTAATAGTAGTAGATGCAGGCAGGAGTCGGTCTACTTGTCACGGATGTGATGCCTATATTCATGATCATTGGCTTAGATATCTTCATGACTTTATTCTTTTCTATCAATTGGTCGATAGTAATTTGTTTACCCGCCGTATGCTTTATTCAAGAGAGAAGCCTCTAGTGAAACCTATGCCCCCCGCGTCTATTTTCCATCTATTATTTTAGATCTATAAAACCAAAAACCCAAAAATACCTTGCTGCAATTATTTTGTGTTTACTTTATTTAGCTTTTTACTTTAGTTTTAAATCTATCTTTATCAGATCTCACTCTTGTTCGTGACGTTGAAGGGATTGACAACCCCTTTTTGTGTTGTGTGCAAGTGTTTGTTAGTTTGTGCAGGTGAATAAATGCTTGAAAATGAGTCCTAGTGTCCCTAATTTCGCTAGTGCAATCACTCAACAATGCTAATATAACCGGATCACATAACCGTCCCTCAACGTGCGATGAAGAATCACTCAAAAGTTCCTATCTAGCGGAGAACATATGAAGAAATTGTTTATAGGGTACAAAACCACCTCAAAGTTATTCTTTCCGATCGATCTATCAAGAGTTCATACTAAAATAATACCAAGTCATCCTTTCCAATTGATCTGTCAAGAGTTCGTACTAAAATAACATCATATGATACACATCAACCAACTCAAATGTCAGCTAGATACTCCAATGTCACCGCGAGTATCCATGAGTTGATTATATGATATGCATCAAACAATTTCAGATTCGTAACACTCAATCCAACACAAAGAACCTCAAAGAGTGCCCCAAGATTTCTATCAGAGAAACAAAGACGAGAACATGCATCAACCCCTATGCATAGATTACCCCAATGTCACCTCGGGAATTAGCGAGTTGAGTGCCAAAACACATATCAAGTGAATCAATATGATACCCCATTGTCATCATGGGTATTCAGAGTAAGACATACATCAAGTGTTCTCAAATCCATAAAAGTATTCAATCCGATAAGAATGAAATCTCAAAGGGAAAACTCAATTCATCACAAAAAGATAGAGAGTGAGAAACACCATATGATCCAACTAAATTAACAAAGCCCACGATACATCAAGATCATGCGATCTCAAGAACACGAGAGAGAGAGAGAGAGATTAAACACATAGCTACTGGTACAAACCCTTAGCCCCGAGGGTGGACTACTCCCTCCTCATTATTGTGGCCGTCGGGATGATGAAGAAGGCATCCGGTGATGATTTCCCCCTCCGACAGGGTGCCGAGACGGGTTCTAGATTGGTTTTTTGTGGCTACAGAGGCCTGCGGCGGAACCTCTGATCTAGGGTTATTTCTGGGGGTTTCTATATTTATAGTATTTTTCAGCGTTGGAATCACACGAAGATGGGCCACGAGGGGCCCATAAGACACCAGGGCGCGCCTGAGGGGGCTAGCGTGCCCTGGTCGGTTGTGGTCACCTCATGGCTCTTCTGGACATCCCATAAAGCTTCTAGTGCCTCTTTTGTTCCAAAAAAATCATCAAAAAGTTCCGTTGCAGTTGGAGAACTTTAATTTTTGCACACAAAAAACAACACCACGGTAGTTCTGCTGAAAACAACATCAGTCCGGGTTAGTTCTATCCAAATCATACCAAACCACATAAAATTGTTGTAAACATGGCATGAATACTTCATAAATTGTAGATACGTTGGAGACGTATTAGGAAGCAGCCATGTGGTCGCAGTGGATGTTGCTAGTCAATTCGCACTAGCGTTGAGTGTAGCGGCCAAATCCATGCGACAACATCCCCCCCCCCTCGGTTGGGGCAAAGGTGCAATGTGGGAAGAAGTCACATACATCCATTAGTGCCTCTCTGTGCTAGCTCATAGTATTGCCTGGCGCGACTATCGGTAGAACCATCCTCGACATGGTGACTGAAGTACCACTTCTTATCTAGAGTAAAATTTGTTTTCCTAACTTATATTGATCGGGCTCATGACTGCGAAGAAATGACATCCTTACCTTGTTGAAGGTGTTATCTCCTTATTGATCTAATTTGCTTCCCTGGTTGATCTCGGCAATCACAGAATGAAAATTGTTGTCATGGCCGTCTCCGACTGGACATGGCAAAGACACGAGGTGCTTATCCCTTCCTAAAGGAGTTACTGTGAAAATAGTTGGCTTAATTCTCGATGTTAAATTTATATCTTGTAATTGTCCCATTATAGTTGTCAATTTTTTGTTGATACTTTCAATCTGTCCCCGTGCATCAACTCAAAAAATGAGTGTATGATTACTATTTTTGGAAAAACTTACGATCTAATCATGGCAGTACAACTAATGCAACAAATAATAAAATTTACATCCGAATCTGCAGACTAACTAGGGATGACTACAGGCACTAAAGCGAGCTAAAGGTGCGCCACCATCATCGCCCCTTCCTGGATGGAGCCGAGCAAAACTTGTTGTAGTAGACCATATGACAAACGCACCAGAACTGCAACTATCGCCAATGAGGACTAGCGTAGATCAATAGGATCCATCCCAAAAACACACGAATGTAGAAGATTGACAAGCATATCTACGTAGATCCACAAAAGACAGATTCGCCATAGAAACACCTCTACGCGCCCACCTACAATGCTAGACACACCACCATGACGGTGGCTAGGCGGGGATAACCTTATTCTATCCTCCATGAGTTGCCACCGTCTCGCCGTTCTGACCAGGACAGAAACCCTAACAAACTCAACGAAACATCTAAGAAAGGAGTCCTTCTGCGGGCAAGGTGATACGTCTCCAACGTATCTATAATTTTTGATTGTTCCATGCTATTATATTATCTGTTTTGGATGTTTAATGGGCTTTATTATACACTTTTATATTATTTTTGGGACTAACCTACTAACCCAAGGCCTAGTGCAAATTGCTTTTTTTTTTTGCCTATTTCAGTGTTTCGCAGAAAAGGAATATCAAACAGAGTCCAATTGGAATGAAACCTTCACGAGGATCGTTTTTGGAACAAATGCAAGCCAGAAGACTTGGAGTACATGCCGGGGAAGCTATGAGGTGGCCACGAGGCAGGGGGCGCGCCTAGGAGGGTAGGAGAGCCCCCACCCTTGTGGGCCGCTCGTAGCTCCACCGACATGCCTCTTCGTCCGATATATACCCATGTACCCTGAAAACATCCGAGAGCACCACGAAACCCTAATTCCACCGCCGCAACCTTCTGTACCCTCGAGATCCCATCTTGGGGCCTGTTCCGGAGCTCCACCGGAGGGGGAATCGATCATGGAGGGCTTCTACATCAACACCATAGCCTCTCCGATGAGTTGTGAGTAGTTTACCAGAGACCTTCAACTCCATAGTTATTATCTAGATGGCTTCTTCTCTCTCTTTGGATCTCAATACAAAGTTCTCCTCGATCTTCTTGGAGATCCATTCGATGTAATTATTTTTACATGTGTTTGTCGAGATCCGATGAATTGTGGGTTTATGATCAAGATTATCTATGAACAATATTTGATTCTTCTATGAATTCTTTTATGCGTGATTTAAATATCTTTGCAAGTCTATTCGAATTATCAGTTTGGTTTGGCCTACTAGATTGATCTTTCTTGCAATGGGAGAAGTGCTTAGCTTTGGGTTCAATCTTGCGGTGTCCTTTCCAAGTGAGAGCAGGGGCAGCAAGGCACGTATAGTATTCTTGCCATCAAGGATAAAAAGATGGGATTTATATCATATTGCATGAGTTTATCCCTCTACATCATGTCATCTTGCTTAAAGCGTTACTCTGTTCTTATGAACTTAATACTCTAGATGCATGCTAGATAGCGGTCGATGTGTGGAGTAATAGTAGTAGATGCAGAATCGTTTCGGTCTACTTGTCACGGACGTGATGCCTATATACAATGATCATGCCTATATATTCTCATAACTATGCGCTTTTCTATTAATTGCTCGACAGTAATGTTTTCACCCACCGTAGAAATATGTTATCTTGAGAGAAGCCACTAGTGAAACCTATGGCCCCCGGGTCTATCTTCCATCATATCAATCTTCCATCAACTATTTATCTTTACTTTACTTTTATTTTGCAACCTTTACTTTCAATCTATATAGCAAAAATACCAAAAATATTTATCTTATTATCTCTATCAGATCTCACTTTTGCAAGTGGCCGAGAAGGGATTGACAACCCCTTTATTGCGTTGGTTGCAAGGTTCTTATTTGTTTGTGTAGGTACGAGGGACTCGCGTGTAGTCTCCTACTGGATTAATACCTTGGTTCTCAAAAACTGAGGGAAATACTTATGCTACTTTGTTGCATCACCCTTTCCTCTTCAAGGGAAAAACAACGCAAACTCAAGAGATAGCAAGAAAAATTTCTGGCGCCGTTGCCGAGGAGATCTACGCAAGTCATATACCAAGTACCTATCACAAACTCTCATCCCCCGCATTACATTATTTGCTATTTGCCTCTCGTTTTCCTCTCCCCCACTTCACCTTTGCCGTTTTATTGCCTTTTTTCCGTTCGCCTTTTTGTTTGCTTGTGTTGCCATGTGCCTTCTATTTGCTTGCATCTTTGATTGTTAAAAATCTATTGATATGGATCCACTTAAAGTGTTCTACTTGGATCATCTTCGATGCTTATGCGCTCGTGCTGAAACCCCAACTAGCCTAGTTGACAGGAAATCTTTAGATGAGCATGCTCATTTTGTGCATCACCGTTTGTCTGAAAAAGGGAGACTCTTATGGGATCAAATAAACAGATTGCTATGTTATGCTTGGAATCTTTGTGAAATTCATGATTTTACTTGTTGCTCTAAGAACCCTAAAAAACACCTCCCCTGCCTATGTGAGTGTAATGATAATGAAATCTTGTCTTCTTAGGCAAAGGGTGTTTATAGTTACTACGATGTCGAACAAATTGAAGAATTTGTTTCTTTTAAGGGTGCTTATGAAGTTGCTTCTTTGATTGAAAAGTATGATATTACTCTCTATGAATCTGAAAATTTTGACATACTTAAATATTGCTTTGAAAACTATGCTCATAATGTCTATGTCAAAGAATTTACTGAAAGAAGGCTCGCTGCTTTGGAAGAAAATAACGATACGCATGAATCTATAGTTAACTATGATTCCGATGATTTGATTGAAATATCCCTTGATGAACATGACACTTGCTATTCTTATGGCCATGATGCCAATATTTATGATGATGATTTTGCTATAGTTCCTTATGTTAAACATGAGATCGTTTCTATTGCACCCATACTTGATAGTTCCTTCGATGAAAATCATGATTGCAATGATGTTATTATAAATCCTATTAATGTCAATTGTGTTAATGATATGCAAAACCCTAAGCTTGGGGATGCTAGTTTTGCTATGTCCACTACTTGTTGCAATGATCATGATTGGGGTGATTATTCTTATGATCTAGAAAATTTATTTAAGCCCCATGATGAATATGAGATTGATAATAATGTTTGCAATAATATTGAAAGTGGGTTGGAAGATTGTCAACTTTAGATCCCACATATTTGGAGAATGTTCAATCTTATGAAATTTATGATAAAAGTGGGTTGGAGAGGTCATGACTTTAGTTAATGTTGAACCCACTATTTTGGATTTCAAGGGATTTAATTATGATAATTGCTCTTTGATAGATTGTATTTCCTTGTTGCAATCCGTGCTAAATTCTCCGCATGCTTATAGTCAAAATAAAGCTTTTACCAAACACATAGTTGATGCTTTAATGCAATATTATGAAGAAAAACTTGAATTAGAAGTTTCTATCCCTAGAAAACTTTATGATGAATGGGAAGCTACTATTAAAATTGAGATTAAAGATCATTAATGTTATGCTTTGTGTGATTTGGGTGCCAGTGTTTCCACAATTCCAAAAACTTTGTGTGATATGTTAGGTTTCCATGACTTGATGATTGTTCTTTAAATTTGTATCTTGCGGATTCTACCATTAAGAAACCTATGGTAAGGATTAATGATGTTCTTATTGTTGCAAATAGGAATTATGTGCCCATAGATTTCACCGTTATTGATATAGATTGCAATCCTACATGTCCCATTATTCTTGGTAGACCTTTCCTTAAAACGATTGGTGCAATTATTGATATGAAAGAAGGAAATATTAGATTCCAATTCCCGTTAAGGAAAGGCATGGAACACTTTCCTAGAAAGAAAATCAAATTACTTTATGAATCTATTATGAGAGCCACTTATGGATTGCCTAGCAAAGATGGCAATACCTAGATCTATTCTTGTATCATGCCTAGCTAGGGGCGTTAAACGATAGCGCTTGTTGGGAGGCAACCCAATTTTTTAATTTTTTTTACTTATGTTTAGTAATAAATAATTCATCTAGCTTCTGGTTAGATGTGGTTTTGTGTTTTAATTAGTGTTTGTGCCAAGTAGAACCTTTGGAAGACTTGGGTGAAGTCTTTGCGATCTTGCTGTAAAAAACAGAAACTTTTGCGCTCACGAGATTTGCTGCCATATTTACTAGAGAGTGGTTTTAAGTTGATTCTTTTTGAAAATGATTAATAGACAAATTCCTCACGTCCACCAATTTATTTCAAAAAAATTAGAGTTACAGAAGTATTTGAAAGTTACAGATTGCTACAGACTGTTCTGTTTTTGACAGATTCTGTTTTTCGTGTGTTGTTTCCTTATTTTGATGAATCTATGAGTAGTATCAGGGGGTATGAATCATACAGAAGTTGGAATACAGTAGGTTTAACACCAACATAAATAAAGAATGAGTTCATTACAGTACCTTAAAGTGGTGGTTTGTTTTCTTATACTAACGGAGCTCACGAGATTTTCTGTTAAGTTTTGTGTTGAGAAGTTTTCAAGATTTTGGGTAAGGATTTGATGGACTATGGAACAAAGAGTGGCAAGAGCCTAAGCTTGGGGATGCCCAAGGCACCCCAAGGTAAAATTCAAGGACAACCAAAATCCTAAGCTTGGGGATGCCCCGGGAAGGCATCCCCTCTTTCGTGTTCGTCTATCGGTAACTTTACTTGAGACTATATTTTTATTCACCACATGATATGTGTTTTTCTTGGAGCGTCATGTATGATTTGAGTCTTTGCTTTTTAGTTTACCACAATCATCCTTGCTGTACACACCTTTTGAGAGAGATACACACGAATCGGAATATATTAGAATACTCTATGTGCTTCACTTATATCTTTTGAGCTAGTTAGTTTTGCTCTAGTGCTTCACTTATATCTTTTTAGAGCACAGTGGTGGTTTTATTTTGTAGAAATTATTGATCTCTAATGCTTCAGTTATATTATTTTGAGAGTCCTATAGAACAGCATGTTAATTTGCTTTGGCTATAAAATTAGTCCTAATATGATAGTCATCCAAGATGGGTACAATAAAAACTTTCATATAAAGTGCATTGAATATTATGAGAAGTTTGATGCTTGATGATTCTTTTGAGATATGAGGATGGTGATATTAGAGTCATGCTAGTAGAGTAGTTGTGAATTTGAGAAATACTTGTGTTGAGGTTTGCAATTCCCATAGCATGCACGTATAGTAACCGTTGTGTGACAAATTTGAAGCATGAGATATTTCATTGATTGTCATCCTTTGTGTGGAGGTCGGGATCGCGCGATGGTTAACTCCTACCAACCCTTCCCCTAGGAGCATGCATGTAGTACTTTGTTTTGATGACTTGTAGATTTTTGCAATAAGTATGTGAGTTCTTTATGACTAATGTTGAGTCCATAAATTATACGCACTCTCACCCTTCCACCATTGCTAGCCTCTCTTGTACCGCTCAACTTTCGCCGATACCATACACCCACCATATACCTTCTTGAAAATAGTCACCATACCTACCTATTATGGCATTTCCATAGCCATTCCGAGATATCTTGCCATGCAGATTTCCACCATTCTATTTATTATGACACGCTTCATCATTGTCATATTGCCATGCATGATCATGTAGTTGACATCGTATTTGTGGCAAGGCCACCATGCATAATTTTTCATACATGCCACTCTTGATTCATTGCGCATCCCGGTACACTGTCGGAGGCATTCATATAGAGTCATATTTTGTTCTAGTATCGAGTTGTATCTATGAGTTGTAAATAAATAGAAGTGTGATGATCATCATTATTAGAGCATTGTCCCGAAAAAAAGGCCAAATAAAAAAGGCCAAATAATGGGAGAGAGTCTCTTGTTTTGTCACTTTCATATACTAATGGGAATTTTCATTATAAAACTTGGCTTGTATATTCCAACGATGGGCTTCCTCAAATGCCCTAGGTCTTCGTGAGCAAGCTAGATGGATGCACACCCACTTAGTTTCTTTTGTTGAGCTTTGATACATTTATAGCTCTAGTGCATCTATTGCATGGCAATCCCTACTCACTCACATTGATATATATTGATGCGCATCTCCATAGCCCATTAATACGCCTAGTTGATGTGAGACCATCTTCCTCTTTTGTCTTCTCCACAACCACCACTCCATTCCACCTATAGTGCTATATCCATGGCTCGCGCTCATGTATTGCGTGAAAGTTGAAAATGTTTGAAAAAAATTAAGTATGTAACAATTGCTTGGCTGAAACCGGGGTTGTTCATGATTTGAGTATTTTGTGTGACAAAGATGGAGCATAGCCAAACTATATAATTTTGTAGGGATGAACTTTCTTTGGCCATGTTATTTTGAGAAGACATAATTGCTTTGTCAGTATGCTTGAAGTATTATTATTCTTATGTCAATATTAAACTTTTATCTTGATTCTTTCGGATCTGAACATTCATGCCACAATAAAGAAAATTACATTGAGAATTATGTTGGGTAGCATTCCACATCAAAAATTCTGTTTTTATCATTTACCTACTCGAGGACTAGCAAGAATTAAGCTTGGGGATGCTTGATACGTCTCCAACGTATCAATAATTTTTGATTGTTCCATGCTATTATATTATCTATTTTGGATGTTTATAATGGGCTTTATTATACACTATTATATTATTTTTGGGACTAACCTACTAACCCAAGGCCCAGTGCAAATTGTTGTTTTTTTTGCCTATTTCAGTGTTTCGCAGAAAAGGAATATCAAACGGCGTCCAAATGGAATGAAACCTTTGGAAGGATCGTTTTTGCAACTAACGCAACCCAGAAGACCTGGAGTACACACCAGGGAAGCCACGAGGTGGCCACGAGGCAGGGGCCACGCCCAGGGGGTAGGCGCGCCCCCACCCTCACAGGTCCCTCGTAGCTCCACCGACATGCCTCTTCGTCCAATATATACACATGTAACCTGAAAACATCCGAGAGCACCACGAAACCCTAATTCCACCGCCGCAACCTTCTGTACCCATGAGATTCCATCTTGGGGCCTGTTCCGGAGCTCCACCGGAGGGGGAATCGATCATGGAGGACTTTTACATCAAACCATAGCCTCTCCGATGAGTTGTGAGTAGTTTACCACAAACCTTCGGGTCCATAGTTATTAGCTAGATGGTTTCTCCTCTCTCTTTGGATCTCAATACAAAGTTCTCCTCGATCTTCTTGGAGATCTATTCGATGTAATTCTTTTTGTGGTGTGTTTGTCGAGATCCAATGAATTGTGGGTTTATGATCAAGATTATCTATGAACAATATTTGATTCTTCTCTGAATTCTTTTATGCATGATTTAAATATCTTTGCAAGTCTCTTCGAATTATCAGTTTGGTTTGGCCTACTAAATTGATCTTTCTTGCAATGGGAGAAGTGCTTAGCTTTGGGCTCAATCTTGCGGTGTCCTTTCCCAGTGACAGCAGGGGCAGCAAGGCACATATAGTATTGTTGCCATCGAGGATAAAAAGATGGGGTTTATATCATATTGCTTGAGTTTATCCCTCTACATCATGTCATCTTGCTTAAGGCGTTACTCTGTTCTTATGAACTTAATACTCTAGATGCATGCTGTATAGCGGTCGATGTGTGGAGTAATAGTAGTAGATGCAGAATCGTTTCGGTCTAGTTGTCACGGACGTGATGCCTATATACAATGATCATGCCTAGATATTCTCATATCTACGCGCTTTTCTATCAATTGCTCGACAGTAATTTGTTCATCCACCATAGAAATCTCCTATCTTGAGACAAGCCACTAGTGAAACCTATGGCCCCGGGTCTTATCTCCATCATATTAATCTTCCATCAACTATTTATCTTTACTTTACTTTTATTTTGCAATCTTTACTTTCAATCTATATAACAAAAATACCAAAAATATATATCTTATTATCTCTATCAGATCTCACTTTTGCAAGTGGTCGAGAAGGGATTGACAACCCCTTTATCGCGTTGGTTGCAAGGTTCTTATTTGTTTGTGTAGGTACGAGGGGCTCGCGTTGATGGCTTCTCGCCCCTCGTTGGTTACCCCAAGTGGAAGGTTCGAGATGTAGCGTAGCGGCAAATTTCCCTTGGCAAAGATACCAAGGATCGAATCCCGTGAGACTCCGAGGGTCGACAAGAAGGTGTCAGTGGCGCCAGAAACTTTTGCTTGACAGGACCTGCACACAGATACAAATAACTTTGCTCCCAACGAGTACAGAGAGGTTGTCAATCCCTCCGGCTTTGTCGTTTACAAAGGATCAAACGCAAGAGATAATAGTGATAGGTATGACTGAAACTAGGAAATAAGAACAGGAAGTAAATAGCGGGTGTGATCAGTGATGGTAATATGGACCGGGGTCCCATGATGTTCACTAGTGATGTCTCTCTCCCAAAAGACGATAAAACAGCCAAGCGAGGTAAACAAATTATAGCTGGGCAATTGACATGATTATGTGCGCAAACCAATGCTAACTATGCTGTAAAGAAAGGTAGAGGCTCAAAAGCATGGGCGGTACGCCAAGGCAAGTAGACCGAAATCCATCTGCATCTACTACTAATCATCCACCTTGAGATATCTATCCAGAACATCTCGCTGGTATTAAGTTGCGAGTCCCACCCATAGTGTAAACTCAAAGCAATAGACAACTGCATTAAAAGAACTTTGCGTAAAGTAAACAATCCTTGCACCCGCAAGTACAAGCACCATTATTTTCCCCCTTGTGGCAACAGCACATCCCCTAGACTCATGTTTCTGTCACTCAAACTAGTCATCGAGGGGCATGAACCCACAATCAAGCATAACGTTTCCTCTTGGAGTTACTACCTACTACTCGGCCAAAGCAATAAATAGCAACGGAGAACATGCAAGAATTACTCAAGAACATAAATATAAAATAGGTGAATCAAATATATTACTCACACACAATCTGAACATAATCTCATAATCCATCGGATCCCAGCAAACTCAGCAGAGCAACAACATAAAGATTACATATGTGCCTTGATCATGTAGGGCAGCTCACGAGGTCTAATCCATGAAGAACAAAGAGGGGAGGAGAACATCACATAGCTACTGGTCATGGACCCATGGTCCAAGGGAGACTACTCACAACTCATCCGGGAAGCGTCCATGGTGGTGGAGAAGCTCCCGGTGGTGGTTCTCCCCTCCGGCAGGGTGCCGGGAAGAGTTCTCCTGGTGCTCCCGATCTTGGAAGCGCGGCGGCGGCGGAACAGAGATGAGATCGCGAAAAAGGGTTCCGTCCTCGAGGGTTTCGGGACGCGAGCAATATATATGCAAAAGGGGGTCACCAGAGGCGGAGGTGGGGCCCCAGGCGCCCCCCTGGTGCGGCCACGGGTGGGGCCGCGCCGGGTGGCCGCCTGGGCCACCCCAGGCTCCCCTCTGGCCCTGCCTTGGTTTTTCTGGAAGCTCCCGATACGCTGATTTTTCCTGTATTTTTCCCGGAATTTTTAGGGCACATTTAATATGGGGGAAACCTAAAATAGAAAAAACAGCAGAAAACAGGAACTGGCACTGTGGTGCACTGAGTTAATAGGTTAGTCCAAATATGATCATAAGTGTATGGAAGTGCATAAATATCATAGCAATATCACACAAAAGAGGCATGGAGCAAGCAGAAATTATAGATACGTTTTGGACGTATCAACATCCCCAAGCTTAATTCCTGCTCGTCCTCGAGTAGGTAAATGATAACAAGCATAATTTCTGTGGTGACATGCTATCAACCATATAAGAACTTTTAAGTAAAGCAATCAAGGCATGTAATTCAATTCAAGTCATAACAAACAAGAGTCTATATTAGCATTGTAACAAGTAACATAAGAACATAAAGGTGCAAGAGCTCTCGCTGTCCGTGACTCGAATGTCTCCAAATGGTGTTTGCGTGCAAGAAAGGGGATAGGGATATATGAGAGAGTAAAACATAGTTTTTGTATTGTTGAAAACTTAATCTACTAAAGTTTCACACTTGGTCTTCTTTGGAATCTTATCTTGACTCATCCCCAGACCGTCAGCCAGGTACAAGTCAAAATGATCCACTCCCTTTCGAAAGTTTGAGCACTCATGCAATGGATGAGCGTAAGCAAGAAAGTCGACACTTAGGATGGCAAAGAGAGAAAAATGATAAAGGGGGAAGACAAAAAGGGTGTGAAAGGCTCACATCAATGAGGACAATCATTGGCGAGAGAAAGCCAAATGATAGATATGATGTGAGGAGTAGGGATTGCCATGCAACGGATGCACATATGAGCTAAGGTAAGCTCTCCAATGGAACTAGTGGGGGTGCATCCAACTTGCTTGCTCAAGAAGACCTAGAGCTCTTTTGAGGAGGCTCATCATTGGAATATACAAGCCAAGTTCTATAGTGTAAAGGTCCCCACATAGCTATATGCATGAATGATAATCTCTATGGAGTACAAGGTATAAGATGGAGTACGAGTGTGGATCTCTCAAAAGGAAATAGTAGTGTGCCTCCTTCTCTCTTTTTATTTCTTTTTCTCTTTTTTCTCTTTTTTTTTAATTTTTTGTGGCCTCAATGGCTCTTTCTATTTATCTCTAATTTGTCCTCTTTGGGATCTTTTGATTTTGTCCTCTTTGGGATCTTTTGATTTGTCCTCTTTGGGATCTTTCCCTCACTTTTGGGGCAACACTCTATGTATTACAAGAAGTATAGAAGATCTTTCACACTTTACAAAAGTACTCAACATAAAGAAAATGAAACTATCATGATGTATGCAAATGTATGCCTCTGCCGGTGTAGCAGGATATGCAATGATACTAGCGCGTCATGTAGAAATGATTAGGGCAAGGCCCAACTAGCATGCGGCTCATCGATCAAGCAAAAAGCATGTATGACATGAAGATCAAGTCATGAGAAGATGGATGTTGCATGGCAATGTATCTCGGAAAGACTATGGAAATGCCTTAATAGGTAGGTATGGTGGCTGTTTTGAGGAAGGATATAATGAGGCTTATGATGACAGAGCGTATCGTGCCAAGGATTTGGATGCACCGGCGAAGTATGCGCCAACTCTCGAGGTGAGAAAGGGCAATGCACAGTACCAAAGAGGCTAGAAAAATATGGTTAGGTGGAAGTGTCAACCTTCAAATACTCACATTAGTCCGAAGAACTCATGCACTTATTATCGGTAACTCTCAATCTAATTTGGAGGTTCACAAAGAGACAAGTACCCTGAGGAGGTGTGTATGGGGGTTTGGTTACCCTTGCGCATCCTCGACCCATGGTACGTGAGTGTACTCTAATATTCAATCCCTCCAAAGATTAGTGATCCATTTAGTAGCTAAAGTTCTCAACTATTTTGTAGGTTTTTGAAAATAAACACGGATTGCCCAAAATATGACATCTATCACTAATAGGCTAAAGCTCTTGACACCAAAAGTTCAGACATTACTCATGGCAATACCTCAAAACTATTGCAAGTTACTACTAAAATTAAATAGCAACCTCAATTACCTACTTTAAGTTAAGACACACAACTCAGTGCAACAGACAAACTCTCTCAACAAGATAAACATGAAAACTCAAGAGAGTTCAACAACCAACTAAACAAAAGCTCTTTAAAAAGAAAAGCATGAAAACTAAGAGCTAAACATGACAGTAGCTATGGAAAGACAAAGAACACACACAGCAAAGATAAGCATGAAAATCCTATGTTGTGTTCTAGGTTGAAGTGGAGTGTGTTTCTCTCCCACACAAAGAAAGCTGGGTTCTAACTTGTTATGAACAGCAAGCAAAGCTAAAGAAAACTAAAAAGGAAACTAAGAGCGAGACGCTCCAAGCATAGCACATAACGCATGAAGTGATTAAAATATAGTGGAACGAAAGACGAACTGATAATTGTTGATGGAGAAGGGGATGCACGGGGGCATCCCCAAGCTTAGATGCTTGAGTCTTCTTGAATATTTCTTGGGGGTGCACGGGGGCATCCCCAAGCTTGAGCGTCTGACCCTCCTGGATCTTCTTTTATCATCTTCCCTCGCACACTTGAAAACTCCCTTCATACATAACTCATCATACTCTGATTAGCGAGGTTAGTACCCATAATAAAATAATTTTTCCCTGCTGGAAATAAGGATAATCTTTAAGAGCTACTGTTTCTCAAGATTGCCAAAAGGTTTTTGCAAAGAAAAAGCAAGCTCAAGGTTTGCAAAACGAAGAAAAGGCAAAACAGGACAGAATCTGTGAGAAACAGACCAGCAGGTAGTAAACAATTTTTTCGGGGCACTTATGCTACTCAAATCAAAAAACTCAGAACATACGCCCGAAAGCCAATTGTATAGAGCATGCTGTCAAAAAAATTCAGATCAAAAAGATGATCTGGTGATTTTATACGAATTTTTCGGTCCAAGGACAGAATCTGTTTTCTGGACTGCACGTCACAACTTTTGAACTTTCTTGCAATCAGAGGCTAAACTTGGCACAAAGCTGAAAAGAAAAGATACAATGATGATGCTACTGTAGTAATAAACATCAAGACACAACAAAAGAAAAATAAAACTTTATTCGTTGTGGGCTGCCTCCCAAAAGCGCTTTCTTTTATGCCTTTAAGCTAGGCATAATGCAAAGAGAAAAGATCAAGTTTTATCAAGAGTAAAAGAATAGCTAGCCCGTGTAACAGACTCAAAAGGTAACTTAATCTTCTTTCTAGGGAAGTGTTCCATTCCTTTCTTGAGAGGGAATTGGAATTTTATATTCCCCTCTTTCATGTCAATGATAGCACCAATGGTGCGAAGAAAGGGACGTCCCAAAATAACTGGACATGAAGGTTCACATTCAATATCCATAATAGTAAAATCAACGAGAACATAATTGTCATTGACAATGATAAGAAAATCGTCGATCTTCCCCAAAGGTTTCTTTATAGAAGAATCAACAAGGCGAACACCAAAAGAACAAGGATCAAAAGGTTTCAATTTAAGCATATCATACATTCTTTTGGGCATAACGGAGGTACTAGCTCCAACATCACATAAAGCATAGCAAGAGAAGTTATTCAACTTAATTTTAATCATAGGATCCCAACCATCTTCTAGCTTTCTAGGTATGGAGGCTTCTACCCTAAGCTTCTCCTCCCTAGCTTTGATGAGAGCATTAGTGATATGCTCCGTGAAGGCAAGATTAAGCGTGCTAGTGTGGGGATCTCTAGACATATTGTGAAGAAAACTAATAACTTCAGAAAGGGTGCAATTATCAAAATCAAGGTCACTACTATCAAGTAAAGTGGTAGTGGCGTCCTTTAGGCTCACTTGTTTGGTAGCTTCTATGGTCATAGGAGTTTCTACGGTTGAGGTCATCGCATCACCATTAATAGGTCCAATGGGACTAGGAGTGCATTGGGTGCTAAGAGTTTGGATATCCTCAACAACTTGGATAGTAGCAACAGTGTGGTGGGTAGGAAGGCTCTTAATTCTATCTTCTTCCTCCTTTTCTCTAGCCCATCTCTCTTTAAGTTTAGCCATCATCCTAATGTTTTCATTAATTTGCACTTGAATAGCATTCATAGGAGTGGTTTTCCTCTCCTCAAGAGGAGAAGTTCTAATTTTAAGCAACTCTACCTCATGGGCTAAATTGTCTACCTTCGAAGAGAGATTATCTAGTTTGGCTAGTCTTTCTTCTACACTCTTATTGAAGGCTTTTTGGGTAGTGATAAAGTCTTTAAGCATAATCTCTAGTTCAGAAGTGGAGTTCTTGGTGTTAGGATAAGCATTGTTGTTCCCATAGGAATTAGAGGGGAACGGTCTAGGGTTGCTACCAAAATTACTCCTATAAGCATCGTTATTGAAATTGTTTCTAGAGATAAAGTTCACATCTACTTGATCTTGAGCAATCAAAGAATTTAAAGGAACATCACGAGGATCAATAGGAGATTGCTTGGAAAGTAGAGACATGATCAAGTCAACTTTTTCATTTAGGGAGGAAATCTCCTCGAAAGAGTTTACCTTCCTACCTGTTGGAGCGCGTTCGGTGTGCCATTGGGAATAATTGGTCATCATCTCATCGAGAAGCTTCGTGGCAGCACCAAGTGTAGTTGACATAAAGGTTCCTCCCACGGCCGAATCTAACAAGTTCCACGAGGTAAAGTTCAAGCTTGCATAAAAAGTTTGGATAACCATCCAAGTAGTCAAACCATGAGTAGGGCAGTTCTTGACAAGAGATTTCATGCGTTCCCAAGCTTGGGCAATGTGTTCATTATCCAATTGTTTAAAATTCATTATGTTACTCCTTAATTGGATAATTTTAGCAGGGGGATAGTACTTCCCAATAAAGGCATCCTTGCACTTGTCCCAAGAATCTATACTATTCCTAGGCAAGGATTGAAACCAGATTTTAGCTCCTCCTCTCAAGGAGAAAGGAAAAAGCTTAAGCTTAACAATATCACCATCTATTTCTTGGTACTTTTGCATATCACAGAGTTCAACAAAATTATTTAAATGCAAAGCAGCATCATCTCCAGCACCGGAGAATTGATCTTTCATAACTAGGTTCAGTAAAGCAGGTTTAATTTCATAAGAAGGTGCTGAAGTGGCAGGTGTAGTAATAGGCGTGCAGATAAAGTCATTGTTGTTATGACTAGTGAAGTCACACAACTTGGTGTTCTCGGTGGAACCCATAGCAGCAGCAAGCAAGATAACTATTTTTGTGATTTTTGGTAAAGGAAACTAAAGCAAAAACTGAAAGGTAAACTAACAAGACTAAAAAGCAAAGATAAAAGATAGCGTGCAACTCCCCTATCTTGAAGAGTGGAGTCCCCGGCAACGGCGCCAGAAACTTTGCTTGATGGCTTCTCGCCCCTCGTTGGTTACCCCAAGTGGAAGGTTCGAGATGTAGCGTAGCGGCAAATTTCCCTTGGCAAAGATACTAAGGATCGAATCCCGTGAGACTCCGAGGGTCGACAAGAAGGTGTCAGTAGCGCCAGAAACTTTTGCTTGACAGGACCTGCACACAGATACAAATAACTTTGCTCCCAACGAGTACAGAGAGGTTGTCCATCCCTCCAGCCTTGTCGTTTACAAAGGATCAAACGCAAGAGATAATAGTGATAGGTATGACTACAACTAGGACATAAGAACAGGAAGTAAATAGCGGGTGTGATTAGTGATGGTAATATGGACCGGGGTCCCATGATGTTCACTAGTGATATCTCTCTCCCAAAAGACGATAAAACAGCTAAGCGAGGTAAACAAATTACAGCTAGGCAATTGACAGGATTATGTGCGCAAACCAATGCTAACTATGCTGTAAAGAAAGGTAGAGGCTCAAAAGCATGGGCGGTACGCCAAGGCAAGTAGACCGAAATCCATCTGCATCTACTACTAATCATCCACCTTGAGATATCTATCCAGAACATCTCGCTGGTATTAAGTTGCGAGTCCCACCCAAAGTGTAAACTCAAAGCAACAGACAACTGCATTAAAAGAACTTTGCGTAAAGTAAACAATCCTTGCACCCGCAAGTACAAGCACCGTTGTTTTCCCCCTTGTGGCAACAGCACATCCCCTAGACTCATGTTTCTGTCACTCAAACTAGTCATTGAGGGGCATGAACCCACAATCAAGCATAACGTTCCCTGTTGGAGTTACTACCTACTACTCGGCCAAAGCAATAAATAGCAACGGAGAACATGCAAGAATTACTCAAGAACATAAATATAAAAGAGGTGAATCAAATATATTACTCACACACAATCTGAACATAATCTCATAATCCATCGGATCCCAGCAAACTCAGCAGAGCAACAATATAAAGATTACATATGTGCCTCGATCATGTAGGGCAGCTCACGAGGTCTAATCCATGAAGAACAAAGAGGGGAGGAGAACATCACATAGCTACTGGTCATGGACCCATGGTCCAAGGGAGACTACTCACAACTCATCCGGGAAGCGTCCATAGTGGTGGAGAAGCTCCCGGTGGTGGTTCTCCCCTCCGGCAGGGTGCCGGGAAGAGTTCTCCTGGTGCTCCCGATCTTGGAAGCGCGGCGGCGGCGGAACAGAGATGAGATCGCGAAAAAGGGTTCCGTCCTCGAGGGTTTTGGGACGCGAGCAATATATATGCAAAAGGGGGTTACCAGAGGCGGAGGTGGGGCCCCAGGCGCCCCCCAGGCGCGGCCAGGGGTGGGGCCGCGCCGGGTGGCCGCCTGGGCCACCCTAGGCTCCCCTCTGGCCCTGCCTTGGTTTTTCTAGAAGCTCCCGATACGCTGATTTTTCCTGTATTTTTCCCGGAATTTTTAGGGCACTTTTAATATGGGGGAAACCTGAAATAGAAAAACAGCAGAAAACAGGAACTGGCACTGTGGTGCACTGAGTTAATAGGTTAGTCCAAATATGATCAAAAGTGTATGGAAGTGTATAAATATCATAGCAATATCACACAAAAGAGGCATGGAGCAAGCATAAATTATAGATACGTTTTGGACGTATCACGCGTGTAGTCTCCTACTGGATTGATACCTTGGTTCTCAAAAACTGAGGGAAATACTTACGTTACTTTGCTGCATCACCCTTTCCTCTTCAAGGGAAAAACAACGCAAGCTCAAGAGGTAGCACAAGGGTCAGGATCCACCGCGCCCCGCCCTAAGTGTTGGGGAACATAGCATGCAATTTAAAAAAATTCCCTATGCTCACGCAAGATGTATCTAGGATATGCATAGCAATGAGAGGGGGAGAGCATCTTCATACCCTTGAAGATTGCTAAGCGGAAGCATTTATCAACGCGATTGATGTAGTCATACACCTTGACGATCCGACCCGATCAAGTACCGAACATACGACATCTCTGTGTTCAACATATGTTCAGCTCGATGACGTCCTCACCTTCTTGATCTAGCAAGACGGGTGGAGTAGTAGAAGAGTTCCGGCAGCACGACGGTGTGGTGACGGTTGGTGATGAAGAACAATCTTTTGGAGGGCTTCGCCAAGAACTACAGAAACTAGACAAAGGATAAACTAGAGGGTCGGAGTTGCTGGCACACGGCTTGGTGTATCTTGATGTGTCCTTGGTGCTAGCCCTACCCCGCAAAACTTCCTTTTGTGCTTTCCAAAAACCTTGTGGGCTTTCCCCTTTGGCCCAAATAAAGTGTTCTCGTACCCAAACATTTCGGGAAACATTCGGAACCCCTTCCGGTGAATTCCGGAACCCTTTCGGAGGCCAAAAAATATTATCTCATATATCAATCTTTATCTCCGGACCATTCCGGAGTTCCTCCTCATGTCCGTGATCACATCCGGGACTCTGAATAACATTCGGTCACCAACATAAATAACTCATTCAATACTATATCGTCAACGAACGTTAAGCGTGCGGACCCTACGGGTTCAAGAACTATGTAGAGATGTCCGAGACACCTCTACGGTCAATAACCAATAGCAGAACCTGGATGCCCATATTGGCTCCTACATATTCTACGAAGATCTTTGTCGGTCGAACCGTTATGACAACATACACAATTCCCTATGTCCGTCGGTATGTTACTTGCCCGTGATTTGATCGTCGGTATCTCAATACCTAGTTCAATCTCATTATCGACAATTCTCTTTACTCATTCCGTAATACATCATCACGCAACTAACTCATTACTCACATTTCTTGCAAGGCTTCTTATGATGTGTATTACCGAGAGGGCCTAGAGATACCTCTTCGATACTCGGAGTGACAAATTGTAATCGCGATCTATACTAACCGACAAACACCTTCAGAGACACATGTAGAGCATCTTTATAATCACCCAGTTACGTTTTGACGTTTGATAGCACACAAGGTGTTCCTCCGGTATTCGGGAGTTGCATAATCTCATAGTCAAAGGAACATGTATAAGTCATGAAGAAAGCAACATCAACAAAACTGAACGATCATTATGCTAAGCTAACAGATGGGTCTTGTCCATCACATCATTCTCTAATGATGTGATCTCGTTCATCAAATGACAACACATGTCTATGGTCAGGAAACTTAACCATCTTTGATTAACGAGCTAGTCAAGTAGAGGTATACTAGGGACACTCTGTTTGTCTATGTATTCACACGTGTACTAAGGTTTTGGTTAATACAATTCAAGCATGAATAATAAAAATTTATCATGATATAAGGAAATATAATAACAACTTTATTATTTCCTCTAGGGCATGTTTCCTTCAGTCTCCCACTTGCACTAGAGTCAATAATCTAGATTACATAGTAATGAATCTAATACCCATGGAGTCTTGGTGCTGATCATGTTTTGCTCGTGGAAGAGGCTTAGTCAACGGGTCTGCAACATTCAGATCTGTATGTATTTTGCAAATCTCTATGTCTCCCTCCTTGACTTGATCGCGGATAGAGTAGAAGCGTCTCTTGATGTGTTTGGTTCTCTTGTGAAACATGGATTCCTTCGCCAAGGCTATTGCTCCAGTGTTGTAACAAAACATTTTCATTGGACCCGATGCACTAGGTATTACACCTATATCCAATATGAACTCCTTTATCCAGATTCCTTCATTTGCTTCTTCCGAAGCAGCTATGTACTCCACTTCACACGTAGATCCCGCCATGACGCTCTGCTTGGAACTGCACCAACTGACAGCTTCACCGTTCAGAAAAAATATGTATCCAGTTTGTGACTGATACGTCTCCAACGTATCTACTTTTCCAAACCCTTTTGCCCTTGGTATGGACTCTAACTTGCATGATTTGAATGGAACTAACCCGGAGTGACGTTGTTTTCAGCAGAATTGCCATGGTGTTGTTTTTGTGCAGAAATAAAAAGTTCTCGGAATGACCCGAAACTCCACAGAGATTTATTTTGGAAAATATAAATAATATCTGCAAGAAGATCCATACCAGGGGGCCCACACCCTGTCCACGAGGAGAAAGAATTATCGCGTTTCACGAGATGGAGCCGCCGCCAAGCCCTAATCTCTCTCGGGAGAGCTGATCTGGAGTCCGTTCGGGGCTCCGGAGAGTGGAGATCATCGCCATCGTCATCATCAACCTTCCTCCATCACCAATTCGATGGTGCTCACCGCCGTGCGTGAGTAATTCCATTGTAGGCTTGCTGGACAGTGATGGGTTGGATGTGATCTATCATGTAGTCGAGTTAGTTTTGTTAGGGTTTGATCCCTAGTATCCACTATGTTCTGAGATTGATGTTGCTATGACTTTGCTATGCTTAATGCTTGTCACTAGGGCCCGAGTGCCATGATTTCAGATCTGAACCTATTATGTTTTCATGAATATATTTGTGTTCTTGATCCTATCTTGCAAGTCTATAGTCACCTACTATGTGTTGTGATCCGGCAACCCCGAAGTGACAATAATCGGGACCACTCCCGGTGATGACCATAGTTTGAGGAGTTCATGTATTCACTATGTGTTAATGCTTTGGTCCGGTACTTTATTAAAAGGAGGCCTTAATATCCCTTAGTTTCCAATAGGACCCCGCTGCCACGGGAGGGTAGGACAAAAGATGTCATGCAAGTTCTTTTCCATAAGCACGTATGACTATATTCGGAATACATGCCTACATTGCATTGATGAACTGGAGCTAGTTTTGTGTCACCCTAGGTTATAACTTCTACATGATGAATTGCATCCGACATAATTTCCCATCACCGATCCAATGCCTATGAGCTTTTCCTATATTGCTTGTTGCTTATTTACTTTTCCGCTGCTACTATTATAAAAACTACAAAAACACTACCGTTACTTTTATTGCCGCTACCACCACTATCATATTACTTTGCTACTAAACTATCGTGCTGCAGATACTAAGTTTCCAGGTGTGGTTGAATTGACAAGTCAACTGCTAATACTTAAGAGTATTCTTTGGCTCCCCGTGTTTTGAATCAAGAAATTTGGGTTGAATACTTTACCCTCGAAAACTGTTGCGATCCCCTACACTTGTGGGTTATCAAGACTATTTTCTGGCGCCGTTACCGGGGAGCATAGCTCTATTCTTTAAGTCACTTGGGATTTATATCTATTGATCACTATGAAGAATTTGAAGGACTCAAAAACCAAGATCTTACCCGCAACTACGAGGGGAGGTAAGGAACTGCCATCTAGCTCTGCACTTGATTCTCCTTCTGTTATGAGTAAACTTGCGACACCTACTCCTGCTATTGAATCTGATATGTCGTATGTTCTTGATGATGCTACTTCTGCTATGTATGATGAAACTACTTCTATGCCTGGTAATACTGTGCCACTAGATGAATTTCTAGATGAACAAATTGCTAAGGTTAGGGAGAATGCAAATATTGAAACTGATGATATTTATGAAAGTGATGATGAGGCTACTCCCAATAGATATGAATTGCCTGTTGTTCCTGAGGGTTATGTTATGGATGAAGAAACTGCAAGAGACTTTCTTGCTTGCAATGATAGATATGATCCTAAGAAATTATTAGCTAAGCTAAAAGAAAAGTCCTTGAATGCTAGAATGAAACATGACCCTGCTCTTGCTACTTCACCTATCCGTGTTACTGATAAGGACTATGAATTCTTTGTTGATCCTGAGTTAATTACTTTGGTTGAATCTGATCCTTTCCATGGCTATGAGTCTAAAACTGTTGTGGCACATCTTACTAAGTTGAATGATATAGCCACCCTGTTTACCAACGATGAAAAGATTCGTTACTACTATATCCTTAAGCTATTTCCGTTCTCGTTAAAGGGTGATGCTAGGACCTGGTTTAATTCTCTTGATCCTGGTTGTGTGCGTAGTCCCAAGGATATGATGTATTACTTCTCTGCTAAATATTTTCCCGCTCATAAGAAACAAGCCGCCTTACGGAAAATATAATACTTTGTGCAAATTGAAGAAGAGAGTTTCCCACAAGCTTGGGGGAGGCTTCTCCAATTACTTAATGCTTTGCCTGATCATCCTCTTGAGATGCATGATATACTTGATGTCTTTTATAATGGACTAACCGATGCTTCCAGAGACCACCTGGATAGTTGTGCTGGTTGTGTTTTCAGGGAAAGAACAATTGAACAAGATGAATTACTATTGAATAACATGCTGGCCAATGAAAATAATTGGACACTTCCTGAACCAGCCCCTAAGCCAACTCCGAAGAAAAGAGGTGTTCTATTTCTCAGTCCTGAAGATATGCAAGAGGCAAAGAAATATATGAAAGAAAAAGGTATTAAAGCTGAAGATGTTAAGAATTTACCACCTATTGAAGAAATACATGGTCTTGATAACCCGACACAGGTAGTAAAGGTAAATTCTCTTTATATATTTGATGAAGGTGATATTCCTCGTTATAAGTCTGCTAGCCAATGCTTAGATGAGTTTGACAATTTTATTGTGAAACAAGAAAACTTCAATGCTTATGTTGGTAGACAATTACAACACAATGCTTATATGATTGAACGCTTGAGTGATTATCTGTCTAGAGCTAAAGGTGAACTGAAACTCATTAGTAAACATGCTTACATGGTCACCACTCAAGTAGAACAAGTACTTAATGCTCAGAATGATTTGCTCAATGAATTAAATAGTAAGAATAATGACTATGCTGTTAGAGTTGCAACTAGAGGTGGTAAAATGACTCAGGAACCTCTGTACCCTGAAGGCCACCTTAAGTGAATTGAGCAAGATTCTCAGAGAGCTAATTTAGATGCACCTAGTTCTTCTAAGAAGAAGAAAAAGAAAAATGATATGACTTTGCATGCTTCTAGTGAACCTGTAGCTGACACACCTGAGAATCGCAATGATATATCTGTTTCTGATGCTGAGACACAATCTGGTAATGAACATGAACTTAGTGAGAATATTAATGATGATGTTCATGATGATGCTCAACATAGCAATGATAATGATGTAGAGATTGAACCTGCTGTTGATCTTGATAAACCGCAATCAAAGAATCAACGTTATGATAAGAGAGACTTTGTTGCTAGGAAGCACGGTAGGGAAAGAGAACCATGGGTTCAGAAACCCATGCCTTTTCCTCCTAAACCATCCAAGAAAAAGGATGATGAGGATTTTGAGCGCTTTGCTGAAATGATTAGACCTATCTTTTTGCGTATGCGTTTGACGGATGTGCTTAAAACAAATCCTTATGCTAAGTACATGAAAGATATTATTATCAACAAAAGAAAGATACCTGAAGTAGAAATTTCCACCATGCTTGCCAATTACACTTTTAAGGGTGGAATGCCTAAGAAATTAGGAGATACAGGAGTACCTACTATACCTTGCTCCATTAAGAAAAACTATGTTAGAACTGCTTTGTGTGATCTTGGAGCCGGTGTTAGTCTTATGCCCTCTCTTTATATTGTAGACTTGACATGAGTAAGTTGACACCTACTGAAATATCTTTGCAAATGGCTGATAAATCAACTGCTATACCTGTCGGTATTTGTGAGGATGTGCCTGTTGTAGTTGCAAATGTTACTATTCTAATGGACTTTGTTATACTTGATATTCCCGAGGACGATAGTATGTATATTATTCTCGGAAGACCCTTTTTGAATACTGCATGGGCTGTTATTGATTGCAACAAAGGCAATGTCACTTTTCATGCAATTGTAATGAGCATACAGTACACTTTCCTAGGAAACAACCTCAGGTCCACAATATCAATTATATTGGAAAATTTTCAACTATTACTATTGGAGGTTTTGAATTTCCTCTTCCTACTATCAAGAAGACATATGACATCCTTATTGTTGGGGACATACATATCCCCATTGAGGTAACCTAGTGTTATTCGAAAATTCTCCGGTTTCATGTTACTTGGAAAGAGTTTATTATCAAGAGCTGATCAACCTTGTTAATGGATTCTTTTGATGAGCATGTGATAGGTGAATCTAGATAGCATAAACCTTCTGTACCTTCTTTTTACTTTCTGTTAATTAGGATAAATAAAAGAAAAAAATAGTATTTTCTGTCTGTTTCCAGACTTATTCGTGCAATAAAAATATCCTGAAAATAAAAGTTCTCCAAATGCCATGAAAATGAAATATGATTTTTTCTAGAATATTTGAGGAATTATGGCACAGAACACACAGCGAGGGGAGCCAGCACCTGGCCACGAGGGTCTAGGGCGCGCCCCCTGCCTCGTGGCCACAGGAAAAACTTTTAAGGTGGTTCTTCAAGGAAGCAAGAACCGAGGCTCACGTTCCGTGAGCCGGACGATGAACCATCGAGGGATGCTGACGTACGGCCTTGTGAATGGTTGTTAGATGACTTTATGGATCAGGCTAGCATCAAGGATGAATTTTACGCATACGTGCGCAACGCTGACCTCGAGGGATTCATATAAGATAAGTGCCCTCAATACCGTGGCTTAACTAATAGCTTTGTGAGAAGGTTTAAATTTTCATCTTCATGTAATTCTCACACTGTCCTGTTTGACCTTTATGATAAGTCCTATACCATGGACTTAGAGGATTTTAATGATGCTTGTAAGCTCCCTCAGTGGGGCAGTATGGGTGATCCTCGCAAATATGAATTTAGAGATTTCCTTACTAGTATCATTGTGGGGGAATCTATAGAAATCACACAGGCTACCATAGGGAGCATTCATTTTCCTGTTATTCATTACTTTGCTCTCTTTATCGGTAGATGCATATACGGTAAGGACAAGGCTAGCTACATGTGTGTCCCTTATCTTAGTGTTCTCAAGAGTGCTGTATTAGGTGATAGACAATATAACTTGGGAGCCATTGTTGCACGTAGGCTACATCATAATGGTTTGCATGGAGATTTATTTGGTGGGATTTATGCCACTCGCATAGCCCGCTTTCTTAGTGTGCCTGTGCACGAGAATGATGAACCTTTACCTCTTGCTCATTTAGATTGCCATGCTATGACTAGTCTCCGGTTTATAGAGTGGGATGATCAAACCCTCAAATATCGACTAATCTTTAACAGGCAGCATGCCATCCCTATTGTTCTTCCTGCCCCCACTTTGTTTAAATTTCAGGCAAAAGGGAGATACGCTATAACTATGGAGGAGGCAAATGCTTATTATAACATGACGGAGGCAGCCCGCCTTCGAGCTACAGCTCAACATGCAGTGGCTGCTGCAGCCCAGTACAACCCCAACTACAACTTTGGATATCCGTCAGGCCAATGCTGGCCATAGACCAACTTAGGCCAAAAGCCTAAGCTTGGGGGAGTACGTGTTTCTCACCGACCTTACATTCATGTTCACACGCTTATTCTAGTTGTCGGTGCTCACACTCTTTCACTGTACCATCCATGCTTAGTTTCAATTTCTTTTTCTTAGTTTTTTCTTGTGTGCTAGAAAACCCAAAAAAACAAAAAAATATTAGTTGTAGCTTCTAGCTAGTTTACTTTCTTCGCTTGTAGTAGTAGTTAAAATGAAAACCCACAAAGATTTCCCGTTCTTCTTTTGCTTGTTGGGAGCTTTCCCGTGTAAATAGTTTCTTTTCTTTTCTTTGGGGGATAAGAGTAGAAGACCTTGATTAAAATGCTTAGTGGCTCTCATATGCTTTGTTGTTGATTTAAACTTGAGCCATATTACCTTGTCTTCTCTCTTGTATTAAATGTCTGCAGATTCTAGCTTAGTCCAATGCACGTGCACTATTATTATTATCCACACCGTTCGGTCGTGCGAGTGAAAGGCAATAAGGATGATATATGATGAACTAATTGAGATGAGAAAAGCTAGTATGAACTCGACCTCTCTTGTTTTTGTAAATATGATGGTTCATCGTTCCTGATTCAGCTTGTTATGAATGAAACATGCTTGCAATGCCAATTAGAGATCATAGCTGCTTATGCCATGCTTAATTAGCTGAGAGTTTATAATGATGTCTATCTTGCGTGCCAACATGATATTAAAATGGTTGTGATGTGGTATGATGGGGTGGTATCCTCCTTTGAACAATTTAAGTGATCTGACTTGGCACATGTTCATGCATGTAGTTGAAACAAATCAACATAGCCTCCACGATATTTATGTTCATGGTGATTTATATCCTACTCATACTTGCATACATTGTTGATTAATTTCATGTTCATGACCGTTGTTGCTCTCTAGCTGGTCGCTTCCCAGTCTCTTTCTAGCCTTCACCTATACTAGGCGGGAATACTGCTTGTGCATCCACTTCCATAAACCCCAAAGTTGTTCCATATGAGTCCACCATACCTTCCTATATGCGGTATTTACCTGCCGTTCCAAGTAAATTTGTATGTGCCAAACTCCAAACCTTCAAATGAAATTCTGTTTTGTATGCTCGAACATGTCATGTATCAACTAGGGTTGTCTATATCTTCCATGCTAGGTGGGTTATTCTCACGATGAGTGGACTCCGCTCATCATTCATGAGAAAATGGCTGGTAATCGGAATGCCCAGTCCCATGCTCAAATCATAATAATTAAACAGAACTCCTCCAGGGCTGTTGCTGGTTTGGACGGTACCCTTTGTTTCGGGCTAGCCATGGAGTGTGCTTGTTGGTGGTTGGGGGAGTATAAACTTTACCATTCTGTTTGGGAACCGCCTATAATGTGCGTAGCATGGGGGATATCAAGATTCTTGGTTGTTATGTTCACAATGAAAGTATACCGCTCAAAATGTTATCCATCTCTATTTAAAAATCGAGCTCTGGCACCTCTACAAATCCCTACTTCCCTCTGCGAAGGACCTATCTATTTATTTTTATGCAGAGTCATCATCCTCTTATCAAAGAGCACCAGTAGGAGAGCACCTCTGTCATCATGTATTACTATTAATTTGCATTGAGTATAATCATGACTGGATCTCTTTTACCATGAATTACAATGTCTAGTCAGTCCTTGATCTTTAAAGGTGCTCTACATTTATGTTTTTCGGTCTCAGAAAGGGCTAGCGAGATACCATCCTGTTACATCATATCATGATTGTTTTGAGAAAGTGTTGTCATCCGAGGTTTATTATTATTGCTCGCTAGTTGATTATGCCATTGATGTGAGTAGTCTTGAGACCTGAAAGTTATTGTGAATGTGGTTAGTTCATGATCTTGTTGAAAAGGAGGCTTCAATATCCCTTAGTTTCCAATAGGACTCCGCTGCCACGGGAGGGTAGGACAAAAGATGTCATGCAAGTTCTTTTCCATAAGCATGTATGACTATATTCGGAATACATGCCTACATTGCATTGATGAACTGGAGCTAGTTCTGTGTCACCCTAGGTTATAACTTCTACATGATGAATTGCATCCGACATAATTTCCCATCACCGATCCAATGCATACGAGCTTTTCCTATATTGCTTGTTGCTTATTTACTTTTCCGCTGCTACTATTATAAAAACTACAAAAACACTACCGTTACTTTTATTGCCGCTACCACCACTATCATATTACTTTGCTACTAAACTATCTTGCTGCAGATACTAAGTTTCCAGGTGTGGTTGAATTGACAACTCAGCTGCTAGTACTTAAGAGTATTCTTTGGCTCCCCTTGTGTCGAATCAATAAATTTGGGTTGAATACTTTACCCTCGAAAACTGTTGCGATCCCCTACACTTGTGGGTTGTCAGTGACTTAGAGTCATCCGGATCAGTGTCAAAGCTAGCATTGACGTAACCGTTTACGACGAGCTCTTTGTCACCTCCATAAACGATAAACATATCATTGGTCCTTTTCAGGTACTTTAGGATATTCTTAACCGCTGTCCAGTGATCCACTCCTGGATTACTTTGGTACCTCCCTGCTAGACTTATAGCAAGGCACACATCAGGTCTAGTACACAGCATTGCATACATGATAGAACCTATGGCTGCAGCATAGGGAATGACTTTCATTTTTCCTATATCTTCTGCAGTGGTCGGGCATTGAGTCTGATTCAACTTCACACCTTGTAACACATGCAAGAACCCTTTCTTTGACTGATCTATGTTGAACTTCTTCAAAACTTTATCAAGGTACGTGCTTTGTGAAAGTACAATTAAGCGTCTTGATCTATATCTATAGATCTTGATGCCCAATATATGAGCAGCTTCACCAATGTCTTTCATTGAAAAACTCCTTTTAAACAATCCTTTATGCTTTCCAGAAAATCATGCATCATTTCCAATCAATCAATATGTCCTTCACATGTACTTATCAGAAATGTTGTAGTGCTCCCACTAACTTTCTTGTAAATACATGCTCATCAAAGCGTATATTACAACTCCGAGATGCTTGCACCAGTCCAAAGATGGATCACTGGAGCTTGCACACTTTGTTAGCACCTTTAGGATCAACAAAACCTTTTGGTTGCATCATATACAACTCTTCTTTGATAAATCCATTAAGGAATGCGGTTTTGACATCCATTTGCCAGATTTCCTAGTCATAAATTGTGGCAATTGCTAACATGATTCAGACAGACTTAAGCATTGCTACAGTTGAGAAGGTCTCATCGTAGTCAACTCCATGAACTTGCCAAAAACCTTTCACAACAAGTCGAGCTTTGTAGACAGTAACATTACCATCGGCGTCAGTCTTCTTCTTAAACATCCATTTATTTTCAATGGACTGCCGGTCGTCGGGCAAGTCAACCAAAGTCCACACTTTGTTCTTATACATGGATCTCATCTCAGATTTCATGGCCGCAAGCCATTTTGCGGAATTTGGACTCATCATCGCTTATTCATAGTTCGTAGGTTCGTCATGGTCTAGTAACATGACTTCCAGAACAGGGTTACCGAACCACTCTGGTGCGGAACGTACTCTGGTTGACCTACGAGGTTCGGTAGTAACTTGATCCGAAGTTTCATGATCATCATCATTAACTTCCTCACTAATTGGTGTAGGCATCACTAGAACTAATTTATGTGATGAACTACTTTCCAATTCGGGAGAAGGTCCAATTACCTCATTAAGTTCTACTTTCCTCCCACACACTTCTTTCGAGAGAAACTCCTTCTCTAGAAAGGATCCATTCTTAGCAACGAAAATCTTGCCTTCGGATCTGTGATAGAAGGTGTACCTGATACGTCTCCAACGCACCTATAATTTTTTATTGGTCCATGCTATTATTTATGAAGTTTTGGATGTTTAATGGGCTTTGTTATACAATTTTATATTATTTTTGGGACTAACCTACTAACCCAAAGGCCCAGTCCAGATTGCTGTTTTTTTTGCCTATTTCAGGGTTTTATAGAAAAGTAATATCAAACGGAGTCCAAACAGAATGAAACCTTTGGGAGAGATATTTTTGGAGCAAAATACGCACGGGAGACTTGAGAGCCACGGAGTAGGGCTGACGTGGCGTCCAAGAGGGTAGGGGGCGCGCCCCCTGCCTCGTGGGCACCCCGTCTGGCCCCCGGTGCCCTCCTTCCTCCTATATATACCTACGTACCCCAAAACCATCAGAACAACAGAGAAAACACTAGTTCCACCGCCGCAACCTTCTGTTCTCGTGAGATCCCATCTTGGGGCCTGTTCCGGAGCTCCGTCGGAGGGGGGATCTACCACGGGGTGCTTCTACATCATCATCATCGCGTCACTATGAGTTGTGAGTAGTTTACCACAGACCTTTGGGTCCATAGCTAGTATCTAGATGGCTTCTTCTCTCTCTTTGGATCTCAATACCAAGTTCTCCTCGGTCTTCGAGGAGATCTATTTGATGTAATCTGTTTTTGCGGTGTATTTGTCGAGATCCGATGAATTGTGGGTTTATGATCAAGATTATCTATGAGAAATATTTGGTTCTTCTCTGAACTCTTTATGTATGATTATAATATCCTTGCAAGTCTCTTGAATTATTGGTTTTGTGTGGCCTACTAGATGTATAGTTCTTACAATGGGAGAAGTGCTTGGCTTTGGGTTCAATCTTGCAGTGTCCTTTCCCAGTGATAGTAGGGGCAGCATGGCACATATTGTATTGTTGCCATCGAGGATAAAAAGATGGGGTTTATATCACTATGTTTGAGTTTATCCCTCTACATCATGTCATCTTGCTTAAGGCGTTACTCTGTTCTTATGAACTTAATACTCTAGATGCATGCTGGATAGCGGTCGATGTGTGGAGTAATAGTAGTAGATGCAGAATCATTTCGGTCTACTTGTCTCGGACGTGATGCCTATATATAATGATCATGCCTAGATAGTCTCATAATTATTCGCTTTTCTATCAATTGCTCGACAGTAATTTGTTTACCCGCCGTAGAATATTGCTATCATGAGAGTAGCCACTAGAGAACACTATGGCCCCTGGGTCTATTCTCAACATATCAATCTACAATCTACTTTACTTTTCTGCTTTTACTTTCTGTTCTTATATCCAAAAATACCAAAAATATCAAACTATCATCTCTATCAGATCTCACTTTCGTAAGTGACCGTAAAGGGATTGACAACCCCTTATCGCATTGGCTGAGAAGTTCTTATTTGTTTGTGCAGGTGCGAGGGACTCGCGCGTGGTCTCCTACTGGAATGATACCTTTGTTCTCAAAAACTGAGGAAAATACTTACACTACTGGGCTGCATCACCCTTTCCTCTTCGAGGGAATACAACGCAAGCTCGAGAAGTAGCAAGAAGAATTTCTAGCACCGTTGCCGGGGAGGCTTACGCAGAAGTCATATACCAAGTACCCATTACAAACCCTTATCCTTCGCATTACCTTTTTTGCCTCTCGTTTTCCTCTCCCCCACTTCACCCTTGCCATTTTATTCGCCCTTCTTCTGCCGTGTGTTTTCTTGCTTCTTGTTTGCTTGTGTGTTGGATTGCTTGCTTGTCACTATGGCTCAGAACAATACCAAATTGTCTGACTTCTCCAATACCAACAATAATGATTTTATTGGCACTCCGATTGCTCCTATTACCGATGCTAAATCTTGTGAGATCAATGCTGCTCTGTTGAATCTTGTCATGAAAGATCAATTTTCCGGCCTTCCTAGTGAAGATGCCTGTCGGTGTACTAAAGTAGGGGTACCTTAGTATCCCGACTTGTGCACGGGCAGTAGCAGCATCCCGTGGCAGGGCTTGCCACGCGCCCGCCAAGGCCCACTCTGGATCCTTTGGATCCATTCAAGAACAAAGTATTCAAGTTAAAGAACAAGACCCCGGCAAGAGGAGCTTGCCGGGAAGGCCGCTCCAGGCTCAAGATCCCCCCTTTTTGCACAAGACCCTGGCAAGAGGAGCTTGCCAGGAAGGCCAAAACATGGCATTTCAGGAGACTTGCCGTGACGCATCGCGCGCCACGGCATGGCCCGGAGAGCGACAAGCTTCCGGGCGCGGCAAGGTAGCGACCGCGGCAAGGCGCTTGCCGCGGCAGGCTTCCACTATGTGCCCGCGCTGCAGCTCATCCGGCCACGCGTCACCCTGGGGCCCTTCCAGGGGCACGTGGCGGAAGGCTGTGCAGCCTGGGGTACACGGTGGCAAACCGCGATGACGAGGCCATCATCGTGGCGGACGGAGACGCCCTGGCAGATGCTTTTTGCACTGTTTGGGGCGACGGCGACGGGCATTCAATGCCCTTGTCCCCTGCCGTCAGGGTTAGGTATAGACCACTGTACACACACTGTTCCAACTACCACCACTTTTACATTTTTACCCTCCACTACGTTGCCACCTGTCGGTGACCCCTTTGACCTATAAAAGGAGGCCCATGCGCAACGTAGAGGGGGTTCGAAGGTTCCGACCTTTGATCACTCTCACGCTCGGTGTTGCCAGCGACAAGCACTGTAGCTCTCCTCGCTCCCGAGCTAAGAACACAATACAAACCAAGGCAGGAGTAGGGTTTTACGCATCCGTGCGGCCCGAACCTGGGTAAACTGCTCGCGTGCTCGCCTCGATCCGCTCTTCGTGCATCCTCCGCTCCCTTGCCGTACCGAAAAGGGGCTCCGGTCCCATAGGTGTTTGTGGACGATCAGTTTCCCCGACATCTTTGGCGCGCCAGGTAGGGGGCGTCGAGGTTGTGCGAACCTGATCCGGCGTTCACGCGGGCGAAATTTTCAGCAACTTCATCAACTTCGATAACTTCATCGACATGCCGCCGAAGAAGAAAGCTTCGGAGGTAGCAGGCCCGTCCGCGTCGATCCCACCGCCACCGGAGCCAACGGTCGGTGGGGTAGACGCTCGCGGAAGGATGGACGCCGGTGAGGAAACTCACGGCGCCGCCAAGTCCAAGGACAAGACGGACGACCGGGCGCATTCCAAGACCTCTGCATCCGTGCACGCTCCGCGCCCCTCTCAGGAGGTGCCGGACCGGCAGCGACGTGGTACACAAGGTACCATACGCTTGCTGGGACAAGGTCAAGTTGGCGGGTCGCGGGACGCTCAAGGACAACATGCTGGCACGAGCTGTAATGCCCAGGATGGAGTTATACCTCCTACGTGTCGAGGCACGACTTAAAGGCATAAATCCATCCTAGAATGATCTCAAGTTCAGTAATCTTTGCACATCTCATGTAAAAGAGGGGATTGTAAACATAAAATAGTTGGCTTACACTCGCCACGTCACAGAATTACAATTCAAGTCTCAATCATCATACAATAAGAACATCACAACCCTCTAAGGGCAAAATCGAAATGCAAGATACCAAACTTAGATAAATAAACCACAGGCGGATCGAATCCTAGTAAGAGTCTCCACTACTGATCATCCGGGTATCGCACATAGTATCGACTACGCTCCTCGTCGTACTCCCAATCCAGCTCGGTGCCATCACCTGGATAGCTCACAACTGGACCTGCATCTGGTGTGGTGAAGTAACTGTGAGCCACAGAGGACTCAGCAATCCCGTCTCCGGGTAACAAGACTATTTAAGCCTTTGGGTGAGGATAAGGCTGAAGAAAAGAATAAGTGTCTGCAGCAGCAACTAGCATCTAGCTTACGTAAGTGAGAGCGAGAACAGAAGGCCTCGGCGAGAAGTGATCACGAAGTGATCCTAGCTACAAGCTCAACAAGCATAACCCCTCCGTGTTCAACTCCCGAATCCCTATTCGGAAATTGACGGTCACGGAACACACGCTGGTAGTGTATTAGCAACATTGTGTCAAGTTATCTACAACCGGAATTAACAAGCTCCCATCTGCCACATAACCGCGGGCACGGCTTTCGAAAGTTCAAACCCTGCAGGGGTGTTCCAACTTGACCCATTACAAGCCCACGATCCACGGAGTCGCAACTCCAAAGTGGGAAGACCCGAGTATCCTCGGAATCCCGTGCTCAAGATATACCGAACTAAGGTAAGGCTAATCCAGCAAATCCTCCCGGCGTGTCGACACCCTGATAGTAGCCGCGCGTATCTAAGTCTCAGGACACGACTGGATGGGCGATTCTACGGGTGTATACCAGATACCTCGGGTTGCCCCAAGGCGGCCCCGCAGACTCCCCGTTTCGGACCAACACTCATGTGGAGCACTGGCCCGGGGTTGTTGATTAAGAAAGAGGGTTAATTACTCCCTATGCAAGTTTAGTTTGTTATTAGGCAAATAGTACCAATGTTGGGACTTGCTGGAAAAGACTTAGCACTTAGCGGTTTATCGAGGGGGTCCCATACACCCCAACCGTGTTAGGAACGCATAATCAAGGAACATAACACCGGTTTATACGGTTCCTAACGGCATGAGTGGAACAAATCACCAAGCAAAAGGCTTAGCCTTCCACCCTTGCCAATATATAGATGATTTCATTTTAAGCATTTATATAGTGTGATATAACCCAACCAAACTTCAACATGAAGCAAGCATCTTCGATCTTCACCTGCAACTAACAATGCTATAAGAAGGGCTGAGCGAAGCGTACTTAGCCAAGCAACGGTTTGCATAGGTAGGTTGGTTAAACATGGCAATTGGTTACAAGTAGGAGGCTGACAATAAGATCATGGGCATCGAGGCAAAACTATAGATCGAGACTACTAGCAATAGGCAAAGATAGTAATGTTATCGGGGTTCGGTCATCTTGCCTGAAGAGAAGTCGTTCGGATCGTAAGAAGGGTCCTCGTGCTCAACCTCGTTGGTAACCTCGTGCTCGTACTCGATCTCAGTCTCGGCTTCCGGCTCTAAACAAAACAATCACACCAAGCACCAATCAACAAGATGTAATGCGCACTCGAAAAAGATGAATGCATGATGGATGCACTAAGGATGCACACGGAGCACGTAAAATATCACTCAAGCAAAACACCTCAAAACATGATAACAATCTGATATTATTAATCTACACGGAAAAACAATCAAGTTTGATATAAGATTCGCTGAAATCGGAGTTACGGGCTAAAAGTTATGCCCGAAACAAGAAATGAGCGAAAGCTAAAAATTACAGCAACATAGCAACTTCGGAGCACAAAATAATTAAGCTACAGCACTCAAATATCATGGCAAAGGACATGAACACAAACTAGACATATACTACAGCAACTAAGTCCAAAGGTGCACCCCCAACGGAGCCACTGATCAATAGCAATGATCTTGGACATATTGAACTTGACAATAAAATTCTGGCAGCAGAATTTTATTGAAACTTTGGAGCAAAAGATAAACATGCTACAGCCACTCAAATAGACATGTGAGGACATGAATGGAAAGACAACAATATATACTACAAGGAACAATCAAAATCCACTCCAAAACTATCATGCTTTGTCCTAGAACATCACACGAACATGGCATCGGAACGTTACAGATTTCAGACTTAGTGAAAATCCACTAAGTCCTAAAACAGCAATATCATCATGGCATATAAAAGAGCATGTTTAAGTCACCTCGAAACTAAACATGGCAAGAGGTAAGCACCTCATCAAAGTACACATGAAGGTGATCCCGAAACACACAAGCATGCTTCATGTAGGTAAACACAACGATTGCAACGAGTTCAACAAGATGGCATTTCATAACAAGTGAAATAACATCACAGCCACATGTCACTTTGCAACGAAGATAACAAGGCAATAATAAATCTAACATGCTACCTAGCACATACATCACGTAGAGCATGGCAAGACGAACACGTGGACATGTCATTTGCATCATTCGGACCAACGAGCTAAAAGATATCACATGGCAAAGGTGGCATAAAAACATCACCTAACAGCAGTTTATAACATGATGCACTCTTGCAACAGCAAAACAAGCACCTAGATGATCTCTAACATGCATGACAACAACAGATAAAACGTAGAGCAAGTCTCCACGAACGTCTGGACATATTATACGCGCGAATCGGAGCAACAGACAAAAAGATATGCATGTTTGAAAAATGCATCAGAGATCAAAATTTCTGGGACTTAGGTGGAAAAAGAGGTAAACCTCAGATCTGAGAAAAACTAGGTCAACGGGCCCGGGGCGGATCCGGCCCGAGATCTGCTGCGGCTGGGCTTCGGAGGCGGCGAGGAGGCCCGCGGAGGCGGCAATCTGGCCTGCCCACACCTGTCGGGCGGAGGCCCGCGGAGGAGGCGAGGCGGCTGGCGCGGCCGGCCTGGAGGGGCGGAGGCCCAGCGGGAGCGCGAGGCCCAGCGCGGAGGGGAAGGGAGGCGGCCCGGCGAGGCCGCCTGGCTGGCGCGGCACGGTGGCGATGCGGGGTGGCCTGGGCCCGCGTCGGAGGAGCGAGGGAGGCCGGACTGGGCCTGGCAGCTCGGGCCGCTGGCGACGCGGAGGGGAAGTGGTCCCCTGGGGCGGGCCGGGTGGAAGCGGTCGCGAGACCGGCCTGGCTGCTCGATGCGGGGTTGAAGTGGTCCTCGCAGGCGCGGCGTACGGGCTCGGTCGGGGCGAGGAGGATCGAACGGAGGGAGGAACGAGGCGTTGACATGGGCGCCTGCTGGATCGGTCGATGGGACGGGCGCCGGCGCTGTCGGCTGGCTCGATCTAGCTGGTTCCCTCGGGAACTGGCCAGATGGAGAGGAAGGGCTAGATCTGAGAGGAAAAAAATGAGGGGGGAGAGGGGAAGAAGAAAGGGATGCCCAAAAATTAGACTAGGGTCTAATATATAGCAGGTAGCTAGGGTTTGGAGACTTGTGGGTGTTTAGGAGCCCTCCGATCGCGATCCGACGGATCCGATCGCGGGGTAGTTTAGAAAGGCCTAGGAGAAGGCAGTAGACTGCAGTAGGGGTGTTTCTGGGACACGAAGTGAAGGCACTTTGGACCCACACGAACAACGGATGGAAAGCCAACGGAGTCCAAACAAGACGAGATTTGAGAGGCGGGTTGCACACAACCAAACAACAACACAGACAACAACCTCGCGGCACACCGGTAACGTTACACGCTCGAACAACAAAGTAGGCCTACGGGACGTCACGGACACGTGAGGGAGCTCCGGAACGCGAAACGGACAACGGGAAGAAACGCGACGAACCGAATGCAACCGACAACACAAATGCAATGCGATGCACAAGTCTACATGATATGAATGAATGCCACACACTCACACAACAAAACAACGAAAACCCGAAAGACAAAGAACCCGGAATGGAAATAGATGAAGCCGGAGATATATTATATACCCAAAAGGGAAAGTATTACATCCGGGGCATTACAAACTCTCCTCTACTACAAAAAGATCTCATCCCGAGATCTAGGACTGGAAAAAGGAAGGGTACTCGGAACGAAGATGATCTTCTCGTTCCCAGGTAGCTTCTCGGTCGGTGTGATGTGACCACTTGACTTTCAGAAACTTGATGGACTTGTTGCGGGTCTTGCGTTCGGTTTCTTCGAGAATTGCGACTGGATGCTCTCGGTAGGACAGGTCTTGTTGAAGATCAATCTCTTCAAACGGAATCATGCGCTCAGGTGCCTTGAAGCATTTGCGAAGTTGAGACACATGGAAGACATCATGAACATTTGCGAAGTTGGGAGGGAGCTCAAGCTGATAGGCTAGGTCGCCTCTTTTGCCAAGAATCTTGAAAGGCCCGACGTATCTAGGAGCAAGTTTTCCTTTGATACCGAATCTTTGGGTGCCTTTCATCGGAGAAACTCGGAGATAGACATGATCATCGATGTTGAATGGCAAATCACGATGCTTGCCGTCATAGTAGCTCTTCTGACGCGACTGAGCGGCCTTGAGATTCTCACGTATGACTTTGCACATTTCTTCGGCTTCTGAGATCAAGTCATTGCCAAGAAGTTGACGTTCACCTGTTTCAGACCAGTTGAGAGGGGTACGGCACTTTCTGCCATAGAGAATTTCAAACGGTGCTTTGCCTGCACTTGCTTGAAAGATGTTGTTGTAAGAGAACTCGGCAAATGGAAGGCAGTCTTCCCATTTCATGCCAAAGGAGATGACACAGGCTCTGAGCATGTCTTCTAGAATCTGATTCACACGCTCGACTTGACCACTAGTCTGAGGGTGAAAGGCAGTGCTGAACCTGATCTTCGTGCCCATGGCGGACTGAAAGGAGTCCCAGAACCTTGATGTGAACAAGCTTCCACGGTCTGAGGATATCACTTGAGGAATGCCATGTAGGGACACAATTCTGGAAGTGTACAGCTCCGCAAGTTGAGCTGCATTGATTGATTCTTTGACTGGAAGAAAGTGAGCGACTTTGGTAAGCTTGTCAATCACCACAAAGATAGCATCATTTCCTTGCTTGGATTTAGGAAAGCCAGTGACGAAGTCCATTTCAATGTGGTCGAACTTCCACTCGGGGATAGGAAGAGGTTGGAGAAGACCGGCTGGATGTTGATGTTCTGCTTTCACTCTTCTGCAAACATCACATTCATTCACGAATTGGGCAATCTCCCTTTTCATGCGTGTCCACCAGTAAGATTGCTTGAGGTCTTGGTACATCTTGGAACTGCCAGGATGAATGGAAAGGAGAGAATCATGAGCTTCTTCCATTATGAGCTTCCTGAGATCACCTTTGGGAGCAACGAGTCTGTCCTCGAAGAACAAGGTATCTCTCTCATCAACACGGAAGCACTTGTATTTTGGAGTGCCCTTTGCAATCCCATGTTTCACCTTCTTCACCATGGTATCACTGAGCTGGGCCTCATGGACTTGATCTTCCAAGGTAGGAGCAATTTGGAGATTTGCAAGAAAACCCTGCGGAACAACTTGGAGGTTGAGTTTCCTGAATGCTTCACAAAGCTCAGGCTGGTACGGCTTGATAAGAAGGCTGTTGCAATATGCCTTTCTGCTCAAAGCATCTGCAATCACATTCGCCTTGCCAGGAGTGTATTCAATGCTGGGATTATACTCTTGGATCATTTCAACCCAACGAGTCTGACGGAGGTTCAGATGCGGCTGTGTGAATATGTACTTCAAGCTCTTGTGATCGGTGAAGATGTCGACCTTTCTGCCCAACAACAGATGTCTCCACGTAATCAGAGCATGTAACACAGCTGCTAGCTCGAGATCATGTGTGGGATAGTTCTTCTCACTTGGCTTTAGCTGACGAGAAGTGTATGCCACAATTCTCTTATCTTGCATAAGCACACCACCAAGACCTTGAAGAGAAGCATCACAGAATACTTCATAGGGCTTGGATTCATCCGGAGGAGTCAGAACTGGAGCGGAGACAAGCTTATCTTTGAGAGTTTTGAATGCCACTTCACACTCTGGAGACCAAAAGTATTTGACATTCTTCTGAAGCAGGTTGGAAAGAGGCTTGGCAATCTTGGAGAAGTTCTCAACAAACCTTCTGCAATAGCTGGCAAGACCCAGAAAACTGCGGAGCTGCTTGACGTTCTGAGGAGCTTCCCAGTTGACAATTGCTTCAACTTTCTCGGGATTAACCGCAATACCGTCAGCTGAGATGATGTGGCCCAGGTACAAAACCTTATCGAGCCAAAACTCGCACTTTGAGAACTTGGCATAGAATTTATGCTCTCGGAGTCGATCAAGAACCAGTCGTAAGTGCTTTTCGTGATCTTCTTCATTCTTGGAAAACACCAGAATATCATCCAGATACACAAGCACAAACTCGCCAGTATAGGGGTTGAAGATGTAATGCATCATCCTTGAAAAGGTAGGAGGAGCATTGGCGAGACCGAAGGACATGACGGTATACTCGTATGAACCGTAGCTCGTTCTGAAGGCCGTCTTGGGAATGTCTTCCTCGCGAATGCGAATTTGATGATAGCCCATTCGGAGGTCAAGCTTAGAGAACACTTTAGCTCCTTTGAGCTGCTCAAAGAGTTCGTTGATGTTGGGGAGCGGATACTTGTTCTTAATCGTCTTCTTGTTCAATGGCCGGTAGTCAACACAAAGACGCTCCGTGCCATCTTTCTTCTTGACAAATAAGACACCACAGCCCCACGGAGATGTACTAGGCCTGATGAGACCCATACTCTCTTGCTTATCAAGCTGCTTCTTCAATTCCTTCAATTCATCCGGAGAGAGCTTGTACGGACGCCGGCATGAAGGCTCAGTACCCGGCTCGAGTTCAATGACAAATTCCACCTGACGGTGTGGAGGCATGCCTGGAAGTTCTTCAGGAAAGACGTCTTGATATTCGTTCAACACCGGAATTTGAGATATGGCATTAATTTCGCCCTTATCATTAAGAGAGAAAAGCCGGATACTGTTATCCCTTGAGGCAAAGATAATCACATCATCATCAGAATGAGTCATCTTGACTTCCTTTTGAGCACAATCAATATGAGCATCATGCTGAGAAAGCCAATCCATTCCGAGGATGAGGTCGATGTCAGAATTACCAAGAATCACCGGTTTAGCCAAAAAGCGATAATCTCCCATGCGAATAGAAACATCCGGAGCATAGACACTAGAAGTCATAATCCTGCCCGGAGAAACAACTTGCAACTTCTGAGGCAAATTTGAAGTGGCAATATTGTGCTTGGATGCAAATGGTTGAGACATGAAAGAGCATGATGCACCCGAATCAAATAACACTTTAGCTGGAAAAGAGTTAACTGGAAGGTTACCCAAAATGACATCAGAAGAATTCTCCGCTTGCGCTGCATTCATCAGATTGACCCTTGCAGCCTTTGGATCATGCCTGACAATAGCTGAACTCACAGGTGGAGGAGGAGGAAGACGCTTCAGATTCGGGCATCTGTTGGCATAATGACCCTTTTGGCCACACTTGTTGCACACCACTTCAGAGAGAGGACGGAAATGAGAGACACTTGACTTGGAGCCTTGAGACTGAAACTGCTTCTTCGACTGGTTGCTCGGGTTGGGTGGGTGGGAGAAACCACGACCACTAGAGTTCTTGTTGTTGGAGTTGTTGGAGTTGTTGTATGGAGCTCGAATCACTGGAGGAGGAGGATGCCCGAATTTCTGATGCTTCGAGACCATCTGAGACGATGAGGAAGAGTGAACGGCATCTCAAATTCTTTTCTCAGAAGCCTCCATCTTAAGCTGAGCTGCTTCTTGTTTCAAAGCCATGTTATAGAACTTATCAAATTCATCCGGCTCGAACAAAGTGAGAGCAAGCTGAAGTTCATCTTTGAGACCTCCACGGAACTGATAGATTTTACTCTTGGCATCAGGAATGTCTTGCTTAGCATAGCGAGCGAGGTTTTGGAACTTGACATTATACTGATAGACTGTCATGGAGCCCTGCTTCAGGTTGCGGAATTGCTCACGCATACCCTCGATGACACTTGTAGGAATGTGGTGCGAACGGAAATCCTTGCAGAAATTCTCCCAAGAGATCACTTGACCTGGCCTGGAGTCTTTGTACTGCTGCCACCAGTCAGCTGCTTGATCTTTCAGTTGGAAGGCTGCAAACTTCACATAGTCATCTTCCTTCACGTTACTGCACTCAAAATGCTTCTTGATATCGGTTAGCCAATCTTCAGCATCAAGAGGGTCGGCACAGTAACTGAAAGCTTTAGGATTATTGGCCAAGAACTGGTTAAGAGTAGCATGGTGCTGCTGGAAGAAGTTGCCTTGGTTCCCTGAAACACCCTGATTAGCTTGATTAGCTTGCATCATCTGCATCATCTGCATCATCAACTGGGTGTTCTGAGCTGTAGTCTGCATAATTGCTCTCCAAGCCTCAGGCGGAGGAGGAGGGGAAGGAGGATGTTCTGGGACCTCTTCCACCTCTGGGTTAGCGTTGGGAACCTTTTTCGGAGCCATCCTGTAAGAGATGACCACGAATCAGCAATTGATTGACAAAAGGTATAAGCTGAATCAATGGCATGAATTGCAACAAGTCTTCACAATAATCATTCGAACAATAAGAACGAATGAAATCATCCGAACAAGAGGAACGAATGATATTCTTAGATAAATGATAACATCATTCTTCACGAGAAGCCACATAGGGGACAAAAGGATAAAATAAGAAAAAACAACAAGGTACAGACGGGAACAAACACAAGAGAGGAGTTTCGTTCTAACATCTTTGTGCTGAAAGCATATGAACGCGTTACGAAAAGGTTTTGCAATCCCCGGATCAGCATAGCCAAGGACCCTTTAAGATGCAACTCCTGATAGTAACCTCGGTCATATAACCACTTCACTCAATGTAGAACCCCGAACTCACTAACCTGCATTCGTTGGAAGAATGCCTACGATCTACTGGATAAAACCCACCTATAGATTTCCGAAAGATTCCAGTTATGCAATCAAGTGTTGGGGATACACGAGAAGCACCGCGCAATCAACTCTAACCTACATCCAGGTGTATCCATCCTTCAACACATAACCAGTCTTTCTCGGAAACTGTGTACCTCGGACCTTCGAAAAGCATCCACTATAACAAGCTATGGCAATACTCCCGAACTACCTCCCCAGTACTGGGTGATGTCGGGGTTATCTTGCCACTGGCAGTATAGGGGAGATTTTCGATGTCGGCCGTCTTAAGTATTTAGTACTGCCGCGATATGCTTGTGACAACAATACCCCGAAGCTCAACTCCTCGGTAACAGGAGGCATCGAGAACAATATCCTTGTCACAAGAACATCGAAACAATCCCAGAATACTCGCGGGATTCCTAAAAAAAAATTGTGCAATTTTTGAAGATAGGAGAGACAAGAGTAGTCGTCAGGAGTCCTCACCAGAGAGAAAGGGGATGAGAAGCAAAGAAATCCTACTCTCCGATATAATATAGGACTCAAAAAGTTTTCAGTGTGTGCCTAGACTCGACCGTCAACGATTCGATCAAACAGTGGGGGCTCCTAGGTCGGAGAAGGCTCTGATACCAACTTGTAATGCCCAGGATGGAGTTATACCTCCTACGTGTCGAGGCACGACTTAAAGGCATAAATCCATCCTAGAATGATCTCAAGTTCGGTAATCTTTGCACATCTCATGTAAAAGAGGGGATTGTAAACAGAAAATAGTTGGCTTACACTCGCCACGTCACAGAATTACAATTCAAGTCTCAATCATCATACAATAAGAACATCACAACCCTCTAAGGTCAAAATCCAAATGCAAGATACCAAACTTAGATAAATAAACCACAGGAGGATCGAATCCTAGTAAGAGTCTCCACTACTGATCATCCGGGTATCGCAGATAGTATCGACTATGCTCCTCATCGTACTCCCAATCCAGCTCGGTGCCATCACCTGGATAGCTCACAACTGGACCTGCATCTGGTGTGGTGAAGTAACTGTGAGCCACAGAGGACTCAGCAATCCCGTCTCCGGGTAACAAGACTATTTAAGCCTTTGGGTGAGGATAAGGCTGAAGAAAAGAATAAGTGTCTGCAGCAACAACTAGCATCTAGCTTACGTAAGTGAGAGCGAGAAGAGAAGGCCTCGGCGAGAAGTGATCACGAAGTGATCCTAGCTACAAGCTCAACAAGCATAACCCCTCCGTGTTCAACTCCCGAATCCCTATTCGGAAATTGACGGTCACGGAACACACGCTGGTAGTGTATTAGCAACATTGTGTCAAGTTATCTACAACCGGAATTAACAAGCTCCCATCTGCCACATAACCGCGGGCACGGCTTTCGAAAGTTCAAACCCTGCAGGGGTGTTCCAACTTGACCCATTACAAGCCCACGATCCGCGGAGTCGCAACTCCAAAGTGGGAAGACCCGAGTATCCTCGGAATCCCGTGCTCAAGATATACCGAACTAAGGTAAGGCTAATCCAGCAAATCCTCTCGGTCTGTCGACACCCTGATAGTAGCCGCGCGTATCTAAGTCTCAGGACACGACCGGATGGGCGATTCTACGGGTGTATACCAGATACCTCGGGTTGCCCCAAGGCGGCCCCGCAGACTCCCCGTTTCGGACCAACACTCATGTGGAGCACTGGCCCGGGGTTGTTGATTAAGAAAGAGGGTTAATTACTCCCTATGCAAGTTTAGTTTGTTATTAGGCAAATAGTACCAATGTTGGGACTTGCTGGAAAAGACTTAGCACTTAGCGGTTTATCGAGGGGGTCCCATACACCCCAACCGTGTTAGGAACGCATAATCAAGGAACTTAACACCGGTTTATACGGTTCCTAACGGCATGAGTGGAACAAATCACCAAGCAAAAGGCTTAGCCTTCCACCCTTGCCAATATATAGATGATTTCATTTTAAGCATTTATATAGTGTGATATAACCCAACCAAACTTCAACATGAAGCAAGCATCTTCGATCTTCACCTGCAACTAACAATGCTATAAGAAGGGCTGAGCGAAGCGTACTTAGCGAAGCAACGGTTTGCATAGGTAGATTGGTTAAACATGGCAATTGGTTACAAGTAGGAGTCTGACAAGAAGATCATGGGCATCGAGGCAAAACTATAGATCGAGACTACTAGCAATAGGCAAAGATAGTAATGTTATCGGGGTTCGGTCATCTTGCCTGAAGAGAAGTCGTTCCGATCGTAAGAAGGGTCCTCGTGCTCAACCTCGTTGGTAACCTCGTGCTCGTACTCGATCTCAGTCTCGGCTTCCGGCTCTAAACAAAACAATCACACCAAGCACCAATCAACAAGATGCAATGCGCACTCGAAAAAGATGAATGCATGATGGATGCACTAAGGATGCACATGGAGCACGTAAAATATCACTCAAGCAAAACACCTCAAAACATGATAACAATCTGATATTATTAATCTACACGGAAAAACAATCAAGTTTGATATAAGATTCGCTGAAATCGGAGTTACGGGCTAAAAGTTATGCCCAAAACAAGAAATGAGCGAAAGCTGAAAATTACAGCAACATAGCAACCTCGGAGCACAAAATAATTAAGCTACAGCACTCAAATATCATGGCAAAGGACATGAACACAAACTAGACATATACTACAGCAACTAAGTCCAAAGGTGCACCCCCAACGGAGCCACTGATCAATAGCAATGATCTTGGACATATTGAACTTGACAATAAAATTCTGGCAGCAGAATTTTATTGAAACTTTGGAGCAAAAGATAAACATGCTACAGCCACTCAAATAGACATGTGAGGACATGAATGTAAAGACAACAATATATACTACAAGGAACAATCAAAATCCACTCCAAAACTATCATGCTTTGTCCTAGAACATCACACGAACATGGCATCGGAACGTTACAGATTTCAGACTTAGTGAAAATCCACCAAGTCCTAAAACAGCAATATCATCATGGCATATAAAAGAGCATGTTTAAGTCACCTCGAAACTAAACATGGAAAGAGGTAAGCACCTCATCAAAGTACACATGAAGGTGATCCCGAAACACACAAGCATGCTTCATGTAGGTAAACACAACGATTGCAACGAGTTCAACAAGATGGCATTTCATAACAAGTGAAATAACATCACAGCCACATGTCACTTTGCAACGAAGATAACAAGGCAATAATAAATCTAACATGCTACCTAGCACATACATCACGTAGAGCATGGCAAGACGAACACGTGGACATGTCATTTGCATCATTCGGACCAACGAGCTAAAAGATATCACATGGCAAAGGTGGCATAAAAACATCACCTAACAGCAGTTTATAACATGATGCACTCTTGCAACAGCAAAACAAGCACCTAGATGATCTCTAACATGCATGACAACAGCAGATAAAACGTAGAGCAAGTCTCCACGAACGTCTGGACATATTATACGCGCGAATCGGAGCAACAGACAAAAAGATATGCATGTTTGAAAAATGCATCAGAGATCAAAATTTCTGGGACTTAGGTGGAAAAAGAGGTAAACCTCAGATCTGAGAAAAACTAGGTCAACGGGCCCGGGGCGGATCCGTCCCGAGATCTGCTGCGGCTGGGCTTCGGAGGCGGCGAGGAGGCCCGCGGAGGCGGCGATCTGGCCTGCCCGCACCGGATCGGGCGGAGGCCCGCGGAGGAGGCGAGGCGGCTGGCGCGGCCGGCCTGGAGGGGCGGAGGCCCAGCGGGGGGAGAGGGGAAGAAGAAAGGGAGGCCCAAAAATTAGACTAGGGTCTAATATATAGCAGGTAGCTAGGGTTTGGAGACTTGGGGGTGTTTAGGAGCCCTCCGATCGCGATCCAACGGATCCGATCGCGGGGTAGTTTAGAAAGGCCTAGGAGAAGGCAGTAGACTGCAGTAGGGGTGTTTCTGGGACACGAAGTGAAGGCACTTTGGACCCACACGAACAACGGATGGAAAGCCAACGGAGTCCAAACGAGACGAGATTTGAGAGGCGGGTTGCACACAACCAAACAACAACACAGACAACAACCTCGCGGCACACAGGTAACGTTACACGCCCAAACGACAAAGTAGGCCTACGGGACGTCACGGACACGTGAGGGAGCTCCGGAACGCGAAACGGACAACGGGAAGAAACGCGACGAACCAGATGCAACCGACAACACAAATGCAATGCGATGCACAAGTCTACATGATATGAATGAATGCCACACACTCACACAACAAAACGACGAAAACCCGAAAGACAAAGAACCCGGAATGGAAATAGATGAAGCCGGAGATATATTACATACCCAAAAGGGAAAGTATTACATCCGGGGCATTACACGAGCAAGGCGCGGTCGCCGGGACGAGACCCTGCTCCTTCTAACGCAGTTAGAAGTCCGAGCATATCTCGCTCCTCGCACCGCACGCCACCGCTCCCCTCCACTCCAGCAGAAGCTCTAGCTCGAGCTCAGCTGCTCCTCGATTTCCCTCCAGCGGCAGACAAGGCCGAAGACTGGAGGGCCACCATCCAAAGCCTCATCGCCATCGCCAACAATGACACGCCACAGCAGCCGACGACGTCGCGGCCGTGGCAAGTCAGCCAGACGCGGGCTGATGGAGACAAGACTGCCGGGGGTGCAACTACCGTGCACTCCCCGCCCCGAAGGCCGAAATCGCCGACTCGCCGGGTCAACATCGACGACGACTCCACGGCGTCGTCGGATCCACGAGCTCGCCGCGATCAACGCCAAGTCCTCGACGACAGACGACAGGAAGACGCTCGAACTCGCATCGAGTGTCGAAGAGAAGCGCGACGACAATCCGACCAGCGCGCTGGGCCCGCTGTCGACATGCACGCGTCCGGAGAACCAGGCGGCTTGCCGTACGCGGCGGGTTGCCCTGCGTTCACCCGTGAGCTGCGGCAAGTCCAGTGGCCCAGCATGAAGAACTTCAAGCCCGACGTACCCGAGAAGTACGACGGCAAGACTCATCCGTCAGAGTTCCTCAGCATCTACACCATCGCGGTGCAGGCTACCGGGGGACGCGACGAGAAGATATTAGCGAACTACTTCCCGCTCGTGCTCAAGCCAAACGTCAGATCTTGGCTCATGCACTTGCCGGAGAACTCCATCTCTTCTTGGGCCGACCTGTGCCATCAGTTTGTCGGCGCCTTCACGGGCGGCCACAAGCCCCATGGCCAGGAGAGCGACCTTCATATACTCGCCCAGAAGGAAGGAGAGTCCCTGCGAAAGTACATCCAGAGATTCAGCCGCGTTCAGCACAACATCCCAGATGTCCACCCTACCGCGGTTATTAGCGCGTTCCACCAGAACGTGCGTAAACGCAGGATGAGGGAGGAAATGGCGATGTGCAAGATACGAGACGTCAGTGAGCTCTATGCCCTGGCCGACAAGTGCGCACGCGCTGAAGAGGGGAGGAGACTCCCCTGGGAGGATACTGGAGCAGGAGGAACAGACAGTGAGGATGCCGCTCCGGCAAGGAAGAACCGGCGGCGGAATAACAAGAAAAAGAAGAACAAGGAAGTACTGGTCGTTGAGCAGTCCGGCAAGGAGGCTGGTGCCAAGAAAGCTCAGGCTGGTGGCTCCGACAAGGAAGCTACCACTGTAGCGACCGCCGACAAGCAGGACAGCTCCGACAAGCAGTACTGCAAGATCCACCGCACCAAGGGCCACGACCTCCAGAACTGCAAAAGGGTCGAGTACCTCGTCGAGCAGCAGAAAGCTGAGTACGAGCGACGCGACAAGGAGAAGGCCCAAGGAGGTGGTGGGGAGTTCGGCAAGAAGTGGCCATTCAATGGCCGGGGAGGACGCCGCGGCAAGGCCAAGCAGCGACAAGGAGATAGACCTCCCCGCGGCCGCGACAAGGACGAAGACAAAGACGACGACGAAGACATGGACGACGGAGACAACATCGAGCAGGAGTTCCAGAAGGCCACAGAAGTTCTCTGCGTCGATGGAGGTGCCCCTCTGCATACTACCCACCGCCAACTCAAACAATGGGTGCGGGAAGTTAATGCAGCAGAGCCACCCGTCGAGTCGCGCAAACTCTTGAGGTGGTCCAGCACGCCCATCATCTTCGACATTGAGGATCACCCTGACCGCACAACTGCGGTCGGGTGTTTGCCGATGTTGGTTTCGCCAACCATCCGCAACCTCAAGGTCACCAAGATGCTGGTTGATGGCGGGGCCGGCCTGAACCGGATCTCCTCTGCTGTGGTCCGGAAGCTACAGATCCCCGACAGCGAGCTCGAGGAAACTGGCACGTTCCAAGGAATCAACCCGGGAAGGAGCAAGCCGAAGGGGAAGATCACACTACCAGTGACCTTTGGCAGAGAGCTAAACTTTAGGACTGAGAGGATCACCTTTGACGTTGCCGATATCCCGTTGCCATACAATGGGATACTTGGCCGTCCAGCGCTCGCCAAGTTCATGGCAGCCTCTCATTATGCCTACAACATGCTCAAGATGCCAGGCCCGATAAGCGTCATCTCTGTCGCCGGCGACAAGAAGGACGCGCTTATCTGTGCCGACAAGATCTACCGGGACGCAACAGCCGCAACAGACAGCAAGGCACTTGCCGCTAAAGCTCCCGGGGGGAAGAACAAGCCCAAGTCCGGCAAGAGCTCTGGGACCCACTCCGGCAAACGCACCTCCTCGGAGTGCTGCGCTGCCGTCGAGGACGCACCATCGAGCTCCACCGGCAAGTGCAAGAAGGGAATGGCAGCTCCACCTGCAACCAAGAAGGTGTCCGCCAAGGAGGACGGCACTGGTGGTACTTTCACCATCAGTGCTACGCTCGATCCTAAATAGGAAAGCGCGCTCGTTGCTTTCCCGCGGGCGAATGTCGACGTGTTTGCATGGCAACCGTCTGACATCCCCGGTGTTCCCAGGAAAGTGATTGAGCACAAGCTTGCCGTTTGTCCTCATGCGCGGCCCGTCAAGCAGAAGGTCAGGAAGCAAGCGGTGGAGCGCCAAGAGTTTATTGCTGAAGAAATCAAGAAGCTGGAAGCGGCAGGCGTTGTCAGAGGTGTACTTCATCCCACATGGTTGGCCAACCCTGTTGTCGTGCGCAAAGCGAATGGGAAGTGGAGGCTTTGTATAGACTTCACCGATGTGAATAAAGCTTGTCCCAAAGACCCATTTCCCTTGCCGCGCATTGACCAGATCGTTGACTCCACGGCTGGATGTGAGTTGCTTTCGTTTCTTGATGCATACTCCGGATACCACCAGATATTTATGGCTGAAGAAGATGAAGAGAAGACCGCATTCATTACTCCATGTGGCACTTATTGCTTCATACGCATGCCCTTTGGATTGAAGAATGCCGGTTCAACGTTTGTGAGAGTAGTCCACACTGCTTTTGAGCCACAGATACACACGGATGTAGAAGCTTACATGGATGATATAGTGGTCAAGAGCAAAGACAAGGATACTCTGATTCAAGATCTGGATGAAACTTTTGCAAACCTGCGCAAGATACAACTCAAGCTCAACCCCGAGAAGTGCGTCTTCGGAGTCCCCTCCGGCAAGCTCCTCGGGTTCTTTGTGTCTCAGAGGGGGATTGAAGCCAATCCCGACAAGATCAAAGCCATCGAGCAGATCGAAGCTCCAAAGCGCGTCGAGGATGTACGAAGGCTTGCCGGTTGTGTGGCTGCTCTCAGCAGGTTCATTTCTAAGTCTGCAGAACGCGCCCTGCCGTTTTTCAAAATCTTGAAAAAGGCAGGTCCAATGAAATGGACTCTGGAAGTGGAGGCAGCGCTGCAGGACTTGAAAGGATACCTGTCCTCCACACCAATACTTGTCGCACCTAGGCCACAAGAGATGTTGTTGTTGTACTTAGCAGCAACCAATCAAGTGGTTAGTGCTGCGTTGGTAGCGGAAAGGGAGGCAGATGAGGAGCCCGCAGCCCCGGCAAGCACATCGAGCGACAAGCAGGGGGCTTCCCCGACAAGCTCTGGCCCCAACAAGGATGAGTCTGCGTAGATGCAAGAAGAGGTGCGAAAGAGGATGGTGCAGCGCCCAGTTTATTTTATCAGTTCCCTCTTGCAGGGGGCTAGGTCAAGATACTCTGGGGTGCAGAAGCTGCTTTTCGGCCTTCTCATGGCCTCGAGAAAGCTGCGCCACTACTTCCAAGCACATGAGATAACAGTGGTCACTCGCTTTCCGCTGAAAAGGATATTGCAAAATCCAGAAGCAACAGGCAGGATTGTCGAGTGGGCTCTGGAGCTGTCGAGCTTTGGCCTCAAGTTTGAAAGTACTTCTACTATCCAGAGCAGAGCATTGGCAGAGTTCATAGCAGAATGGACACCAACGCCAGACGAAGAAATTCCAGAGACAAACATCCCTGTCAAAAAAGCAAGCAAAGAATGGATAATGTACTTTGATGGTGCCTTCTCGCTGCAAGGCGCCGACGCTGGTGTGCTGTTTGTCGCACCCACCGGCGAGCACCTCAAGTACGTCGTCCAGATGCACTTTCCCAAGGAGTAAGCAACAAACAATACTGCAGAGTATGAAGGTTTGCTTGCCGGACTCAGAATCGCAGCAGAGCTTGGGATCAAGAAGCTAATCGTACGGGGTGATTCGCAGTTGGTTGTCCGCCAAGTGAACAAGAACTACCAGAGTCCGTTGATGGAAGCCTACATCGACGAAGTGAGAAAGCTTGAAGAACACTTTGAAGGCTTGCAGATGGAGCACGTTCCAAGAGCTCAAAATGACGTCGCAGACGGCCTGTCAAAGTGTGCTGCACTAAAGCTACCTGTGGAACCAGGGATCTTTGTGCTCAAGTTAACTCAACCATCCGTTACACCATCAATTGGGCAAAGTAAGAAGAGAAAGTTGGTCTCCGGTGACTACTTGCCAGCAGAACTCCCTGAAGCCGCCGCCAAGGTCCCCAAGATCAACGACAAAATTGCTAAGGAACAGTCTGCTCCTGCAGACCCAAGGGTTTGTACAGTTGAAGCAGGCGTTCCCGACAAGCTTTGCCCCGGCAAGCTTGCCGGGGGACGTCAAGCTCCGGCCGAGCCACAGGTTCTTGCCATAGAAGCTAACGTTCCCACAGCAGCACTGATGCCTTTAGTCCTTGTTGTTGAGCCTCAGGCTCCAGCATGGGCACATCAGATTGTCCGTTTCCTTCAAACAGGAGAACTTCCCGAAGAGCTAGAAGAAGCAGAAAGAATAACCCGACAGTCAAGTATGTATCAGTTCGTCGGCAATGAACTATACAGAAGAAGACTCAACGGTGTTAGACTGAAGTGCATTCCCCGGGAAGATGGGCAAAAGCTGTTGGCAGAGATACATGGAGGCATATGTGGCCACCACATTGGCGCAAGAGCACTTGCCGGCAAGGCGTTCCGGCAAGGTTTCTTTTGGCCAGAAGCCCTCCAGGATGCAACTGCACAAGTAACCAAGTGTGAAGCGTGCCAGTTCCATGCCAAGCAAATACATCAGCCAGCTCAAGCTCTCCAGACGATCCCTTTATCCTGGCCATTTTTGGTCTGGGGGCTCGACATCCTCGGCCCCTTTCCCTACGCAGTCGGGGGCTTTGAGTACTTGTACGTCGCCATCGACAAGTTCACAAAGTGGCCGGAAGTGGAACCAGTGAGAAAGGTGACCGCACAGTCAGCAGTCAAGTTCTTCAGGTCGATTGTTTGCCGTTTCGGAATCCCTAACAGGATCATCACCGACAACGACACACAATTCACAAGTCGCACCTTCATGCAATACGTCCAAGACCTTGGCGCCAAGGTCTGCTTTGCTTCTGTTGCTCACCCAAGGAGCAACGGTCAAGCGGAGAGGGAAAACGCTGAAGTGCTGCGCGGACTCAAGACAAGAACTTTCGACAGGCTGCACAAATGCGGAAGAAACTGGATTGAGGAGTTACCGGCGGCTCTTTGGTCAATCAGGACGACACCAAATCGAGCCACTGGACAGACACCCTTTGCTCTTGTCTATGGAGCAGAGGCAGTTCTCCCCACGGAACTCGTATACGGGTCACCTCGAGTGCTCGCTTACGATGAGCTTGAGCAAGAGCAGCTGCGCCAAGACGACGCACTGCTCCTCGAGGAGGACCGTCTTCAGGCTGCTGTACGAGCTGCTCGATACCAGCAAGCTTTGCGCCGCTACCATAGCCGCAAAGTTAAAGCCAGAAGTCTCGAGGAAGGCGACCTTGTTCTTCGGCGCGTTTAGTCCGCCAAGAATTCCAACAAGTTGACGCCGAAGTGGGAAGGCCCTTATCGGGTGAGACAAGTCACAAGGCCCGGTGCTGTCCGCCTTGAGACCGAAGAGGGCTTACCGGTGAGCAACTCCAGGAACATTGAGCACCTTCGCAAGTTTCACCAATAAGGCGCGGTTGCCGTGATCCGCTCCGGCAACCACCTTTTGTACAAGTCTTGCCGTTGTTGCATGTAAACCTTTGTACAAAGCCGGGCGCAGACACCGTGCATCAGTAAAACTTTTGTGCCTTGCACAGCTTGTCGTTTCATGCTTTTACATTTTTCTTGCATGTACTATCTGACACTTTGTGCAGCACGCACCCCCAGTAAGCAATAACGAGCCGCAAGGCTCCATATCTATGTTTCCTCCCTCTTCTTTTCCGTCAAGCAGAAGAAGTTTTCCTCGCGCACAAGTTTGCCGGGGGGAAGGAGACAGTGGTATGGGGCAAGTGCCGTTCAAGAAAGCCTCGCCTTGCCGGGAAGCAGACAACACGAAAGCTAAGTTGCCAAAATTTGAGCATTCAAAATTTTAAAATTTTAGAGTTATCTTCCTTGAACGACCACACTTTGTATGGAAAACCTGTGCGCGGAGGAACCTACTCGTAGCTAGCCGCGCCCTTATTTTGTTTCGAGTACGCTCAATGGCTTAAGGGTTTTGCGACAAGTGTCGCGCCCTTACTTCGTTTTCGAGTTCGCTCAACAACCTAAGTGTGCTGCGACTAGCTGCGGCAAGGTTTCTTGCCGGTAGCGGCATTGCCAGCAAGCTGCTGAAGTTCCGCACTCAGCGCTCGCGGCAAGGGTCCCTACGCCGGCAAGTTCCCTAAAAGCGTATGGTAAAAGCATACAAAGCGAGGAAGTCAAGTAAAGAAAATAACACTACGTTAACTACCCAAAATAGAGTTATATTACAAAGCAACTTGCCGCAGCACTAATAGATTTTTTTCCATAACTTGATAAGCAGCGACAAGCGAAGCAAAAAGCAAAACAGCCTAGTTTACGCGGTCGCCATCAACTCTCCTGATCTTGCCCACCTTGGCCACGATGGGTGCGACAAGGGCCTTAAGCGCCTCCTGGTCGGCGTGGGGCGGCAAGGTCCTGAGGACGTTCTCGAGGTTGAGTCCTGGGTTGCGGTAGACTATCTTCGTCAGCACCCTCTCCACGACTCCTGTGCAAAGCCTGCGCGCCTCGTTCGCCAGCTGCGTGGGGATCCTCTCCCGGAGCTGCTCGAGGGCCGGCGCCACTCCCCTGAAGAACAAGCTTAGCTTGGCGCTATGAGGGAGGTTCTCGTCGGGGGAGTACCCGAGGTGCTCCATCCCCAGCCCCGCCAACTCCCTGTCGATGTCAGCGGCGGCGGCGACAAGCACCTCGGTCCATTGCTCCACCGTCTGCCTGAAGATGTTTTGGGTGAGGGCGGCGCTGTCCAACAGTGCCCTCTCAGCCCTGAGGTCCTCCTTCAGCTTCGTCTCCCGATTTCTGGCGCTGTCAAGTGATGCAGTGAGGGTGGACAGCTTCAACTCCAAGTCTGCAACGGAGTCCTTGGCAATGGCGAGCTCCTTGCCCTTGTCGGAGAGACGGACCTGCAGCTCGGAGTGGCTGTGAGCGTCCTTCTCCCTCTCCGACACGAGCGCAGCAACCTTCTCCTCGCTCACTTTCAGGTGGATCTCCAGTTGCGCCACCCTCGCCTCCAGGTCCCTCTTGGCAGTCTCAGCGGCTGCAGCGCCGTCCTTTGCCCCCTGCAGAGCTCCTCCAAGGGACTGTTCGCGCGCGGCAAGGTCGTCCTCGTGGCTGTCGAGGTCGAGCTTCCGTTGCGTCAGCTCACCTTCCCGCCGAGACAGCTCTTCGGCGGCGAGCCGTTGCTGCTCTTCTGCTTCGGCCTTTTCAAGGATGAATGCCTGATGCGCCTCGGCGAGCTCCTCCCGCTCCTCCGCCAAGGATCGGAGGGCCGCCTGGTTGGCGGCCTGGAGCTCTTCGGCGCGCTTCTCCAAGTCGACGCCTGCCTTGGCGGCCAGAGCCTCTCGGGACTCCAGCTTGGCCTGCCTGGCGCGGTACAGAGCCAGAAGCCTTCGCAGGAGCCGCTCCTCCTCGGGCTCGCTGCTGCTGCCGGGCGTGTCGACGAACTTCAACCCGGCGGAGGCGAGGACTTCCCCGTCGAAGACCTCTCCCTCCACGGGTGCTCTTGACGAAGATGCCCACGGGAGCTGAATGAAGACCCCGTTTCCAGCCTCCATGTAGGCGCCAGTTCCGGCCGCGGCAGCAGCAGGGTCGGCGGTCGGCGCAGCGTCGAACGCTCCTGCGGCCTCAGGGCCGTCCGTGCGACCGCCGGTCCCCTCCTCAGCTGCCGCGTCGGTGGCCCTGGCTGCCTCTTCGACTGGGGGCTCGTCGGTGGCAGTCGCCTCTTCGGTAGCCGCAGCATCACCAGTGTTGCCGCGCGCGGCCTCCTCGGTGGCGGCCTCCGTCTCCATAGGCTCTGGAGCGGACGAGTCTGAAGACAAGAAAAGAAGAAAATAATTGTCAAGCAAATATCCAAAAAAGAGAAGTCCAAGATAAGAAAAGTACAAGGGTTACCTGCGCGGGCCTCTTCTTCAACGAGGTTCCTCGCCGGGGGGTCCTCCCTCGGCGGCGTGGTGGTAGCCCCCGCCGGCGGAGGGCCGCTGGCGCCTTCCCTTGGCGGGGTGCTCGCCCTTGGCGGGGTGCTCGCCCTTGGCGGAGTACCCGCCCTTGGCGGAGTGTTCTCCCTCGCCGGGGAGCTCCTCCTTGGCGGAGAGGTCGAGACGTGCGGCTCGTCGGGAGCAGTCTCCTGCCGCTCCTGAGGCTGCAGCTCTGCTTCTGTACAAGACAGCAAACAAACAAGACATTAGCAAGGATAAGAGGCCTACGCGTGCCCGACAAGCGAAGAAGTGAACAGAAGACTTACGCTGGGGGCTGCGCTGGGGGCTGCTCTGAGGTGCAGTTGCCTGGTCCGGCAAGCTTGTCGCTGGCGCATCCCCTGCTGCTGCGGCGGGCTCGTCCTCAATGACGATCACTGGGACTTTGGCCCTCTTCGTCGCCCTCTGGGCCAGGGTCCTGGAAGAAAAACAAGATCAGAATCAGGCAAAGAAGATTCAAGACAAAAGAAAATCGAAAGAAACAAGAGTTGCCAGTGCTTACTCTTCCTCCTCCTCGTCGGAGCTGAGCACATAGAAATCGAAGTCCGCCTCGCGCGCCCCGGCGCAAGGAGCTGGAGGGGTAGGCTCCCTCGGGCGCTTGGCGGGCGCTGGAACGGTGGTCTGAGAAGACCCCGCTCCGGTCGTCGCCGAGGCCCGAGGGGCGGAAGGAGCGGTGGAGCCGGTGCGGGAAGATCCTCCTCCAGCCGCTGCTGAAGTGCGGGGCACTCCCTTGGCGGCCTTGCCCCGCCGAGGTGGTGCGTGTCGGACGGCGCTGCGGCTGCTGGCCCGCCGGCCGCCTTGCCACGTCTGCGGGTTTGCGGAGGCGCCTCCTCGCTGGAGCCGGAGGGCTTGCCGGTGGCGGAGAACTCCCCGAGGATGAAGAGGAACCAAGGTTCAGAGACCCGCCCGAGTCTTCGGCGGAATCACTTGATTCAGCGCCCTGCTCGACGGGCTCGCTCGACTCTGTGCCTTGCCCGGTGGCCTCGCTCGTCCCGGCAAGCTGCCCGGCAGGCTTTATCAGTTTGAGGATCTCTTCCTCCTCGGCCAGACTCACCGCCTCCGCTGCATCTGCCTCCTCCAAAGTATAACCAAACTCGCCCGCGGCCTCGGCTGCGGCTGCCTCCTCCAACCTGGTGGCAATATAAGCCATCTCCTCGTCGGTGGTGTCGCGGGTGAGGCCCTTCTTCTCGTCAGGATTGATGGGCAGCTCCACCAAGTTATGGAAGAACGTTTGCACGGCTTCGTCAGAAGGCTCCCGCCAAGTGTGGTCAATTCCATGGGAGTCGCACCATGGCATCGCCGCGCGGATAGCGCTGAGCGACGAATTGTTGTAGAGCGGAACTACGCCCCGCGGCAACACGAACGACTCTGGATGCTTGGGGTCGTGCTTGAACAGCTCACGGAGCATCCCTTTGAGCTCCAGGACAGTGAAATTGTAGTTGAGGCCTGGGCGCAGCCTCATAAAAGTCTGCCGCGTATCCAAATTCCCAGGCAGGCCTTTTCCTCTCCTGCAAGGGAGCGATGCGGCGGCGAAGGAAATCTGCTCCGACAACCCCTACAGTGAGTTTGGCTTGCCGGAGGCGAAGGATCCTAGTGGTGGCTATCTTTAGCTTGTCATCCTCCGGGGCCAGGTCACTCCAGTCATTGTCGCGCACTATTGCAACTTGGCGCGGGGAAGTGAACTGCTGCGGTTCGTCCTCCATGATCCAGCACCAGTTGGCCCTCCACTCCTCCCACTTGCCGCGGAGTTCCCCAGTCAAGTATGCCTCTTTCTTATGAAGCCTAAATATCCAAGAGATCCCGCCGGACAGAGGAGACCCTGACTCTACTGAAGGCGTAAAATAATGGCGGAAGAGGGCTACGTTGGGGTACACTCCGACAAAGTTCTCGCACAGATGTGCGAAAACGGCCATGGTCAAGACGACGTTTGGGGTGAAATCAAGGAGATGAAACCCGTAGGTATTCATGATATCACAGAAGAATTCGGAGTATGGTGGGCAGAGTCCGCAATGGCAGAACAGAGCAAAATAGGCGTACCCTCCCGGAAACATGTCGCAGGCCTCGGCGGGGAGTACCCTGGTGCGCGGGTGCGCTTTTGTCTCCCTCGACCAGAAGAGGTAGTCGTTCAGCTCCGTCGCGCCGAGCCTCGGCGGGAAGACCACCATCTTCTTCCGCATTGCCGCTAGCTTCAGTGCCTGATACGTCTCAAACGTATCTACTTTTCCAAACACTTTTGATATTGTTTTGGCCTCATTCTTGCATGATTTGGACTAAACTAACCCGGACTGACGTTGTTTTCAGCAGAGCTGCCTGTATGGTTTATTTGTGTGCAGGAAAACGGATTTTTAAGCATCTCAGAAAAATCCACGAAAAATCAGAGAAAATCCACGCACCCGAAGGAACCAAATACCAGAAGTGGGGCCAGAGGGGGGCCAGGGGGTGCCCAGGCGCCCTGTGGGCGCGCCCCCCCAGGCCGCGCCGGGGGGAGGGGGGCGCCTGGGTGGGGCCCACACCCCCTGGTGCCCTACTTTAGCCCGTATTTTCCTCCCGACATAGAAACCCCAGATCCGAAGTTCTTTCGCAGTTTTTCGTCGCGGAGCCGCCGCCACCCTCTGTTCTTCCTCGGGAGGGCTAATCTGGAGGCTATTTGGCCTCCGGAGAGGGGAGATCGTCGCCATCGTCATCATCATCACCAATCCATCATCCCTCCATGACTTCCCCCTTCATGTGTGAGTAATTCCTCTGCTGTAGGCGAAGGGGATGGTAGGGATTGGATGAGTTAGATCATGTAATAGTTCGTCAGATTGTTGGGGGCATGTTGCCTATCATCTAGTATGGTGTTTATCATCTTTGCTACAACTTGTTATTCTTAATGCTTGACACTTAGGGCCCGAGTGCCATGATTTCAGATCTGAACCATATGTGTTTGCATGAATATATTTTTGTTCGTGATCCTATCTATGAGTTGTATGCACCTGTTACGGTTCGGAACCGGCGATCCCAAAAGTTACAGCTTGGGACACCAAAGGGGATGGTCCGTAGTTTGAGGATTACATGTATCCATTGAGTTCATTGCTTTGTTCCGGTGCTCTTTGATAGGAGCACCTTAATATCCATTTGTTCCTTTTGGCCCCGTTCGTAGCGGGATGGTAGGACAAAAGATGTTGTGCAAGTTCTTATTGCAAGCACGTACAACTACCTACGGGATACATGCCTAATGTTTGATATTTGCCTAGATGATCATTACTTTTCCGTGTGCCGTGCCCCAAGTTAGAATCTATCTCATCCATGCAACGCCCAACCATCCATCTCCCTAGCCTACAGTATTTTAAACCTTGTTTGTTACTAGTCGCTACTTTTGCTATTTACTTTGCTATCTACTGTTACTATTTACTTTTACTATTAATATCATCACTATCATATCACTGTTACCACTTATCTTTTGTTGCAAGTAAGTATATTTCAGGTGCGGTTGAATTGACAACTCAACTGTTAAAGCTTATAAATACTCTTTGGCTCCCCGTGTGTCGAATCAATAAATTGGGTTATTCTTACCCGCAAAGGCTATCTCGATCCCTTACGGTTGAGGGTTATCAAGTACCGTTTTCTGGCGCCGTTGCCGGGGAGCATAGCAATATTTACAAGTCTACTTGAGGTATCCTACCTGCTGCACTTTATCCACTATGGGTAAGAAAGGAGACCCCAAGGTTCCGATCTTACTATCCACTACAAGAAGAGGTACTGCTCTGAGCACTAGTGCTACGCTTGATTCACCTTCCGTTATGAGTAAGTTTGCCTCACCACCACCACATGATGCTCCTTCTGAATCTGTTACTATGTCTGATACTCTTGATGATGCTTCTACTACTTTTGATGATGATATTAGTTCGCTTGGTTATGCTCTTGAGAAACAAATTGCTGCTGCTGCTGAAAAATATGGAATTGAACTTCCTGTTGCTCGCTACCCTATTGGTGAAACTTATGATTATCCTGATTTGAGTAAACTCAAAGAGAGGCTCCTTGATGATGATTACTATATGCTTGATGAAGATCTATGCAGGGAACTGACAGAGTTTGCCGGCTCTGACCCTGAAACTATTAAGAAAATATTTGAAAAACACTCTTTGAAAAACAAAACCATTCCTAATCCTGAGTTTGCTACATCTCCTATATGCATTGATGATCCTGATTTTAATTTCTCTGTTGATCTTTCACTTATACCTATGGTTGAAGCTGACCCCTTTTATGGCAGAGAAAATGATGATGCTATTGCACACCTAACTAAACTTGGTGAGCTAGGTAGCCTGTTTACCACAGATGAGAAGATACGATACTTTTATGTGACCAAGCTTCTTCCTTTCTCCTTGAAGGAGGGTGCTAAAGCATGGTATGATTCACTTCCATGCGGTTCCATTAAGAGTCCTCAGGACTTAGCTCACTCTTTTGTTGATAAGTACTTTCCTGCTCACATGCAACATGCCGCTTTACAAAGAATTTATAACTTTAAACAGTTGCAGGATGAGTCCCTCCCTAAAGCTTGGGGGAGGTACTGTGGTCTGATTCGGTCTAGGCCAGGACATGAAATCCCTAAGAATGAATTAATCGATATATTCTATGTTGGTCTAACTGATGAATCCAGGTCCTATTTGGACAGTTGTGCTGGTTGTGTTTTCAGGAAAAGAACACCGGACGATGCGGGAGATTTAATGGGCTGGATTGCCAAAAACCATGAAGATTGGTCCGTCCCTGAACCACCTCCACCAACAAAGAAGAGGGGCATGTTTGTTCTAAGCCCCGAGGATATGCGAGAAGCAAAGAAGTCTATTAAAGAGAAAGGTATTAAAGCTGAAGACGTGAAGAATCTACCCCCTATTGAGAAGCTGTGTGAGCCTACCACTCACCCTCCTATGGTAGAGGTACACTCTCTTTTAGATTTCAACGCAAGTGACATCCCTCATGGTAAGCCTCCTGATCAATGTTTAGATGAGTTTGATAATTTTATTATGAAACAGAAACATTTTAATGAGAGGATAGAAAGTCAGTTGCATGATAATTCCCTTGCTATCATAAAGTTGCTTGATGTTTTAGATAGAACAGTTAATGATGTTCAATGTCTTGTGAAGCATTTTCATATGGTTCAAACTCAACTTGATCAAATTTATAATGTGCAAAGAGATTTGCTTGCTAACAATGCCAAACAAGATAAATTGCAGGCTTTTGGGATTAAGACCCGAGGAGGAACTAGTACTCAAGATCCTCTTTATCCAGAGGGACATCCGAAGAGAATCGAGCAAGATTCTCAAATGCAGGAAGAAGAAATTGTTGTCTCTCCAAATAAGAAGAAGAAACATAGAGAGACTGACAATTCTAATGATCCTATTGCAGATGAAGAGCCAGCTATTGATCCCAATAGTGTATCTATTTCCGATGCTGAGACTGAAGACGGTGCTGAACCTGAAGGTAATGATAATGAGAAGAATGATCCGCCTGAAGTACGAGAAGAAGAAGCACCTGACAAACGTAAGAGGTACACTAAAGAAGACTTCATCGCAAGAAAACATGGGAAGGAGAGAGAACCATGGATACAGAAACCCATGCCCTTTCCAGGTAAGTCCATCAAATCTAAAGAAGAAGAGCATTATAATAAGTTTTGTGAATGGATTAAACCTCTTCTTCTTCAAATCCCTTTGACAGATGCTATTAAGTTACTTCCTTATTCAAAATATATGAAAGATATTGTCACTAACAAAAAAAAAGTTCCTAATGATGCAATATCTACTATGCTTGCTAACTATTCTTTCAGTGGAAAGATTCCTGAGAAGCTCGGTGATCCAGGTATACCCACCATTCCTTGCTCCATAAAGAATAATTATGTCAAAACTGCTTTATGTGATCTTGGAGCAGGAGTGAGTGTTATGCCTCTCTCTCTTTATTAGAGGCTCTGTTTAGAGAAACTAATTCCTACAGATATCTCCCTTCAGATGGCTGACAAGTCAACCGCTGTTTCGATAGGTATTTGTGAGGATGTTCCAGTAGAAGTTGCTAATTGTTTAATTCTTACTGATTTTCTTGTGTTTGACATGCCCGAGGATGGGAGCATGTCCATTATTCTTGGTAGACCTTTCCTTAACACCGCAGGTGCTATTATTGATTGCAATAAAGGGAAGGTTACCTTCCATGTGAATGATAAAGAACACACGGTATATTTTCCGAAGAAGACCGACAGGAGGCATGCCCTCAACTCTATAGAGAATATCGAGGCCGTGAAAATTGGAGAATGGGACTGTCCACTACATGTGCCTCATAAATACAAAACTATCATGGTAGGGACAATGTCCATCAAGGTAAAAGTTCAGTGATTACTTCGTAGGAGGTGAGACTTTTTGCTCTATATATCTTTGTTGGTAAGACTTGATCAACCTTACTAGTGAACGTGTTTTATATGGATAAAGAGTTGAGCTTGCTATGTTTTCATTTGTTTTTAGTTTTGTCCTACTTGCTGTACCAAGTATCTATGTTTTTGAAGCTTCACAATACTACTAACTGCTTCAAGTTTTCAGAGAGTTTAGCAGCTTTTTGAACTTCGAAAAAATTTCAACAGTGAAGTTTTCAGAAAAATTCCAGAAAAATTATATTAAAAATTTCCACAACGGGAGAGACCCGGAAAGTCCTGGGGCCAGCCAGGGGGGCCACCAGTGGCCCAGGCGGCCAGCTGGCGCGGCCCAGCCCCTGGCCGCGCCCACAGAGCGCCTGGGGCCCACGGGACCCCCCTCCAGGTACTTCTTCTTCCCCTCTCTCTCTCTTTTTCCAGAAACCCGAGTTCTGGTCTTGTTCTTGCTGTTCTTGCTGTTCTTGGAGGCGATTCTTCGATCTCTCTCTACAGCCCATCATTTGAGCTGAAATTTTGAGCAAATACTCCCTGGTATGTGACTCCTCCACCCCTCCAATTAGATTTTTGATTGGTGGCCTCATTTGTGAGTATTTAGTAGTTCTTGGTGCTGTAGAGATGAGCTTGCATGCATGTGTAGAAAGTTATTTTCCAAGTTTTGATGCAATTTTATGCCTTGGGCAAGTGAGTTGAGTAGTTTGCCTTAGCTCACTTTGTATTAATCCTCGTTTTTGTAAATTGTAAAAAAATTCAGAAATGAGTTTGTTAGGAAGGGCAAAAGGATGGCTTGAGAAGATGAGGCCCGCACACTCCGATCGAGTCAATAGGGCCGCAGCTTCACCATCGACTGCCAGGGTGAGCTATAATGAGGATCATGTGCCCCTGGAGTTGTTGGAAGACACAAGTCCAGCACGTGCGATGACATTTCCATGTGATGAATTTATGGAAGCTGCGGGAATCAAGGATGAGTTTTATAATCTTTGTGCTAATGCAGGTTTGACACGACTCGTCACGAGCCGTGTTACCCAGTATCAAAAACTCACCTCCAGTTTCACTAACAGTTTTAGATATAATCCTGATTCAGGTGCTATTGAGTTTAAAATTTATAATGATCTTATCACCATGACTCTGGGAAAATTTTGTGAAGTAATAGGTGTGCCGAACGTTGGGAGGACGACAAGGATGGCCACTCAGCCCTTCGAGCTGAAAACCGTCATCAACTCTCTCTGCAGCATGGGTACGAGGGATATTCATCAGTCGAAGATCTCCAGCATCTTGTTTCCTCACCTCATGTATTTTGCATATTATATTGCTAGAGGGGTGTTAGCTCGTGACAACACGAGCAGCATTTCTGCTCCGGATATTGCTATCCTGGCAGCCGCCCTCTCAGGGAGGTCTGATTATAATCTGGGTACCTTAATTGCTCGACGCCTTGCTATGAATGGTAACAAGGGGGACTTATATGGTGGCATTTATGCCACACTTATCTTAGAGCATCTTGGAGGCACCCCACACCCTGATGATACTCCTTTTACTTATTTAAGCTTTGATCTTGCTGCTATGAAAATGCATAAGTTTGTTACCATGGGTTCTGAGCTTGATAACCTTGTTTATATCTTGCGTTTCGGAACTACCGCGGAACGCGAGATCCGTCTACCTGCACCTCTTTTGTTTGATTTTTCTCGCAGGAACGGATGGTCCTTTGATGTTGTCCAGTTCGATGAGTTCATGGTCCAGCATCAGTTTCATAACCCCATGGAGGGGGTTGTGCCCGACGAGGAGAGGCACGGTGAGATACCACATTTTCAGGAAGAAACCGCCACTGAGTTTGGTGAAGGGTCTTCCTCGGTTTGGCGTTCGGAACCTTCCTCGTGGGAGACTCCGAGGAGTTCGGTGTACGCGCCAGCATCCTTCTACGACCCTTGGTCTCACCACCATACCCCTGGAGCAGGAGGCTCCTGGGGGCAGTAGCTGCTACCAACTTAGGCCCAAAAGCCTAAGCTTGGGGGAGTACGTGCCCTTCTCACTTTTTCATTGTACTATCCGTTTTATTCGCTTTGATCTTTTCGAAGTTTTTGCCCGTTCTTCTTTATTTCTCTCTTTGCAAAAACAACAAAAAGATTTCCTCTTTCTTTTGCTTTTATTCAACTTTTGAAAAATCCAAAAAGATTTCCTTTCCCTCTTAAGTTTGCTTTGTTTTCAGAGATCAGCTCAAGTCCGTGATGGCATTTGATTATATTTCCTACGTTCGATCGTGCAAGTGACAAGCAGTAATGACGAAGATCGACTGAAAGGAAGCAACAAGGAAGACCGGTATGAACTCTTATTGTTTCTACTTTTGTACATATGCGTGTACTTATGATCTAGAGACCAACTTGTAGCGACATAGTGCTATGTTTACAATGCTCTTCCAGTGGTTCATGCTTTCCTTGTGGCTAGTCTCGAATAACTACAGTATATAATGTGTTATTGAAATGATCTACATGCATTGCACTGTTCATAGTCCGGTATATTAAGGTGGTATTTCCCTTTAGAGAATTTTTGGATTGACTTGGCACATGCTTACACATGATTAAGACTGAGAGTCTACTTTGCCTTGTTGATCTTTGAGTTTTAGAGTAGTTATATCACTTTCATGCCCGATTCAATGTTGCTTTGTCGCTCTGCATGGTTATGACCGTTATTGCTCTCTGGTTGGTCGCTTCCCAGTCTTTTGCTAAACCTCCACCTGTACTAAGCGGACTGATTGCTTGTGCATCCAAACCCTTTAAAACCTGTTATGCCATATGAGTCCACTATACCTTCCTATACATGGTATTTACCTGCCATTCCTAACGAAGACTTTCGTGTACCATCTCGAAATTAATCAAAAGCATTTCCCTTTTTGTGCCTATGTTTTAGCTCATGAGGAAGTAGTAGTTAATTCATAATCTTTTTAAGTTGGACAAGTTTCACCCCTGGATTGCATGTATAATGTGCAAACCTCTAATATGAAAAGGAACTGGCATTGAGTGCGCCCGGCTCGAAAAGATAATATAACAAACAAACCCTCCTTCACGCTCTGTTCATGAGAAATCAGAAAACTTTGGCAGTGATAAACAAAGGAGATTAAGAGGATGTGATCGTCCTCATGCGGGAGCCGTTCCTCGAGACTTGTCTAGCTTAAAAAGTGATTGAGTTATCTGCTAGCATTCGTTGACGAAACATGCACCTCTCAAAAACCAAGAGCTCTGGTACATGTTTAGTTTTTGTTTCCGATCACGGGTCTTCAACTTTGCCAATAAAAGCCACGGTTCGAGAGTCTCACCTTCTTTATTCAAAGCACTGACTAGGAGAGCATAATTGTCATTCTGAGTGTAATGTGCATTGTCCCAAAGTATTACATTGTCTTCTGCATACTTGTGATATAATTTATTCTGAAATTCTTAGTTCTAGTCTCCTTTAAAACTCTGGAGGAGTCTCTGCATTTATGTTTTGCTTCACTCATGGAGGCTATCGAGATACCACCCTAATATGCTCAAGCTATGTGCAATGTAATCTTGTCTTGATTTTCAGTAATATATTATTTACTTTTAAGCATTTGTGACTGGTCACTTGAAAGAAGGATTGCTCCTTGCATTGTCCTCATAAGTACTGTTTCAATACTTGCTAAACTCTTTTCGTAGTACATGCTTATATACATCTAATGAAGCAAAAGAGTTTGTCAAAGTTTTCTTTGTCGCGTTTAGTTCATTAAACTGAATTGCTTGAGGACAAGCAATATGCTAAGCTTGGGGGAGTTGATACGTCTCAAACGTATCTACTTTTCCAAACACTTTTGATATTGTTTTGGCGTCTTTCTTGCATGATTTGGACTAAACTAACCCGGACTGACGCTGTTTTCAGCAGAGCTGCCTGTATGGTTTATTTGTGTGCAGGAAAACGGATTTTTAAGCATCTCAGAAAAATCCACGAAAAATCAGAGAAAATCCACGCACCCGAAGGAACCAAATACCAGAAGTGGGGCCAGAGGGGGGCCAGGGGGTGCCCAGGCGCCCTGTGGGCGCCCCCCTGGGCCGCGCCGGGGGGGCGCCTGGGTGGGGCCCACACCCCCTGGTGCCCTACTTTAGCCCGTATTTTTTCTCCCGACGCAGAAACCCCAGATCGGAAGTTCTTTCGCAGTTTTTCGTCGCGGAGCCGCCGCCACCCTCTGTTCTTCCTCGGGAGGGCTAATCTGGAGGCTGATTTGGCCTCCGGAGAGGGGAGATCGTCGCCATCATCATCATCATCATCACCACTCCATCATCCCTCCATGACTTCCCCCTTCATGTGTGAGTAATTCCTCTGCTGTAGGCGAAGGGGATGGTAGGGATTGGATGAGTTAGATCATGTAATAGTTCGTCAGATTGTTGGGGGCATGTTGCCAATCATCTAGTATGGTGTTTATCATCTTTGCTACAACTTGTTATTCTTAATGCTTGACACTTAGGGCCCGAGTGCCATGATTTCAGATCTGAACCATATGTTTTTGCATGAATATATTTGTGTTCGTGATCCTATCTATGAGTTGTATGCACCTGTTATGGTTCGGAACCGGCGATCCCAAAAGTGACAGCTTGGGACACCAAAGGGGATGGTCCGTAGTTTGAGGATTACATGTATCCATTGAGTTCATTGCTTTGTTCCGGTGCTCTTTGACAGGAGCACCTTAATATCCATTAGTTCCTTTTGGCCCCGTTCGTAGCGGGATGGTAGGACAAAAGATGTTGTGCAAGTTCTTATTGCAAGCACGTACAACTACCTACGGGATACATGCCTAATGTTTGATATTTGCCTAGATGATCATTAATTTTCCGTGTGCCGTGCCCCAAGTTAGAATCTATCTCATCCATGCAACGCCCAACCATCCATCTCCCTAGCTTACAGTATTTTAAACCTTGTTTGTTACTAGTCGCTACTTTTGCTATTTACTTTGCTATCTACTGTTACTATTTACTTTTACTATTACTATCATCACTATCATATCACTGTTACCACTTATCTTTTGTTGCAAGTAAGTATATTTCAGGTGCGGTTGAATTGACAACTCAACTGTTAAAGCTTATAAATACTCTTTGGCTCCCCGTGTGTCGAATCAATAAATTGGGTTATTCTTACCCGCGAAGACTATCTCGATCCCTTACGGTTGAGGGTTATCAGTGCCCTGGCGGTCTTCGCGGCTTTCGCCTTGTCGCCCTTCGGGGCCATGGCGGGGACGGCGGGGGAAGTCGACGGCGCTGGAAAGACTGGCGGCGGCGGAGGAAGGGCGAAGCGCTGCTCTCTTTCGACCTTCGGGGAGGAGGAGAGCGGCGGGGGTTTCTGGAGGTTGAAGAAGCAATGGACGAATGGAGGGAACTGCCCCTGTTTCCCCTGTTTTTAAGGGGGAAAGGGGGGCGTTCCGCATTTCCCCCATTAAAGAAACAGGCCACGATCTCTCCCACGATGCCGCATTCGACGCGTGCCGTTAGGGAGAGGCGCGATGGATACGGAGTGGGATACGGCGCGCCGTGGGCCGCGTGTGCCCGTGCACTGTTTTGGGCCTGGCCCAACAGCGCTCGGCACCGTGTGTGGCCCAGGCCCGGGGGCTCCTGTCGGTGTACTAAAGTAGGGGTACCTTAGTATCCCGACTTGTGCACGGGCAGTAGCAGCATCCCGTGGCAGGGCTTGCCACGCGCCCGCCAAGGCCCACTCTGGATCCTTTGGAGCCATTCAAGAACAAAGTATTCAAGTTAAAGAACAAGACCCCGGCAAGAGGAGCTTG
>LR738713.1:488772600-488791469 GCA_902687465.1 Secale cereale | reverse complement strand
TTTTTGCACAAGACCCTGGCAAGAGGAGCTTGCCAGGAAGGCCAAAACATGGCATTTCAGGAGACTTGCCGTGACGCATCGCGCGCCACGGCAAGGCCCGGAGAGCGACAAGCTTCCGGGCGCGGCAAGGTAGCGACCGCGGCAAGGCGCTTTCCGCGGCAAGCTTCCACTATGTGCCCGCGCTCCAGCTCATCCGGCCACGCGTCACCCTGGGGCCCTTCCAGGGGCACGTGGCGGAAGGCTGTGCAGCCTGGGTTACACGGTGGCAAACTGCGATGACGAGGCCATCATCGTGGCGGACGAAGACACCCTGACGGATGCGTTTTGCACTGTTTGGGGCGACGGCGATGGGCATTCAATGCCCTTGTCCCCTGCCGTCAGGGTTAGGTATAGACCACTGTACATACACTGTACACACACTGTTCCAACTACCACCACTTTTACATTTTTACCCTCCACTGCGTTGCCACCTGTCGGTGACCCCTTTGACCTATAAAAGGAGGCCCATGCGCAACGTAGAGGGGGTTCGAAGGTTCCGACCCTTGATCACTCTCACGCTCGGTGTTGCCAGCGACAAGCACTGTAGCTCTCCTCGCTCCCGAGCTAAGAACACAATACAAACCAAGGCAGGAGTAGGGTTTTACGCATCCGTGCGGCCCGAACCTGGGTAAACTGCTCGCGTGCTTGCCTCGATCCGCTCTTCGTGCATCCTCCGCTCCCTTGCCGTACCGAAAAGGGGCTCCGGTCCCATAGGTGTTCGTGGCCGATCAGTTTCCCCGACAATGCCGCTATCCATCTAAACAACTTTGTTGATTTGTGTGATATGCAAAAGAAAAGGGATACGGATAACGATATTGTTAAATTAAAGTTATTTCCGTTTTCACTTAGAGATCGCGCTAAAACTTGGTTTTCCTCTTGTCCTAGAAATAGTATTGATTCGTAGAATAAGTGCAAAGATGTTTTTATCTCTAAGTATTTCCCTCCTGCTAAGATCATCTCTCTTAGAAATGATATTATGAATTTTAAGCAACTAGATCATGAGCATGTTGCACAAGCTTGGGAGAGAATGAAATTAATGATACGTAATTGCCCTACACATGGTTTGAACTTGTGGATGACTATTCAAAACTTTTATGTTGGCTTGAATTTTGCTTCTAGAAATCTTTTAGATTCGGCCGCAGGAGGCACTTTCAGGGAAACTACCTTAGGAGAAGCTACCAAACTCCTAAATAATATTATGGTTAATTATTCTCATTGGCACATCGAAAGATCTACTAGTAAAAAGTGCATGCTATTGAAGAGATTAGTGTTTTGAGTGGAAAGATGGATGAACTTATGAAATTATTTGCTGCTAAGAGTGCTTCTTCTGATCCTAATGATATGCCTTTATCCACGTTGATTGAAAATAATAATGAATCTTTGGTTGTGAATTTTGTTGGTAGGAATAATTTTGGTAACAATGCTTATAGAGGGAACTTTAATCCTAGGCCTTTTCCTAGTAATTCCTCTAATAATTATGGAAATTACTACAACAACTCTTATGTAAAGATGCCTTCTAAATTTGAAACTAGTGTTAAGGAGTTTATGATTTCGCAAAAGAATTTCAATGCTATGCTTGAAGAAAAATTGCTTAAGATTGATGAATTGGCAAGAAGTGTGGATAGAATTACTCTTGATGTTGATTCTTTGAAACTTAGATCTATCCCACCTAAGCATGATATCAATGAGTCTCTCAAAGCCATGAGAATTTCCATTGATGAATGCAAAGAAAGAACCGCTAGGATGCGTGCTAAAAGAGAGAATTATATGAAAGTGTGTTCTTCTAGTTATCATGAAAATAAAGATGAAGATCTGAAAGTTATTGATGTGTCTCCTATTGGATCCTTGTTTTCTAGTATGAATCTTGATAAAGATAAGATTGGAGATGAGTCTACTTTAAGGTGTCCCAATGATTTGGAGTTTTTAAATCTTGATGCTAAAATTGTTAAAAGAGGGAGTGAAGATATTAAAACTTTGCATAGTGATGAACCCACTACCTTGGATTTCAAGGGATTCAATTATGATAATTTCTCTTTGATTGATTGTATTTCCTTGTTGCAATCCGTACTAAACTCTCCGCATGCTTATAGTCAAAATAAAGCTTTTACCAAACACATAGTTTATGCTTTGATGCAATCTTATGAAGAAAAACTTGAATTGGAAGTTTATATCCCTAGAAATCTTTATGATGAATGGGAACCTACTATTAAATTAAAAATTAAAGATCATGAATGCTATGCTTTGTGTGATTTGGGTGCAAGTGTTTCCACTATTCCAAAAACTTTGTGTGATTTGCTAGGGTTCCATGAGCTTGATGATTGTTCTTTAAATTTGCATCTTGCGGATTCTACCATTAAGATACCTATGGGAAGGATTAATGATGTTCTTATTGTTGCCAATAGGAATTATGTGCCCGAAGATTTCATTGTTCTTGATATAGATTGCAATCCTTCATGTCCTATTATTCTTGGTAGACCTTTCCTTAGAACGATTGGTGCAATTATTGATATGAAGGAAGGAAATATTAGATTCCAATTTCCGTTAAGGAAAGGCATGGAACACTTTCCTAAAAATAAAATCAAATTCCCATATGAATGTATTATGAGAGCCACTTATGGATTGCCCTCCAAAGATGGCAATACCTAGATCTATCTTTGTATCGTGCCTAGCTAGGGGCGTAAAACGTTAGCGCTTGTTGGGAGGCAACCCAATTTTATATATTTTTTTGTTTTTGCTTCTGTTTAGGAATAAATATTGCATCTAACTTCTGTTTAGATGTAGTTTTGTGTTTTAATTAGTGTTTGTGCCAAGTAGATCCTTTGGGAAGACTTGTGTAAAATTTATATGATCTTACTGTGAAAAACAGAATCATTAGCGCTCGCTAGAATGGTCACTAGATTTTACTGGAGCGTGCTATTTAGTTGATTCTTTTTGCAGATGATTAATAGATAAATTCCTCACGTTTACCAATTTACTTCAATTTTTTTGGAGTTACAGAAGTATGCGAAATTTACAGATTACTACAGACTGTTCTGTTTTTGACAGATTCTGTTTTTCGTGTCTTGTTTGCTTATTTCAATGCACCTATATGAATCATAGAGAAGTTGGAATACAGTAGGTTTAACACCAATATAAACAAAGAATGAATTAATTGCAGTACCTTTGAGTAGTGGGTTGTTTTCTTATACTAACGGAGCTCACGAGATTTTTGTCTAAGTTTTGTGTTGTGAAGTTTTCAAGTTTTGAGTATTGCTTCGATGGACTATGTAACAAAGAGTGGCAAGAGCCTAAGCTTGGGGATTCCCAAGGCACCCCAACATAAAATTCAAGGACAACAAGAGCCTAAGCTTGGGGATGCCCCGGGAAGGCATCCCCTCTTTCGTCTTCATCCATCGGTAACTACAATCAGAGCTATATTTTTATTCACCACATGATATGTGTTTTACTTGGAGCGTCATGTATAATTTGAATCTTTGCTTGTTAGTTTGCCACAATTATCCTTGCTGGACACACCTTTTTGAGAGAGTTAAATATGGCATAGGAAATGTTAGAACACTCTATGTGCTTCACTTATATCTTTTGAGTTGAATAGTTTAAGCTCTAGTGCTTCACTTATATCTTTTAAAGCATGGTGGTGATTCTATTTTGTACAAATTTTTGATCTCTCATGCTTCACTTATATCCTTTTGAGAGTCTATTAAAACAGCATGGTAATGTGCTTTGGCTATGAAACAAGCCTTCACATAATAGGCATCCAATATCAATGTAGTAAAAAAATTCACACTAAGTGCATTGAATATGATGAGAAGTTGGATGCTTGATAATTGTTTTGAGATATGAGGATAGTGATATTATAGTCATGCTAGTTGAGTTATTATGAAATTGAGAAATGCTTGTGTTAAAGTTAGTGATTCCCGTAGCATGCACGTATGGTGAACCGCTATGTGACGAAGTTAGAGCATGAGGTATTTGTAGAGTGTCATCATTTGTGTGGAGGTCGGGGGCGCGCGATGGTTAACTCCTACCAACCTCCCCCCTAGGAGCATGCATTGATTATTTTGTTTTGATGACTCGTAAATTTTTGCAATAAGTATATGAGTTCTTATGACTAATGTTGAGTCCATGGATATTACGCACTCTCACCCTTCCACCATTGCTAGCCTCTCTTGTACCGCACAATTTTCGCCGGTACCATACACCCATTATATATCCTTCCTCAAAACAGCCACCATATATCTTCCTCAAAACAGCCACTATACCTACCTATCATGGCATTTCCATAGCCATTCCGAGATATATTGCCATGCAACTTTCAACCATTCCGTTCATATGACACGCTTCATATTGTCATATTGCCATGAATGATCATGTAGTTGACATCGTATTTGTGGCAAAGCCACCATGCATAATTTTTTATACATGTCCCTCTTGTTTCATTGCATATCCCGGTATACCACCGGAGGCATTCATATAGAGTTATACTTGTTCTACTATCGAGTTGTAATATCGAGTTGTAATTCAATAAAAGTTTGATGATCATCATTATTAGAGCATTGCACCATGTGCGAAAAGGACAATAAAAGAAAGGGGAGATGGCCCAACAATATATATAGAGAGGGGCTAAAAAAAAGAGAGAAAGCCCCTCCAAAAAAATGAGAGAAAAGAGAGAAGGGACAATTGCTACTATCCTTTTCCACACTTGTGCTTCAAAGTAGCACCATGTTCTTCATGATAGAGAGTCTCGTGTTTAGTCACTTTCATATACTAGTGGGAATTTTCATTATAGAACTTGGCTTGTATATTCCAACGATGGTCTTCCTCAAATGCCCTAGGTCTTCGTGAGCAAGCAAGTTGGATGCACACCCACTTAGTTTCGTTTTTTGAGCTTTCATACATTTTAGCTCTAGTGCATCCGTTGCATGGCAATCCCTACTCGCTCACATTGATATCTATTGATGGGCATCTCCATAGCCCGTCGATATGCCTAGTTGATGTGAGACTATCTCCCTCCTTTTTGTCTTCTCCACTACCAGCTCTCTATTCCACCCATAGTGCTATGTCAATGGCTCACGCTCATGTATTGCGTGAAAGTTGAAAGGTTTGAAAGAATAGAGTATGAAAACAAGTCCTTAGGTGAAACCGGGGTTGTGCATGATATGAATATTTTGTGTGATGAAGAAGGAGCATAGTCAGACTATATGATGTTGTAGGGATAACTTTCTTTAGCCATAGTATTTTCAGAAGACATGATTTCTTTGTTCTATGCTTGCATTATTATTATTTCTTATATCAATATAGACTTTTGTCTTGAATCTTTCAGATATGAACACTCAGGCCACAATTAAGAGAATTACATTGAAAAACTATGTTGGTTAGCATTCCACATCAAAAATTCTGTTTTTATCATTTACCTACTCGAGGACGAGCAGGAATTAAGCTTGGGGATGCTTGATACGTCTCCAACGTATCTATAATTTTTGATTGTTCCATGCTATTATTTATGATGTTTTAGATGTTTAATGGGCTTTGTTATACACTTTTATATTATTTTTGGGACTATCCTACTAACCCAAAGGCCTAGTCCAGATTGCTGTTTTTTGCCTATTTCAGGGTTTTACAGAAAAGGAATATCAAACGGAGTCCAAACGGAATGAAACCTTCGGGAGAGATATTTTTGGAGCAAAATACGCACGGGAGACTTGAGAACAACATAGTAGGGCTGACGTGGCGTCCACGAGGGTGGGGGCGCGCCACCTGCCTCGTGGGCATCCCGTCTGGCTCCTGGTGCCCTCCTTCCTCCTATATATACCTACGTACCCCGAAACCATCAGAACAACAGAGAAAACCCTAGTTCCACCGCGGCAACCTTCTGTTCCCGTGAGATCCCATCTTGGGGTCTGTTCTGGAGCTCCGCTGGAAGGGGATCTACCACGGAGTGCTTCTACATCATCATCATCGCCTCACCATGAGTTGTGAGTAGTTTACCACAGACCTTCGGGTCCATACCTAGTATCTAGATGGCTTCTTCTCTCTCTTTGGATCTCAATACCAAGTTCTCCGCGGTCTTCGAGGAGAACTATTCGATGTAATCTCTTTTTGCGGTGTGTTTGTCGAGATCCAATGAATTGTGGGTTTATGATCAAGATTATCTATGAGAAATATTTGGTTGTTCTCTGAACTCTTTATGTATGATAATAATATCCTTGCAAGTCTCTTCGAATTATTGGTTTGGTTTGGCCTACTAGATCTATAGTTCTTGCAATGGGAGAAGTGCTTGGCTTTGGGTTCAATCTTGCGGTGTCCTTTCCCAGTGATAGTAGGGGCAGCAAGGCATGTATTGTATTGTTGCCATCGAGGATAAAAAGATGGGGTTTATGTCACTATGTTTGAGTTAATCCCTCTACATCATGTCATCTTGCTTAAGGCGTTACTCTGTTCTTATGAACTTAATACTCTAGACGCATGCTGGATAGCGGTCGATGTGTGGAGTAATAGTAGTAGATGCAGAATCGTTTTGGTCTACTTGTCTCGGAAGTGATGCCTATATATAATGATCATGCCTAGATAGTCTCATAATTATTCGCTTTTCTATCAATTTCTCGACAGTAATTTGTTTACCCATCGTAGAATATCGCTATCATGAGAGAAGCCACTAGAGAACACTATGGCCCCCGGATCTATTCTCAACATATCAATCTACATTCTACTTTACTTTTCCGCTTTTAGTTTATGTTGTTATATCCAAAAATACCAAAAATATCAAACTATCATCTCTATCAGATCTTACTTTCGTAAGTGACCGTAAAGGGATTGACAACCCCTTATCGCGTTGGCTGCGAAGTTCTTATTTGTTTGTGTAGGTGCGAGGGACTCGCGTGTGGTCTCCTACTGGATTGATACCTTGGTTCTCAAAAACTGAGGGAAATACTTACGCTAGTGTGCTACATCACCCTTTCCTCTTCGAGGGAATACAACGCAAGCTCGAGAAGTAGCAGTACCCAACAGTTTCCTTTGGGTATCCTATGAAGACACATTTGTCCGATTTGGGTTCGAGCTTAGCAGGTTGAAGCTTTTTCACATAAGCATCATAGCCCCAAACTTTAAAATGACAACTTGGGTTTCTTGCCAAACCACAGTTCATAAGGTGTCGTCTCAACGGATTTAGATGGTGCCCTATTTAACGTGAATGCAGCCGTCTCTAAAGCATAACCCCAAAACGATAGTGGTAAGTCGGTAAGAGACATCATAGATCACACCATATATAATAAAGCACGGTTACGACGTTCGGACACACCATTACGTTCTGGTGTTCCAGGTGGCGTGAGTTGCGAAACTATTCCACATTGTTTCAAATGAAGACAAAACTCGTAACTCAAATACTTGCCTCCTCGATCAGATCGTAGAAACTTTATTTGCTTGTTACGATGATTCTCTACTTCACACTGAAATTCTTTGAACTTTTCAAATGTTTCAGACTTATGTTTCATTAAGTAGATATACCCATATATGCTCAAATCGTCTGCAAAGGTCAAAAAATAATGATATCCACCGCGAGCCTCAACACTCATCGGACCGCATGCATCAGTATGTATTATTTCTAATAAGTCAGTTGCTTGATCCATTGTTCCGGGGAACGGAGTTTTTGTCATCTTGCCCATGAGGCATGGTTCACAAGCACCAAGTGATTCATAATCAAGTGATTCCAAAAGCCCATCAGCATGGAATTTCTTCATGCGCTTTACACCAATATGACCTAAATGGTAGTGCCACAAATATGTTGCACTATCATTATCATGTTTGCATCTTTTGGCATCAATATTATGAATATGTGTATCATTACGATCGAGATTCAATAAAAACAGACCACTCATAAAGGGTGCATGACCATAAAAGATATTACTCATATATATATAGAACAACCATTATTCGCTGGTTTAAATGAATAATTGTCTCGCAACAAACAAGATCTAGATATAATGTTCATGCTCAACGATGGCACCAAATAACAATTATTTAAGTCTAAAACTAATCCCGAAGGTAGATGTAGAGGTAGCGTGCCGACGGCGATCACATCGACTTTGGAACTATATCCCACGCGCATCGTCACCTCTTCCTTAGCCAATCTTTGTTTAATACGTAGCCCCTATTTCGAGTTACAAATATGAGCAACCGAACTAGTATCAAATACCCAGGCGCTACTATGAGCATTAGTAAGGTACACATCAATAACATGTATATCAAATATACCTTCATTCACTTTGCCATCCTTCTTATCCGCCAAATACTTGGGGCATTTCCGCCTCCAGTGACCAAATCCTTTGCAGTAGAAGCACTTAGTTTCAGGCTTCGCTCCAGACTACGGTTTCTTCCCGGGAGTAGCGACTGGCTTGCTATTCTTCTTGAAGTTCCCCTTCTTTCCCTTACCCTTTTTCTTGAAACTAGTGGTCTTGTTAACCATCAACACTTGATGCTCCTTCTTGATTTCTACCTCCGCAGCTTTGAGCATAGCGAAGAGCTCGAGAATTGTCTTCTGCATCCCTTGCATATTATAGTTCATCACGAAGCCTTTATAGCTTGGTGGCAGTGATTGAAGAACTCTGTCAATAACACTATCATCATCAACTTTAACTCCAAGCTAACTCATGTGGTTGTGGTACCCAGATATTCTGCGTCAGTGTGCATTGACAGAACTGTTCTTCTCCATCTTGCAGCTATAGAACTTGTTGGAGACTTCATATCTCTCAACTCGGGTATTTGCTTGAAATATTGACTTCAATTCTTGGAACATCTCATATGCTCCATGACGTTCAAAACGTCCTTGAAGTCCCAATTATAAGCCGTAAAGCATGGCACACTGAACTATCGAGTAGTCATCAGATCGAGCTTGCCAGACGTCCATAACATCCGGGGTTGCTCCTGCAGTAGGCCTTTCACCTAGCGGTGCTTCAAGGACATAATTATTCTGTGAAGCAATGAGGATAATACTCAAGTTACGGACCCAGTCCGTGTAGTTTCTACCATCATCTTTCAACTTAGCTTTCATTAGGAATGCATTAAAATTCAAGGGAATGGTAGCACGGGCCATTGATCTACAACAACATAGATATGCAATAAACTATCATGTACTAAGATCATGATAAATTAAAGTTCAATTAATCATGTTACTTAAGAACTCCCACTTAGATAGACATCTCTCTAGTCATCTAAATGATCACGTGATCCAAATCAACTAAATCATGTCCAATCATCACGTGAGATGGAGTAGTTTTCAATAGTGAACATCTTATGTTGATCATATCTACTATATGATTCATGCTCGATCTTTCGGTCTCCATTGTTCCGAGGCCAGCTCCGTACATGCTAGGCTCGTCAAGTTTAACCTGAGTATTCTGCACGTGCAAAACTATCTTACACCCGTTGTATGTGAACGTAGAGCTTATCACACCCGATCATCACGTGGTGTCTCGGCACGACGAACTGTCGCAATGGTGCATACTCAGGGAGAACACTTGCACCTTGAAATTTTGTAAGGGGTCATCTTATAATGCGACCGTCGTTCTAAGCAAAATAAGATGCATAAAAATATAAAAATCACATGCAATCAAAATATGTGACATGATATGGCCATCATCATCTTGTGCTTTTGATCTCCGTCTCCAAAGCATCGTCATGATCTCCATCATCACCGGCTTGACACCATGATCTTCATCATAGCGTCGTGGTCGTCTCGCCAACTATTGCTTCTACTACTATCGCTAACTCATAGTGATAAAGTAAAGCAATTGCATGGCTTTCGCAATTCATACAATAAAGAGACAACGATAAGGCTCATGCCGGTTGCCGATAATTTACAAAACAATATCATCTCATAATATAACATATAACTCATCACGTCTTGACCATATCATATCACAACATGCCTACAAAACAAGTTAGACGTCCTCTACTTTGTTGTTGCAAGTTTTACGTGCCTACTATGGGCTTCTAGCAAGAACCGTTCTTACGTACGCATCAAAACCACAATGATTTTTCATCAAGTGTGTTGTTTTAACCTTCAACAAGGACCGGCCATAGTCACACTTGATTCAACTAAAGTTGGAGAAACAGACACCCGCCAGCCACCTGTCTACAAAGCACGTCGTTAGAACCAGTCTCATGAACTCGGTCATGTAATGTCGGTCCATGCCACTGTTGGGGGACATAGTATTTAAATAATAAAATCATACAATCACGCAACATCTATCTAGGAGAAGCATAGCAACGAGCGGGAGAGTGTGTCCATGTACCCTCATAGACCGAAAGCGGAAGCATTTAGTAACGCGGTTGATGTAGTCGAACGTCTTCACGATCCAACCGATCCAAGTACCGAAGGTACGGCACCTCTATGTTTAGCACACGTTCAGCTCAATGACGTCCCTCGAGCTCTTGATCTACTTGAGGACTAGGGAGAGTTTTGTCAGCACGACGGTGTGGTGACGGTGATGATGAAGTTACCGGCGATGGGCTTCGCCTAAGCACTACGACAATATGACCGAGCTGTGTTACTATGGAGGGGGGCACCGCACACGGATAAAACAGTTGTCAACTTGTGTCTTCTAGGGTGCCCCTGCCCCCGTATATAAAGGAGCAAGGGGGAGGCTGGCCGGCCCTCCTAGGGCGCGCCCCCAAGTAGGATTCCTACTAGGAATCCTATTCCTAGTAGGTTTCCAACAAGGGGAAGAGAGGGGGAAGGAAGGAGAGGGAGAGGAGAAGGAAAGAGGGGCCGCAACCCCTCCCCCTAATTCAATTCGGACTAGGTCCAGGGGGCACATAGCCAGCCCTTGTGGCCTCTCCTCTCTCTCCCCTAAAGCCAACTAAGGCTCATTTGTTCCCCCAGCGGTTTTGTGTCAGGCCCAAGATGCGATTCTATCCCGATCACGGGACACTTACGTGATTGGGGCACAACCGCATTTCGGGCGCTTAGCAAGATGGATATCATTACATCGTACCATTACATACATACATGGCGGATACAACAATACATACAAGTCACATGAATAGAACAACATCAATACAAGGCATCAGACTACGGATGCAAACAAGAAAAGAACATCGACATCCATCTGCTATCCCAGGCTGCCGACCCAGAACCTAACCCAAGACTGAAGAAGAAGAAGAAGAAAGAACTCCAACACAACGATCATCGCTCTCACGTCAAGACATCAGAAACCTGCACCTGCAACTGTTGTTGTAGTATCTGTGATCCACGAGGACTCAGCAATCCTGTCAGGGATATTACTAGCAGGTATAAACCGGCTAGGGAGATCCAGATTACGATAATGTAGCTGTGTTGTTATAAGCTCAGTAGAGGTTATGGCCCATGAAAGCTTAGGGCCCATATGTAAAGTTTACGGTTTATAAACCGTCCTATCATGTAACTTGAGGTACAAGGAAGAAAGAGTAGAGACCGAGGCGGACACGATTATGAGCCGGCCTCGGGACTCTGTAAACCGAACCGGGCGCTGCCTCCTATATAAAGGAACGACCCGATGACGGTTGAGGGACAGGCAACAAACCGTCGAGACACAGGCAAGCAATCCGCTCCCTGTTCATCGACGCCCAAGCAATACCAAACCAAACTAGACGTAGGCTTTTACCTTCATCGAAGGGGCCGAACTAGTATAAACCCTCTGTGTTCTTTGTGTGCTTTAACCCCTTCAAGCTAACCCACGCGATGGCTCCACACCTAAGTCCTCTAAACCGGACATCTGCCGTGCTAATTCCACGACAGTTGGCGCCCACCGTGGGGCTATCGCACGATGGTTTCGAGTTCTTGAAGGGCAGCTTTGAAGGACTCAAGGGTTACGCGGTTGGCCGGAGGACCAAGAGTCGCCGCGGCCGGATCTACATCGACGATGCAGGCTGGGGCCCCGAGGCCGATTCAATCGAATACAGGTATCGGGTCCCCTTCTGCGGCATCCACGTATTCATCGGCAAGATTGGCGAACCGGGACCTGACCCGGGCATCTTCCCCAACATCGTCGAGCCGGCTGAGCGTGCGAGATCGGCCCGGATTCAGCCTGCCGTGAAGCATGTTTTCGTTGGAGCAATACATGGAGTCCAAGCCGAGGACGGATCGGATTCTGGTGGCGAGACAGCTGTATACTTTGATGATGAATCTTTGTCCGGAGAAACTGAATCTTTGTATCTGTGGTGGGACGGTCGATCCGGGGGTGTGTCCGATGGTGACAGTATTCCGGACCCCTTTGATCCACCAAACCGGGTGGCTGTTTTTATGGCCGGATCACAATCTGCGCAGCAGCCCACGATGACCGGGGCGTTCACAGCAGAGGTAGCTAGTGCAGGGGCGAGCAACCAAGCCCCCTCACCGTCTGATGCTCTATCCACCTTGGTTGAGGAGTTGACTGCCCGAGCAACAGCGGAGGTGGCTCCTGCTAACAAGGTGCAACATGATGCGGAGATCCTCCAACTGAAGGGCCGGATCGAGCAAGCCAGGCGGGATCTGGACACAGAGAAGGCCATGATGGTGACAAGGCAAGTGGAGTTGGATTCCCAAGCTTTCCGGCTCAGGATGATCAGGTTTCTGTGCAGGAAGTAAGGAACAGAAGGTATCAGACTCGTCTACCGCCGGTCTATGAGGCGATGAATCTCTTTGGCATGCCAGGAGCGGGAGCCAGCTATAATCTAGAAGTAAACCGGAGGGGAGCACCAGCAACAGGCGCTCTGGTTCAACAACCAACGGCGGAGAAGAATCGTCGGGTTATGCCCACGCCACATGTCCCCACTCCTCCTGGCCATTACTCAAACCCCCTGGATAACATTGTCGCCGCCGCTTCATGGCTGGCCGCTTTACCCATTGAGGGAACATCTCCTGTGGCGGCGGAAGCGCGCAGGGTCAAGGAATTGTTGGACACAGCGTTGACACAGCAGCAGGCGTACTCCTACGGCAGGGAGAGACTTCATTCAACACCCCGTCACAGGAGGAGTTACACTAGGCATTGGGATGAACCGAAGGTGTCTAGCAGCGAGCGGAGACGTCACCGTCATAGGCAAGATAATCCGGCGGGGGCAGAGGCACACGCCCATGAGGCAGGGAATCGGGCCAGACCTACTGCCCGTGAGGATACCCGTCAAACGACGCCGATTCACCCGACCACGGCAGAGACGGGGGTCACGACGAGTTCTTTTGGAGTACAGTGCCTTGTTCCCGCTTTACGAAGCATAAGGTTACCCAAGGACTTCAAAGGACCGCGCAAGGTGCCTAATTATATAGCAGATCTGGCTCCAGAAGCTTGGGTTGAGAGCTATGAGATGGCCATGGAGATGCTAGAGGTGGATGAAGCGGCGTGCGCAAAGTATTTTACCATGATGCTCGAGGGTACAACCCGAACGTGGTTAAAGGGCTTACCCCCTAACTCCATCGGATCATGGGGTGAGCTGCGTCGACAGTTTATCAAAAACTTCAAAGACACGTGCAAGCAACCGATCTCAATAGTGGACTTGGCGGCGTGTGTTCAGGGAGAACATGAGCCTACGAGCACCTGGGTCCGGCGAGTGTCAGAAATCTTACACTCTTCCAATAGCATCAATCCTAGCACGACAATAGTGACACTGGAAAACAATTGCCGGTTTGAGTCTCTGAAGCTGAAGTTGGGACGGCTCAAGCGGGATTGTAATGACATGGGGACACTCATGAGCGCTCTGGTGAAGTATGGGGACTCTGACAACACTAAATACCCAGAAGCGGATGGAGACAAGTCCGGAAAAGCAAACAAGCCTGGAAAACCGACGCATGCTAATCCGGCAGGAACAAACTTCAATGGTAAGCGAAAGGCAGAGGGTAGCTCTGATTTTGTGGCCAATACCAATGTTCATGGAAACTTTCAATGCCACAAGGGTAGGCCACCTCCACGGAGCGGTGGAGGATTCATTAATTTAGATCAACAGTTGAACGAGCCCTGCCCGAAGCATGGCACGGAGGAACGCCCGGCTAAACATACATGGGGGAAATGCCGGGTCATGATAGAGGCCATGAACCGGGCCAAATTTAACAACGGACCACCGGGCGGCAGTTCAGGGCCCGGATTTCACGGTCCGGGTCACCAGGGTAATGGTTCCGGATCAGGGTATCATGGCGGCAACAATGGTTACAACCAAGGAAACCACCAGCAGCATGGTCAGGGCGGTTACAATAACCAAGGTAACCACCAGCATGGTCAGGGTAATCACAATAACCAAGGCAATCAGCAGCATCAGCAGTAGTAGCAATCCAGATATCAGAGTAATCCGAAGGAGCTGAGTAGTGGACAGTATCATGTGTTTACTACAAGTTTGTGCAAACGAGATCAAAAAGTCCTAAAGCGGGCGGTACACACGGTTGAACCGGCAATACCACGATTCCCGCGCTGGTCGGAACAACCTATTGTGTGGAGCAGAGAGGATCACCTGCCGCGGGTTGATAATCGGGGCCAATTGGCATTAGTGGTGGCACCACAGGGTTAACGGACAAGAAGCTAAGACAGTCCAATACGGTGTTCCATGGGGTGGTGCCAGGTAAATCGGCTTACCCAGTTGGGAAAATTGATCTAGAAGTTACCTTTGGAGATGAACATGATTCCAGGTCAGAGACGATAACCTTCGAAGTTGTAAAGATCCGGAGCCCATATCATGCCATGTTTGGACGGCCGGTTTATGCCAAGTTTATGGCTAGACCGTGCTATGTTTATCTGCAGCTCAAGATGCCGGGTCACAAAGGAACCATCACGGTTCATGGAAGTCGCAAGATCACATTGGAGTGCGAGGAAGGAGGCGCTGCTTATGCAGAGGCAGTATGTGCTACGGAGGAATTGAAGTTCTACGAAGACAACGTTGATCCGGCAGATATGTCCCCGTTGAAGAAGCCAACTACAGAACATGATCCGGCGTTGAAGTTTAAATCGGCAGAGGAAACCAAGCAAGTCGACTTTGTACCAGGCGACTCATCCAAGCAGTTCACTATCAGCGCTAACCTTGCCCCCAAATAGGAAAGCGCGCTCATCGAGTTCAGCCGTGAGAACCGGGATATCTTTGCATGGAATCCTTCTGACATGCTAGGTATACCGAGGGAACTCGCTGAGCACAGTCTTAATATTGATCCGAAATTCAAACCGGTCAACCAGTATCTGCGCCGCTTCAATGAAGAAAGGCGCAAGGCTATAGGTGAAGAAGTGGCCAGGCTTTTGGCCGCAGGGTTCATAGTTGAGGTGTTCCACCCGGAGTGGTTGGCTAATCCAGTTCTGGTATTAAAGAAAAATGGAAAGTGGAGGATGTGTGTGGATTACACAGACCTAAACAAAGCTTGTCCAACCGATCCTTTTGCTCTTCCCCGTATTGATCAGATCATTGATGCTACGGCGGGATGTGAGCGGCTAAGTTTTTTGGATGCATATTCAGGGTATCATCAGATCAAGATGGCGATTAAAGACCAGGAGAAGACAACCTTCATCACTCCTTTTGGTGCCTTTTGCTACGTATCTATGCCTTTTGGGCTCAAGAGTGCCCAAGCAACTTACCGGCGTTGCGTACAGAACTGTCTTAAGGGGCAGATAGGGAAAAATGTCCATGCCTATGTGGATAACATTGTGGTAAAGTCAAGGAAGGAGGAGACGCTGATAGAGGACCTCAAGGAAACCTTTGATAACCTCCGGGTCTATAAGCTGATGCTTAATCCGGAGAAATGAGTTTTTGGTGTTCCAGCTGGCAAGCTCCTTGGATTCTTGGTGTCAAACAGAGGAATAGAAGCCAATCCAGAGAAGATCAAGGCGATCACATCCTTGACTAAACCAGCTTGCATCTATGATGTCCAGCGTATCGCCGGCCGGATTACAGCGTTAAGCCGATTCATCAGTCGTCTGGGAGAAAAGGCAATTCCGCTTTATCAGATGCTGAAGAAGACATACCGGTTTATATGGAGCGATGCTGCAAATGTGGCGTTTGAGGACTTGAAGCGGCAGCTAGCAGAGCCACCGGTCCTTGTTGCCCCTGTTGATAAGGAGCCGCTGCTGCTATACGTGGCCGCCAATGCCCGAGCAGTTAGCGTGGCAATTGTGGTCGAGCTCAAAGAAGCAGGCAAGGAATATCCGGTTCAACGCCCGGTTTATTATGTCAGTGAAGTTCTAATTGAGTCAAAACAAAGGTACCCACATTGGCAGAAGCTGGTATATGGCGTGTTCATGGCAAACCAGAAGTTGAAGCACTACTTCCAAGGCCACCCAATAACTGTTGTCAGTTCAGCTCCGTTGGGGGATATAATCCAGAACAGAGAAGCCACTGGCAGAGTAGCAAAGTGGGCCATTGAGCTTAGCCCACACGGATTGAAGTATGTGCCACGCACCGCTATCAAATCCCAAGCATTGGTAGATTTTATCAATGATTGGAAAGAATTGCAAGCACCAGAGGAAAAGCCGGATCATACATATTGGACCATTCACTTTGACGGTTCAAGGCGATTAGAAGGCTCGGGGGCTGGAGTTGTGTTAACTTCCCCGCGAGGTGACAGATTTTGTTATGTCCTCCGTCTAATGTTTCCTTGTACTAATAATGCAGCAGAATATGAGGCATTGCTTCATGGCCTGCGGATGGCTAAGGAGATGAACTTGAGCCGGGTCAAGTATTTTGGTGATTCAGATTTAGTGGCACAGCAAGTATCCGGCAAGTGGGACTCTAAATACCCTCTCATGGTAGCTTACAAACGAGAAGTTGAAGCAGTCGCAGGATATTTCAAAGGATATCAGGTGGATCACATAGACCGGTGAAAAAAATGAAGCGGCCGATGCTCTAAGCCGGCTGGGTTCTCAGCGTAAACTGGTGCCACTGAATACTTTTTTGGACGAGCTACATAGTCCATCAGTTCAGGTACCATCAGAGGAAGATTTGGCTGTTCCTGATCCGGAAGCGCAGCTGGTTGCGGCACTTCATGTTATTCCGGATTGGACGCTCCCTTACTTGGCATACCTAAGCCGAGGAGAGTTGCCAGATGATGAGATTGAAGCAAGGCAGATAATCCGGCGGTCCAAATCCATGACAATTGTAAACGGGGAACTTCATCATCGCAGCGTTTCTGGAGCGTTTCAGCGGTGTGCATCATCCGAGGAAGGCTGTGACATCCTTCGAGAGATTCATGAAGGGGATTGTGGTCATCACGCCGGTTCAAAATCCTTAGTAGCTAAAGCTTTCCGTCATGGGTTCTACTGGTTGACAGCCCATGCTGATGCGGAGGATCTAGTCCGGAAATGCGATGCCTGTCTGAAATTTTCACGGCGTGCTCTTGTTCCCGCATAGGAGCTGCGGATGATTCCAATTACTTGGCCATTTGCGACTTGGGGGCTTGATATGGTTGGACCTTTTAAACGATCCTAAGATAAAAAAACTCACCTGTTGGTCGCAGTGGAGAAGTTTACAAAATGGATTGAGGCAGAGTCTGCGAGCAAGTGTGATGCGGTAACAGCGGTTAAATTCATCAAGAAGGTAATTTTGCGGTTTGGCTTTCCACACAGCATTATCACGGACAATGGCACCAATCTATCTAAAGGAGAGATGGAAGAGTTTTGTCAAAGGGAGCATATTCGCCTAGATGTGTCTTCTATAGTTCACCCTCAATCCAATGGTCAAGCTGAAAGGGCCAATCAAGAGATTTTGCGAGGCATCAAGCCCCGGCTTATGACTCACTTGCAAAGAACACCAGGGTGTTGGGTTGAGGACTTACCTTCTGTCCTCTGGAGCATCAATACTACGCCGAACAGGTCCACATGCTACACACCTTTCTTCATGGTGTACGGTGCTGAAGCGGTTCTTCCAAGTGATATCCTCCATGACTCACCACGGGTGGCAGCTCATGTTGAAGCAGCCAATGAGCAGGCAAGACAGGACAGTTTGGACCGGCTAGATGAAGAGCGTGACATAGCAGCAGCATGATTCGCGATTTATCAGCAGGACCTGCGCAGATATCACAGCCGATAGGTTAAAACCAGGACGTTCCAGGAGGGGGACTTGGTACTCTGGCTCATCCAGGACCAAACAGATATGCACAAGCTATCCCCACCTTGGGAAGGGCCCTTTGTGGTCAGCAAGAACCTACACAATGGTTCATACTACCTGGTGGACGTTCGAGAGCACAAAGACTCACGGACATCAGAAGAAGAGACGAAGAGGCCGTGGAACATTGCCCTCCTGCGGCCTTACTACACCTGAGCCATGAGCTCCGCTTTATGTGTCCTATATATATTATGATTAATAAATAAACCGGCACCCTTGGTAAACCGGGGGATCGGCCTTTTTTCTTCTAAATAAAGTGTCTTATGAAAGTTATTATAGATACTTCGAACAGTCTATTTTGTTATGCAGGACAATACTATAAGGGACCAAACAGGACTTGCCTTTCAAGTGCAAACTCCTTTATAGGAACCCTACCTCCAGGATCACTAGGGCGCTATGGATCACATATGAATCCTCGCTTAAATCTCTTCTGGTCCGGTTTACATGATTGTCTTCACATCAGCGCCCTTTGGATTACATCCATCGATTGGCAAAAACTGTTCTTGTCCCTAGGGGTACTTCCTTTGATGGCAAATGCAAAAATTCTTGCCCCTTGGTTGATACTTCCTTTGATGGCAAAAGAAAAACTGTTCTTGTCCCTAGGGGTACTTCCTTTGATGGCAAATGCAAAATTCTTGCCCCTTGGTTGATACTTCCTTTGATGGCAAAAAAAATGTTCTTGTCCCTAGGGGTACTTCCTTTGATGGCAAATGCAAAAATTATTGCCCCTTGGTTGATACTTCCTTTGATGGCAAAAG
>LR738713.1:488691174-488772540 GCA_902687465.1 Secale cereale | reverse complement strand
CCGAGGGGTACTTCCTTTTGATGGAAAATGCAAAAATTCTTGCCCCTTGGTTGATACTTCCTTTGATGGCAAAAGAAAAAACTGTTCTTGTCCCTAGGGGTACTTCCTTTGATGGCAAATGCAAAAATTCTTGCCCCTTGGTTGATACTTCCTTTGATGGCAAAATAAAATATGTTCTTGTCCCTTGGATTACTTCCTTTGATGGCAAATGCAAAAATTCTTGCCCCTTGGTTATTACATCCTTTGATGGCAAAAGAAAAAGTTCTTGTCCCTTGGAGTACATCCTTTGATGGCAAAAGAAACAGTTCTTGCCCTTTGGAGTACATCCTTTGATGGCAAAAGAAAAAAAAATCATAGCCCTTTGGGTCGCACCCATTGATTGGCACATATGGAGCCTGGCAGCTCGTAAAAAGCCTCGACTACATGGTCTTATTTGCAAAACTGTGTTTTGTGTTTTGTGATTTTTCAATGTTTTCTATGGTTTTTTGATCCGGAGCTGGGCAGCTTCAAAGTTGACCACATAAGTATAAAAATTCTGGTCATAGAGCACCAGCATGATTCAAACCGGTAGTTATTATGACCCGGAATAATCATTGGGCAAATACCAACAGAGCCAAGAGCTTCCTCGGAATTTACAATGTCCACCGGATTAAGGATGTCAAGCATACTTAATTAAAGGTATGAAAGTATTTCTAAGATATAAAGCAGATACTCGTTCGATATATATATATGCCTATGAGAGCACTTTAATCGGTCCGGTGGTAAACCGCCAGGACATTTTTTCAGTGTTATCTATGCAGACACAGGTAATATAAAGGATCAACCATAGCAGACAAGGGATTAAAATTGGCAGATGCCAAATCAAAACTCTGACATTCGGATTAGGGCAGAAAATGTTTCGAGCTATCCTATTACAAGGCACTTGAAGGCCTGGACGGATTAAAGTTTTTCGGCAACGAATTACAGCAGATAAAAATAAAGCGAAGCGACTTATGCTTCTTCCTGCTGCAAAGGCTCATGATTGACTTGTTTCGGAACTTCTTCGTCCTCTTGAAGCGGCTGAAAATCAGGAACACGCCAGTCGATCTTGGATAATGCACGGAAGTACATCTCTTCAGTAATGAGATCGGACGGATCAACATCTGGGGCGAAAGTATGGGCACGCACTGGTGGGATTAGATTCTCGGTGTCATAAACCGGTCAGTCCACCCGCTCATTCTTTAAGTCATATGCCGGATGATACCTGGTCAGGTCCGCTTCATCAGCAAGCTTGCCGGCAAGAGGACGCATTTCTTTAGTCAAAGCATGAAAGTCTTTGCCAGAGAAGGCAAATCCATCCTCCTTGTTGCTGGGGTACCCGTTCATAGCTTCTTCCGGATCAAAGTCCGGAACCCATGCCTTGGCTCTAGTCAGCGCTACAAGAGAACCGGCCCGTGCAGCAGATTTCTTCACTTCTTCCAAGCATACAGGCAGTATAGAAAGCTTCTCCAAAGTACCTTGGATAGTAGTGGGGGCCGCTTTATAATGGGACATCGCACTTATAATCCTTTGAGCGCCGGAATACAGCTGCTCAACCAGAGTATAAGAGGCCTTGAGTTTCTTCCGGAGGTCATCCCCAAGATGGGTTACGCGTCGCCCTGCATATGATTATTACAGTTAAACCGGAGCAAAATAAAGATTGCAGAGATGAAAGCATATAAGTACTTACCAAAGATAGCAGAGGTCATAAGCTCTATTTGCCGCTTAAACCGGTCAGCTCTTGCGTCATCGGGTTAAGGGCCTCTTCAGCATCCTTTGATCTTTTTTCAAGAGCATTCCTCTGCACCTCCCAGGCTGTCAGCTCCGCTTCAAAATCCTTTTTCAATTTTTCAGCATTGGTTAAGCTCAGCGCCAGCTCATCTTTGGCCTTGGCAGAAGCAGTTTCAGTGACCGCAAGTCTATTTCGGAGTTTAGTTACTTCTGCAGCCCTCCGGGTCAAGTCAGCCTACGAGAAAATCAAGTGGAGTAGATGACAATTAAGACAAGTCTCAAGCACATAAGCAAGTTATCTACTTGACACTTGGGGGCTAATGAGCAGTTGAAGTCTTAAAAGAGAAACTCAGACAAGTCTCAAGCACATAACCAAGTTATCCACTTGACACTTGGGGGCTAATGGGTAGTTGAAGTATCAACAGAAAGATTCAGACAAGTCCCAGGCACATAAAACAAGTTATGCCCCTGGCACTTGGGGGCTAATGTAAGGTCATTTTTTCATATATTTGGAAGTTCTGGTTCACCTACAACGAAGCTAAACCGGAACTTGGGGGCTATTATGGCATAAACACAGGAATATAAAGAAGGCAAAAAGCAAAGACAAGTAAGGTACCTCGTATTTGTCCTTCATCATATTCACCAAGCCCAGTTCATAGTCGCGACTGGTATGAAGCCGGTTCATATACCCGGAATAAAGTTCCTTGGCACTCAATTCGGCATAGTTGGACAAGTCCGTGCTCCACTTGCTCTTCTCTTGTTGAAGCTTCTCCGCTTTAGCAGTGTGCTTGGCCAAGATGATAGGCTCAGCAGGAGCGGTAAAACCTGTCCCGGTTACCAGAACATCCGGAGAAGAAGCAGCGGTTGGCTGCGAAGGGGCAGTAGTACGAGCCAGACTAGCAGGAGCTGGGCTAGTCCAAGGAGGGCTAACCCGGACAGGACTCGCCGGTTCAAGGACATTTTCTACATTTGTATCTTCAGGAGCAGCAATGTAGTCATGGTCCATGGGAGCAGGATCATCAAGCTGAATTGCAGGCTCGCTCTCTGGAGGGATGACTTCATCCGGATCAGCCACCGGATCAACAGCAGCAGTCTCGGCAGCCGCTTTGGTGGCCTTTGCCTTTTTGCTAGGCTTGGGCTTGCTGAAAGAAATTGAAGAAGCAATCAGAATTATAAAGGAACAAGTACAAATAAAAACTGGATGCTGAAAGAAACTTACCCAGGCACGGTCTTAAACATAGGAACCTGTGTGGCAGTCGATTCACCGGAAGATGATAAAGGTGTCTCCTGATAGTTAGGATCATACGGTTTAAGCGGTTTGCGTATAAGTCCGGCCTTGGGATGAAGAAGAGTTGGAAAAAGTAAAACCTCAGAGCGGCGCCTCCGAGCCAGAGTGACAGATATTCCGAAAGACTCTACTACATGGCCACTATGGCGTGTAGTCCGGCGGGATTCATGTTGCTGCTTCTTCAAAAGAAATTTGGGGTCCAGTTGAGCGTAAGGATGAGAAAAAGGGTACTTCCGGGATGCCCGACGAATTTTGGGCACCGGCGGTTCAGAATCTGAAGAAAGAGAGATTACCTCAATTTCTGCTGCTTTACTTCCTTCAGCCAAATCCTGTGGAAAGACACTGTTAACATAGATTTGGATAAGAAGAGATCAAAAACATATCAGGATCAACTCATACCTCAGAATCCGGATCATCATCATCAAGATGTGAACCGGAGCCAGCGGCCGCCTTCTTCTTCTTGACAGCGCATGTCTTCCGGCGTGGCTTTTACCAGACTTGTCCTGAGGTTTTCTTTTCCAAAAAGGATCGTTGGCCTGTGCAGAAGATGAAAGATAAATAGAAGATAATTGATATGGACGGATTAGAAACAAACAGAAGAGGTTAGAAAAAACTTACTGCTGGCAGTTTGTTCTTCTCATAGTATGGAGCCAATCCGGTTTGGCTACACTCTTCCAGAGAGATGTTGAGCATTTTCTTGGCGGATTCAGTAACTTCCTTTTCAGGAAGTATTATGTTGATGTGGCGTTGAGGGTCATCCGTCTTTCCGGCATATTCATACATTAAACCGGAGCGCCGGCTCAGAGGAAGGATGCTCCAAGAAAGCCAACAATGGACGAAATCCACTCCGATCAAACCGTTGGCCATAAAGGCCTTAAGCTTGGCAAGCTAAGGGGCAAACCGGGCTCGTTCTGAGGAGCTAAGGCGCTATGGCAGGGGGTGATCCTCGGGAAGACGATGTTCACGGTAACCCGGCAGAGGGTTTTCTCCTTCAGGAGAGGTATCTTTGTAGTAGAACCAGGATTGGTTCCAGTCCTTGGGGTGTGTATGGAGAGCAGCATGAGGGAAGACCACATCTCTTCTCTTCTGAATGCTGACACCGCCTAGCTCTTGATGTGGTCCGGTAGTAAACTCTGTCCGCCGGTTTAAGTGGAAAAAGTCCCGGAACAAGTCCACCGACGGCTCTTCTTGAAGGTACACTTTGGAGCAGACTTGGAAATTGCAGATGTTTGATATGGAATTTGGACCTATGTCCTGAGGATGGAGCTGAAAAGCGGCCAGCACATCCCGGAATTTTTTTGAACCGGGAGGGCTAAAACCCCGGGCCAGATGATCAAAGAAAACGATAATTTCTCCTTCTTTAGGGGTAGGAGGAGACTCATCCCCTGGGGCCCGCCATTTCAAAACTGTTTGGGGGTCCAGAATGCCAATTGAAGCAGCATTGGTTAAGTCCTCTTCCGTAATGCGGGAAGGAACCCAGTTGCAAGAAACGAATTGCTTGGCAGCCATGTGAGCAATAGGAAAACGCTGAAAAAGTACAAGTGCAAAATCCGGATTATTCAGTACTGAAGCATAAACCGGAGTGTATTATCAAGTTTTATCGACGGTTTAGACAGGGGACTAATGGCATTGGCAACCCGGAAGCAAAGGTAAAACGAACTGCTACCGGTTTATGATAACAAAAAAGAGGAGGCTAAACTGTCGGGCTCATGGTTAACTTTTGACAAGAGGAGTATATGATCGGTTAAACCGGCGAGTAACTTTGCAGATCTATCAAAATGAGGAAACAAGTTTCTACAGAAGGGTAAAGTAAAAGTGGATCTGAGCGGCAAGAAAAATATGAAATATATGCAAGTTTATCACAGGAAGAACTACGAAGGATTTCTACAGATGAAATGAATCTAAGGGGCGAATCTAAAGATCCGAATCTAAGTTTAAACTACGGAACAGGAGCGTATTCGAAACAAATACAGGGTTTGAATCTACTGCAGATATAACCTAAAAGATGAACAGCAGAGCTTCGAGGTCTCATGGCGGAAGCAATGGAGGAACCCTAGATTAAAGATCTGCAGCGAGAGGAAAGGAATACCTGAGAAGGAAAGGGACGGCGGCGGAATACTCTGGACGCGTTTCAGGGTGATGCAGCGGCCTGGCTGGACGACGGCGACGAACTCGAAGGCAGCGGCGGAGCTTCGGGCGACGGAGGAAGAAGAAGTGCGGAAGGAAGGAAGATAATAAGGCTCAGCGGTATTTATAAAGACTAGAGAGATGAAACGGCAAGCGCGGGAATTGAGGAGGTCAGAGATTGGATAAAGATTCCATTGTCGCCTCGATTTTCGGGATAGCCTTTAAACAAAGGTAACAAACAGCTGTGAGCAATAAATGCGGAGGTGATGTCACGACCGAATAAAATGATTTCCGGAGATGACGTCATAGCCGGTTTACAAAGCAGAGAAGATACAAAGAAGAAGTTTATGCAAGACTTAGAAGACTGACATGAACAAGTTCAAATCACTCTGGGGCCTAATGCCAGGGATATTACTAGCAGGTATAAACCGGCTAGGGAGATCCGGATTACGATAATGTAGCTGTGTTGTTATAAGCTCAGTAGAGGTTACGGCCCATGAAAGCTTAGGGCCCATGTGTAAAGTTTACGGTTTATAAACCGTCCTATCATGTAACTTGAGGTACAAGGAAGAAAGAGTAGAGACCGAGGCGGACACGATTATGAGCCGGCCTCGGGTCTCTGTAAACCGAACCGGCGTTGCCTCCTATATAAAGGAACAACCCAGCGACGGTTGAGGGACAGGCAACAAACCGTCGAGACACAGGCAAGCAATCCGCTCCCTGGTCATCGACGCCCAAGCAATACCAAACCAAACTAGACGTAGGCTTTTACCTTCATCGAAGGGGCCGAACTAGTATAAACCCTCTGTGTTCTTTGTGTGCTTTAACCCCTTCAAGCTAACCCACGCGATGGCTCCAGACCTAAGTCCTCTAAACTGGACATCTGCCGTGCTAATTCCACGACAAATCCCATAACCATGGGTAACAAGACTATCAAAGTTTAATGGGTAGGAAGAGGTAAAGTGGTGAGGTTGCAGCTGCAGCTAAGCAAAAATATGGTGGCTAACTTACGAGTACAAGAATAAGATGAGCATCTACGCAAACGGTCGCAAACTAGTAGTGATCGCTAAAGATACTGAACTACCTACGAGTCAAACATAACCCCACCATGTTCTCTTCTCAAAGTGAAAAGAGACAGTTACGGTTACTCACACCATTGTGTGTTTTACTTCGGATCATCTGTCAAGTTTTCTACAACCGGACATTAACAAATTCCAATCTGCCACATAACCGCGGGCACGGTTTCGAAAGATCATAACCCTGCAGGGGTGTCCCAACTTATCCCATCACAAGCTTTCACGATCAGCCGAAGTAATAATAATTATTACCCCTTATCTTAGGGAAATCTGATCAGGCTCGGTATCCCGGTGCACAAGACATTTCGACAATGGTAAAACAAGTCTAGCAAGACCTCCCGGCGTGCCGACACCCTGATGGTAGCCGCGCGCATCTCATCTCAGGCCATGTCCGGATGAGCACTACGTACAGCAACCGAAGACCCTAGATAACTGGGTGGCACCGCAAGTGGCTCTAGTTTGGGACCAACACCATCAGCACTGGCCCCCCTGCTATGTAGAAAAGAATCTCGAGGGAGCGTCCCCCTATGCAATTTTAATTAATTAATTAAGTTGTTATTATGAGGCAAATTAAAACCAATGTTGGGCCTTGCTGGAGGAGTTTTATTCAAAGACGAAGTGTCAAGGGGTCCCCACATACCCAACCGTGTAAGGAACGCAAAATCAAGGAACATAATGCCGGTTTATCAGCTCCTAAGATGGCATGAGTGGAACAAAACACCGAGCAAAAGGCCAAGCCTTCCACCCATGCCCAGTATATAGGTGTGTTAATGAATATAAGACATATTGTGATATTCCCAAAGCATCAAGTTCCAACATGGAACGATCTTCATCTTCACCTGCAACTAACAACACTATAAGAGGGGTTGAGCAAGCGGGTAACATAGCCAAACAATGGTGTGCTAGGAAGGTTTCAAAGGTTAGAGGTTTCATGGCAACAAGGAGAGGGGCTGACAATAAAGATGGGTAGCGCGACATATAACGATAGCATCGAGACACTAAGCATGGAAATGATAGTAAAGGTATCCAAGGGTATGGCCATCTTGCCTGAGATCCCGCAAGTAAGAAAAACATATCTGTGAAGTATACGAAGAAGAAGTCTTGGAGACGAACCACGAGTAGACGAACAAATCCTCATGAACGCAGCAGAACAAGCACTAACGAGAAGAATCAAGCAATACGGTAAAAACACAACACAAGAACATGACAACAAGCTCAACCAAGTATGATGCAAGACAAGTCTATGTATGATGCAATACATGGCAAGGGATGAAGCACACAAGAACAACATCACCCAACAAGTTTAAATGAAGCTGGAATCAACATGTAACAAATCCGGTAAGTCCTCATATGCATAAAGTGAAATTAGTCCAGATCTGAACAAACCTTAAGTTAAAGTTCTTTAACAGCAGGTTAACATGCGCCATGATGATCTACACGAAATTCTAGTCAAGTTTCATATAAAGTTTGTTTAATTCAGAGCTACGGCCTAGAAGATACGAGCAAAACAAGACAAGCAAGGCAACAGTGCAAGATGCACCCAAACATCAATCAAACACAGTCCAAACATGTAAACAACATGATATTATGATTCTACATGCAAAATCACACAAGTTTCATATAAGGCACACCCAAAATGGAGCAACGGGCTAAAAGATACACGTGAAACACGATATAACGCAAAGCTGAAGTTAACAGCCACATAGCAACTTTGGAGCAAGGTAAATATAAGCTAAAGCACCCAAACATGATAACAAGAAGCATGGATGTGAAGTAGACATGTTACTTAACAAGTAGGAAGTTAGAACACACCCAAAAGCTTGCTGGAACACATTTAAACAAGCATGACAATTTGCAATAAAATTATCCAGACTTAGCCAAAATCTGGGAAGGCAAAAACATCATCACGATGCTGCCTTTGGAGGCACAAAACAACATGCATATAACCTCTAAAAAGTTCATAAAGAGCATGACATGTAGTAGACATATCCTACAGCAAACAACTCCATTGGAGCAACTCCATAGGAGGTATGGATCAATAGAACCAAGCTCCACCAAATTGAACATGTTGATAAAATCCTGACAGGTATAATTTATAGCAACTTGAGAGCAAGAAATAAATAAGCTACAGCAGGCCATATGAGCAAGTAAGGGCATGAATGGATAAACAATAACATGGACAACAAGACATGATCAATTGCCACTCCAAAACAAGCATGGATTTGACTAGGGCATCAAGCAAACATAGCATCAGGTTATAACAGATTCCAGACTTAGCAGTTTTTTCACTAAGTTTAAAACAGTAACAACAACATGGCATGTTTACAAGATTGTTTAAGTCACCTCAAGGCATATCATGGAAAGATGATTGCACCATATGAAAGACCATATTATTGTGCTTCTAAAACATCTAGACATGTGGCATGAGGACAAACACATCACTAGCAAAGAGCAATTGAAATCAGCATCTCATAACAAGTTTCAGCTCTTAACAGCCAAATGCACTTTTGCAACAGAGATTAACATGACCATATGAACTCAAACAAGCATCCTACAACAACCATTATGTAGTACACTTCACAATGAACATTTTGACATATCATATGCATCATTTGGATAAACATGCACCAAGTTATCATATCGCAAACATGGCATCAAATTAACAAGTAACAACAGTTTATAACAAGTAGCACTCTTGCAACAGATATTAGAGCATCTAGATGAACTCAAACAAGCATGGCACAATGGAACAAAGTGTAGAGCATATCACCACGATCATTTTGATATATCATACATTCAATTTGGACAAGCACACAATTAATTACAGCCATGCATACATGCAACATTATAACAGTTTTCTGGGGACATGGAAGAAAATAGACCTCGGGTCAGCGGACATTGTCCGGTCCGGACGGACATGTCCGGCGACTGGGGCCCGCGTGGCAGTGGCACGAGAGGAAGAAGCGGACATGTCCGGGCTCCTCCCGGACACGTCCGTCGGTGCAGCGGAAGCCGGGTCAACGCGGAGGCGGGTGGGCGAGGCAGAGGACCTGACGGCGGCGTGCGCGGCTCCGGCGAGCACGAGGGCCGGCGGGATCGAGCGGAGGGAGGCGGATCCGGCGAAGGGCGCGGCCGGCGAAGAGCTCGAAGGGCGGCGGCGTCTGGGATCGGCGGCGGCGGGGACCTGCGGGTCCGGCGAGGCGAAGGTGGCCGGCGGGGGATCCCGACGTCGGCTGGGCGGCGCGGGTCTTGAGTTCGTCGGGGTCGGCGGCTCACGGTCACGGCGGGGCCTCCTTGGTCACCGGAGAGCGTCCCGGCGGCGGCGTCCCGGCGGCGGGCTCGGGATCTGGCTCGATTCCATCGAGCCACGAGGCTGGAAGATGAGCGAGGGCGCGGGAGCTGCTTCGGGCCCGGTTGCGGCCCGCGCCGGGCCTCAGATGGGCCAGCAGGTCCTGCGGCAGCGGGGAAGGCAAGAGGGGCGCGGGAGGCTGACGGGTGGCCCCCGCGCTGAGGTGGCGGCGGCGCGGGCTGGCTGGCTGGCCGCCAAGTGGCAAAGAAGGAGGGGCTCGGCGCGGAATCTGAGGAGGGGGGTGGCTGGAGCTAGGGGAAGGGTAGGTTAGGCCAAAAATGGAATGTTGGGGGTGTTTATATAGGCATAGGGCTAGGTTTAGGGGGGTTTGAGGCCGTTTCGGAGCCACCGGATCACGATCCAACGGCACTGGAGCGGAGAGGGAGTTAGGCAGGCCTAGTGGGCTGTGTTAGAGGGGCTTCGGGCTGAGAGGAGAGAAGGGAAAAGAGGCCCGCGGGGTTTTCGAAGACCGAAAACGTCCGACGTTTAACCGGCGACTAGTGCCGCTATATCTATCCGCTGGGCTATCAAACGAGCTCCGAATGCGATGAAATTTGGCAGGCGGCCTGTCTACACTATAATAAGACCACACGCCAAGTTTTATCCCATTCCGAGAACATTTTCCGGCCACTCATACAATAAATATTCGGAGGCGCCGCGGGCGCGTGCAAGTGTGTCTGGGCTCAGAACGGACAACGGAAAGGACGGGCCAACTCGGACGGCACTACAACAAAACCCCACCTATACCAACACATAGATACCAACGAAACAACAATATGTGTTGTTTTTTATTAATCTACCACCTCACGAACTTATCCCACCCACCCATACTTAGCGCTAACCTCCTCTCCTAGGAAACATCTAACCTCCCTGTACGGCCGTACCTGTACCCACGCCCACCCAAAATTTCCCCATCTCCCCTCCCCCACAATTCCTCCCTCACTCGAGATCCATGTCCACGATTTTGATCGCTACCAACAATTGCAGCTAGCTCGCGCGCTCTTCGACGATGCTCACTAGCCTGGGTGCCCCACAGTCCTCTCCTCCGATCCTCCACTACCACAACTTCATCCGCGCTGCTGCACATGCCCCTGCAGCAACCCTAGCCGCCACGGACGGCCGATCCAACTCCCGCGTAGACCATCTACCCAGCATCTCCGTATGCGCAGGTGATGGCTCGGGCTCGACGGTGCTGCTCCGCCTCATCTACATCACCTCTGACACCAATGATTTAGTAAGGCACTTCTATCCTCTGCTCGTACCCTCTCTGATTCTTTGTGGTGACAAGGCATCGGTCCATGCTTGCTTCTTTGCTGGAAATCACAAATCTGATCTGCGCTACCTAATGTTTGTCACTTCGCCATTCTAGGTAGTTTAGTTTCGTTCTTGCATTTTTCAGTGTGCGCTGCTATCTAGTTCTGCACATGTAAGCCAGATGTTTATTGGTTCGGTTGATCTATTTGGATATATGGTTGAGTACATATATGTGTTAATTCTCAAAGAATCCTCACCAATTTCATTGTCACATGTTGTGTAATACTACATGAATTAGTCTCGCATCGGTCCATCTGTCCTCACAGTCTTCTTTATTGTATATGTATTCCTTAATTAACATCTTCACTTACAGGTTAACATCTTCACTTACAGGTTCTGAAACTGACCTTGCTTCAGCCAACATGTGTGTATTTGTTGGATTGCATTCTCATCCTAGTAGTAGTTTGATATGTTGTGTTGATGAACATCCACGTGAGGCTGCAAGATGGTTGTGAGTTAGCAAAACATTGTCTCCCTTATAGTTAACTAATCGTGACTCAGTTTCAATTGTTGATCCACCTGCTGAGTTGAGCATGAAGTTTTCATTTTGACCTTCTCATTGCGGTGCTTGCAGAATGGTGTCGTTAAAGCACTGCACATTTAATTATCGACGGCGAGCAACATCACAACTCTTCTCATCGTGCTCACACACTGTGGAGTAGCCGGCCTACTACAGGTGCTTGCCTGCTCGAGCCGCCCTTGCCAATGCCGCGAGAGAAAACTATGGTACATATTTGTTAGGCTGTAAGGTTCTGTGTTCCCCTAGGATTTAAGTTGGTTTTTACTTGATGTAGGAACCTGTTTCAGTGCATACTATGACTATAACACGTTTTGTTATTTCTTATATTGTTTTAGTGCATGAGTCAGAACCCAGTAAGATTTCACCTTGCTCCAATTACTCTTATCAGAATTCGTGGTTCTACATGTTGCTGGCTCCCAACTTTCTTCAATCAACATCTAATTCTTCACAAGATCATGAAATATTTATGTCTTGCTGGTTCTTCATCTATCAATTTCTCAGATTAGGAGTTGATATAAACATCAATATGCTGAAGGTAATACACCCTACTTTGCATAGTAAACCATATTGAGCTATTTTAAATGCAAAACATCTTTAATAAATTGAAGATGGTGTCACGGCGCTACTTTGCTTTATAGATTACAATGTGATTGCCCAATCTAGAAAAGGAAAGATCGACGCCAATGAACAGCCGTGTGATGTCTATACTGACATGTTTAAGTAAGTTCTTTTGGCTTGCTCTCTGACATATTAATGTCGTCGTACGCGCGCGCTGATGCAGAAACGCCAAATGTCCTAAATATATTCTGTAAGCACATGTGCTGATGATATTTGAGCAAAGAAGTGTGTAATTTCCTTACATGCATTACTACTAATGCTATTTTGATGCAATATTGCTACGTCTGATATCTTCTATCATTCCCTATAAATTTTATGTTTATCTAAATATTATAGTAAACTTATTTGTACAATTGAATACGCAGTTGCTAAGGGTCTTATAGCTTACAGAGGCTAATATCCCATTTCGTCAACATAATTAGACTTCTTGTACTAAAGTTTACTATATCAATTTGTACTAAAATTTACCTTCTTTTGCTAAATTATTTTGTTACTAATTTTTGCAATGTTATACTACACATATTTTCCTTGCTATTGTTGTACTAAAATATAACCATTGAGTAGGTAGGAAGAATTCCAAGGGAGCAAAAGTAGTGAGAAAGGAGCACACATGAGAATTTAACTCGAAATCCACTTAAGATGTGACCTTCACATATCTCACAAATCATAGCGAGTACATGAATCATGATAGAATTGCACTAAGATACATGACATCCAGTTGTATAACTGTACGTAGTAGAGTGTACTTGATGCCTATATTGTTACTTTTTAACTTGTTCACATAATTGTTTGGTTTGAATCACATATGATGAAATTTAGTTATGCCCCTTTATTTGATAAACGGCACTTTATTAAAATTCAACATTTGTTTTCATAGTTGCTGCTTGGATTTAGGAGGAGAATATAGTGGGTAAAAAAATGTTGACTGTGTTTCATTAAAATATGTCATCCGATGTACATGTTGATCCCCAAAAAGATTTGTATGTTTGACATAGTTAATGTTGAACCTGAGTTTCTCTACAGTAAGTTACTCATCTCATTTATTTATTTTTGTAGATTGCCAAGATAAAATGGATGATGCATGGCTCGGATGTTGATTGCAAGGATGAGAATGGGTCTACAACTAGATAATTATAGTGTAATTTTCAGGAAAATGTTTCAAATATTATAGTTGTTTGCAAGGTCGAGAATTCGAGTACTACTAGATACTTTCACATATTGTAATCTCCGGATCATGTTCTTTGTAATGCAACATATTTTATTGAATATATGAGACCCTCCTGTTCATTATATTGTGGCTTCTATACACTATCGGTATTGACCTAATAATTCTGGATACCTATCTATAAAATATCATCAATTATTCATGCTATGTAGGGAAGGCTCTAGTCGTTGCCACGATATGTCATTGGGCACGGTAGCCACCAACGCTTATGATGTGATGTTAGGCACTAGCTCTATATGTTGCTACCTTACAACGCTTCTTCATGTCGTTTACCAACGCATGTATATATGTTGTTGTAGACCCTAGCAACGCCACCTACGGCAACACATAGTAATCCGTTGGTGTAGACCTTAGCAACGCATATACGGACATACGACAACGCATCGATGTGTTGCTTAAGGGGGGTTCCTCTTGTAGTGCGGATGCAAGTTTTGAAAACATGCTGATGCAACACACACGATGACATGGCAAGATGCAACACGCAAGCAGATGACATGGCAATGGCGACGAATAACTGGATGACACCTGGGGCACCGGTCTCGGGGTGTCACAACACTCCCTTACTAACAAGAGATCTCGTCCCGAGATCTTAGGAATGAGACGGAAGAGAAAAGGAAGGACAAAGTTCTTCGAGGACAAAAGAGTGAAACCAAAGAACCTTGAGAGGTTGAACAATTGAAAGAAAGGATACAACAGAGAAGATTGAGATCGAGAAGCTCCGGAAAAATGAGGTAACAAAGCATATGACGAGAACTAATAGTTTAAATGACAAGGGAGACATTGAAACCACTCCGGTTAATAAGAGATAGAAAAGGAATCTCCACGAAGGAATTCGGGCAGCACTCCGGCTGAAACTGAAAGAAATAGCACACCGGTTGAACATGAATGGAATGGAACAAGAACTTGAAAAGATGAAAAGATACTCGACTAGAGCAACAACACAACGCCTCCGGGAGAATTGAATGATGGAATTAAAAGAATGGAGAAGAAGATGACAACTTAGAGCGCGAATGAATTTGAAAGAGCATCCTTACGAGAAAGACTAGAACGGAGTTGTTGAGAAAATCAACAACAAAAGACTAAGCTTGTCGTGGACTTATTAAAACATCTCAAGACTTGAGGTGAATTATGCCGCAACCAAAAGATTGAATGAATGAGATGAAGGAAGAAATGCAAATCTCCACTTCGAAAGAATACGGAGAATTATGTGCAATCAAGAGGCAAAAGAATAAAGTTTGAGCTGCTCCAGAAGAATTAGATGAATATTTGAGGAATGAGCTAAACATGAAGAACCACCCTGAAGAACTCCGGTAACAAAAGATGATGATATAGAAAATACGGATGAACAGAATAAGATTAAAGCCTTGTGATGATTAGTCGGGGTTCCGACGAAAAGATCGAGAAAAAACTATGGACTCCGGAAAGAAAAGAATACAACACTTGGGATTAGGATTTATTCATCAAGAACAAACTCCGAAGGAAGGGATTAATCAACTTGATGAAAAGGAATAAGAATTATGTTATGCTTATCCTCCACCAATTGAATTGATGAGAAGCAATGGATTCGCATACTACTTATTCTCGTTGAAAAGATTAAAGAGGGATGTATCGCGAACTCGAGAAAGTCTTCTTGAACCACCGGTAGGATTGGAATAAAAAGAATGGATTGAAATGATAACACCGGAAAAGAATTCTTGAGCGAACCACCGTAAGCAATTAAAGCCGAGTGAAGAAAAAGAACGAACCACCTGGAAGAATTAAAATCGAGTGGTGAAAGAAAACAAGCCACCGTACAAATTGAAATTGAGTGAAGACAAGAGAATGAATCGCCAGAAGAATAAAGCACTTGAGGAAAAATCCGAATGACGAGAACGAAGAGATCGCGGACGGATTAAAGACTACTTGAACGAAGCACCAGAAAGAATGTGAGACGAACGAAGAGGCATGAATGAAGCATATTTTGAGGACGAAGTTGAAAAATGAGAACGAAGAATTCTTCTGAAATGATGGCCTTCGAAGGAACACAATGAAAAGAAGAAAGATTGAACCAACGATGAAAAGAATTGAAAGCGATCTTGGAGAAGGCATATGACTGATGGAATCCATACTTACGTCACATTTGAAAAGAATATAGGAACACTCCGGGAATTATTGGAAGAGTCAGGTAAGATCCTGGGAATAAGCCTGTGGGTTATGAGCCCACCGAAGAGAAAACACCGTTGAAAAGGATCGAAAAGGAGATGATGCACCGGAACGATTGAAAAACTCGAATGAGGTGACAACCTCGAATTAATTAGAACACAAACGAATCTCCTGAGATTTATTTGGAACTCCGGAATAATTAAATGGCGAGAGGCGAACGAGCAAGAGGAAATAATTGAGCCGAGGAAAATAAGAACAACACCGAGATATTGGAATTGAATCCACCGGAAAAGAAAGGAGATGACGAATATCAAACGAGATCATAATTCATCGGAGAAGAAAAGAGAAGAATGATGACGAGGTAGACGAGAATTCACCAGTTAGAATAATTAATGAAAGAAAGCAAAGACTTCACACGAGTAGGATGGATACTCGATTAAGGACTCCGACTCCGAGAAGCAAAAGGGTGGGTGGGTGGGAAAAAGAAAGACAACAACGAAAGGGGAAACAACACCGGTTGGAAAGAACCGAGGGTTGAACTTGCAAGAAGAAGAGGGTCGAATCCACTTGACGAGAGATGCACCAGATGACAAGAACTAACAACGCAACGAACGAAAACTAACCACGCGATCCTAAAAAAAATTGGAAGGGGAAGAGGGGAAATTCAAAATACCTACGTCAAGATTCCTCACCAGAAGGACGAAGGGGCAGGGGAGTAAAAGAATTCCTACTCTCCGATATAACTAGACTCCAAAAAAGTTTTTCTGCTAGACTCAACAACGGCCAGACTATGATCAATCAAGGGGGGCTCCTATGGCCGGTCGAGGCTCTGATACCAACTTGTCAGGCCCAAGATGCGATTCTATCCCGATCACGTGACACTTACGTGATTGGGGCACAACCGCATTTCGGGCGCTTAGCAAGATGGATATCATTACATCGTACCATTACATACATACATGGGGGATACAAAAATACATATAAGTCACATGAATACAACAACATCAATACAAGGCATCCGACTACGGATGCAAACAAGAAAAGAACATCGACATCCATCTGCTATCCTAGGCTGCCGACCCGGAACCTAACCCAAGACTGAAGAAGAAGAAGAAGAAGAAAGAACTCCAACACAACGATCATCGCTCTCACGTAAAGACATCGGAAACCTGCACCTGCAACTGTTGTTGTAGTATCTGTGAGCCACGAGGACTCAGCAATCCCATAACCATGGGTAACAAGACTATCAAAGCTTAATGGGTAGGAAGAGGTAAAGTGGTGAGGTTGCAGCAGTGGCTAAGCAAAAATATGGTGGCTAGCTTACGAGTACAAGAATAAGATGAGCATCTACGCAAACGGTCGCAAACTAGTAATGATCGCTAAAGATCCTGAACTACCTACGAGTCAAACATAACCCCATCGTGTTCTCTTCTCAAAGTGAAAAGAGACAGTCACAGTTACTCACACCGTTGGTGTTTTACTTCGGATCCTCTGTCAAGTTTTCTACAACCGGACATTAACAAATTCCAATCTGCCACATAACCGCGGGCACGGCTTTCGAAAGACCATAACCCTGCAGGGCTGTCCCAACTTAGCCCATCACAAGCTCTCACGATCAGCTGAAGTAATAATAATTATTACCCCTTTTCTTAGGGAAATCCGATCAGGCTCGGTATCCCGGTGCACAAGACATTTCGACAATGGTAAAACAAGTCCAGCAAGACCTCCCGGCGTGCCAACACCCTGATGGTAGCCGCGCGCATCTTGTCTCAGGCCATGTCCGGATAAGCACTACGTACAGCAACCGAAGACCCTAGATAACTGGGTGGCACCGCAAGTGGCTCTAGTTTGGGACCAACACCATCAGCACTGGCCCCCCTGCTATGTAGAAAAGAATCTCGAGGGAGCGTCCCCCCTATGCAGTTTTAATTAATTAATTAAGTTGTTATTATGAGGCAAATTAAAACCAATGTTGGGCCTTGCTGGAGGAGTTTTATTCAAAGACGAAGTGTCAAGGGGTCCCCATATACCCAACCGTGTAAGGAACGCAAAATCAAGGAACATAATGCCGGTTTATCGGCTCCTAAGGTGGCATGAGTGGAACAAAACACCGAGCAAAAGGCCAAGCCTTCCACCCATGCCCAGTACATAGGTGTGTTAATGAATATAAGACATATTGTGATATTCCCAAAGCATCAAGTTCCAACATGGAACGATCTTCATCTTCACCTGCAACTAACAACGCTATAAGAGGGGCTGAACAAGCGGGTAACATAGCCAAACAATGGTGTGCTAGTAAGGTTTCAAAAGTTAGAGGTTTCATGGCAACAAGGAGAGGGGCTGACAATAAAGATGGGTAGCGCGACATATAACGATAGCATCGAGACACTAAGCTTGGCAATGATAGTGAAGGTATCCAAGGGTATGGTCATCTTGCCTGAGATCCCGCAAGGAAGAAGAACAGATCCGTGAAGTAGACGAAGAAGAAGACTTGGAGACGAACCACAAGTAGACGAACGAATCCTCACGAACGCAGCGGAACAAGCACTAACGAGAAGAATCAAGCAATACGGTAAACACACAACACAAGAACATGACAATAAGCTCAACCAAGTATGATGCAAGACAAGTCTATGTATGATGCAATACATGGCAAGGGATGAAGCACACAAGAACAACATCACCCAACAAGTTTAAATGAGGCTGGAATCAACATCTAACAAATCCGGTAAGTCCTCATATGCATAAAGTGAAATTAGTCCAGATCTGAACAAACCTTAAGTTAAAGTTGTTAAACAGCAGGTTAACATGCACCATGATGATCTACATGAAATTCTAGTCAAGTTTCATATAAAGTTTGTTTAATTCGGAGCTACGACCTACAAGATATGAGCAAAACAAGACAAGCAAGGCAACAGTGCAAGATGCACCCAAACATCAAGCAAACACACTCCAAACATGTAAACAGCATGATATTATGATTCTACATGCAAAATCACACAAGTTTCATATAAGGCAAACCCAAAACGGAGCAACGGGCTAAAAGATACACGTGAAACAAGATATAACTCAAAGCTGAAGTTAACAGCCACATAGCAACTTTGGAGCAAGGTAAATATAAGCTACAACACCCAAACATGGTAACAAGAAGCATGGATGTGAAGTAGACATGTTACTTAACAAGTAGGAATTTAGAACACACCCAAAAGCTCGCTGGAACACATTTAAACAAGCATGGCAAGTTGCAATGAAATTATCCAGACTTAGCCAAAATCTGGGAAGGCAAAAACATCATCACGATGCTGCCTTCGGAGGCACAAAACAACATGCATATCAACTCTAATAAGTTCATAAAGAGCATGACATGTAGTAGACATATCCTACAGCAAACAACTCCATTGGAGCAACTCCATAGGAGGCATGGATCAATAGAACGAAGCTCCACCAAATTGAACATGCTGATAAAATCCTGACAGGTATAATTTATAGCAACTTGAGAACAAGAAATAAATAAGCTACAGCAGGCCATATGAGCAAGTAAGGGCATGAATTGATAGACAATAACATGGACAACAAGACATGATCAATTGCCACTCCAAAACAAGCATGGATTTGACTAGGGCATCAAGCAAACATAGCATCCGGTTATAACAGATTCCAGACTTAGCAGTTTTTTCACTAAGTTTAAAACAGTAACAACAACATGGCATGTTTACGAGCTTGTTTAAGTCACCTCAAGGCATATCATGGAAAGATGATTGCACCACATCAAAGACCATATTATTGTGCTTCTAAAACATCTAGACATGTGGCATGAGGACAAACACATCACTAGCAAAGAGCAATTGAAATCAGCATCTCATAACAAGTTTCAGCTCTTAACAGCCAAATGCACTTTTGCAACAGAGATTAACATGACCATATGAACTCAAACAAGCATGCTACAGCAACCATCATGTAGTACACTTCACAATGAACATTTTGACATATCATATGCATCATTTGGATAAACATGCACCAAGTTATCATATCGCAAACATGGCATCAAATTAACAAGTAACACCAGTTTATAACAAGTAGCACTCTTGCAACAAATATTATAGCATCTAGATGAACTCAAACAAGCATGGCACAATGGAACAAAGTGTAGAGCATATCACCACGATCATTTTGATATATCATACATTCAATTTGGACAAGCACACAATTAATTACAGCCATGCATACATGCAACATTATTACAGTTTTCTGGGGACTTAGAAGAAAATAGACCTCGGGTCAGCGGACATTGTCCGGTCCGGACGGACACGTCCGACGACTAGGGCCCGCGTAGCAGTGGCACGAGAGGAAGAAGCGGACATGTCCGGGCTCCTCCCGAACACGTCTGTCGGTGCAGCGGGAGCCGGGTCAACGCGGCGGCGGCTGGGCGAGGCAGAGGACCGGACGGCGGCGTGCGCGGCTCCGGCGAGCACGAGGGCCGGCGGGATCGAGCGGAGGGAGGCGGATCCGGCGAAGGGCGCGACCGGCGGCGAGCTCGAAGGGCGGCGGCGTCTGGGATCGGCGGCGGCGGGGACCTGCGGGTCCGGCGAGGCGAAGGTAGCCGGCGGGGGATCCCGACGTCGGCTGGGCGGCGCGGGTCTTGAGGTCGTCGGGGTCGTCGGCTCACGGTTGCGGCGGGGCCTCCTTGGTCGCCGGAGAGCGTCCCGGCGGCGGGGACCGAGGAGCTCGGGATCTGGCTCGATCCCATCGAGCCACGAGGCTGGAAGATGAGCGAGGGCGCGGGAGCTACTTCGGGCCCGGTTGCGGCCCGCGCCGGGCCTCAGATGGGCCAGCAGGGCCTGCGGCGGGGGGGAGGCAGGAGGGGGCGCGGGAGGCTGACGGGTGGCCCCCGCTGTAATGCCCAGGATGGGACTATACCTCCTACGTGTCGAGGCACGACTTAAAGGTATAAGCCCATTCTGGAATGGTCTCAAGTTCGGTATCTTTGCACATCTCATGTAAAAATAAGGATGAAAAGAAAAAGAGATAGTTGGCTTACACTCGCCACGTCACACAATTCATTACATAGCAAAACATCATCCAAAACATCAGAACCCGGCTACGGGTGAAGATCCAAAAGAAAGATACCAAAAACATAAGCCACAGGTTCGAATCAACCCTAGTAGAAACCACTACTGATCATCCGAATAGTGCACATAGTAACGGCTACGTTCTTCATCATACCCCCAGTACAGCTCCGTGCCGTCACCTGAGTAGTTCACCTGAGTACCTGCATTTGGTGTGGTGTAGAATCTGAGCCATAGAGGACTCAGCAATCCCGTTCCCGGGTAGCAGAACTATCTAAGCCTTGGGTGTGGAACAAGGCTGAAGAAAGAATAAAAGGTTGCAGCAGCACTAGCACTAGCTTATGTAATAAGAGCGAGAAGAGAAGTGCCACGAGCGTCAAAGTGATCACGAAGTGATCCTAACTAAGCACAGTAATCATAACCCCACCGTGTTCACTTCCCGAACCCCTTTCGGAAAATGACCGTCACGATTACTCACGCTGGTAGTGTGTTCTGAACATGGTGTCAAGTTTTCTACAATCGGATATTAACAAGCTCCCATCTGCCACATAACTGCAGGCACGGCTTTCAAAAGTTCAAACCCTGCAGGGGTGTTCCAACTTGGCCCATTACAAGCCCACGATCCGCGGAGTCGCAACTCCAAGGTGTGAAGGCCCGAGTATCCTCGGAATCCCGTGCTCAAGATACTCCGACTAAGGTAAGGCTAATCCAGCAAATCCTCCCGGCATGCCGACACCCTGACAGTAGCCGCGCATATCTAGTCTCAGGCCACGACCGGATGGGCGATCCTACAGGTTATACCAGATACCTCGGGTTTCCCCACGGCGGCCCCGCAGAACCCCCAGTTTGGACCAACACTCATGTGGAGCACTGGCCCGGGTTATTTATTAAGAACTCGGGTTTTCAAAGCCCTATGCAAGTTTTAGTTATTAGGCAAATGGAGTACCAAAGTTGGGACTTGCTGGAAAAGACTTAGCGCTAAGCGGTTTATCGAGGGGGTCCCATAACCCCAACCGTGTGAGGAACGCATAATCAAGGAACATAACACCGGTTTATACGGTTCCTAGGGCGGCATGAGTGGAACAAAACACAAAGCAAGAGGCTTATCCTTCCACCCATTTCCAACATATGGAGAATTTCATTTAAGAATTTATATAGTGTGATATCCCAACAAACTTCAACATGAAGCAAGAATCTTCAAATCTTCTCCTGCAACTAGCAATGCTATAAGAGGGGCTGAGCGAAGCCTACGTAGCCAATCAAAGGTTTGCATAGGTAGGGTGGTTAGACAGATTCATGGTTACAATAGGAGGCTGACAAACAAACATGGGCATCGAGGCATTAAGCTAAAGAGCGAGACTTCTAGCAATAGGCAAAGATAGTAATGATATCTGGGTCAGGTCATCTTGCCTGTCGAGTCGTCGATGGGATCGTAAGACGGCTCCTCGTTCTCAACCTCAGTAGTAACCTTGTACTCGTACTCAGTCTCGGCTTCCGGCTCTACTCAAAACAAGAACACACGAGGCACGAAATCAAACAAGGTGCAATGCACAAACTACAGGATGCATGTATGATGCACTTAGGATGCACAAAATGACAACACGGGAAGCACAGAAAAACAGCACAAGAAAAAGACAATATACTCAAGCAAGTAGGATGCAAGACAAGTCTATTTAGGATGCAAAACATGGCAAGGTAGGAAGCACAGAGAAATAACACAAGAAACAACAGGTTTAAATGAGGCCGGAAACTACTTAAGACAAATCCGGTAAGTCCTCATATGCATAGTTTGAAATTAGTCCAGATCTGAACAAACCTTAAGTTAAAGTTGTTAATCAGCAAGTTAACATGCACCAAGATCATCTACACGAAATTCTAGTCAAGTTTCATATAAATTTTGTTTAAAATGGAGCTACGGTCTAGAAGATATGATCAAAACAAGATAAGCATGGCAACGGTGCAGGATGCACCCAAACATCAAGCAAACATACTCCAATTATGTAAACAAGATGATATTAGGAATCTACATGCGAAATCACACAAGTTTCATATAGGACTTGCTCAAAACGGAGCAACGGACTAAAAGATACACCCGAAACAAGAAACAAAGCAAAGCTGAAATTAACAGCCACATAGCAACTTTGGAGCAAGAAATATATACTCTACAGCACTCAAACATAGTGACAAGAAGGATGTACATGAAGTAGACGTATCCTACAGCAAACAACTTGATGCGGAGCATCCTAAGTACATCACCATGTCAAGAGTCCGTTTGGCAAGTGACACGTGCGGCCTCTACTTCTTATACATAAAGGTGAATCATCTCCTTTACACGTGTTCACTTGACCCCTTCGAGGATGGTATACTACTTGACACTTCTTCCGTGTGCATGCATAGGTATTGTCGGAGCTTCACGGACAACAAGGAGGAGTGCAAGCGCCGAGGAACACCTACGCCATCAGCGAGGGAAGCATGGAAGCGAAGGCGGAAGAAGACGGAGCGGCTGAAGTTACAGCCGCCGGACATCAGGCGCCAGCCCGGACATCCGGCGCCAGCCCGGACATCCGGCCTTCAGCCCGGAAATCCGGCGCCAGCAACAGAACCGCACCCGAGACTTGCCCCGCTAGCCCGGACATCCGGCCAACCGCCCCAGACATCCGGCGTCTCATGAGAGCCCGGACATCCGGCCCCCAGCCGGACATCCGGCGCCTGCCTGCGCGCATGGACAGGGCCCGAGGCCCATGTATCCCCCCATCTACTTACCCCTTCGTGTACTAGACTATATATACTCCTGCACCTCCACCATTTTAGGGTTAGCATTCGTTTAGCTCATATGTGAGATAGAGCTCTGCTCATCCATCCCGGATCTACTCCACGAGAGAGACCGCGGCCCCTCTACGGAGAAGATCCACCTTGGATTCAAGACCCCTAAACGGGAAGATCCTTCACGGATTCAAGACCTCCTCTCGGAGATGAACTCTACCTTGTATCTTTCCCTTTTTTGTTCATGTATCTTGTGATCTTGTGTGTTTGATTGTCTAGTGGATGTGTGATTGGACTTGTTCTTGAGTGTTTTCCTCGTGATTCCCCTTTGTGTTCTTCGTGTTCATCGTGGGATCCCCCTCCATTTCGTGAAAGATCAGCCACATAGGGTTCCACCCTACATCACAACTCCATTGGAGCAACTCCATAGGAGGCATGGATCAATAGCAACAAGCTACACCATTTTGATCATGACACTAAAAACCTGACAGCAATATTTTATAGCAACTTGGGAGCAAGAATTAAATATGCTACAGCAACCCAAATGAGCATGTGAGGACATGGATGGATAGACAACAACATATACAACAAGGAATGATCAATGGCCACCCCAAAACTAACATGGATTTGCCTAGGACATCAAGCAAACATAGCATCAGGATATTACAGATTCCAGACTTAGTGAAATTTCACTAAGTGTTAAAACAACAATATTATCATGGCATGTTTGTGAGCATGTTTAAGTCATCTTAAAGCATAACATGGCAAATGGTTTGCACCATAGCAAAGAACACATGATGGGGAATCCAAAACATATGAGCATGTGGCATGGGGACAAACACAACAATAGCAACGAGCTCCTCAACTAGGCATCTCGTAACAAGTTACAAAACCTAACAGCCACATGCACTTTTGCAACAGAGATAAACATGGCAATATGAACTCTAACATGCATGCTATAGCATCCAACATGTAGAGCATCTCATGATGAACATTTTTACATATCATTTGCTTCATTTGGATAAACATGCATCAAGTTATCACATATCAAACATGGCATGAAAATAACTAGTAGCAGCAGTTTATATCATGTAGCACTCTTGTCATGAAGATTAAGACATCTAGATGGACTCAAACAAGCATGACACAATGGAACAAAACATAGTACACATCACCACAATCATTTTGACATATCATATGCACAAAACGGACAAGCACAGTAAAAGATATTGCCATCACAATATTGCATCAGACAACTAAAATAAACAACAAAGACTTGGGGAAAATCAACCTCAGAGTCAACGCGGGTCAACGGGTTGCGGGTCAACGGGTCGGGCGCGGAGCGGGTACGCGGATCGGGCGCCGGGAACCCGCTAGGGTTCAGATCGGACCAGGATCGGGCGATTCCCGCGGCGGTGACCGGACTGGATCGGAGCGACGGGGCAACGCCTCGGCCCTCCGGCGAAGCGGCGGGGCCGCCCGGCGAGCCTCGGTCGGAGGAGGACGGCGAGGGGCGGCGGAGGACGGGCGGCACAGCACGGCCTGGCGGCAGAGCCTGCGAGGGGCCGGCGGCGAAGACTGCGAGGGGCCGGCGGCGGATCCGGCGCCGGTGGGCGGCGGGCGCGGCGGCCGGCGACGGAGCCGATGAGCGGAGGCGCGGCGGCGGATGGGCCCGAAGCCGGCGGCAGCGGGCCCGCGGCGGGCCGCGCGAGCTGGCGCGGTGGGGCGACGGCGGAGGGACAGGTGTCCGCACGCTACTGGTCCGGCCGTCGGCTTGACGTGTCCGCCGGCGGTCGGACGTGTCCGGCTCGGGGGTGGAGGGTTGGATCTAGGGTTTTTGGGCGAAAAAATGGGCATGGGGACGTTTTTATAGGCACAAGGAGCTAGGAGAGTCCAAATAGGGAGCGGTTTTCGGCCACGCGATCACAATTCGACGACCGAGATGATGGGAAGGGTTGTGCTGGGTTGGTGGGCTGTTGTGGAGGGTGTCTTGGGCCTCAAAGAGGAGGTACTTTTAGCCCACTAGGTTAACCGTTGGAGTACCAAAGGAACTCCAAACGCGACGAAACTTGACAGGCGGCCTACACGTACCAAAACAACATCGCACGACAAGTCTCACGCCATACCGGAAACGTTACACGGCCACACACGGAAGAAGGACTCGGGGATGCCACGGGCACGTGTGAGAGCGTCGGAACTCGAAACGGGCAACGGGAAGAGACGAGTGGGACCGGATGCAAATGAGAACACAAATGCAATGCAATGCACATGACAACATGACATGGATTAAATGCACACACGCACACGACAAAACGAAGTACCCGAAAAGAAAGAAGAACCCCGAATGGAATTGATGAAGGCAAAGTTTATATATTGCCATATAGGGAAAGTGTTACATCCGGGGCATTACAAACTCTACTCTACTACGAAAAGATCTCGTCCCGAGATCTAGGACTGGAAGAAGGAAGGGTACTTGGAACGAAGGTGATCTTCTCGTTCCCATGTAGCTTCTCGGTCGGTATGGTGTGACCACTTGACTTTCTAGAACTTGATTGACTTGTTGCGGGTCTTGTGCTCGGTTTCTTCAAGGATAACAACGGGATGCTCTCGGTAAGACAAGTCTTGTTGAAGATCAATCTCCTCAAACGGAATGGTGCGTTCAGGTGTCTTGAAGCACTTGCGGAGTTGAGACACATGAAACACATCATGAAAATTAGCGAAGTTGGAAGGGAGCTCAAGTTGATAGGCTAGATCGCCTCTTTTGCCAAGGATCTTGAAAGGGCCCACGTATCTAGGAGCAAGCTTTCCTTTGATACCGAATCTTTGGGTGCCTTTCATAGGAGAAACACGGAGATAGACATGATCCCCAATGTTGAAGGCCAAATCATGATGCTTGCCGTCATAGTAGCTCTTCTGACGCGACTGAGCGGCCTTGAGATTCTCACGTATGACTTTGCACATTTCTTTGGCTTCTGAGATCAATTCATTGCCAAGAAGTTGACGTTCACCAGTCTCGGACCAGTTGAGAGGAGTACGACACTTTCTGCCATAGAGAATTTTAAACGGAGCTTTGCCGACACTTGCTTGGAAGCTGTTGTTGTAAGAGAACTCGCCAAACAGGAGACAATCTTCCCACTTCATGCCAAAAGAGATGACACAAGCTCTGAGCATGTCTTCTAGGATCTGGTTCACTCTCTCGACTTGACCACTAGTTTGAGGGTGAAATGCAGTGCTGAAACGGATCTTAGTGCCCATGGCGGACTGAAAGGAGTCCCAGAACTTGGATGTGAACAAACTTCCATGGTCTGAGGAGATAACTTGAGGAATGCCATGTAAGGACACAATTCTGGAAGTGTACAACTCTGCCAGCTGAGCTGCATTGATGGATTCTTTGACTGGAAGGAAGTGAGCTACTTTGGTAAGCTTGTCAATCACCACAAAGATAGAATCATTCCCCTTCTTGGACTTGGGAACCCCAGTGACGAAATACATTTCAATGTGGTCGAATTTCCACTCCGGAATAGGAAGAGGTTGGAGAAGACCGGCGGGACGTTGATGCTCTACCTTCACTCTTCTGCAGACATCACATTCATTCACGAATTGGGCAATCTCCCTTTTCATCCGAGTCCACCAGTAAGATTGCTTGAGGTCTTGGTACATCTTGGAGCTTCCAAGATGAATCGAGAGGAGGGAATCATGTGCTTCGTTCATTATGAGCTTCCTGAGATCACCCTTGGGAACCACAAGTCTGTCCTCAAAGAACAAGGTATCTCTCTTATCAACGCGATAGCACTTGTATTTGGGAGTACCCTTTGCAATACCATGTTTCACTTTCTGCACCATAGCATCACTGAGTTGGGCCTCACGGATCTGATCTTCCAAGGTAGGAGCAACTTGAAGATTTGCAAGAAAGCCTTGTGGAACAACTTGAAGGTTGAGCTTCCTGAATGCTTCACAAAGCTCAGGCTGGAACGGCTTGATAAGGAGACTGTTGCAATATGCCTTTCTTCTCAAGGCATCTGCAATGACATTGGCCTTTCCAGGTGTGTATTCGACGCTTGGATCATACTCTTGGATCATTTCAACCCAACGAGTCTGGCGGAGGTTCAGGTTCGGCTATGTGAAGATGTACTTCAAGCTCTTGTGATCGGTGAAGATGTCGACTTTTCTGCCCAACAGAAGGTGTCTCCATGTGATCAAGGCGTGTACCACAGCTGCTAGCTCGAGATCATGTGTGAGGTAGTTCTTATCACTTGGCTTCAATTGACGAGAGGTGTATGCCACAATTTTCTTGTCCTGCATTAGAACACCACCAAATCCATGAAGAGAAGCATAACAGAATACTTCGTAGGGCTTGGACTCATCTGGAGGAGTAAGAACCGGAGCAGAGATGAGCTTTTCTTTGAGAGTTTTGAATGCCACATCACAATCCGGAGACCTGTTGTACTTGACATTCTTCTGCAGCAAGTTGGAGAGAGGCTTGGCAATCTTGGAGAAGTTCTCAACGAACCTTCTGCAATAGCTAGCAAGACCAAGGAAGCTTCGTAGTTTCTTGACGTTCTGAGGAGGTTCCCAGTTGACAATCGCTTCAACTTTCTCGGGGTTGACCGCAATACCGTCAGCAGATTTGATATGGCCCAGATACAAGACCTTATCGAGCCAGAATTCGCACTTGGAGAACTTGGCATACAACTTATGTTCACGGAGTCTGTCGAGAACCAGACAGAGGTGCTTTTCGTGATCCTCTTCATTCTTGGAGAATACCAAGCTGTCATCCAGATACACAAGCACAAATCCGTTGGTGTAGGGGTTGAAAATGTAGTGCATCATTCTCGAGAAGGTAGGTGGAGCATTAGCGAGGCCAAAAGACACGACTGTATACTCATAGGAACCGTACCTCGTTCTGAAGGCAGTCTTGTGGATATCTTATTCACGAATGCGAATCTGGTGATAACCCATCTGGAGATCGAGCTTAGAGAATACTTTTGCTCCTTCGAGCTGCTCAAACAATTCATTGATGTTGGGGAGCGGATACTTGTTCTTTATTGTCTTCTTGTTCAATGGCCGGTAATCAACGCAAAGGCGCTCCGTGCCATCCTTCTTCTTGACAAATAAGACACCACAGCCCCAAGGAAAAGTGCTAGGCCTGATCAGACCCATACGCTCTTGTTCATCAAGTTGTTTCTTCAACTCCTTCAACTCTTCAGGGGAGAGCTTGTACGGACGCCGGCATGCTGGCTCAGTACCAGGCTCGAGTTCAATGACAAATTCAACTTGACGATGCAGAGGCATGCTTGGAAGCTCTTCTGGAAAAACATCTTCATATTCATTGACCACCGGAATTTGAGAGATGGCATTAATCTCGCCCTTGTCATTGAGAGAGAATAGCGTGATTGTGTTATCTCGAGAGGCGAAGATAATCACGTCTTCGTTAGGATGAGTAATCTTGACTTCCTTATTTGCACAATCAATGTGAGCATCATGCTGAGAAAGCCAATCCATCCCGAGAATAACATCAATGTCGGAGCTACCGAGAACAACCGGAGAAGCCAGAAAGCGGTAATCACCCATGTGAATAGATTCATTAGGAGCATATAGGCTAGAATGCATCTATATTGCCGGAGAAGAAATTGCTAATTTCCTTGGTAAAGCTGATGTGTTCACATTATGCTTTTATGCAAATGGATATGACATGAAAGAATGTGATGCACCCGAATCAAACAACACTTTAGCAGGCTTGAGATTGACTGGAAGATTACCAAGTATCACATCTGAAGAATTTTCTGCTTGAGCTGCATTCATCAGATTCACTCTTGCAACCTTCGGAACATGCTTGACAATAGCAGTGCTGGCAGGTGGAGGAGGCGGAAGGCGCCTTTGAGTACACTTGTTGGCATAGTGGCCCTTCTTGCCACACTTGTTGCAAACCACTTCTGAGAGAGGACAGAAATGAGGAGCACTTGACTTGGAAGCTTGAAACTGATTCTTTGACTGGTTGCTTGGGTTGGGTGGGTGGGAGAAACGACGGCCACCAGAATTCTTGTTGTTGTTGTTGGGAGCTTGGATCACTGGAGGAGGTGGAAGCCAAAACTTCAGTTGCTTTGCGACCACTTGAGAAGAAGAGGAGGAGTGAACAGCGTCTCTGATCCTCTTTTTGGAAGCTTCCATCTTGAGCTGGGCTACCTCTTGCTTAAGTGCCATGTTATAGAATTGATCAAACTCATCAGGCTCGAACAAGGTGAGAGCTAGTTGGAGTTCATCCTTCAGAACACCGCGAAACTGATAGATCTTGCTCTTGGCATCTGGGATGTCTTGCTTGGCATAGCGGGCAAGGTTCTGGAACATGACATTATATTGGTAGACAGACATTGAGCCTTGCTTCAGGTTGCGGAATTGCTCACGCATACCCTCGATGACACTTGTTGGAATGTGGTGAGATCAAATGTCCTTGCAGAAGTCATCCCAGGAGATTACACGCCCTGCTCTGGAGTGTTTGTACTGCTGCCACCAATCAGTGGCTTGGTCCTTGAGTTGGAAGGCTGCAAACTTCACATAGTCCTCGGGCCTGATGTTACTGCACTCGAAATGCTTCTTGATATCTGTTATCCAGTCTTCAGCATCTAGAGGGTCCACGCAGTAACTGAATGCCTTTGGTTGGTTTGCCAAGAACTGGTTGAGCGTAGCAAAGTAAGGTTGGTTGAACAAATTGCCTTGGCCTTGGTTCCCATGAGCACCCTGATTTGCTTGATTTGCTTGAATGTTCTGCATCATTTGCAAAAGCATCTGGGTGTTCTGGTTCGTCGCTTGCATAATTGCTCTCCAGGCCTGAGACGGAGGAGGAGGTGAAGGAGGACGATCAGGAAGCTCTTCACCCTCTGGGTTAGCATTGGGAACTTTTTTAGGAGCCATCCTGAATGAGATGACAACTATTAGCCATTGATTGAAAGAATATATAAGCTGAATCAACGGCTAGAATTGCAACATAAGTCTTCACAAGAACATTCGAACAAGAATGAACGAATGTAAATCTCAGTTTAATAGTAACAACAATCTTCACGAGAAGCCACTTGGGAGACAAAAGGTAAATAAAACAACAAGGTGCAGATAGAACAAATACAAGATAGAAGCTTTGTTCGACATATTCGTGCTGAAAGCTTATGGAATGTGTTACAAAAGGGTTTTGCAATCCCCGGATCAGCATAGCCAAGGACCCTTTAAGATGCAACTCCCGATCGGAACAACGGCCATAAAACTACTTCACTCAATGTAGAACCCCGAACTCCATATCAAGCATTCGTTGTAATAATGCCTATGAGCTACTAGATGAACCCACCTATTAATTTCCGAAAGTTTCCAGTTATGCAATCAGGTGTTGGAGATACAGTGGAAGCATCGCGCACTCAACTCTAATCCTACATCCAGCTGTATCCATCCTTCAACACATAACCAGTTATTTCCGGAAACCGTCTACCTCGGACCTTCGAAACGCATCTACTATACAAGCTATGGCAATACTCCCGAACTACCTCCCCAGTACTGGGTGACGTCGGGGTTATCTTGCCACTAACCGTATAGGAGAGTTTTTGATGTCGGCCGTCTTAAGTATTCCAGAACTGATGCGATATATTTGTGACGACAACACCTCGGAGCTAAACTCCCCGGGACACTGCCACAACCCCTAAATGACAGGAGGCATCGAGAACAATGTTCTCGTCACAAAGACATCGGAACAATCCAATCAATACTCGCGAGATTCCTAAAAAACAATTTGGTGAAATTTTGAGAGTAGAAGAGGCAAGAGTAATCGTCAGGAGTCCTCAACAGAGTGAAAAGAGATGAGGAGCAAAAGAAATCCTACTCTCCGATATATATATAGGACTCAAAACATTTTAAGTGTGTGCCTAGACTCAACAGTCAACGATTCGATCAATCAGTGGGGGCTTCTAGGTTGGAGAAGGCTCTGAATAAAAACTTGTAATTCCCAGGATGGGACTATACCTCCTACGTGTCGAGGCACGACTTAAAGGTATAAGCCCATTCTGGAATGATCTCATGTTCGGTATCTTTGCACATCTCATGTAAAAATAGGGATGAAAAGCAAAAGAGATAGTTGTCTTACACTCGCCACATCACACATTTCATTACATAGCAAAACATCATCCAAAACATCACAACCCGGCTACGGGTGAAAATCCAAAAGAAAGATACCAAAAACATAAGCCACAGGTTCGAATCGCCCCTAGTAGAAACCACTACTGTTCATCGGGATAGTGCACATAGTAACGGCTACGTTCTTCATCATACTCCCAGTACAACTCCGTGCAGTGACCTGAGTAGTTCACCTGAGTACCTGCATCTGGTGTGGTGTAGAATCTGTGAGCCACGGAGGACTCAGCAATCCCGTTCCCGGGTAGCAGAACTATCTAAGCCTTGGGTGTGGAACAAGGCTGAAGAAAGAATAAAAGGTTGCAGCAGCACTAGCACTAGCTTACGTAATAAGAGCGAGAAGAGAAGTGCCACGAGCGTCAAAGTGATTACGAAGTGATCCTAACTAAGCACGGCAATCATAACCCCACCATGTTCACTTCATGAACCCCTTTCAGAAAATGACAGTCACGGTAACTCACGCTGGTAGTGTGTTCTGAACATGGTGTCAAGTTTTCTACAACCGGATATTAACAAATTCCCATCTGCCACATAACCGCGGGCACGGCTTTCGAAAGTTCAAACCCTGCAGGGGTGTTCCAACTTGGCCCATTACAAGCCCACGATCGCGGAGTCGCAACTCCAAGGTGGGAAGGCCCGAGTATCCTCGAAATCCCGTGCTCAAGATACTCTGACTAAGGTAAGGCTAATCCAGCAAATCCTCCCGGCATGCCGACACCCTGACAGTAGCCGCGCATATCTACTCTCAGGCCACGACCGGATGGGCGATCCTACAGGTTATACCAGATACCTCGGGTTTCCCCACGGCGGCCCCGCAGAACCCCCAGTTTGGACCAACACTCATGTGGAGCACTGGCCCGGGTTGTTGATTAAGAACTCGGGTTTGCAAAGCCCTATGCAAGTTTTAGTTATTAGGCAAATGGAGTACCAAAGTTGGGACTTGCTGGAAAAGACTTAGCTCTAAGCAGTTTATCGAGGGGGTCCCATAACCCCAACCGTGTGAGGAACGCATAATCAAGGAACATAACACCGGTTTATACGGTTTCTAGGGCGGCATGAGTGGAAGAAAACACCAAGCAAGAGGTTTATCCTTCCACCCGTTTCCAATATATAGATGATTTCATTTTAGAATTTATATAGTGTGATATCCCAACAAACTTCAACATGAAGCAAGAATCTTCAAATATTCTCCTGCAACTAGCAATGCTATAAGAGGGGTTGAGCGAAGCCTACGTAGCCAATCAAAGGTTTGCATAGGTAGGGTGGTTAGACAGATTCATGGTTACAATAGGAGGCTGACAAACAAACATGGGCATCGAGGCATTAAGCTAAAGAGCGAGACTTCTAGCAATAGGAAAAGATAGTAATGATATCTGGGTCAGGTCATCTTGCCTGTCGAGTCGTCGATGGGATCGTAAGACGGCTCCTCGTTCTCAACCTCGGTAGTAACCTCATACTCGTACTCGGTCTCGGCTTCCGGCTCTACTCAAAACAAGAACACACGAGGCACGAAATCAAACAAGGTGCAATGCGCAAACTACAGGATGCATGTATGATGCACTTAGGATGCACAAAATGACAACACGGGAAGCACAGAGAAACAGCACAAGAACAAGACAATATACTCAAGCAAGTAGGATGCAAGACAAGTCTATTTAGGATGCAAAACATGGCAAGGTAGGAAGCACAGAGAAATAACACAAGAAACAACAGGTTTAAATGAGGCCGGAAACTACTTAAGACAAATCCAGTAAGTCCTCATATGCATAGTTTGAAATTAGTCCAGATCTGAACAAACCTTAAGTTATAGTTGTTAATCAGCAAGTTAACATGCACCAAGATCATCTACACAAAATTCTATTCAAGTTTCATATAAAGTTTGTTTAAAACAGAGCTACGGTCTAGAAGATATGATCAAAACAAGATAAGCATGGCAACGGTGCAGGATGCACCCAAACATCAAGCAAACATACTCCAATTATGTAAACAAGATGATATTATGAATTTACATGCAAAATCACACAAGTTTCATATAGGACTTGCTCAAAACGGAGCAACGGACTAAAAGATACACCGAAACAAGAAACAAAGCAAAGCTGAAATAAACAGCCACATAGCAACTTTGGAGTAAGAAATATATACTCTACAGCACTCAAACATGGTGAAAAGAAGCATGGACATGAAGTAGACATATCCTACAGAAAACAACTCCATTGGAGCAACTCCATAGGAGGCATGGATCAATAGCAACAAGCTACAACATTTTGATCATGACACTAAAAACCTGACAGCAATATTTTATAGAACCTTGGGAGCAAGAATTAAATATGCTACAGCAACCCAAATGAGCATGTGAGGACATGGATGGATAGACAACAACATATACAACAAGGAATTATCAATGGCCACCCCAAAACTAACATGGATTTGCCTAGGACATCAAGCAAACATAGCATCAGGATATTACATATTCCAGACTTAGTGAAATTTCACAGAGTGTTAAAACAGCAATATTATCATGGCATGTTTGTGAGCATGTTTAAGTCATCTTAAAGAATAACATGGCAAATGGTTTGCACCACAGCAAAGAACACATGATGGGGAATCCAAAACATATGAGCATGTGGCATGGGGACAAACACAACAATAGCAACGAGCTCCTCAACTAGGCATCTCGTAACAAGTTACAAAACCTAACAGCCACATGCAATTTTGCAACAGAGATAAACATGGCAATATGAACTCTAACATGCATGCTATAGCAACCAACATGTAGAGCATCTCATGATGAACATTTTGACATATCATTTGCATCATTTGGATAAACGTGCATCAAGTTATCACATATCAAACATGCCATGAAAATAACTAGTAGCAGCAGTTTATATCATGTAGCACTCTTGTCATGAAGATTAAGACATCTAGATGGACTCAAACAAGCATGACACAATGGAACAAAACATAGTACACATCACCACGATCATTTTGACATATCATATGCACAAAACGGACAAGCACAGTAAAAGATATTGCCATCACAATATTGCATCCGACAACTAAAATAAACAACAAAAGACTTCGGGAAAAATCAACCTCAGAGTCAACGTGGGTCAACGGGTTGCGGGTCAACGAGTCGGGCGCGGAGCGGGTCCGCGGATCGGGCGCCGGGAACCCGCTAGGGTTCAGATCGGATCGGGATCGGGCAATTCCCGCGGTAGCGACCGGACTGGATCGGAGCGACGGGGCGGCGCTTCGGCCCTCCGGCGAGGCGGCGGGGCCGCCCGGCGAGCCTCGACCGGAGGAGGACGGCGAGGGGCGGCGGAGGACGAGCGACAGAGCACGGCCCGGCGGCGGAGACTGCGAGGGGCCGGCGGCGGAGACTGCAAGGGGCCGGCGGCGGGTCCGGCGCCGGTGGGCGGCGGGCGCGGCGGCCGGCGACGGAGCCGAGGAGCGGAGGCGCGGGGGCGGACGGGCCCGAAGGCGGCGGCGGCGGGCCCGCGGCGAGCCGCGCGGGCCGGCGCGGTGGGGCGGCGGCGGAGGGACAGGTGTCCGCATGCTACTGGTCCGGCCGTCGGCTGGACGTGTCGGCCAACGGTCGGACGTGTCCGGCTCGGGGGTGGAGGGTTGGATCTAGGGTTTTTGGGCGAAAAAATGGGCATGGGGACGTTTTTATAGGCACAAGGATCTAGGAGAGTCCAAATGGGGAGCGGTTTTCGACCACGCGATCACAATTCGACGACCGGTATGATGGGAAGGGTTGTGCTGGGTTGGTGGCCTGTTGTGGAGGGGGTCTTGGGCCTCAAAGAGGGGGTACTTTTAGCCCACTAGGTTAACCGTTGGAGTACCAAACGAACTCCAAACGCGACGAAACTTGACAGGCGGCCTACACGTACCAAAACAACATCGCACGACAAGTCTCACGCCATACCGGAAACGTTACACGGCCACACACGATAGAAGGACTCGGGGATGCCACGGGCACGTGTGAGAGCGTCGGAACTCGAAACGGACAACGGGAAGAGACGAGTTGGACCGGATGCAAATGACAACACAAATGCAATGCAATGCACATGACAACATGACATGGATGAAATGCACACACGCACACGACAAAACAAAGAACCTGAAAAGAAAGAAGAACCCGGAATGGAATTGATGAAGCCAAAGTTTATATATTGCCATATAGGGAAAGTGTTACATTCGGGGCATTACACCCGCGCTGAGGTGGCGGTGACGCGGGCTGGCTGGCTGGCCGCCAAGTGGCGAAGGAGGAGGGGCTCGGTGCGGAATCTGAGGAGGGGGTGGCTGGAGCTAGGGGAAGGGTAGGTTAGGCCAAAAATGGAATGTTGGGGGTCTTTATATAGGCATAGGGCTAGGTTTAGGGGGGTTTGAGGCCGTTTCGGAGCCACCGGATCACGATCCAAAGGCACCGGAGCGGAGCGGGAGTTAGGCAGGCCTATTGGGCTGTGTTAGAGGGGCTTCGGGCTGAGAGGAGAGAAGGGAAAAGAGGCCCGTGGGGTTTTCGAAGACCGAAAACGTCCGACGTTTAACCGGCGACTGGTGCCGCTATATCTATCCGCTGGGCTATCAAACGAGCTCTAAATGTGATGAAATTTGGCAGGCGGCCTGTCTATACTATAATAAGACCACACGCCAAGTTTCATCCCATTCAGAGAACATTTTCCGGCCACTCATAAAATAAATATTCGGAGGCGCCGCGGGCGCGTGCAAGTGTGTCTGGGCTCAGAACGGACAACGGAAATGACGGGCGGACTCGGGCGGATGCAAGTTTTGAAAACATGCAGATGCAACACACATGATGACATGGAAAGATGCAACACGCAAGCAGATGACATGGCAATGGCGACGAACAACTGGCTGACACCTGGCGCACCGGTCTCGGGGTGTCACATTTTGATAACCCTCCGGCACTCCGATAGTCATCCGGTAACCCCCGGAACTCATCCGATGTCCGAATAACATCATCCAATATATCATTATTTATGTCTCGGCCATTTCAAGACTCCTCGTCATGTCCGTGATCTCATCCGGGACCCCGAACTATCTTCGGTAATCAAAAACACATAACTCATAATACCAATCATCATCAAACGTTAAGCTTGCGGACCCTACGGGTTCGAGAACTATGTAGACATGACCGAGACACATCTCTGGTAAATAACCAATAGCGGAACATGGATGCTCATATTGGCTCCTACATATTCTATGAAGATCTTTATCAGTCAAACCGCATAACAACATACGTTGTTCCCTTTGTCAACGGTATGTTACTTGCCCGAGATTCGATCATCGGTATCATCATACCAAGTTCAATATCGTTATCGGGAAGTCTCTTTACTTGTTCTGCAATACATCATCTCGTGACTAACTCATTAGTCATTTGCTTGCAAGGCTTATTATGATGTGTATTACCGAGAGGGCCCAGAGATACCTCTCCGACACTCGGAGTGACAAATCCTACTCTTTATCTATGCCAACACCACAAACACTTTCGGAAACACCTGTAGAGCATCTTTATAATCACCCAGTTATGTTGTGACGTTTGATAGCACACAAGGTGTTCCTCCAGTATTCGGGAGTTTCGTAATCTCATAGCTAGAGGAACATGTATAAGTCATGAAGAAAGCAATAGCAATAATACTAAACGATCATAGTGCTAAGCTAATGGATGGATCTTGTCCATCACATCATTCTCCTAATGTTGTGACCCCATTGATCAAATAATAACACATGTTTATGGTTAGGAAACTCAACCATCTTTGATTAACGAGCTAGTCAAGTAGAGGCATACTAGGGACAGTGTTTTGTCTATGTATTCACACATGTATCAACTTTTCGGTTAATACAATTCTAGCATGAATAAAAGACATTTATCATGATATATAAGGAAATATATATAACAACTTTATTATTGCCTCTAGGGCATATCTCCTTCAGTCTCCCACTTGCACTAGAGTCAATAATCTAGATTAAATAGTGATGATTCTAACACCCATGGAGTCTTGGTGCAGATCGTGTTTTTCTCGTCGAAGAGGCTTAGTCAACGGGTCTGTGACGCCCCAAGACCGACGCTCCAGAAGACTTCCATATGTTCCGGGTTTTCCCGTGTGTTTCATTTGTGCTTGCTTTATTTATTTTGCTTTGCATCATGTCATCATGCCATCATGTCATTTTTTTTTAAAAGTCACATAAATAAATTACATGGATCTTCGGTCCATTTAAATTGAGGGATGCCATATGATGATTTCTCTTTAAAACATATCCTCCCAATATTTAGAGAGCTGTAATAAAATATTCCATTGCTTTGGAATCACCATAACACAATTGTAGAAATTCCAGGCCTTTCCAACTTAATTCTGGCCTCAAACTTTGCCCATGAATCATATTGGCTGAGTTAAGCCACATCCTAAAATCCCACCCCTTTTGGATTCCATCAAAAGGGTTTTCGTAAATTCAAATAGTTTGACTTTTGTTCAAACTTGTTTGAATCTTCTTTTCCCAAAAGTCTTCCTTTGATTTTATTTATATTCCTTACATTTTTGTGAGTCCAGGGAATTTTACCCCATGTCCAAATTCTTTTTGTAACCCTTCCTTCTTCTCATTTTTATCTTCTTGTTGTTTTTCTTTTCTTTCTGTATTTTGGGTAATAAGAGAGAGAGGGAGTTGTGAGCCTAGCAGTCCAGAGGCCCACTGCGGCCTCCCACCAGCCGGCCTCCTAGGCCCAAGGCCCAGCCCGCTACCCTCCTAACCCTAGCCGCACCCAGCACGCGGTCCCCAAATCACCTCTCCCTCGATCCACCCCGCTCCTTCTCCTTCTCGCAGCGCCGCCGTCTCCCACCTCTCGCCCGATCCCTCCTCCTCTCCCGTGCGCCCTAGCGACCTCCCTCTCGCCCCCCCAACACCATCACCCGCCTAGGCGTCCTTGTCCCCCCGTCACCTGCTTCATCGCCGGCCTCCTGACCGCCAAGCCGCCGCCCCGAGCTGCATTGCCCCGCTGCCGCAACTTCCTTGGACGAGCGCCCTCGCCTGGGCGTGTTCGTCCCCGCTGCCCCCGTCAGTTGCCCGGATCCGCTCGTCTCGGACCTCCTCCACCCTCTTCGCCGTGTCGCCTTAGTCTCCGCCAGCCAAGTCCGCCAGGGTCCCGCTCCTCTGCCCAAATCCCGTCGTCCTCGACCGAACGCCCCTGCATCGTCGGGGACCTACTATTGTTTATGTCCTTTAGAAACGAGCAGCGGTAGCTCGAGCGAGTAACCGCCGCCTCGTCCACAGCCCCGCCTCGCACTGGTCTGCCTCGCCACATCGCCACCGACGCCCCGCACAAGGCTACCGTCAGGTCCTGCATCGCCATCCAGGACCTGGCCATCGCTTCCCTTCTTCATGGCGCCATAGCCTTTGCCTCCTTTGGACCAACCCGTTGCTGCCGTGCTGCTGTCCACCTGAGGCCCTTGGGCTTGCTTCATTTTGGATCACCAAGTCCACGAGTCGAATCCATCAAGTTCCTCTTTGAATGTGTATGGCTACTGGACAACTCGTCATGACCCTCTGTTCGACTCCGTGTACGACCACGACGCGGAGACGCCAAGTACCACGATGCCCGGAGCCCTCGGATACGGCAAGTTTGTCTACGGAATGTGTACCACGACAACCTACGCCTAGTACCACTACGTTTGTCATGTACATCTACAACAAGACCGGACCGACAAACACCCCGACAACATGTGTACCACTATCATCGACCCGTGGACATCGAGTTCCTCGCCGTGACCCCGATCCTCTACGGACGTGTATGACTACGCCCCGTGAACAACTACTTCCTCTACGACCCGTGTACCACTACTTCCCTCGACAATCTCGAACCCCTTCGAAAATGCTCGCTTCGAAGGTATACCCCGAGACGACGCCCGTGAACGAATGCTTGTTGTATGAGATGAATCCCTTGTTTGCACCGTGCTCGTTGTGCCCCTCTTTTGTCGTCATCCCGTGGGAACCCGGTAACGGGATCACCCCACCTTCTTTCGCGTGGCATGCTCATGCCACCTTTCTTTTGCGTCGACATCTCGACGAGTTGTCGGATCATCGGAATCTTGCCGTGGCACCATTCCGTTGTCGTTGTCGTGGCACCCCTTTTCTTTCCACCACGGCGACAAATGCTTCCTAACATGTTCATGTTATTTTTAATAAAAAATGCATAAAACTTGCATTTGTCATCCGCATCATGATAACAACCTTTAAATGACTAAAAATGTTATTTGCCTAAGAATTGCTAAATATGCACATGGGGAGTTTCCGGAATTGTTGTTGTTATTTCCGGCCTCATTTAAATTGCTTAGATAGCGTAGTTTATTTGTGCTTCACCTCTTGCCATGTTAATAAACATTTAATCTTGTCTTGTAAATAAACGAGATCAAACTAAATACTCTAATGTGGTGTTTCGTCAATATGCAACTCGTTGCATATGGAGCTCCACTTAATTTGTAGTATTGTTTGAGCACTTTGCCATGCCATGCATAATTAAACCAGACATGCATCATACTTGTTTGTGCATCATATGTCATGTTTATGCTTGTGTGTTTACCATGTTGTTTGCTTCTTTCCGGTATGCTTCTCTCGTTAGCTTCGGTTTCGCTCCGGAGTTGTGAGGATTTGTTCGACTACTTCTTGGACTCGTTCTTCTTCCTTGCGGGATCACAGGCAAGATGACCATTCCCCGATATCACCTCTATCTTTGCCTATGCTAGTTGTCTCGCTCTTTAGCTATGCCTCGATGCCTATTCTTGTTTGTCAGCCTCCTATTGTTGCCATGAAACACTCTAACCGCCTTCCTATCAAACCGTTGATTGGCTAAGTACGCTTTTGCTCAGCCCCTCTTATAGCGTTGTTAGTTGCAGGTGAAGATTGAAGATTGCTCCATGTTGAACTTCTTTTATGGGATAACACAATATATATCTGTTTAATACTAATGCACCTATATATTGGTAATGGGTGGAAGGCTTGGCCTTCTGCTTGGTGTTTTGTTCCACTCATGCCACCTTAGGACCCGATAAACCGGTGTTATGTTCCTTGATTTTGCGTTCCTAACACGGTTGGGGTTTATGCGCCTCCCTTGATAATTCGCACTGCTTAAAGCTTTTCCAGCAAGGCCCAACATTGGTTTTAATTTGCCTCATAATAAAACTTAATTAAATTAATTAATTTGCATAGGGGGTCGTGTCCCCGGGTTCTTATTTCTACATAACAGGGGGGCCAATGCTGATGGTTTTGGTCCCAAACGGGGGTTATGCGAGGCCACCACGGGGAAACTCGAGGTTTGGTTCCCGTAGGATCACCCATCCGGTTGTGGCCTGAGACGAGACACTCGCGGCTACTATAAGGGTGTCGGCACGCCAGGAGGTCTTGCTGGATTAGTTTTACCTTTGTCGAAATATCTTGAGCACGGGATTCCGAGAATACTCGGGTCTTCCCAATTTGGAGTTGCGACTCCGCAGATCGTGAGCTTGTGATGGGCTAAGTTGGGACACCCCTGCAGGGTTTTGAACTTTCGAAAGCCGTGCCCGTGGTTATGTGGCAGATGGGAATTTGTTAATATCCGGTTGTAGATAACTTGACACCATATCCTTAAGAATACACTACCTGTGTGAGTAACCATGACAGTCTCTTTCCGAAGGGCTTCGGGAAGTGAACACGGTGGGGTTATGCTTGACCGTGAGTAGCTAGGATCACTTCTTGATCAACTTGGCGACCGTTGGCACCTTTCTCATCTCGCTCTGAATTCGTAAGATAGTTGCTTAGTGCTTGCTGCAGTCACTTTATTACCTCTCCACACCTAAAGGCTTTGTTAGTTTTGATACCCGGGAATGGGATTGTTGAGTCCTTGTGGCTCATAGATTACAACACACCAGATGCAGGTACAGCCGAGTTCAATGCAGGAGATGGATCAGAAATTCTCTGGGAGTTCGATGAAGAGCGTGGCCGTATGTATGTGACGTATTTCGACGATCAGTAGTGGTTCCTACTAGGGGCGGTCAGGCCTTGTGTTGTGGTATCATTTCTCGTTTGGATTTCGTCCGTAGTCGGACCCTATGTTATTTGGATGAATGTATGTTATTGTATTCATTGTGTGATGTGGCGAGTGTAAGCCAACTATCTTTTACTCTTTCTTCCCTGTTCTTTTACATGAGTTGTGCAAAGATACCACGCTTGCGATCATTCCAGAATGCACTTATGACTCTAAGTCGTGCCTCGACACGTAGGAGATATAATCACATCCTGGGCATTACAAGTTGGTATCAGAGCCGACCCTCATGGTTACACGGATGTTTGCGGACAGCTTCTCGGTCATGTTATTCATGACTTTTGTGACCCGTCGTGGCACACGGCATGGCACATGTATCGGACTTGATGCACAGACGTTTGTGCCAAGAGGGAACATTCCTGTGGCCCGACGAGGACGTCGGTTCCTTTGAGTGGGAGTGTATATGATAGCCTGGCTTATTAGGGATGATAGACTACTCATATCAATATGGAATTCCTTCTTTTCTGGGAGCCAATTCGGATAGAACTCCAAAGTTAAGCATGCACAGCTTGGAGTAGTTTCAGGATGGGTGACCGACCGAGAAGTTGCTCTCGGGTGCGCACGAGTGAGGACAAAGTGCGCAGAAAAGACTAGTATTGATATGTGAGGCGAGTCTAGATCCCGCCAGGAGTAACGACCACCGGCGGGTGTGTCCGGGGTGTTACAAGTTGGTATTCAGAGCCTTCTCCGACCTAGGAGCCCCTTGATTGATCGAACCGCTGCCGGTTGAGTCTAGGCACACACACAAAATGTTTTGAGTCCTATATATATATCGGAGAGTAGGATTTCTTTTTACTCCTCATCCCCTTCATAGCTCTGGTGAGGACTCCTGACGTTGTTCTATCTTCTCTACTCTCAAAATTTCACCAAATTTTTTAGGATCACGCGGGTATTGTTTGGATTGTTCCGATATCTTTGTGACGAGAACATTCTTCTCGATGCCTCATGTCATTTAGGGGTTGTGGTAGTGTCCCGGGGAGTTGAGCTCCGAGGTGTTGTCTTCACAAATGTATCATAGCGGTTCTAGAATACCAGAGGCGGCCGACATCGAAAACACTTCTATTCGGTTAGTGGTGAGATAACGCCGACGTCACCCAGTACTGGTGGGATAGTTCGGGAGTATTGCCACAGCTTGTATAGCGGATGCGTTTCGAAGGTCCGAGGTAAATGGTTTCCAAAGATGACTGGTTATGTGTTGACGGATGGATGCAGCTGGATGTAGGTTTAGAGTTGAGTGCGCGGTGCTTCCCCTGTATCCCCAACACTAGATTGCATAACCGGAAAGCTTCGGGAATTAATAGGTGGGTTTCAAGTAGCTCGTAGGTAATCTTCCAACGAGTGCATGGTATGTGGTTTGGGGTTCAACATCTAGTGAAGAGGTTTCATGGGCGTTGTTCCAATTGGGAGTTGCATCTTATAGGATCTTTGGCTATGCTGATCCGGGGATTGCAAGACCCTTTGTAACACGTGTCATGGGGAATTCAGCACGAACATGTGGGACGAAACTTCTATTATGTATTTGTTCCATCAGTACCTTGTTGTTTTATTTTATCATTTTGTTTCGAAGTGGCTTCTCGACAAGTTGATGTATCACTAAGCTATGGAATTCGTTCGTTCAATTCTTTGTTCGAATGATATTGTGAAGATTATGTTGCAACATATCTATCCTTTGTTTTTTCTTTGATTCTGGTATTCGACTTACTTCGATGTCAAGTGTTGATTCCATACCTTTCCTAATCGGTGTTCTCATATTTCTATGGGAGTGCTAGTTCTTCTTGATCATCAAGATTGTCATGAAAATTCTTTTCAACCGGTGTGCTTCTCTTCGAGTTAATCCGATCTCTTCATCATCTGCAATATCAATTCTCAGTTTTCTCAACGGTGTTCATTCCATTCGTCTCAAGTTGTCTTTGTTTTTCCCCGCCCTCCCACCGTTTTTCTTCATGGAGCCAGAGTCCTTAAAGAAATATCCATTTTAGTCATGTGATGTTTCTTCATTCTTTTCCTTCAATGTTCTTATTCGGTGATTCTCATAAAGATGCTAAGGAAGCTTCAGTTTATCATTCTCCGTTCTCGTTTCTTCTCCGGTGAACCTAAATTCAAGCTTCGGTCAGGATCATATCTCTTCCTTTTTGTTTCACATGTTTTCACAGGTTGAAATTTCTTATCCGAAGTCTCTCTTGCTTATTCAACTCTCTAATTCTTCTCCGGAGTGCTGAAGATATCTCAGAAGATTCGTGTTTCCATTCTTAATCCGTTCAAGCTATTTCGAGGTTGTTAGCTCGTTCAAGTCATTTAATTCAACCGGTGCAATCCCTCTTTCAAGCAATCTTTTCCAATGATGTTTCTTTTGAGTGGGCCCTAACCCACGGGTCTTTTTCAACGATCTTACCTGACTCTTCAAATTATCCGGAGTTATTACGGAACTCTTTTCAAAGTGTGACATAAGAATGATTTCCATTAGTCACATGCCTTCTCCAAGATTGTTTCCAATTATTTTCATCTTTAGCTCTACCTTTCCCCTTTTCATTCTTCCAGAGTATCTCAAAATTCTTCATGGTGGTGTATCTCATCGTCTTCTCAGATTTGAAGACCGGAGAAGAGTTTCTCTCAAATCTTACCCGTTCTTCTAAAGATTCATGGTTCTAGCTTCATGCCATCCTTAGTATTGTTCCGATTGTGAGGAATTCTTTTGATACCCATCCGAAGCATTTCACGAATTCTTTCCGTTGTGATCCTCCGAAGGCCATCATTTCAGAAGATTTCTTCATTCTCAGTTTGCAACTTCGTCCTCCAACTATTCTTAATTGATGCCTCTTCGTTCGCCTCCATATTCTTCCCGGTGATTCGTTCTATTTTCTTGGTCCACCTTCAAATTCTTACGGTGGTTCATTCAAGATTACTCTTCCATTGTTATCGTATCAATTCATTTGTTCTTTTCATAATCCTACCGGTGATTCATTGAATACTTTCTCAAGTTTGTGTGAGATCTCTCTTTAATACTTTACAGCGAGAATAAGTAGTATGTCAAATCCACCGATTGTCATCAATTTAAATTGGTGAAGGATAAGCATGACATAATTCTTATTCTTATTTCTTCAAGGTGATTTAATTCCTTTGTCTGAAGTTCGTTCATGATATCAAATTATTGGTTGTTCATCTTTTCTTTCCGGAGTTCCAAACTCTTTCAATTATCTTGTCACGAAGCTCTATCTAAATCATTGCAAGGCTTCAATCTTAATCTTTTCATCCTTCACTTCTCATATTTCTGTTACCGGAGTTCTTCATGGTGGTTCATCATGATTTAATTCATCCTCGAAGTGTTCTTTAAGATTCTTGTTGGAGCTCAAGTATTCTTCTTCTTGCATTCCGAAGTGCAATTCTTCTACCTTTTTCTTTTGAGGTGGTGTTATGTCACTCTTGAGAATTTCCTTCATGTTTCGTGATTCACAAGTAATCAAGAATGAGATATTTAATCCCGTCAATTTCTTCGTTCGAGTTATCTTGGGTTGTATTTCACCTAAAAGCTTTCCCTAAGGTTTGTTGCTATTATGGTGCTTATAAATGACCCAAGTTCTTCATTTATCCTCCCGGTGAAATAAGTTTTTCGTCTCCTTGTTGATCTCAATCCAATCAAAAGTTTCCGTCAGTGGCCGGTTGTCACCTCATAGTTTTGAGATGTTTTCTGTAAGCCCACATCAAGCTAATTCTTTTTGTTGTTGATTTTTCCAACAATTTCATTCAATCATTCTTTCTAAGGATGCTTTTCAAATTCATTTGTGGGAGAAGTTGTCATTTTCGTATCCGTCCTTTTCTTTCCAATGATTTAGCATCTATTCTTTCATTCCGGAGGCTTTGTGATATTGCTCTCTTCGAACCATCATCTTGTCATATCAAGATCATGCTCTTGTCCTTTCCAGCCCATCCTCATGAGTGTTGTGACCTCCATTCAAGTTCTCTCATCCTATCAAGTTTTTCCTCCATTTTCAACCGGTGTGCTGTCTGAAATCTTTCTTACTCCTGGTGCCATTCTTTTAATAGTTTCGGAGGCAGTGTGTGGTTGATGTCTTCAAGTATCATCCCGTCTCCTCAAGTTCATGTTCAATTCCTTCAATTTTCAGTTGGAGTAATGTCCAAATTATTTCATTTTCATTCCTTCTCTATCTTGTTTTAACCAGGAGTCGTTTCAATAACTATCTTGTCACTTAACCTCTAGGTTCTCGTAATGTTCCTTGTTCCTTTTTTCTAACGGAGTGTTTTCATCTTCGTTCATCTCCATTGTATTCTTTCTGCAACTTGTTTAACCTCTCAAGTTCGTGGTTTCACTCGTTTGTCAAAGAAGCAACTTTGTTTTACCTCTTCCTTTATCCTCTTTTATCTGGTGCCATACCCATGATCTCGGGTTGAGATCCTCTGTTAGTGTGGGAGAGTTGTGACGCCCCAAGACCGATGCTCCAGAAGACTTCCACATGTTCCGGGTTTTCCCGTGTGTTTCATTTGTGCTTGCCTTATTTATTTTGCTTTGCATCATGGCATCATGCCATCATATCATTTTTTTAAACTCACATAAATAAATTGCATGGATCTTCTGTCCATTTAAATTGAGGGATGTCATATGATGATTTCTCTTTAAAACATATCCTCCCAATATTTAGGGAGCTGTCGGGGAAACTGATCGCCCACGAACACCTATTGGACCGGAGCCCCTTTTCGGTACGGCAAGGGAGCGGAGGATGCACGAAGAGCGGATCGAAGCGTGCACGCGAGCAGTTTACCCAGGTTCGGGCCGCACGGATGCGTAAAACCCTACTCCTGCCTTGGTTCGTATTATGTTCTTGGATCGGGAGCAAGAAGAGCTATAGTGCTGGTTGCTAGCTACACCGAGCGTGAGAGTGATCGAGGATCGGAACCCTTTCTACGTTGCGCATGGGCCTCCTTTTATAGGTCAAAGGGGTCACCGACAGGTGGCAACGCGGTGGAGGGTAAAAATGTAAAAATGGTGGTAGTTGGAACAGTGTATGTACAGTGCTCTGTACCTAACCCTGACGGCAGGGGACAAGGGCATTAAATGCCCGTCGCCGTTGCCCCAAACAGTGCAAAAAGTGTCCGTCAGGGCGTCTCCGTTCACCACGAAGGTGGCCTCGTCATCGCGGCTTGCCACCGTGTACCCCAGGCTGCACAGCCTTCCGCCACGTGCACCTGGAGGGGCCCCAGGGCGGCGCGTGGCTGGATGGGCTGAGGCGCGGGCACGTAGTGGAAGCCTGCCGTGGCAAGCACCTTGCCGCGGCCGCTATCTTGCCGCGCCCGGAAGCTTGTCGCTCTCTGGGCCTTGCCGGGACGCGCGGAGCGTCGCGGCAAGTCTCTTAAAATTCCATGTCTGGCCTTCCTGGCAAGCTCCTCTTGCCAGGGTCCTATGCCAAGGAGGTGGTCTTGAGCCTTGAGTGGCCTTCCCGGCAAGCTCCTTTTGCCGGGGCCTTGTTTCTTTAACTTGAATACTTTGTTCCTGAATGGCTCCAAAGGAACCATAGTGGGCATTGGCGGGCGCGTGGCAAGCCCTGCCACGGGACGCTGCTACTGCCCGTGCACAAGTCGGGATACTAAGGTACCCCTACTTTAGTACACCGACAGGAGCCCCCGGGCCTGGGCCACACACGGTGCCGAGCGCTGTTGGGCCAGGCCCAAAACAGTGCACGGGCACACGCGGCCCACTCCGTATCCGCCGCGCCCCTCCCTAACGGCACGCGTCGATTGCGGCGTCGTGGGAGAGATCGTGGCCTATTTCTTTAATGGGGGAAATGCGGAACGCCCCCCTCTCCCCCTTAAAAGCAGGGGAAACAGGGGCAGTTCCCTCCATTCGTCCGCTTCTTCTTCATCCTCCAGAAACCACCGCCGCTCTCCTCCTCCCCGAAGGTCGAAAGAGAGCAGCGCTCCGCCCTTCCTCCGCCGCCGCCAGTCTCTCCAGCGCCGTCGACTTCCCCCGCCGTCCCGCCATGGCCCCGAAGGGCGACAAGGCGAAAGCCGCGAAGACCGCCAGGGCACTAAAGCTAGCGGCAATGCGGAAAAAGATGGTGGTCTTCCCGCCGAGGCTCAGCGCGAGGGAGCTGGAAGAATCCTTCTACCTCTTCTGGGCAAGGGAAACAAAAGCACACCCGCGCACCAAGGTACTCCCCGCTGAGGCCTGCGACATGTTTCTGGGAGGATATGCCTATTTTGCTCTGTTCTTCTATTGCGGACTCTGCCCACCATATTCCAAATTCTTCTGCGATGTCATGAATACCTACGGGTTTCATCTCCTTGATTTCACCCCAAACGCTGTCTTGACCATGGCCGTTTTCGCACATCTGTGCGAGAACTTTGTCGGAGTCTACCCCAACGTACCTCTTTTCCGCCATTATTTTACGCCTCGAGTCGAGTCTGAGTCTCCTCTGTCCGGCGGGATTTCTTGGATCTTTAGGCTTCATAAGAAAGAGGCTTACTTGACTGGGGAGCTCCGCGGCAAGTGGGAGGAGTGGTGGGCCAACTGGTGCTGGATCACGGAGGACGCCCCAGAGCAGTTCACCTCCCCGTGCCAAGTTGCAATAGTGCGCGGCAATGACTGGAGTGACCTGGCCCCTGAGGATGACAAGCTGAAGATAGCCACCACTAGGATCCTTCGCCTCCGGCAAGCCAAACTCACTGTAGGGGCTGTCGGAGCAGATTTCCTTCGCCGCCGCATCGCTCCCTCGCAGGAGAGGAAAAGGCCTGCCTGGGAGTTTGGTAACGCGGCAGACTTTATGAGGCTGCGCCCAGGCCTCAACTACAATTTCACTGTCATGGAGCTCAACGGAATGCTCCATGAGCTATTCAAACACGACGCCAAGCATCCGGAGTGGTTCGCATTGCCGCGGGGCAGAGTTCTGCTATGCAACAATTCGTCGCTCAGCGCTATCCGCGCGGCGATGCCATGGTGTGACTCCAATGGGATTGACCCCACTTGGCGGGCGCCTTCTGATGAAGCCGTGCAAACGTTCTTCGACAACTTGGTGGAGCAGGCAATCAATCTCGACGAAAAGAGAGGCCTCACCCGCGACACCACCGACCAGGAGATGGCTTATATTGCCACCAGGTTGGAAGAGGCAGCCGCAGCCGCGACCGCGGGGAGTTTGGATATACCCTGGAGGAGGCGGATGCAGCAGAGGCGGTGAGTCTGGCCGAGGAGGAAGAGCTCCTTAAAGTGATAAAGCCTGCCGGGGAACCTGCTGGGACGAGAGAGGCCATCGGGCAAGGTACAGAGTCGAGCGAGCCCGCCGAGTAGGGCGCCGAATCAAGCGATTCTGTCGAAGACTCAGGCGGGTCGCTGAATCTCGATTCTTCTTCTTCGTCCTCGGGGAGTTCACCGCCACTGGCAAGTCCTCCGGCTCCAGCGAGGAGGCGCCTCCGCAAAGCCGCAGTCGTGGCGGAGCGTCCGGCGGGCCTGCGGCCGCAGCGCCGTCCGACACGCGCCACCGCGGCGGGCAAGGCCGCCAAGGGAGTGCCCCGCGCCTCAGCGGCGGCTGGAAGAGGGTCTTCCCGGGCTGGGGCTAACGCTCCTGCTGCCCCCCGGGCCTCGGCGACGACTGGGGCGGGGTCTTCTCAGACCACCGTCCCTGCCCCTGCCAAGCGGCCGAGGGAGCCTACTCCTCCAGCTCCTCGCGCCGGGACGCGCGAGGCGGACTTTGACTTCTCCGTGCTCAGCTCCGACGAGGAGGAGGAAGAGTAAGCACTGTCAACTCTTGTTTCCTCTGATTTGCTTTTGTCTCGAATCTTCTTTGCCTGATTCCGATCTTGTTTCTCTTCCAGGACCCTGGCCCAGAGGGCGACGAAGAGGGCCAAGATCCCGGTGGTCGATCTTGAGGACGAGCCCGTCGCAGCGGCAGGGGATGCGCCAGCGACAAGCTTGCCGGAACAGGCAACCGCTCCTCAGAGCAGCCCCCAGCGTAGCCTCCAGCATAGCCCCCAGCGTAAGTCTTCTGTTCACTTCTTCGCTTGTCGGGCGCGCGTGGGCTTGTTATCCTCGTTGACGTCTTGTTTGCTTGTTAACTTGTACAGAAGCAGAGCCGCAGCCCCAGGAGCGCCAAGAGACTGCTCCCGACGAGCCGCACGTCTCGACCTCCCCGCCAAGGAGGAGCTCCCCGGCGAGGGAGGATACTCCGCCAAGGCCGAGTACTCCGCCAAGGGCGAGCACCCCGCCACGGGAAGGCGCCAGCGGCCCTCCGCCGGCAGGGGCTACCACCACGCCGCCGAGGGAAGGCTCCCCGGCGAGGGACCACATCGAGGAAGAGGCCCGCGCAGGTAACCCTTGTATTTTTCTTCTCTTGAGTTTCTCTTTTTTGGATATTTGCTTGACGATGATTTTCTTCTTTTCTGTTCTTCAGACTCGTCCGCTCGAGAGCCCATGGAGACGGAGGCCGCCACCGAGGAGGCCGCGCACGGCAACGCTGGTGACGTCCCGGCCACTGAAGAGGCGATCGGTACTGACGAGCCTGCCGTCGAAGAGGCAACCAGGGCCGCCGACGCGGCAGCTGAGGAGGGGACCGGCGGTCGCACTGACGGCACTGAGGCCGCAGGAGCGTCCGACGCTGCGCCGACCGCTGACCCTGCTGCTGCCGCGGCCGGAACTGGCGCCTACCTGGACGCTGGAAACGGGGTCTTCATTCATCTCCCGTGGGCGTCTTCGTCAAGAGCACCCGCGGAGGGAGAGGTCTTCGACGGGGAAGTCCTTGCCTCCACCGGATTGAAGTTCGTCGACGCGCCCGGCAGCAGCAGCGAGCCCGAGGAGGAGCGGCTCCTGCGAAGGCTTCTGGCCCTGTACCGCGCCAGGCAGGCCAAGCTGGAGTCCCGAGAGGCTCTGGCCGCCAAGGCGGGCGTCGACTTGGAGAAGCGCGCCGAAGAGCTCTGGGCCGCCAACCAGGCGGCCCTCCGATCCTTGGCGGAGGAGCGGGAGGAGCTCGCCGAGGCGCATCAGGCGTTCGTACTTGAAAAGGCCGAAGCAGAGGAGCAGCAACGGCTCGCCGCCGAAGAGCTGTCTCGGCGGGAAGGTGAACTGACGCAGCGGAAGGTCGACCTCGATAGCCACGAGGACGACCTTGCCACGCGCGAGCAGTCCCTTGGCGGAGCTCTGCAGGAAGCGAGGGACGTCGCTGCGGCTGCAGAGACCGCCAAGAGAGACTTGGAGGCGAGGGTGGCGCAACTGGAAGTCCACCTGAAGACGAGCGAGGAGAAGGTTGCTGCGCTCACGTCGGAGAGAGAGAAGGACGCCCACAGCCACTCCGAGCTGCAGGTCCGTCTCTCCGACAAGAGCAAGGAGCTCGCCATCGCCAAGGATTCCGTTGCAGACTTGGAGTTGAAGCTGTCCACCCTCACCGCATCACTTGACAGCGCCAGAAATCAGGAGACGAAGCTGAAGGAGGACCTCAGGGCTGAGAGGGCACTGTTGGACAGCGCCGCCCTCACCCAAAACAACTTCAGGCAGACCGTGGAGCAATGGACCGAGGGGCTTGTCGCCGCCGACGCTGACATCGACAGGGAGTTGGCGGGGCTGGGGACGGAGCACCTCGGGTACTCCCCCGACGAGAACCTCCCTCACAACGCCAAGCTAAGCTTGTTCTTCAGGGGAGTGGCGCCGGCCCTCGAGCAGCTCCGGGAGAGGATCCCCACGCAGCTGGCGAATGAGGCGCGCAGGCTTTGCACGGGAGTCGTGGAGAGAGTGCTGACGAAGATAGTCTAGCGCAACCCAGGACTCAACCTCCACAACGTCCTCCGGACCTTGCCGCCCGACGCCGACCAGGAGGCGCTGAAGGCCCTTGTCGCACCCATCATGGCCAAGGTGGGTAAGATCAGGAGAGTTGATGGTGACCGTGCAGACTAGGCTGTTTTCTTTCTGCTTCCCTTGTCGCTGCTTATCATGTTATGGACAAGAAACTATTAGCGCTGCAGCAAGTTGCTTTGTAATATAACTCTATTTTGGGTAGTTAATGCAATGTTATTTCCTTTGCTTGACCTCTTCGCTTTGTATGCTTTTACCCTGCGCTTTTAGGGAACTTGCCGGCAAAAGGACCCTTGCCGCGAGCGCTGAGTGTGGAACTTCAGCAGCCTGCTGGCAGCGCCGTTGCCGACAAGAAACCTTGTCGCAGCTAGTCGCAGCACACTTAGGTTGTTGAGCGAACTCGAAAACGAAGTAAGGGCGCGACACTTGTCGTAGCACGCTTAAGCCGTTGAGCGTGCTCGAAACAAAGTAAGGGCGCGGCTAGCCACGAGTTGGTTCCTCCGCGCACAGGTTTTCCATACAAAGTGCGGTCGTTCAAGGAACATAACTTTAAAATTTAAAAATTTGAATGCTCAAACTTTGGCTACTTAGGTTTTGCGTTGTCTGCTTCCCGGCAAGGCGAGGCTTTCTTGAATGGGACTTGGTCCATACCACTATCTCCTCCCCCCCCCCCGGCAAACTTGTGCGTGAGGAAACCTTCTTCTGCTTGAGAGAAAAGAAGAGGGAGGAAAACATAGATATGGAGCCTTGTGGCTCGTTATTGCTTACCGGGGATGCGTGCTGCACAAAGTGTCAAATAGTACATGCAAGAAAAATATGGAGGCATGAAACGACAAGTTGTGCAAGGCACATATGTTTTACTGATGCACGGGGTCTGCGCCCGGCTTTGTACAAAGGTTTACATGCAACAGCGGCAAGACTCGTACAAAAGGTGGTTGCCGGAGCGGATCACAGCAACCGCGCCTTATGGGTAAAACTTGCGAAGGTGCTCAATGTTCCAGGAGTTGCTCACCGGTAAGCCCTCTTCGGTCTCAAGGCGGATAGCGCCGGGCCTTGTGTCCTGTCTTACCCGATAAGGGCCTTCCCACTTCGGCGTCAGCTTGTTGGAATTCTTGGCGGACTGAACGCGCCGAAGAACAAGGTCGCCTTCCTCGAGACTTCTGGATTTAACTTTGCGGCTATGGTAGCGACGCAAAGCTTGCTGGTATCGAGCAGCTCGTACAGCAGCCTGAAGACGGTCCTCCTCGAGGAGCAGTGCGTCGTCTTGCCGCAGCTACTCTTGCTCGAGCTCATCGTAAGCGAGCACTCGAGGTGACCCGTATACGAGTTCCGTGGGGAGAACTGCCTCTGCTCCATAAACAAGAGCAAAGGGTGTCTGTCCAGTGGCTCGATTTGGTGTCGTTCTGATTGACCAAAGAGTCGCCGGTAACTCCTCAATCCAGTTTCTTCCGCATTTGTGCAGCCTGTCAAAAGTTATTGTCTTGAGTCCGCGCAGCACTTTAGCGTTTGCCCTCTCCGCTTGACTGTTGCTCCTCGGGTGGGCAACAGAAGCGAAGCAGACCTTGGCGCCAAGGTCTTGGACGTATTGCATGAAGGTGCGACTTGTGAATTGTGTGCCATTGTCAGTGATGATCCTATTGGGTATTCCGAAACGGCAAACAATCGACCTGAAGAACTTGACTGCTGACTGTGCGGTCACCTTTCTCACTGGTTCCACTTCCGGCCACTTTGTGAACTTGTCGATGGCGACGTACAAGTATTCAAAGCCCCCGGCTACGCGGGGAAAGGGGCCGAGGATGTCGAGCCCCCAGACCGAAAATGGCCAGGACAAAGGGATCGTCTGGAGAGCTTGAGCTGGCTGATGTATTTGCTTGGCATGGAACTGGCACGCTTCACACTTGGTTACTTGTGCAGTTGCATCCTGGAGGGCTTCTGGCCAAAAGAAACCTTGCCGGAACGCCTTGCCGGCAAGTGCTCTTGCGCCAATGTGGTGACCACATATGCCTCCATGTATCTCTGCCAACAGCTTTTGCCCATCTTCCCGGGGAATGCACTTCAGTCTAACACTGTTGAGTCTTCTTCTGTACAGTTCATCGCCGATAAACTGGTACATACTTGACTGCCGGGTTATTCTTTCCGCTTCTTCTGGCTCTTCGGGAAGTTCTCAATTTGGAGGAAACGGACAATCTGCTGCGCCCATGCTGGAGCCTGAGGCTCAACAACAAGGACTAAAGGCATCAGTGCTGCTGCAGGAACGTCAGCTTCTACGGCAAGAACCTGTGGCTCGGCCGAAGCTTGATGTTCCCCGGCAAGCTTGCCGGGGCAGAGCTTGTCGGGAACGCCTGCTTCAACTGTACAAACCCTAGGGTCTGCAGGAGCGGACTGTTCCTTAGCAATTTTACCGTTGATCTTGGGGACCTTGTGGGCGGCGGCTTCAGGAAGCTCTGCCGGCAAGTAGTCACCAGAAACCAACTTTCTCTTCTTACTTTGTCCAACCGATGGTGTTACGGATGGTTGAGTTAGCTTGAGCACAAAGATCCCTGGTTCCACAGGTAGCTTTAGCGCAGCACACTTTGACAGGCCGTCTGCGATGTCGTTTTGAGCTCTTGGAACGTGTTCCATCTGCAAGCCTTCAAAGTGTTCTTCAAGCTTTCTCACTTCGTCGACGTATGCTTCCATCAGCGGACTCTGGTAGCTCTTGTTCACTTGGCGGACAACCAACTGCGAATCACCCCGCACTATCAGCTTCTTGATCCCAAGCTCTGCTGCGATTCTGAGGCCGGCAAGCAAACCTTTATACTCTGCAGTATTGTTCGTTGCTTGCTCCTTGGGAAAGTGCATCTGGACGACGTACTTGAGGTGCTCGTCGGTGGGCGCGACAAACAGCACGCCAGCGTCGGCGCCTTGCAGCGAGAAGGCACCATCGAAGTACATTATCAGTTCTTTGCTCGCTTCTTTAACGGGGATGCTTGTCTCTGGAATTTCTTCGTCTGGCGTTGGTGTCCATTATGCTATGAACTTTGCCAATGCTCTGCTCTGAATGGTTGAAGTACTTTCAAACTTGAGGCCAAAGCTTGACAGCTCCAGTGCCCACTCGACAATCCTGCCTGTTGCTTCTGGATTTTGCAATATTCTCTTCAGCGGAAAGCGAGTGACCAGAGTTATCTCATGCGCTTGGAAGTAATGGCGCAGCTTTCTCGAGGCCTTGAGAAGGCCGAAAAGCAGCTTCTGCACCCCAGAGTATCTTGACCTAGCCCCCTGCAAGAGGGAACTGACAAAATAAACTGGGCGCTGCACCATCCTCTTCCGCACCTCTTCTTGCATCTGCGCAGACTCATCCTTGTCGGGGCCAGAGCTTGTCGGGGAAGCCCCCTGCTTGTCGCTGGACGAGCTTGCCGGGGCTGCGGGATCCTCATCTGCCTCCCTTTCCGCTACTAACGCAGCACTAACCACTTGATTGGTTGCTGCTAGGTACAGCAGCAACTTCTCTTGTGGTCTAGGTGCGACAAGTATTGGAGTGGAGGACAGGTATCCTTTCAAATCTTGCAACGCTGCCTCCGCTTCCGGAGTCCATTTCATTGAACCTGCCTTTTTCAAGATTTTGAAAAACGGCAGGGCGCGTTCTGCAGACTTAGAAATGAACCTGCTGAGAGCAGCCATGCAGCCGGCGAGCATTCATACATCCTTGACGCGCTTCGGAGCTTCGATCTGCTCAATGGCTTTGATCTTATCGGGATTGGCTTCAATCCCCCTCTGGGACACAAAGAACCCGAGAAGCTTGCCGGAGGGGACTCCGAACACGCACTTCTCGGGGTTAAGCTTGAGTTGTATTTTGCGCAGATTTGCAAAGGTTTCATCTAAATCTTGAATCGGGGTATCGTTGTCCTTGCTCTTGACCACTATATCATCCATGTAAGCTTCTACATTCCTGTGTATCTGTGGCTCAAAAGCAGTGTGGACTACCCTCGCAAACATTGAACCTGCATTCTTCAATCCAAAGGGCATGCGTATGAAGCAATAAGTGCCACATGGAGTAATGAATGCGGTCTTCTCTTCATCTTCTTCAGCCATAAATATCTGGTGGTATCCGGAGTAAGCATCAAGAAACGAAAGCAACTCACATCCAGCCGTGGAGTCAATGATCTGGTCAATGCGCGGCAAGGGAAATGGATCTTTGGGACAAGCTTTATTCACATCAGTGAAGTCTATACAAAGCCTCCACTTCCCATTCGCTTTGCGCACGACAACAGGGTTGGCTAACCACGTGGGATGAAGTACACCTCTTACAAGGCCTGCCGCTTCCAGCTTCTTGATTTCTTCAGCAATAAACTCTTGGCGCTCCACCGCTTGCTTTCTGACCTTCTGCTTGACGGGCCGCGCGTGAGGACAAACGGCAAGCTTGTGCTCAATCACTTTCCTGGGAACACCGGGGATGTCCGACGGTTGCCATGCAAACACGTCGACATTCGCCCGCGGGAAAGCAACGAGCGCGCTTTCCTATTTAGGGTCGAGCGTAGCACTGATGGTGAAAGTACCACCAGTGCCGTCCTCCTTTGCGGACACCTTCTTGGTTGAGGGCGGAGCTGCCATTCCTTTCTTGCACTTGCCGGTGGAGCTCGATGGTGCGCCTTCGACGGCAGAGCAGCACTCCAAAGAGGTGCGTTTGCCGGAGTGGGCCCCAGAGCTCTTGCCGGACTTGGTCTTGTTCTTCCCCCCGGGAGCTTCAGCGGCAAGTGTTTTGCTATTTGTTGCGGCTGCTGCATCCCAGTAAATCTTGTCGGCACAGATAAGCGCGTCCTTCTTGTCGCCGGGGACAGAGATGACGCTTATCGGGCCTGGCATCTTGAGCATGTTGTAGGCGTAATGAGAGGCTGCCATGAACTTGGCGAGCGCTGGACGGCCAAGTATCCCATTGTAAGGCAATGGGATATTGGCAACGTCGAAGGTGATCCTCTCAGTCCTAAAGTTCAGCTCGCCGCCAAAAGTCACTGGCAGTGTGATCTTCCCCTTCGGCTTGCTCCTTCCCGGGTTGATCCCTTGGAACGTACCAATTTCTTTGAGCTCGCTGTCGGGGATCTGGAGTTTCCAGACTACAGCCGAGGAGATCAGGTTCAGGTCGGCCCCGCCGTCAACCAGCATCTTGGTGACCTTGAGGTTGCGGATGGTTGGTGAAACCAACAACGGCAAGCACCCGACCGCGGTTGTGCGGTCAGGGTGATCCTCAATGTCGAAGATGATGGGTGTGCTGGACCACTTCAGGAGTTTGCGCGACTCGACGGGCGGCTCTGCTGCATTAACTTCCCGCACCCATTGTTTGAGTTGGCGGTGGGAAGTATGCAGAGAGGCACCTCTATCGACGCACAAAACTTCTGTGGCCTTCTGGAACTCCTGCTCGTTGTTGTCTCCGTCGTCCATGTCCTCATCGTCGTCTTCGTCTTCGTCCTTGTCGCGGCCGCGGGGAGGTCTGTCTCCTTGCCGCTGCTTGGCCTTGCCGCGGCGTCCTCCCTGGCCATTGAACGGCCGCTTCTTGCCGGACTCCCAACCACCTCCCTGGGCCTTCTCCTTGTCGCGTCATTCGTACTCAGCTTTCTGCTGCTCGACAAGGTACTCGACCCTTTTGCAGTTCTGGAGGTCGTGGCCCTTGGTGCGGTGGATCTTGCAGTACTGCTTGTCGGAGCCGTCTTGCTTGTAGGCGGCCGCTACAGTGGCAGCTTCCTTGCCGGAGCCACCAGCCTGAGCTTTCTTGGCGCCAGCCTCCTTGCCGGACTGCTCAATGACCAGTACTTCTTTATTCTTCTTTTTCTTGTTGTTCCGCCGCCGGTTCTTCCTTGCCGGGGCGGCATCCTCACTATCTGTTCCCCCTGCTCCAGTATCCTCCCCGGGGAGTCTCCTCCCTTCTTCAGCGCGTGCGCACTTATCGGCCAGGGCATAGAGCTCGCTGACATCTCGGATTTTGCACATCGCCATTTCCTCCCTCATCCGGCGGTTACGCATGTTCTGGTGGAACGCGCTAATAACCGCGGCAGGGTGGACGTCTGGGATGTTGTGCTGAACGCGGCTGAATCTCTGGATGTACTTTCGCAGGGACTCTCCTTCCTTCTGGGCAAGTATGTGGAGATCGCTCTCCTGGCCATGAGGCTTGTGGCCACCTGTGAAGGCGCCGACAAACTGGTGGCACAGGTCGGCCCAAGAAGAAATAGAGTTCTCCGGCAAGTGCATGAGCCAAGATCTGACGTTTGGCTTGAGCACGAGCGGGAAGTAGTTTGCTAATATCTTCTTGTCTCGTCCCCCGGCAGCCTGCACCGCGATGGTGTAGATGCTGAGGAACTCTGACGGATGAGTTTTGCCGTCGTACTTCTCGGGTACCTCGGGCTTGAAGTTCTTCATGCTGTGCCACTGAACTTGCCGCAGCTCATGGGAGAACGCAGGACAACCCGCCGCGTACGGCAAGTCACCTGGTTCTCCGGGCGCGTGCATGTCGACAGCGGGCCCAGCGCGCTGGTCGGACTGTCGCCGCGCTTCTCTTCGACGCTCGATGCGAGTTCGAGCATCTTCTTGTCGTCTGTCATCGAGGACTTGGCGTTGATCGCGGCGAGCTCGTGGATCCGACGACGCCGTTGAGTCGTCGTCGATGTTGATCCGACGAGTTGGCGATTTCGGCCTTCACGGCGGGCAGTGCACGGTAGTTGCACCCCCGGCGGTCTTGTCGCCATCGGCCCGCGCCTGGCTAACTTGCCGTGGCTGCGACGTCGTCGGCTGCTGCGGCGTGTCGTTATTGGCGAAGGCGATGAGGCTTTGGATGGTGGCCCTCCAGTCTTTGGCCTTGTCTGCCGCTGGAGGGAAGTCGAGGAGTAGTTGAGCTCTAGCTAGAGCTTCTGTTGGAGTAGAGGGGAGCGGTGGTGAGCGGTGCGAGGAGCGAGATATGCTCGGACTTCTAACAGCGTTAGAAGGAGCTACGTCTCGTCCCGGCGACCGCGCCTTGCTCGTGCCAACACGTTGGCCTTGAGGGTCTCGCGACCCGTCAACTTGATCTTGGCCCAGCAAGCGGATGGTACCTTGTGTACCACGTCGCTGCCGGTCCGGCACCTCCTGAGAGGGGCGCGGTGCGTGCACGGATGCCGAGGTCTTGGAGTGCGCCCGGTCGTCCGTCTTGTCCTTGGACTTGGCGGCGCCATGAGTTTCCTCGCCGGCGTCCGTCCTTCCGCCAGCGTCTACCCCACCAACCATTGGTTCCGGTGGCGGCGGGATCGACGCGGACGGGCCTCCTACCTCCGAAGCTTTCTTCTTCGGCGGCATGTCGATGAAGTTAACGAAGTTGATGAAGTTGCTGAAGATTTCGCCCGCGTGAACGATGGATCGGGTTCACGCAACCTCGACGCCCCCTACCTTGCGCGCCAAAGATGTCGGGGAAACTGATCGCCCACGAACACCTATGGGACCGGAGCCCCTTTTCGGTACGGCAAGGGAGCGGAGGATGCACGAAGAGCAGATCGAAGCGTGCACGCGAGCAGTTTACCCAGGTTCGGGCCGCACGGATGCGTAAAACCCTACTCCTGCCTTGGTTCGTATTGTGTTCTTGGCTCGGGAGCAAGAAGAGTTACAGTGCTGGTTGCTAGCTACACCGAGCGTGAGAGTGATCGAGGATCGGAACCCTTTCTACGTTGCGCATGGGCCTCCTTTTATAGGTCAAAGGGGTCACCGACAGGTGGCAACGCGGTGGAGGGTAAAAATGTAAAAATGGTGGTAGTTGGAACAGTGTATGTACAGTGCTCTGTACCTAACCCTGACGGCAGGGGACAAGGGCATTAAATGCCCGTCGCCGTCGCCCCAAACAGTGCAAAAAGTGTTCGTCAGGGCGTCTTCGTTCGCCACGAAGGTGGCCTCGTCATCGCGGCTTGCCACCGTGTACCCCAGGCTGCACAGCCTTCCGCCACGTGCACCTGGAGGGGCCCCAGGGCGGCGCGTGGCCGGATGGGCTGGAGCGCAGGCACGTAGTGGAAGCCTGCTTGCCGCGGCCGCTATCTTGCCACGCCCGGAAGCTTGTCGCTCTCCGGGCCTTGCCGGGACGCGCGGAGCGTCGCGGCAAGTCTCTTAAAATGCCATGTCTGGCCTTCCTGGCAAGCTCCTCTTGCCAGGGTCCTATACCAAGGAGGTGGTCTTGAGCCTTGAGTGGCCTTCCCGGCAAGCTCCTTTTGTCGGGGCCTTGTTTCTTTAACTTGAATACTTTGTTCCTGAATGGCTCCAAAGGAACCATAGTGGGCCTTGGCGGGCGCGTGGCAAGCCCTGCCACGGGACGCTGCTACTGCCCGTGCACAAGTCGGGATACTAAGGTACCCCTACTTTAGTACACCGACAGGAGCTATAATAAAATATTACATTGCTTTGGAATCACCATAACACAATTGTAGAAATTACATGCCTTTCCAACTCAATTCTGGCCTCAACCTTTGCCCATGAATCATATTGGCTGAGTTAAGCCACATCCTCAAATCCCACCCCTTTTGGGTTCCATCAAAAGGGTTTTCGTAAATTCAAATAGTTTGACTTTTGTTCAAACTTGTTTGAATCTTCTTTTCCCAAAAGTCTTCCGTTGATTTTATTTAAATTCCTTACATTTTTGTGAGTCTAGAGAATTTTACCCCATGTCCAAAATCATTTTGTAACCCTTCCTTCTTCTCATTTTTCTCTTCTTGCTTTTTTTTCTTTCTGTATTTTGAGTAATAAGAGAGAGGGAGCAGTGAGCCCAGCAGGCCAGAGGCCCACTGCGGCCTCCCACCAGCCGGCCTGCTAGGCCCAAGGCCCAGCCCGCTACCCTCCTAACCCTAGCCGCACCCAGCACCCAGTCCCCAAATCACCTCTCCCTCGATCCACCCCGCTCCTTCTCCTTCCCGCAGCGTCGTCGTCTCCCACCTCTCGCCCGATCCCTCCTCCTCTCTCGTGCGCCCTAGCGACCTCCCTCTCGCCCTCCCTCCTCCCGCGTCGCCAGGCAGGGGAGAGGCCCTACGCCAGGTGCTCGCTTGCCTCCCCAACACCATCACCCGCCCCGGTGTCCTTCTCCTCCCGTCACCTGCTTCGTCGCCGGCCTCCTGACCGCCAAGCCGCCGCCCCGAGCTGCATCGCCCCGCTGCCGCAACTTCCTTGGACGAGCGCCATCGCATGGGCGTGTTCGTCCCCGCTGCCCCCGTTAGTTGCCCGGATCCGCTCGTCTCGGAACTCCTCCGCCGTCTTCGCCGCGTCGCCTTAGTCTCCGCCAGCCAAGTTCTCCAGGGTCCCGCTCCTCTGCCCAAATCCCGTCGTCCTCGACCGAAGGCCCCTGCATCGTCTTCTGCATCGCCGGGGACCTGCTATTGTTTTTGTCCTTCAGAAAGGAGCAGCGGTAGCTCGAGCGAGTAACCGTCGCCTCGTCCATAGCCCCGCCTCGCACTGGCCTGCCTCACCACATCGCCACCGACGCCCCGCACCAGGTTGCCGTCAGGTCCCGCGTCGCCATCCAGGACCTAGATGTCGCTTCCCTTCTTCATGGCGCCACGGCCTCTGCCTCCTTTGGACCAACCCGTTGCTGCCGTGCTGTTGTCCACCTGAGGCCCTTGGCCTTGCTTCGTTTTGGATCACCAAGTCCGCAAGTCGAATCCGTCAAGTTCCTCTTTGAATGTGTATGGCTACTGGACAACTCATCATGACCCTCTGTTCGACTCCGTGTACGACTACACTGGGAGACGCCAAGTACCACGACGCGGAGACGCCAACTACCACGACGCCCGGAGCCCTCGGATACGCCAAGTTCGTCTACGGAATGTGTACCACGACAACCTATGCCTAGTACCACTACGTTTGTCGTGTATATCTACAACAAGACCGGACCGACAAGCACCCCGACAACATGTGTACCACTACCGTCGACCCATGGACGTCGAGTTCCTCGCCGTGACCCCGAACGTCTACGGACGTGTACGACTACGCCCCGTGGACAACTACTTCCTCTACGACCCGTGTACCACTACTGCCCTCGACGATCCCGAACCCCTTCAAAAATGCTCGCTTTGAAGGTATACCCCGAGACGACGCCCGTGAACGAATGCTTGTTGTATGAGATGAATCCCTTGTTTGCATCGTGCCCGTTGTGCCCCTCTTTTGTCGTCGTCCCGTGGGAACCCGGTAACGGGATCACCCCACCTTCTTTCGCGTGGCATGCTCATGCCACCTTTCTTTTGCACCGACATCTCGACGAGTTGTCGGATCATCGGAATCTTGCCGTGGCACCATTCCGTTGTCATTGTCGTGGCACCCCTTTTCTTTCCACCACGGCGACAAATGCTTCCTAACATGTTCATGTTATTTTTAATAAAAATTGTATAAAACTTGCATTTGTCATCCGCATCATAATAACAACTTTAAATGACTAAAATTGTTGTTTGCTTAAGAATTGTTAAATATGCACATGGGGAGTTTCCGGAATTGTTGTTGTTATTTCCGGCGTCATTTAAATTGCTTAGATAGTGTAGTTTATTTGTGCTTCACCTCTTGCCATGTTAATAAACATTTAATCTTGTCTTGTCAATAAACGAGATCAAACTAAATACTATAATGTGGTGTTTCGTCAATATGCAACTCGTTGCATATGGAGCTCCACTTAATTTGTAGTATTGTTTGAGCACTTTGCCATGCCATGCATAATTAAACCGGACATGCATTATACGTGTTTGTGCATCATATGTCATGTTTATGCTTGTGTGTTTACCGTGTTGTTTGCTTCTTTCCGGTATGCTTCTCTCGTTAGCTTCGGTTTCGTTCCGGAGTTGTGAGGATTTGTTCGACTACTTCTTGGACTCGTTCTTCTTCCTTGCGGGATCACAAGCAAGATGACCATTCCACGATATCACCTCTATCTTTGCCTATGCTAGTTGTCTCGCTCTTTAGCTCTTCCTCGATGCCTATTCCTGTTTGTCAGCCTCCTATTGTTGCCATGAAACACTCTAACCGCCTTCCTAGCAAACCGTTGATTGGCTAAGTATGCTTTTGATCAGCCCCTCTTATAGCGTTGTTAGTTGCAGGTGAAGATTAAAGATTGCTCCATGTTGAACTTGTTTTATGGGATAACACAATATATATCTATTTAATACTAATGCACCTATATATTGGTAATGGGTGGAAGGCTTGGCCTTCTGCTTGGTGTTTTGTTCCACTCATGCCACCTTAGGACCCGATAAACCGGTGTTATGTTCCTTGATTTTGTGTTCCTAACATGGTTGGGGTTTATGGGCCCCCCTTGATAATTCGCACTACTTAAAGCTTTTCCAGCAAGGCCCAACATTGGTTTTAATTTGCCTCATAATAAAACTTAATTAAATTAATTAATTTGCATAGGGGGTCGTGTCCCCGGGTTCTTATTTCTACATAACAGGGGGGCGAGTGTTGATGGTGTTGGTCCCAAACGAGGGTTATGCGGGGCCACCACGGGAATACTCGAGGTTTGGCTCCCGTAGGATCACCCATCCAGTCGTGGCCTAAGACGAGATACGCGTGGCTACTATCAGGGTGTCGCCACACCAGGAGGTCTTGCTGGATTAGTTTTACCTTTGTCGAAATATCTTGAGCACGGGATTCTGAGAATACACGGGTCTTCCCAATTTGGAGTTGCGACTCCGCAGATCGTGAGCTTGTGATGGGCTAAGTTGTGACACCCCTGCAAGGTTTTGAACTTTCGAAAGCCGTGCCCGCAGTTTTGTGGCAGATGGGAATTTGTTAATATCCGGTTGTAGATAACTTGACACCATATCCTTAAGAATACACTACATGTGTGAGTAACCGTGACGGTCTCTTTCCGAACGGCTTCGGGAAGTGAACACGGTGGGGTTATGCTTGGCCGTGAGTAGCTAGGATCACTTCTTGATCAACTTGGTGACCATTGGCACCTTTCTCATCTCGCTCTGAATTCGTAAGATAGTTGCTTAGTGCTTGCTGCAGCCACTTTATTACCTCTCCACACCTAAAGGCTTTGTTAGTTTTGATACCCGGGAATGGGATTGATGAGTCCTTGTGGCTCACATATTACAACACACTAGATGCAGGTAGAGCGAGTGCAATGCAGGAGATGGATCAGAACTTCTCTGGGAGTTCGATGAAGAGCGTGGCCGTATGTATGTGACATTTTTTGACGACTAGTAGTGGTTCCTACTAGGGGCGACCAAGCCTTGTATTGTGGTATCTTTTCTCGTTTGGATTTCATCCGTAATCAGACCCTGTGTTATTTGGATGAATGTATGTTATTGTACTCATTGTGTGACGTGGCGAGTGTAAGCCAACTATCTTTCACTCTTTCTTCCATGTTCTGTGCACAGATACCACGCTTGCGATCATTCCAGAATGTGCTTATGACTCTAAGTCGTGCCTCGACACGTAGGAGATATAATCGCATCCTAGGCATTACACGGTCTATGACATTCAGATCTGTATGTATTTTGCAAATCTCTATGTCTCCTTCCTTGACTTAAGCACGGATGGAGTTGAAGCATCTCTTGATGTGCTTGGTTCTCTTGTGAAACCTGGATTCCTTCGCCAATGCTATTGCTCCAGTGTTGTCACAAAACATTTTCATTGGACCCGATGCACTAGGTATTACACCTAGACCGGATGTGAACTCCTTCATTTGCTGCTTCCAAAGAACCTATGTACTCCGCTTCACACGTAGACCCCGCTGATACGTCCATTTTGCATCATGCGTACATGTTGATATTTATTGCATTATGGGCTGTTATTATATGTTTTGTGACAATACTTATGCCTTTTCTCTCTTATTTTACAAGGTTTACATGAAGAGGGAGACTGCCGGCAACTGGATTCTAGACTGGAAAAGGAGCAAACTTTGGAAAGCTATTCTGCACAACTCCAAAGCCCCAAAACTTCACAGAACTCTGTTTCAGAAAATATAAAAATATCTGGCGAAAGAAGATCACGAGGGGGCCACCTGCTGTCCACGAGGGTGGGGGGCGCGCCCCCCCTCTCTGGGCGTGCCCCTGTCTCGTGGGCCCCTCGAAGGCCACCTGATGCCCATCTTCTCCTATATAAGGTGTTTTGACCAGGAAAAAATCATAAGGAGGCTTTCGAGACCAGACGTCGCCGTCTCGAGGCGGAACCGAGGCGGAAACCAATCTAGGGCTCCCACAGAGTTGTTCTGCCGGGGATCCTTCCCTCCGGGAGGGGGAAATCATCACCGCCGTCATCACCAACAACTCTCCCATGTTGGGAAGGGCTATCTTCATCAACATCTTCACCAGCACCATCTCCTCTCAAACCCCATTTCATCTCTTGTATCCAATCTTTGTACCCAAACCTCAGATTGGTACTTGTGGGTTGCTAGTAGTGTTGATTACTCCTTGTAGTTAATGCTAGTTGGTTTATTTGGTGGAAGATCATATGTTTATATCCATTATGCATATTAATACCCCTCTGATCATGAACAATATTATGTCTTGTGAGTAGTTACTTTTGTTCCTGAGGACATGGGAGAAGTCTTGCTATACGTAGTCATGTGAATTTGGTCTTCGTTCGATATTTTGATGAGATGTATGTTGTCTCTCCTCTAGTGGTGTCATGTGAACGTCGACTACATGACACTTCACCATTATTTGGGCCTAGAGGAAGGCATTGGGAAGTAATAAGTAGATGATGGGTTGCTAGAGTGACAGAAGCTTAAACCCTAGTTTATGTGTTGCTTCGTAAGGGGCTGATTTGGATCCATATGTTTCATGCTATGGTTAGGTTTACCTTTATACTTCTTTTGTAGCTGTGGATGCTTGCATTAGAGGTTAATCATAAGTGGGAGGCTTGTCCAAGTAAGGACAGCACCCAAGCACTGGTCCATCCACATACCAAATTATCAAAGTACCGAACGCGAATCAAATGATCGTGATGAAAACTAGCTTGACGATAATTCCCATGTGTCCTCGGGAGCGCTTCCCTTCATATAAGAGTTTGTCCGGGCTTGTCCTTTGCTAAAAAAAGGATTGGGCCACCTTGCTGCACCTTATTTACTTTTACCTTTTGTCACTTGCTACCAATTACAGGTTATAGGATGGTAATTGATTTCCGTAAGTTAAATAAAGCTACTAAGAAAGATCATTACCCCTTGCCATTTATTGATCAAGTGCTAGAAAGGTTATCCAAACATACTCATTTTTGCTTTCTAGATGGTTATTCTGGTTTCTCTCAAATACCTGTGTCAAAAGGGGATCAAGAAAACACCACTTTTACTTGGACTTTTGGTACCTTTGCTTATAGACGTATGCCTTTTGGTTTATGTAATGCACCTGCTACCTTTCAAAGATGCATGATGGCTATATTCTCTGATTTTTGTGAAAAGATTGTTGAGGTTTTCATGGATGATTTTCCGTTTACGGAACTTCTTTTGATGATTGCTTAAGCAACCTTGATCGAGTTTTGCAGAGATGTGAAGACACTAACCTTGTCTTGAATTGGGAGAAGTGCCACTTTATGGTTAATGAAGGCATTGTCTTGGGACATAAAATTTCTAAAAGAGGTATTGAAGTTAACAAGGCAAAAGTTGATGCTATTGAAAAGATGCCATGCCCTAAGGACATCAAAGGTATACGATGTTTCCTTGGTCATGCCGGGTTTTATAGGAGGTTCATAAAGGACTTCTCCAAAATCTCCAGGCCTCTGGCTAATCTCTTATAAAAAGATATTACTTTTGTCTTTGATGATGATTGTCTAGAGGCATTTGAAATACTTAAGAAAGCATTGATATCTGCACCTGTTGTCCAACCTCCTGACTGGAATTTACCCTTTGAGATTATGTGCGATGCTAGCGATTATGTTGTAGGTGTTGTTCTAGGACAAAGAGTTGATAAGAAATTGAATGTTATCCAGTATGCTAGTAAAACTCTAGATAGTGCCCAGAAAAATTATGCTACTACTGAGAAAGAATTTTTAGCAGTTGTATTTGCTTGTGATAAGTTTAGACCCTATATTGTTGATTCTAAAGTAACTATTCACACTGATCATGCTGCTATCAAATACCTTATGGAAAAGAAAGATGCTAAACCTAGACTTATTAGATGGGTTATCTTGCTGCAAGAATTTGACTTGCATATTATTGATAGAAAGGGAGCTGAGAACCCAGTTGCAGACAACTTGTCTAGGTTAGAGAATATACTTGATGACCCACAACCTATTGATGATAGCTTTCCTGATGAACAATTAGCTGTCATAAATACTTCTCGTACTGCTCCATGGTATGCTGATTATGCTAATTACATTGTTGCCAAGTATATACCTCCTAGCTTCACATACCAACAAAAGAAAAAGTTATTCTATGATTTGAGACATTACTTCTGGAATGACCCACATCTTTATAGAGAAGGAGTAGATGGTATTATTAGACGTTGTGTACCTGAGCATGAACAGGAACAGATCCTACGCAAGTGCCACTCCGAAGCTTATGGAGGACACCATGCGGGAGATAGAACTGTACACAAGGTATTGCAATCCGGTTTTTATTTGCCTACTCTCTTCAAGGATGCCCGTAAGTTTGTATTATCTTGTGATGAATGTCAAAGAATTGGTAATATCAGTAGACGTCAAGAAATGCCTATGAATTATTCACTTGTTATTGAACCATTTGATGTTTGGGGCTTTGATTATATGGGACTGTTTCCTGCCTCTAATGGGTACACACATATTTTAGTTGCTGTTGATTACGTTACTAAGTGGGTAGAAGCTATTCCAACTAGTAGTGCTGATCATAACACCTCTATTAAGATGCTTAAATAAGTTATTTTCCTGAGGTTTGGAGTCCCTAGATATCTAATGACTGATGGTGGTTCACACTTTATTCATGGTGCTTTCTGTAAAATGCTTGTAAAATATGATGTGAATCATAGAATTGCATCCCCTTATCACCCATAGACTAGTGGTCAAGTAGAACTAAGTAATAAAGAGTTGAAATTAATTTTGCAAAAGACAATTAATAGGTCTAGAAAGAATTGGTCTAAGAAACTTGATGATGCATTATGGGCCTATAGAACTGCATATAAAAATCCTATGGGTATGTCTCCATATAAGATGGTTTATGGAAAAGCTTGTCACTTACCTCTTGAGCTAGAACATAAGGCATATTGGGCTATTAAAGAGCTCAATTATGATTTCAAACTTGTCGGTGAGAAGAGGTTATTTGACATTAGCTCCCTGGACGAATGGAGGACCCAGGCTTATGAGAATGCCAAGTTGTTTAAAGAAAAAGTTAAAAGATGGCATGACAAAAGGATACAAAAGAGTGAGTTCAACGTAGGTGATTATGTCTTGCTATACAACTCTTGTTTAAGATTTTTTGCAGGATAACTTCTCTCTAAGTGAGAAGGACCTTACGTTATCGAGGAGGTCTATCGTTCCGGAGCCATAAAAATCAACAACTCCGAAGGCACAAATCCGAAGGTGGTGAACGGCCAAAGAATCAACCATTATATTTCAGGTAATCCTATAAATGTTGAAACTAATATTATTGGAATCGTAACCCCGTAGGAATACATAAGGGACACTTTCCAAAATGATTCAACCTCCGAAAAGGAAGAGGTATGTGGTACGGTAAGCAAACCGACTCCAAAACAGTTCTAAAGGAAAATTTTCACCGTTTTGGAATATTTAGAAAAATAGAAAAATAAGTGGCAGTCCGGAAGAGACACGAGCCGTCCATGAAGGTGGAGGGTGCGCCCTCTTCCCTGGGCGCCCCCTGCCTCGTGGGCAGCTCCTGTGCCTCCCAGACTCCGATTTCTTGTATGTTACTCCTTTTGGTCGGTAAAAATTCATTATATATACTCCCGAAGGTTTTGACCTATGTATCACACAAAAATCCTCTGTTTTCGTTTCAAGCTGTTGTTTTTGACAGATCTAGATCATCATGGCGTCCTCCAACATCCCCAAGGACAAGTTCTTCGAGAAGGTCATCAACCCCTACCTTGCGGAGGTGCTGCATCACCCTACAACCATGGAGTTGCATGAGGGGGTGCTGCACATCCGTGATGTTGAGGGGCCAAGGAGGACCAGAAGCGTGGAGACAAGACTCAAAGCAATGGAGCAGCAAGTTTTCAAGTGCCAAGGTATGGTGGAACAAGGACTCAACGCCAACCACATGATGATCTCGGAGCTCACCAACAACCTCAAGCTGGACTCAAGGATCTTCGGGGAAGCTCTCTCCAATCTTCAAGAGAAAATCGAACACCTCCAAGCCCAGATCTATGACCTGCAAAACCAAAACTATGAGTATGAATATAGATTCAAGAAGATGAGTTTGGCTGCAGATTTGAGTATCCCGGAGGCTCGATCATCCTTCAACGATGGTGAGCCTATGCCTTGGAAGGTGGACAACAAGCCTACATCATCAACAACTCCATCATCACTACTACCTCTTGAGCTTGCATTGTATTCCCTCGAAGAGGAAAGGGAGATGCAGCACAGTAGCGTAAGTATTTCCCTCAGTTTTTGAGAACCAAGGTATCAATCCGGTAGGAGACCACGCGCGAGTCCCTCGCACCTGCACAAATAAATAAGAACTTCGCAGCCAACGCGAGAAGGGGTTGTCAATCCCATTACGGTCACTTACGAAAGTGAGATCTGATAGAGATGATAGTTTATATTTTTGGTATTTTTGGTTTAATAAAACAAGAAATAAAAGCGGTAAAATTAAACTAGATGTAGATTGATATGTTGAGAATAGACCCGGGGGCCATAGTTTTCTCTAGTGGCTTCTCTCATGATAGCTATATTCTACGGCGGGTAAACAAATTACTGTCAAGCAATTGATAGAAAAGCGAATAATTATGAGTCTATCTAGGCATGATCATTGTATATAGGCATCACGTCCGAGACAAGTAGACCGACTCCTGCCTGCATCTACTACTATTACTCCACACATCGACCACTATCCAGCATGCATCTAGTGTATTGAGTTCATACGAACAGAGTAACGCCTTAAGAAAGATGACATGATGTAGAGGGATAAACTCAAGCAATATGATGAATACCCCATCTTTTTATCCTTGATGGCAACAATACAATACGTGCCTTGCTGCCCCTACTGTCACTAGGAAAGGACACCACAAGATTGAACCCAAAGCCAAGCACTTCTCCCATTGCAAGAACTACAGATCTAGTAGACCAAACCAAACCAATAATTCGAAGAGACTTGCAAGGATATTATGAGCACACATAAAAAGTTCAGAGAAGAACCAAATATCTTTCATAGATAACCTTGATCATAAACTCACAATTCATCGATCTCGACAAACACACCGCAAAAAGAGATTACATCGAATAGATCTCCTTGAAGACCGAGGAGAACTTTGTATTGAGATCCAGAGAGAGAAGAAGCCATCTAGATCCTAGCTCTGGACCCGAAGGACTGTGGTAAATTACTCACAACTCATGGTGAGGGCGATGATGATGATGAAGAAGGCCTCCGTGGTGGATCCCCCTCCCGAAACAGGCTCCAAGATGGGATCTCCACGGGAACAGAAGCTACGGCGGTGGAATTAGGGTTTTCTCTCTGCGTATGGAGTTTCTGGAGTACGTAGGTATATATAGGAAGAAGCAGGGCACCGGGGGCCACACGAGCCAGCCTCGAGGCAGAGGGCGCCCTGGGAAGGGGGGCGCGCCCCCTACCCTCGAGGGCAGCCCTTCTGTCCCCTAACTTGGTCCTGAAGTTTCCCGAGCGTGATTTTCTCCAAAAATATCTCTCGCGAAGGTTTCATTCCGTTTGGACTCCGTTTGATATTCTTTTTCTGCAAAACCCTGAAATAGGCAAAAACAGCAATCTGGACTGGGCCTTTGGGTTAGTAGGTTAGTCCCAAAAAGATATAAAAGTGAATGATAAAGCCCATTAAACATCCAAGACTTCATAAATAATAGCATGGAACCATCAAAAATTATAGATACATTGGAGACGTATCAAGCATCCCCAAGCTTAATTCCTGCTCGTCCTCGAGTAGGTAAATGATAAAGAATTTTTGATGTGGAATGCTAACCAATATAGTTTTTCAATGTAATTCTCTTACTTGTGGCATGAATGTTCAGATCTGAAAGATTCAAGATAAAAGTCTATATTGACATTAGAAATAACAATACTTCAAGCAATACTAACAAAGCAATCATGTCTTCTCAAAATACTATGGCTAAAGAAAGTTATCCCTACAAAATCATATAGTCTGGCTATGCTCCCTCTACATCACACAAAATATTCATATCATGCACAACCCCGATTTCAGCCAAGCATTTGTTTTCATACTCTATCTTTTCAAACCTTTCAACTTTCACGCAATACTTGAGCGTGAGCCATGGATATAGCACTATGGGTGGAATAGAGGTGGTTGTGGAGAAGACAAAAAGGAGGGAGATAGTCTCACATCGACTAGGCGTATCAACGGGCTATGGAGATGCCCATCAATAGATATCAATGTGAGTGAGTAGGGATTGCCATGCAACGGATGCACTAGAGCTAAGTATGAATGAAAGCTCAACAAAAGAAACTAGTGGGTGTGCATCTAACTTGCTTGCTCACGAAGACCTAGGGCATTTGAGGAAGCCCATCGTTGGAATATACAAGCCAAGTTCTATAATGAAAAATTCCCACTAGCATATGAAAGTGGCGCAGCATGAGACTCTCTACAATGAAGATCATGGTGCTACTATGGAGCACAAGTGTGGAAAAAAGAAAGTAGCAATTGTCCCTTCTCTCTTTTCTCTCATTTTTTTGGAGGGGCTTCTTCTTTTCTTCTTTTTATTATCCCCTCTCTATATTTTATTGGGCCATCTCTTTTTTTATTGGCATGTCCTCACATGGGACAATGCTCTAATAATGATGATCATCACACTTTTTGTTACAACTCGAAATTACAACTCGATACTACAACAAGTATGACTCTACATGAATGCCTCCGGCGATGTACCGGGATGTGCAATGAATCAAGAGCGACACATATGAATATGCATGGTGGCTTTGCCACAACTACGATGTCAACTACATGATCATGCATGGCACTATGACAATATGATGCATGTCATATAAACGGAACGGTGGAAAGTTGCATGGCAATATATCTCGGAATGGCTATGGAAATGCCATGATAGGTAGCTATGGTGGCTGTTTTGAGGAACAATATGGTGGCTGTTTTGAGGAAGGATATATAGTGGGTTTATGGTACCGACGAAAGTTGCGCGGTACAAGAGAGGCTAGCAATGGTGGAAGGGTGAGAGTGCGTATAATCCATGGACTCAACATTAGTCATAAGAACTCATATACTTATTGCAAAAATCTACGAGTCATCAAAACAAAGCAATCAACGCATGCTCTTAGGGGGGAGGTTGGTAGGAGTTAACCATCGCGCGCCCCCGACCTCCACACAAAGGTTGGCACTCTACAAATACCTCATGCTCTAACTTCATCACATAGCGGTTCACCATACGTGCATGATACGGGAATCACTAACCTTAACACAAGTATTTCTCAATTTAATAATAACTCCACTAGCATGACTCTAATATCACTATCCTCATGTCTCAAAACAATTATCAAGCATCCAACATCTCATTCTATTCAATGCACTTGGTGTGAAATTTTTTACTACATTGACATTGGATGTTTATCGTGTGAAGACTAGTTTCTTTAGCCTAAACACTTTACCATGCTTTTTTAATAGACTCTCAAATATATATAAGTTAAGCATGAGAGTTCAACAATTTCTACGAAATATTACCACCACCATGCTCTAAAAGATATAAGTGAAGCACTAGAGCAAAAACTATGAAACTCAAAAGATATAAGTGATGCACTTAGAGTGTTCTAATAATTTCTAGGCCATGTTTAACTCTCTCATATAGGTGTGTCCAGCAAGAAAGATTGTGGCAAACTTACAAGCAAAGACTCAAATTTTACAAGACGCTCCAAGCAAAACACATAGCATGTTGCGAATAAAAATATAGCTCCAAGTATAGTTACTGATGGATGAAGACGAAAGAGGGGATGCCTTCCCGAGGCATCCTCAAGCTTAGGCTTTTGATTATATTGAATTTAATTGGGGTGTCTTGGGCATCCCCAAGCTTAGGACTTTGCTACTCCTTGTTCCATAGTCCATCAAAGCAATACTCAAAACTTGAAAACTTCACAACACAAAACTTAGACAAAAATTATCATGAGCTCCGTTAGTATGAGAAAGCAAACCACTACTCAAAGGTAAAGCAATGAATTCATTATTTGTTTATATTTGTGTTAAACCTACTGTACTCCAAGTTCCCTATGGTTCATATCCTCCAATATTACTCATAGATGCATCAGAATAAGCAAACAGCACACGAAAAACAGAATCTGTCAAAGACAGAACAGTCTGTAGTAATCTGCAGGGTTCGCCTACTTCTGGAACTCCAAAAAATTAAAACTAAATTGGTAAATTTGCGCAATTTGTCTATCAATCATCAGCAAAATAATCAACTAAAAAGAACGCTCCAGTAAAATCCCACGACTACTTTAGCAAGCGCTAAAGATTCTGTTTTTCACAGCATGATCATATAAACTTCACACAAGACTTACCAAAGGTTCTAGTTGGCACAAACACTAAACAAAACATGAAACCACATCTAATCAGAGTCTAGATTCAATATTTATTCCCTAACAGCAACAAAAACAAAAAACAAAAAATTGGGTTGCCTCCCAACAAGCGCTATCGTTTTACGCCCCTAGCTAGGCACGATACAAGATAGATCTAGGTATTGCCATCTTTGGAAGGCAATCCATAAGTGGCTCTCATGATAGATTCATATGGTAATTTGATTTTCTTTCTAGGAAAGTGTTCCATGCATTTCCTTAACGTAAATTGGAATCTAATATTTCCTTCCTTCATATCAATAATTGCACCAATCGTTCTAAGGAAAGGTCTACCAAGAATAATAGGACATGAAGGATTGCAATATATATCAAGAACAATGAAATCTACGGGCACATAATTCCTATTGGCAACAATAAGAACATCATTAATTATTCCCATAGGTTTCTTAATAGTGCAAACCGCGAGATGCAAATTTAAAGAAAAATCATCAAGCTCATGGAACCCTAGCAAATCACACAAAGTTTTTGGGATAGTGGAGACACTTGCACCCAAATCACACAAACCATAGCATTCATGATCTTTTACTTTTATTTTTATAGTAGGTTCCCACTCATCATAAATATTTCTAGGTATAGAAACTTCTGACTCAAGTTTTTCTTCATAAGATTGCATCAAAGCATCAACTATGTGTTTAGTTAAAGCTTTATTTTGACTATAGGCATGCGGAGAATTTAGCACGGATTGCAACAAGTAAAAACAATCAATCAAAGAGCAATTATCATAATTGAATCCCTTGAAATCCAAAGTAGTAGGTTCATCACTATGCAAAGTTTTAATCTCTTCACTCCCACTTTTAGCAATTTTAGCATCAAGATCTAAAAACTCTGAATCATTGGGGCACCTTAAAGCAGAATCATCTCCAATCCTATTCTCATCAAGATTAATACTAGAAAACAAGGATCTAATAGGAGACACATCAATAACTTTCAGATCTTCATCTTTATTTTCATCAAAACTAGAAGAACACGATTTAATATAATCTTCTCTTTTAGCACGCATTCTAGCGGTTCTTTCTTTGCATTCATCAATGGAAAATCTCATGGCATTGAGAGACTCATTGATATCATGCTTAGGTGGGATAGATCTAAGTTTCAAAGAATCAACATCAAGAGTAATTCTATCCACACTTCTAGCCAATTCATCAATCTTAAGCAATTTCTCTTCAAGCATAGCATTGAAATTCTTTTGCGAGATCATAAACTCCTTAACACTAGTTTCAAATTCAGAAGGCATCTTTCCATAAGAGTTGTTGTAGGAATTACCAAAATTATTAGAGGAATTACTAGGAAAAGGCCTAGGATTAAAATTACCTCTATAAGCATTGTTACCAAAATTATTCCTACCAACAAAATTCACATCCAAAGATTCATTGTTATTCTCACTCAAAGTGGACAAAAGGCATATCATTAGGATCAGAAGAAGCACTCTTAGCAGTAAACAATTTCATAAGTTCATCCATCATTCCACTCAAAACACTAATTTCTTCAATAGCATGCACCTTTTTACTAGTAGATCTTTCGGTGTGTCATTGAGAATAATTAACCATAATATTATCTAGGAGTTTGGTAGCTTCTCCTAAGGTGGTTTCCATGAAAGTGCCTCCGGCGGCCGAATCTAAACGATTTCTAGAAACAAAATTCAAGCCAGCATAAAAGTTCTGAAATAATCATCCATAGATTCAAACCATGTGTAGGGCAATTAGGTATCATCAATTTCATTCTCTCCCAAGCTTGTGCAACATGCTCATGATCTAGTTGCTTAAAATTCATAATATCGTTTCTAAGAGAGATGATCTTAGCAGGAGGGAAATACTTAGAGATAAAAGCATCTTTGCACTTATTCCACGAATCAATACTATTTGTAGGCAAAGAGGAAAACCAAGTTTTAGCACGATCTCTAAGTGAAAACGGAAATAACTTCAATTTAACAATATCGTTATCTGTATCCCTTTTCTTCTGCATATCACACAAATCAACAAAGTTGTTTAGATGGGTAGCAGCATCTTCACTAGGAAGGCCGGAGAATTGATCTTTCATGACAAGATTCAACAAAGCAGCATTGATCTCACAAGATTCAGCATCGGTAATAGGAGCAATCAAAGTGCTAATAAAATCATTGTTGTTGGTATTGGAGAATTCACACAATTTGGTATTGTTCTGAGCCATAGTGACAAGCAAGCAATCTAACACACACAAGCAAACAAAAAGGCAAGTGAACGATAAACACACGGTGGAAGAAGGGCAAATAAAACGGCAAGGGTGAAGGGGGGAGAGGAAAACGAGAGGCAAATAAATGTAATGCGAAGGATAAGGGTATGTGATAGGTACTTGGTATATGACTTTTGCGTAAGCCTCCCCGGCAACGGCGCCAGAAATTCTTCTTGCTACCTCTTGAGCTTGCGTTGTATTCCCTCGAAGAGGAAAGGGAGATGCAGCACAGTAGCGTAAGTATTTCCCTCAGTTTTTGAGAACCAAGGTATCAATCCAGTAGGAGACCACGCGCGAGTCCCTCGCACCTGCACAAACAAATAAGAACTTCGCAGCCAACGCGAGAAGGGGTTGTCAATCCCTTTACGGTCACTTACGAAAGTGAGATCTGATAGAGATGATAGTTTATATTTTTAGTATTTTTGGTTTAATAAAATAGCAAATAAAAGCGGTAAAAGTAAAGTAGATGTAGATTGATATGTTGAGAATAGACCCGGGGGCCATAGTTTTCTCTAGTGGCTTCTCTCATGATAGCGATATTCTACGGCGGGTAAACAAATTACTGTCGAGCAATTGATAGAAAAGCGAATAATTATGAGACTATCTAGGCATGATCATTGTATACAGGCATCATGTCCGAGACAAGTAGACCGACTCCTGCCTGCATCTACTACTATTACTCCACACATCGACCGCTATCCAGCATGCATCTAGAGTATTAAGTTCATAAGAACAGAGTAACGCCTTAAGCAAGATGACATGATGTAGAGGGATAAACTCAAACATAGTGATGTAAACCCCATCTTTTTATCCTCGATGGCAACAATACAATACGTGCCTTGCTGCCCCTACTGTCACTGGGAAAGGACACCGCAAGATTGAACCCAAAGCCAATCACTTCTACCATTGCAAGAACTATAGATCTAGTAGGCCAAACCAAACCAATAATTCGAAGAGACTTGCAAGGATATTATGTGCACACATAAAAAGTTCAGAGAAGAACCAAATATCTTTCATAGATAACCTTGATCATAAACTCACAATTCATCGGATCTCGACAAACGCACCACAAAAAGAGATTACATCGAATAGATCTCCTCGAAGACCGAGGAGAACTTTGTATTGAGATCCAGAGAGAGAGAAGAAGCCATCTAGATACTAGCTATGGACCCGAAGGTCTGTGGTAAATTACTCACAACTCATGGTGAGGGCGATGATGATGATGATGATGAAGGCCTCCGTGATGGATCCCCCTCCCGGAACAGGCTCCAAGATGGGATCTCCACGGGAACAGAAGCTACGGCGGTGGAATTAGGGTTTTCTCTCTGCGTATGGAGTTTCTGGGGTACGTAGGTATATATAGGAAGAAGGAGGGCACCGGGGGCCACACAGGCTAGCCTCGAGGCAGGGGGGCGCGCCCTGGGAAGGGGGGCGCGCCCCCCACCCTCGAGGGCAGCCCTTCTGTCCCCTGACTTGGTCCTGAAGTTTCCCAAGCGTGATTTTCTCCAAAAATATCTCTCACGAAGGTTTCATTCCGTTTGGACTCCATTTGATATTCTTCTTCTGCAAAACCCTGAAATAGGCAAAAAAACAGCAATCTGGACTCGGTCTTTGGGTTAGTATGTTAGTCCCAAAAAGATATAAAAGTGAATTATAAAGCCCATTAAACATCCAAGACTTCGTAAATAATAGCATGGAACAATCAAAAATTATAGATACGTTGGAGACGTATCAAGCACCACCACAGAAGAAGGAGACATAATCATATGGGTATGGGCACTCCCCTTGGCAACTGCCAAGCTTGGGGGAGTGACCCCGGTATCATATCACCATCACTCCTATCTTTACAGTTTTTCTTAGTTCGGTCCTTTTGGTAGTATCTTGATCTAGTATAATAAAGTTAGCATGATCTAGTTGTGAGCTTTTGCTTTACGATCTTTACCCTTTGTAATCGAGTCTGTGAGCTATATAATAAAGATTAGTGTTGAGTCAAGGGCTTGATTTCCTCACTTTGGTCATGATTAAATAAAGAAAACATAAAGAGTATCCAAGAGATCATATTGATCTTATGGGAAGTAATGACTTCACATATAAAGAGTATGATGAATAAAAGTTGTTGGGAGCTGACAAACATAGTTTTGGTCATCGTTGCAATTAATAGGAAGTAATGAAAGAAGAGAGGCTTCACATACAAATATACTATCCTGGACATCTTTTATGATTGTGAGCACTCATTAAAATATGACATGCTAAAGAGTTGATGTTGGACAAGGAAGACAACATAATGGGTTATGTTTTCTTATATCTGAATAAAGTATATTGTCATGGATCATCCAACATGTTGAGCTTGCCTTTCCCCCTCATGCTAGCCAAAACTCCTCGCACTAAGTAGAGATACTACTTGTGCTTCCATGCATCCTTAAACCCAGTTTTGCCATGAGAGTCCACCATACCTACCTATGGATTGAGTAAGATCCTTCCAAGTAAGTTGTCATGTTGCAAACTCGCTAAAATATGTATGATTTATTATTGTGGAGGAAATTAGCTTTATACAATCTTGTGATATGGAAGTAATAAAAGCGACGGTCTGCATAATAAAGGTCCTTATCACAAGTGGCAATATAAAGTGACGTTCTTCTGTGCTAAGACTTTGTGCATCCAACCATAAAAACACATGACAACCTCTGCTTCCCTCTGCGAAGGGCCTATCTATTATTCTTGCCTTATAAAAGTCAAGGTGAAATTCACCTTTCCTTTTTACATTTTATCCTTTGGCAAGCACATTGTGTTGGAAAGATCCTGACATATATACCCACTTGGATGTAAGTTTTCATGGTCTATTACTGTTGACATTACCCTTGAGGTAAAAGGTTGGGAGGCAACACCATAAGCCCCTATCTTTCTCTGTGTCCGATTAAAACTCCATAACCATAAGTATTGCGTGAGTGTGAGCAATTGTGAAAGATTATATGATAGTTGAGTATGTAGGCTTGCTGAAAAGCTCTTATTTTGACTCTTTCCGATGTTACGATAAATTGCAATTGCTTCAATGACTGAGATCAAAGTTTGTTAGTTTTCAATGAAGTTTATGATTCATGCTTGTATTCGTGAATGAATTGTTACTTTAGCATAAGAATCATATGACAATATATATATATATATATATATATATATATATATATATATATGTTGCTGGTATGAGAATGATCATGATGCCCTCATGTCCGTATTTTGTTTTTATCGACACCTCTATCTCTAAACATGTGGACATATTTTTCGATATCGGCTTTCGCTTGAGGACAAGCGAGGTCTAAGCTTGGGGGAGTTGATACGTCCATTTTGCGTCATGCTTATATGTTGATATTTATTGCATTATGGGCTGTTATTATATGTTTTGTCACAATACTTATGCCTTTTCTCTCTTATTTTACAAGGTTTACATGAAGAGGGAGAATGAAGGCAACTGGAATTCTGGGCTGGAAAAGGAGCAAACTCTAGAAACCTATTCTGTACAACTCCAAAAGCCCCGAAACTTCACAGAACTCCGTTTCAGAAAATATAAAAAATATCTGGCGAAAGAAGATCACGAGGGGGGGCACCTGTTGTCCACGAGGGTGGGGGGCGCGCCCCCTGTCTCGTGGGCCCCTCGAAGGCCCCCCGATGCCCATCTTCTCATATGTAAGGTGTTTTGACCTGGAAAAAAATCATAAGGAGGCTTTCGGGGCCAGACGTTGCCGTCTCGAGGCGGAAACCAATCTATGGCTCCGACAGAGCTGTTTTGTCGGGGATACTTCCCTCCGGGAGGGGGAAATCGTCATCACCGTCATCACCAACAACTCTCCCATCTTGGGAGGGCTATCTTCATCAACATCTTCACCAGCACCATCTCCTCTCAAACCCTAGTTCATCTCTTGTATCCAATCTTTGTACCCAAACCTCAGATTGGTACCTGTGGGTTGCTAGTAGTGTTGATTATTCCTTGTAGTTGATGCTAGTTGGTTTATTTGGTGGAAGATCATATGTTCAGATCCATTATGCATATTAATACCCCTCCGATCATGAACAATATTATGTCTTGTGAGTAGTTACTTTTGTTCCTGAGGACATGGGAGAAGTCTTGCTATAAGTAGTCATGTGAATTTGGTCTTCATTTGATATTTTGATGAGATGTATGTTGTCTCTCCTCTAGTGGTGTCATGTGAACGTCGACTACATGACACTTCACCATTATTTGGGCCTAGAGGAAGGCATTGGGAAGTAATAAGTAGATGATGGGTTGCTAGAGTGACAGAAGCTTAAACCCTAGTTTATGCGTTGCTTTGTAAGGGGCTGATTTGGATCCATATGTTTCATGCTATGGTTAGGTTTACCTTAATACTTCTTTTGTAGTTGCGGATGCTTGCATTAGAGGTTAATCATAAGTGGGAGGCTGGTCCAAGTAAGGGCAGCACCCAAGCACCGGTCCACCCACATACCAAATTATCAAAGTACCGAACGCGAATCAGATGATCGTGATGAAAACTAGCTTGACGATAATTCCCATGTGTCCTCGGGAGCGCTTCCCTTCATATAAAAGTTTGTCCAGGCTTGTCCTTTGCTACAAAAATGATTGGGCCACCTTGCTGCACCTTATTTACTTTTACCTTTTGTCACTTGCTACCAATTACCTTATCACAAAACTATATGTTACCTATAATTTCAGTGCTTGCAGAAAATACCTTACTGAAAACTGCCTATCATTTCCTTCTATTCCTCATTGGGTTCGACACTCTTACTTATCGAAAGGACTACGATAGATCCCCTACACTTGTGGGTCATTGCTAGGTGGCTTCTCACCCCTCGTTGGTTACCCCAAGTGTAAGGTTTGAGATGCAGTGTAGCAGAAGTTTTCCCTTGGTAATACCAAGGATCGATTTCCCAGAGACTCCCAGTTTCAACAAGAAGGTGTCAACTGCTAACGGCGCCAGATATTAGCAATCAACGTGGACCTGCACACAGATACAAATAACTTTGCTCCCAACAAGTACAGCGAGGTTGTCAATCCCTTCGGCCTTGTAGTTTACAAAGGATCAAACGCAAGTGATAATAGTGATAGGTATAATTGCAATAGTAAGTAAATAGCGGAAAAGTAAATAGCGGATGTGATCAATGATGGTAATATGGACCGGAGTCTCATGATGTTCACTAGTGATGTCACTCTCCCAAAAGACGATAAAACAGCTATGTGAGGTAAACGAATTACAGCTGGGCAATTGACAGGACCATGTGCGCAAACCAATGCTGACTACATTGCAAGAAAGGTAGAGGTTCAAAGCATGGGCGGTACGCCAAAGTAAGTAGACCGAAATCCATCAATATCTACTACTAATCATCCACCTTGAGATATCTATCCAGAACATCTCGCTGGTATTAAGTTGCGAGCCCCACCCATAGTGTAAACTCAAAGCAACAGACAACTGCATTAAAATAACTTTGCGTAAAGTAAACAATCCTTGCACCCACGGGCACAAGCACCGTTGTTTTCCCCCTTGTGGCAACAGCACATCCCCTAGACTCATGTTTCTGTCACTCAAACTAGTCATCGAGGGGCATGAACCCACAATCAAGCATAACGTTCCCTCTTGGAGTCACTACCTACTACTTGGCCAAAGCAATAAATAACAACGGAGAACATGCAAGAATTACTTACGAACATAAATATAAAAGAGGTGAATCAAATATATTACTCAAACACAATCTGAACATAATCTCATAATCCATCGAATCCCAGCAAACTCATCATAGCAAAAGCATAAGGATTACATATGTGCCTCGATCATGTAGGGCAGCTCACGAGGACTAATTAGTGAAGCACAAGAACGGGAGGAGAACATCACATAGCTACTGGTCATGGACCCATGGTCCAAGGGAGACTACTCACAACTCATCCGGGAGGCGTCCATGGTGGTGGAGAAGCTCCCGGTGGTGATCCTCCCCTCCGGCAGGGTGCCGGGAAGAGTTCTCCTGGTGCTCCCGATCTTGGAAGCGGCGGCGGCGGCGGAACAGAGATGAGATCGTGAAAAAGAGTTTCTCTTTCGAGGGTTTCGGGAGACGCTTTAAATATATGCCAAAGGGGGCATCGGAGGAGCCTCGGGGGGCCCAGGCGCCCCCCCGGCGCGGCCCGGGGGGGCGCGCCGCCAGGGCGCCTGGAGCCCTGGTGCCCCCCCCCCCC
>LR738713.1:488676616-488691164 GCA_902687465.1 Secale cereale | reverse complement strand
GGGGGGGGCGCCGCCAGGGCACCTGGAGCCCTGGTGCCCCCCCCGGCTGTCCTTCGGGCGCACTGTAGTTTCTGGAACGCTGATTTTTTATATAATTTTTCTGGATTTTTCCTGGCAGTTCTCGTAACGTGAAAACCTGAAATACAAAAACAGCCGAAAACAGAAACTGGCACTGGGGTGCACTGAGTTAATAGGTTAGTCCAAATATGATCAAAAGTGTATGGAAGTGTATAAATATCATAGCAATATCACCCAAAAGAGGCATGGAGCAAGCAGAAATTATAGATACGTTTTGGACGTATCAACATCCCCAAGCTTAATTCCTGCTCGTCCTCGAGTAGGTAAATGATAACAAGAATAATTTCTGTGGTGACATGCTATTAACCATATAGGACTTTTCATAGTCATATGACAAAAGCTTACTGAGACAATGAATCTGTACTAATTAAGTTGCCTCATGAGAAAATCACAAAGAACTAAAAGTTTTACAATATCATACTGAAACATCAAATAGATTTAAAATGAACATGATGTGCAAATATGATAAAGTGATATCTAGCTTGCCCCCTTTAGTGAAGCAAAACATAAATGCAGGGGCACCTTCAAGGTTTAAGTGATGACTAGATACAATGATTTCAAAATAAACGATAACACAATCATGCAAAAGACAATGCTACTTTGGGACAATGCACATTACACTCAGAATGACAATCATGCTCTCAATAGTTGGTGCTTTGAAGAAAGAAGGTGGAGACTCAACATAAAAGTAAAAGAATGGCCCTTCGCAGAGGGAAGCAGGGATTACTCATGTGCTAGAGCTTTTTATTTTGAAAACATAGAAACAATTTTGTCAACGGTAGTAGTACTTCATATGTGTTATGCATAAGACATCCTATAAGTTGCAAGCCTCATGCATCGAATACCAATAGTGCTCGCACCTTGTCCTAATTAGCTCGGATTTCCATGGATTATCATTGCATTACATATGTTTCAACCAAGTGTCACAAAGGGGTACCTCTATGTCACCTGTACAAAGGTCCAAGGAGATAGATCGCATTTGATTTCTCGTTTTTGATAGATCTCAACTTGAGGACATCCATACCGGGACAACATAGAAAATAGATAATGGACTCCTCTTTAATGCTTAAGCATATTCTCATAAGAGATTGAGGATTAATGTCCAAGCTAAAACTTCCACCATGATACATGGCTTTGGTTGGCGGCCCAATGTTCTTCTCTAACAATATGCATACTCAAACCATTCAACCCACGGCAAATCACCCTTACTTCAGACAAGACGAACATGCATAGCAACTCACATGATATTCAACAAAAGTGTATCAGTTGATGGCGTCCCCAGAAACATGGTTACCGCTCAGCAAGCAACTTATAAGAAATAAGATACATAAGCAACATATTCTTTACCACAATAGTTTTTAAGCTACTTTCCCATGAGCTATGTATTGCAATAACTGAAGGTTTTAAAGGTAGCACATGTAAATTTACTTGGAGTGGCGGTGAAATACCACATATAGGTAGGTATAGTGAACTCATATGGCATAACTGGTTTAAAAGGATGTGGATGCACAAGCAGTCAGTCCGCTTAGTACAGGTGGAGGTTAGCAAAAGACTGGGAGCGACCAACTAAGAGAGCAATGACGGTCATAATCATGCAGAGCGACAAAGCAACATTGAATCGGGCATGGAAGTTATATCGCTACTTAGAAATAAAAGATCATCAAGGCTTGACAGACTTTCTTTACAGTCTTAAATATGCGTGAGCATACGCCAAGTCAATCAAAATAAATTCTTGAGGGAAGATATTACTAAACCATACCACATCATAGGCAAACAAATCATGTTGGTACTCCAATAACACATTGGGAACCCCCTAGCTATTTGAGACTAACCACAAGAAAACCTGAACTACTAAGCGCCATTATGCACGTAGCATCTTTATCATAGACATATTAACCAACGCAATGGAAGCAAACTCTCTTAATAAGATAAGCATGATAATTAAAGAGAGTTCAAGCAACCAACTAAACACAAGCTCTTTAAAAAGATAAGCATGAATACTAAGAGCAGAGCATGATAGTAGCTACTAAAAGACAAAGAACACACACAGCAAAGATAGTCATGAAAATTCTAAGTTATGTTCTAGGTAGAAGTGGAGTGTGTTTCTCTCCCACATAAAGAATGCTGAGTTCCGACTCGTTATGGAAAACTAAAAAGGAAATTAAAAGCAAGACGCTCCAAGCATAGCACATAACACATGAAGTGATTAAAATATAGTGGAACGAAAGACGAACTGATAATGTTGATGGAGAAGGGGATGCACGGGGCCATCCCCAAGCTTAGACGCTTGAGTCTCCTTGAATATTTCTTGGGGGTGCACGGGGGCACCCCCAAGCTTGAGCGCTTGACACTCCTGAATCTTTTTATCATCTTCCCTCGCACACTTTAAAACTCCCTTCATACATAACTCATCATAATCTGATTAGCGAGGTTAGTACCCATAATAAAATAATTATACCTTGCTGGAAATAAAGATATTCTTGATGGTCTACTGTTTCTCAAGATTGCCAAAAGGTTTTTGCAAAGAAAAAACATGATCTTGGTTTGCAAAATGAAGGAAAAGCAAAACAGGACAGAATGTGTGAAAAATAGAACATCAGGTAGTAATTGATTTGTTCGGGGCACTTCTGCAACTCTAATAAAAAAACTCAGAACAGACGCACGAAAGACAATTATATAGAGAACGCTTTCAAAAAAATTCAGACCAAAAAGAGGATCTGGTGATTTTATACGAATTTTTCTATCAAAGGACAGAATCTGTTTCCTGGACAGCACCTCACAACTTTTGAACTTTCTAGCAATCAGAGGCTATACTTGGCACAAAATTGAAAAGCAAAGATACAATGATGATGCTACAGTACTAAACAACATCAAGACACAACTAAAGCAAAATAAATTTATTCATGTGGGCTGCCTCCCAAAAGCGCTTTCTTTTATGCCTTTAAGCTAGGCATAATGCATATAGATCAAGTTTTATCAAGAGTAAAATAATAGCTAGCCCGTACAACGGACTCAAAAGGTAACTTGATCTTCTTTCGAGGGAAGTGTTCCATCCCTTTCTTGAGAGGAAACTGAAATTTTATATTACCCTCCTTCATGTCAATGATAGCACCAACGGTGCGCAAAAAGGGACGTCCCAAAATAATTGGACAAGAAGGATCATGTTCAATATCCATAATAGTAAAATCAACGGGAACATAGTTGTCATTGACAATGATAAGAACATTGTTGATCCTTCCCAAAGGTTTCTTTATGGAAGAATCAACGAGACGAACACCAAAAGAATAAGAATCAAAAGATTTCAATTTAAGCATATCATATAGTCTTTTGGGCATAATGGAAGTACTAGCTACAATATCACATAAAGCATAGCATGAGAAGTTGTTTATCTTAATTTTAATCATAGGATCCCAACCATCTTCTAGCTTTCTAGGTATGGAGGCTTCTACTCTAAGTTTCTCCTCCCTAGCTTTGATAAGAGCATTAGTGATATGCTCTGTGAAGGCAAGGTTAAGCGTGCTAGTGCGGGGATCTCTAGACATCTTGTGAAGGAAATCAATAACTTCGGTAAGAGTGCAATTATCAAAATCAAGGTCCCTAGCATCAAGTAAAGTGGTAGTGGTGTCCTTTAGGTTCACTTGTTTGGTGGGTTCTATAGTCATAGCATCACCATTAATAGGTCCATCGAGACCAGGAGTACATTGGGTGCTAAGAGTTTGGATATCCTCAACAACTTGGATAGTAGCAACAGTGTGGTGGGTAGGAAGGCTCTTAATTCTATCATCTTCCTCCCTTTCTCTAGCCCATCTTTCTTTAAGTTTAGCCATCATCCTAATGTTTTCATTAATTTGCACTTGAATAGCATTCATAGGAGTGACCTTCCTCTCCTCAAGAGGAGAAGTTTTAATTTTTAGCAATTCTATCTCATTGGCTAAGTGGTCTACCTTCAAAGAGAGATCATCTAGTTTATGTAGTTTTTCTTCTACGCTCTTATTAAAGGCTTTTTGGGTAGTGATGAAATCTTTAAGCATAATCTCTAGTTCAGTAGTGGAGTTCCTGGTGCTAGGATAAGCATTGTTGTTCCCATAAGAATTAGAGGGGAACGGTCTAGGATTGCTACCAAAATTACTCCTATAAGCATTGTTGTTAAAATTGTTTCTAGAGATAAAGTTCACATCTACTTGTTCTTGAGCAATCAAAGAATTTAAAGGAACATCACGAGGATCAACAGAAGATTGCTTCGAAAGTAGAGACATGATCAAGTCAACTTTTTCATTTAGGGAGGAAATCTCCTCGACAGAGTTTACCTTCCTACCTGTTGGAGCGCGTTCGGTGTGCCATTGGGAATAGTTGGTCGTCATCTCATCGAGAAGCTTTGTGGCAGCACCAAGTGTAGTTGACATAAAAGTTCCTCCCGCGGCCGAATCTAACAAGTTCCGCGAGGTAAAGTTCAGGCCTGCATAAAAAGTTTGGATAACCATCCAAGTAGTCAAACCATGAGTAGGGCAGTTCTTGATAAGAGATTTCATACGTTCCCAAGCTTGGGCAACGTGTTCATTATCCAATTGTTTAAAATTCATTATGTTACTTCTCAGTTGGATAATTTTAGCAGGTGGATAGTATTTTCCAATAAAAGCATCTTTGCACTTGTCCCATGAATCTATGCTGTTTCTAGACAAAGACTGAAACCAAATTTTAGCTCCTCCTCTCAAGGAGAAAGGAAAAAGCTTAAGCTTAACAATATTACCATCTATTTCTTGGTACTTTTGCATATCACAAAGTTCAACAAAGTTGTTCAAGTGTAAAGCAGCATCATCTCCAGCACCGGAGAATTGATCTTTCATGACTAAGTTCAGTAAAGCAGGTTTAATTTCATATGAAGGTGCTGAAGTGGCAGGTGTAGTGATAGGTGTGCTGATAAAGTCATCGTTGTTGTGACTAGTGAAGTCACACAACTTGGTGTTCTCGGTGGAACCCATTGTAGCAAGCAAGCAAGATAACTATTTTTGTGATTTTTGATAAAAGATACCAAAGCAAAACTGAAAGGTAAACTAACAAGACTAAAAGCAAAGGTAAAAGATAGCGTGCAACTCCCCTATCCTGAAGAGTGGAGTCCCCGGCAACGGCGCCAGAAATTGCTTTGCTAGGTGGCTTCTCACCCCTCGTTGGTTACCCCAAGTGTAAGGTTTGAGATGCAGTGTAGCAGAAGTTTTCCCTTGGTAATACCAAGGATCGATTTCCCAGAGACTCCCAGTTTCAACAAGAAGGTGTCAACTGCTAACGGCGCCAGATATTAGCAACCAACGTGGACCTGCACACAGATACAAATAACTTTGCTCCCAACGAGTACATAGAGGTTGTCAATCCCTCCGGCCTTGTAGTTTACAAAGAATCAAACGCAAGTGATAATAGTGATAGGTATAATTGCAATAGTAAGTAAATAGCAGAAAAGTAAATAGCGGATGTGATCAATGATGGTAATATGGACCGGAGTCTCATGATGTTCACTAGTGATGTCTCTCTCCCAAAAGACGATAAAACAGCTATGTGAGGTAAACGAATTACAGCTGGGCAATTAACAGGACCATGTGCGCAAACCAATGCTGACTACATTGCAAGAAAGGTAGAGGTTCAAAGCATGGGCGGTACGCCAAAGTAAGTAGACCGAAATCCATCAATATCTACTACTAATCATCCACCTTGAGATATCTATCCAGAACATCTCGCTGGTATTAAGTTGTGAGCCCCACCCATAGTGTAAACTCAAAGCAACAGACAACTGCATTAAAAGAACTTCGCGTAAAGTAAACAATCCTTGCACCCGCGGGCACAAGCACCGTTGTTTTCCCCCTTGTGGCAACAGCACATCCCCTAGACTCATGTTTCTGTCACTCAAACTAGTCATCGAGGGGCATCAACCCACAATCAAGCATAATGTTCCCTCTTGGAGTCACTACCTACTACTTGGCCAAAGCAATAAATAACAACAGAGAACATGCAAGAATTACTTACGAACATAAATATAAAAGAGGTGAATCAAATATATTACTCAAACACAATCTGAACATAATCTCATAATCCATCGGATCCCAGCAAACTCATCATAGCAACAGCATAAGGATTACATATGTGCCTCGATCATGTAGGGCAGCTCACGAGGACTAATTAGTGAAGCAAAAGAACGGGAGGAGAACATCACATAGCTACTGGTCATGGACCCATGGTCCAAGGGAGACTACTCACAACTCATCCGGGAGGCGTCCATGGTGGTGGAGAAGCTCCCAGTGGTGATCCTCCCCTCCGGCAGGGTGCCGGGAAGAGTTCTCCTGGTGCTCCCGATCTTGGAAGCGGCGGCGGCGGTGGAACAGAGATGAGATCGCGAAAAAGCGTTTCTCTTTCGAGGGTTTCGGGAGACGCTTTAAATATATGCCAAAGGGGGGCATCGGAGGAGCCTCGGGGGGCCCAGGCGCCCCCCCGGCGCGGCCCAGGGGGGGCGCACCGCCAGGGCACCTGGAGCCCTGGTGCCCCCCCCCGGCTATCCTTCGGGCGCACGGTAGTTTCTGGAACGCTGATTTTTTATATAATTTTTCTGGATTTTTCCTGGCAGTTCTCGTAACGTGAAAACCTGAAATACAAAAACAGCCGAAAACAGAAACTGGCACTGGGGTGCACTGAGTTAATAGGTTAGTCCAAATATGATCAAAAGTGTATGGAAGTGTATAAATATCATAGCAATATCACCCAAAAGAGGCATGGAGCAAGAAGAAATTATAGATATGTTTTGGACGTATCAGTCATCGCCCGCCACGACGCTCTGCTTGGAACCACACCAACTGACAGCTCCACCGTTCAACAAAAAAACGTATCTGGTTTGTGACTTAGAGTCATCCGGATCAGTGTCAAAGCTTGCATCGACATAACCATTTATGACGATCTCTTTGTCACCTCCATAAATGAGAAACATATCCTTCGTCCTTTTCAGATATTTCAGGATGTTCTTGACCGTTGTTAGGTGATACACTCCTGGATTACTTTGGTACCTCCCTGCTAGACTTATAGAAAGGCACACATCAGGTCTGGTACACAACATTGCATACATGATAGAACCTATGGCTGAAGCATAGGGACTGACTTTCATTTTTCTCTCTATCTTCTCCTGTGGTCGGGCATTGAGTCTTACTCAATTTCACACCTTGTAACACAGGTAAGAACCCTTTCTTTGACTGATCCATTTTGAACTTCTTCAAAACTTTATCAAGGTATGTGCTTTGTGAAAGTCCAATTAAGCGTCTTGATCTATCTCTATAGATCTTGATGCCCAATATATAAGCAGCTTCACCGAGGTCTTTCATTGAAAAATTCTTATTCAAGTATCCTTTTATGCTATCCAGAAATTCTACATCATTTCCAATAAACAATATATCATCCACATATAATATCAGAAATGCTATAGAGCTCCCACTCACTTTCTTGTAAATGTAGGCTTCCCCAAAAGTCTGTATAAAACCATACCCTTTGATCACCTCATCAAAGCGTATATTCCAACTCCGAGATGCTTGCACCAGTCCATAGATGGATTGCTGGAGCTTGCACACTTTGTTAGCACCTTTAGGATCGACAAAATCTTCTGGTTGCATCATATACAGCTCTTCTTTGAGATATCCATTAAGGAATGCAGTTTTCGCATCCATTTGCCAGATTTCATAATCATAAAATGCGGCAATTGCTAACATGATTCGGACAGACTTGAGCATCGCTACGGGTGGGAAAGTCTCATCGTAGTCAACTCCTTGAACGTGTCGAAAACCTTTTGCAACAAGTCGAGCTTTGTAGACAGTAATATTACCATCGGCGTTAGTCTTCCTCTTAAAGATCCATTTATTTTCAATGGCTTGCCGATCATTGGGCAAGTCAACCAAAGTCCACACTTTTTTCTCATACATGGATCCCATCTCAGATTTCATGGCTTCAAGCCATTTTGCGGAATCTGGGCTCATCATCGCTTCCTCATAGTTCATAGGTTCATCATGGTCTAGTAACATGACTTCCAGAACAGGGTTACCATACCACTCTGGTGCGGAACGTACTCTGGTTGACCTAAAAGGTTCAGTAGTAACTTGATCTGAAGTTTCATGATCATCATCATTAGCTTCCTCACTAATTGGTGTAGGAATCACTGGAACTAATTTCTGTGATGAACTCCTTTCCAATTCGGGAGAAGGTGCAATTACCTCATCAAGTTCTACTTTCCTCCCACTCACTTCTTTCGAGAGAAACTCATTCTCTAGAGAGGATCCATTCTTAGCAATGAATGTCCTGCCTTCGGATCTGTGATAGAAGGTGTACCCAACAGCTTCCTTTGGGTATCCTATGAAGACACATTTCTCTGACTTGGGTTCGAGCTTATTAGGTTGAAGGTTTTTCACATAAGCATCGAAGCCCCAAACTTTAAGAAAGGACAATTTGGGTTTCTTTCCAAACCACAGTTCATAAGGTGTCGTCTCAATGGATTTAGATGGTGCCCTATTTAACGTGAATCTAGTTGTCTATAAAGCATAACCCCAAAACAATAGTGGTAAATCGGTAAGGGACATCATAGAACGCACCATATCTAATAAAGTACGGTTACGACGTTCGGACACACCATTACGTTGTGGTGTTCCAGGTGGTGTGGGCTGTGAAACTATTCCACATTGTTTCAAATGAAGACCAAACTCGTAACTCAAATACTCGCCTCCGCTATCAGATCATAGAAACTTTATTTTCTTGTTACGATGATTCACTACTTCACTCTGAAATTCTTTGAACTTTTCAAATGTTTCAGACTTGTGCTTCATCAAGTAGAAAAACCCATATCTGCTCAAATCATCAGTGAAGGTCAGTAAATAACGATACCCACCGCGAGCCTCAACACTAATCTGTACGCATACATCAGTATGTATGATTTCCAAAAATTCAGTTGCTCGCTCCATTGTTCCGGAGAACTGAGTTTTAGTCATCTTGCCCATGAGGCGTGGTTCGCAAGCACCAAGTGATTCATAATCAAGTGAATCCAAAAGTCTATCAGCATGCAGTTTCTTCATGCGCTTTACAGCTTACACCAATATGACCTAAACGGCAGTGCCACAAATAAGTTGCACTATCACTATCACCTTTGCATCTTTTGGCTTCAATATTATGAATATGTGTATCACTACAATCGAGATCCAACAAAAATAGACCACTCTTCAAGGGTGCATGACCATAAAAGGTATTACTCATATAAATAAAACAACCGTTATTCTTTGATTTAAATGAATAACCGTTTCGCAATAAACAAGATCTAGATATAATGTTCATGCTCAACGCTAGCACCAAATAACAATTATTTAGGTCTAAACTAATCCCGAAGGTAGATGTAGAGGTAGCGTGCCGACGGCGATCACATCGACTTTGGAACCATTTCCCACGCGCGTCGTCACCTCGGCCTTAGCTAATCATCGTTCAATCCGTAGCCCCTGTTTCGAGTTACAAATATTAGCAACTGAACAAGTATCAAATACTCAGGTGCTACTACGAGCATTAGAAAGGTACACATCAATAACATGTATATCAAATATACCTTTGTTCACTTTGCCATCCTTCTTATCTGCCAAATACTTGGGGCAATTCCGCTTCCAGTATCCAGTCCCTTTGCAGTAGAAGCACTCAGTTTAAGGCTTGGCTCCAGACTTGGGTTTCTTCGCGGGATTAGCAAATGGCTTGCTAGTCTTCCTGAAGTTCCTCTTCTTTCTCTTGCCCTTTTTCTTGAAACTAGTGATCTTGTTAACCATCAACACTTGATGCTCCTTTTTGATTTCTACCTCCGCAGCTTTGAGCATAGCGAAGAGCTTGGGAATTGTCTTCTACATCCCTTGCATATTATAGTTCATCACGAAGCCTTTATAGCTTGGTGGCAGTGATTGAATAACTCTATCAACAACACTATCTTCGTCAACTTTGCATCCAAGTTGAGTCATGTGATTGTAGTACCCAGACATTCTGAGGAAGTGTTCACTGATAGAACTGTTCTCCTCCATCTTGCAGCTATAGAACTTATGGGAGAATTCATATCTCTCAACTCTTGGAACATCTCATATGCTCCATGATGTTTAAAACGTATTTGAAGTCCCGATTCTAAGCCGTAAAGCATGGCACAATGAACTATCGAGTAGTCATCAGAATGAGCTTGCCAGACATTCATAACGTCCGGAGTTGCTCCTACAACAGGCTTGTCACCTGGCGGTGCTTCCAGGATATAATTCTTCTGTGCAGCAATGAGGATAATCCTCAAGTTATGGACCCACATCATGTAGTTGCTACCATCATCTTTCAACTTAGCTTTCTCTAGGAATGCATTAAAATTCAAGGGAACGGTAGCATGGGCCATTGATCTACAACAACATAGATATGCAAAAACTATCAGGACTACGTTCATGATAAATTAAAGTTCAATTAATCATATTACCAAAGAACTCCCATTTAGATAGACATCCCTCTAGTCATCTAAATGATCACGTGATCCAAATCAACAAAACTATGTCCGATCATCACGTGAGATGGAATAGTTTTCAATGGTGAACATCTTATGTTGATCATATCTACTATATGATTCACGCTCGACCTTTCGGTCTCCAGTGTTCCAAGGCCATGTATGTACATGCTAGGCTCATCAAGTTTAACTTGAGTATTCTACATGTGCAAAACTGTCTTACACCTGTTGTATTTGAACGTAGAGCTTATCACACCCGATCATCACGTCGTGTCTCAGCACGACAAACTTTCGCAATGGTGCATACTCAGGGAGAACACTTGTACCTTGAAATTTTGTAAGGGATCATCTTATAATGCTACCGCCGTACTAAGCAAAATAAGAAGCATAATAAGATAAACATCACAGGCAATCAAAATATGTGACATCGTATGGCCATCATCATCTTGTGCTTTTGATCTCCATCTCCAAAGCATCGTCAAGATCTCCATCGTCACGGCTTGACACCATGATCTTCATCGTAGCATCGTGGTTGTCTCACCAACTATTGCTACTACTACTATCGATAACTCAGAGTGATAAAGTAAAGCAATTACATGGCCTTCGCAATTCATACAATAAAGAGACAACCATAAGGCTCCTGCCGGTTGCCGATAATTTACAAAACATGATCATCTCACATACAATAACGTATAATTCATCACGTCTTGACCATATCACATCACAACATTCCCTGCAAAAACAAGTTAGACGTCCTCTTCTTTGTTGTTGCAAGTTTTACGTGGTTGCTACGGGCTTAGCAAGAACCGTAATTACCTACGCATACAAAAACCACAATGATTTTTCGTCAAGTGTGTTGTTTTAACCTTCACAAGGACCGGGCATAGTCACACTCGATTCAACAAAAGTGAGAGAGACAGACACCCGCCGGTCACCTTTAAGCAACGAGTGCTCGTAATGGTGAAACCAGTCTCGCGTGAGCGTACGAATAACGTCGGTCCGGGCCGCTTCATCTCACAATACCGTCGAATCAAAGTATGACATGCTGGTAAGCAGTATGACTATTATCGCCCACAACTCATTGTGTTCTACTCGTGCATATCATCTATGCATAGACCTGGCTCATGATGCCACTGTTGGGGAATGTAGTATTTCAAAAAAAACCTACGATCACGCAAGATCTATCTAGGAGAAGCATAGCAACGAGCGGGGAGAGTGTGTCTACATACCCTCGTAGACCAAAAGCGGAAGTGTTTAGTAACATGGTTGATGTAGTCGAACGTCTTCGTGTTCCAACCGGTCCAAGCACCAAACGTACGGCACCTCCACGTTCAGCACACGTTCAGCTCGATGACGTTCCACGAACTCTTGATCCAGTTGAGGTCGCGAGAGAGTTCCATCAGCACGACGGCGTGGTGACGGTGATGATGAAGTTACCGGCGCAGGGCTTCGCCTAAGCACTACGACGATATGACTGAGGTGTGTAACTGTGGAGGGGGGGCACCGCACACGGCTAAGAAATCAACTTGTGTGTCTATGGGGTGCCCCCTGGGCACATATATAAAGGAGGAGAGGAGGAGAGGGTCGGCCTTCCTATGGCACGCCCAAGGGGGGAGTCTTACTCCCACTAGGAGTAGGATTCCCCCTTTCCTAGTAGGAGTAGGAGAAGAAGGAAGGGGCGGGAGAGAAGAGAAGGAAGGAGGGGGCGCCGCCCCTCCCCCCTAGTCCAATTCGGACTAGGCCATGGGGGGCGGCATGCCCTATGCTGCCTCTCTCTATCTCTCCCCCCTAAAGCCCAATAAGGCCCATTGACTCCCCGGGGGGTTCCAGTAACCTCCTGGTACTCCGGTATTTATCCGGTGACCCCCGGAACCCTTCCGGTGTCCGAATATAGCCTTCCAATATATCAATCTTTATGTCTCAAGCATTTCGAGACTCCTCATCATGTCCGTGATCACATCCGAGACTCCGAACTACCTTTGGTACATCAAAACACATAAGCTCATAATACCGATCGTCATCGAACGTTAAGCGTGCGGACCCTACGGGTTCGAGAACTATGTAGACATGACCGAGACTCATCTTTGGTCAATAACCAATAGCGGAACCTAGATGCTCATATTGGTTCCTCCATATTCTACAAAGATCTTCATCGGTCAAATGGCATAACAACATATGTTGTTCCCTTTGTCATCGGTATATTACTTGCCCGAGATTCGACCGTCGGTATCATCATACCTAGTTCAATCTCGTCACCAACAAGTCTCTTTACTTGTTCCGTAATACATCATCTAGTGACTAACTCATTAGTCATTTGCTTGCAAGGCTTATTACGATGTGTATTACCGAGAGGGCCCAGAGATACCTCTCCGACACTCAGAGTGACAAATCCTGATGAGGACATCACTAACAAGGTTACACCCACAGCCCCAACTGATTCATATACAAGACCAATTACTAGAGCTCACGCACGCCAATTAAATTACCAGGTACTTTCGTTTCTTCGTAATGATTCTAATGTTCATGAGAATATGATGTTGCCTAAATTGGATACATTTGTCTTGCTTACAAATGGAGGGCCTAGCTTGGACAAGAAGGATGAACATTGAAGCAAGATCAAGCATGGAAATGATGGCATGCGCAAGGGGAACAAGAACGGAGTCACAAGTGATGATTTTAGGACTTTGAAGCCACCATAATGAGTGCGTGATGTCTTGGACGAAATATACAAGATTCCACTTCATAAATTTCGTCCAGAGGCTATTATAGGTGTTGCGTTACCTTATTATTGGGCCAGGCCCATGTAATTTCAAAATACTTGAGTATAGGCTGTTTTTGGAGTTCGTATGTGTGGGGAAACAAGAGTTAGGGTTGGTTTTGGACCCCACCTCCAAGCGCCACAAAATTCCCCCCTCTTCCTCCATATATACAACCCTTAGGGCATTGTTTAGACTTTGGGTTTTGTTTAGATTAAAAGTTCGCCATAGCTGCAACTTTGTGTACTTCGTTTGTGTTCAATGACCAGACAAAGACGTCACAGAATCCCACTTGATCAATAAAGCTTTCCTCTTAAATTCGCAATATCCAGATTACAATTTTAGTTTCTTGCTTGTTCTTCGTTTGCCTGTAGGAAACAGACCTTCGTGGTCAGGTTGATCGTGCTCCGGCATGGTCAATAACCTATCGGAGTTGGTTTAGCGATTGCTAAGGCGCGATGTCCTCGCATGTTCGTAGTTGGATCGTCAAAGTCGACTTCCTCCAAAACGATAGCCACCCTCTCATCGAAAGACGGGACACCTTTGCCTCTATCAAGTGGTATTAGATTTCCAGGTTGCTCGGTGAGATTTTACAGTTTTTCATAGATTAGATCGAGTATGTTCTTCATACCTATAGTCCACGAAAAAGCCAAAAACAATTTAACCGTTCATAATATTCGAACCTGTCTGAGCCAATGCATAATCTTTTCCGTGTTTGCTTGATTGAATTTGCGGTTGCATCATCGTGTCGAGTTGCTGGTCTTATCGTCTAGTTCTTTAGAGTTTCCAGTTCTGTTCACAGTTTGTCAGGCCGCCGCCACACCATATTCATCGTTGCTGCCATACCACCACCGTTGCCATATACCACCATCGCCATCACCGCTGCCATATACCACCATCGCATATCCATGATACGTCTCCAACGTATCTATAATTTTTTATTGTACCATGCTATTATATTATCCTTCTAGGATGTTTTATGGGCTTTTATATACACTTTTATATGATTTTTGGGACTAACCTATTAACCGAGAGCCCAGTGTCAGTTTCTGTTTTTCTCCTGTTTTAGAGTATCGCAGTAAAGGAATATCAAATGGAGCCCAATTGACCTGAAACTCAACGGAGGACCTTTTTGGACCAGAAGAAGCCCAGAAAGTGCTGGAGGGGGCCAGAAGGTCCACGGGCTGCCCACGAGGGTAGGCGG
>LR738713.1:488658854-488676492 GCA_902687465.1 Secale cereale | reverse complement strand
CCCCCCCCCCCCCCTACTAGGCGCGCCACCCTGCCTCGTGGACAGCCGGAGATCCCCTTTACTTGTCCTCGACTCCAACACCTCCTGTATATACTGAAACCTCCGGAAAGTAACCTAGATTGGGAGTTCCGCCGCCGAAAGACTTTGTTGCCACCAAAAACCAATATAGACCCGTTCTGGCATCCTGTCGGAGGGGGGGAATCCCGCTCTGGTGGCCATCTTCATCATCCCGGCGCACTTCATGACGAGGAGGGAGTAGTCCACCGTTGGGGCTGAGGGTATGTACCAGTAGCTATGTGTTTTATCTCTCTCTCTCGCGCGTTCTTGAGATGGCACGATCTAGATGTATCGCGAGCTTTGCTATTATAGTTGGATCTTATTATGTTTCTCCCCCTCTACTCTCTTGTAATGGATTGAGTTTTCCCTTTGAAGCTATCTTATCGGATTGAGTCTTTAAGGATTTGAGAATACTTGATATATGTCTTGCATGTGCTTATCTATGGTGACAATGGGATATCACGTGATCCACTTGATGTATGTTTTGGTGATCCACTTGCGGGTTCCGTGACCTTGGGAATCTATGCATAGGGGTTGGCACACGTTTTCATCCTGACTCTCCGGTAGAAACTTTGGGGCACTCTTTGAAGTTCTTTTGTGTTGGTTGAATAGATGAATCTGAGATTGTGTGATGCATATCATATAATCATGCCCACGGATACTTGAGGTGACAATGGAGTATCTAGGTGACATTAGGGTTTTGGTTGATTTGTATCTTAAGGTGTTATTCTAGTACGAACTCTATGATAGATTGAACGGAAAGAATAGCATCATGTTATTTTACTACGGACTCTTGAATAGATCGATCAAAAAGAATAACTTTGAGGTGGTTTCGTACCCTACCATAATCTCTTCGTTTGTTCTCCGCTATTAGTGACTTTGGAGTGTGTGACGCCCGAAGACCGACGTCCCAGAAGATCCCAGAAGATTCCAGAAGATTCCAGATGTTCCGGGGTCTTCCGTGTTTCTTTGTGCTTGTGTTATTTACTTATTTTGCATTGCATCATGTCATCATGCCATCATGTCATTAATTTTTGCATCTCAACTTAAATAAATCGTGTGGACCTTCGGTCCATTTAAATCGAGGGAAGGTGACTTCTCTTTATAACATAAAAAAACCTCTCAATATATTAGGGAGCTATATTAAATATTCCATTCGTTGGAATTAACCCAACACACTTGCATATAATTTTCCCCATGCTTTTCCTTCTTCGAGTTCCACCGTCAAACCTTGCCAATAATTCTTTTCCGTTGTTTCGAGGTTCTTCCAAAAATCGTCAAACAATTTTATTTATATTCCTCACATTTTTGTGTCCAGGGAATTTTACCCTATGTCCTAAGCCTTTTCCTAACTCCTATTTTTTTCTTTCTTTTCTTCTTGTGGTTGCTGTTTTATTTGGAAAACAGCTTGGTTAAATCAGCAAGAGCAGCCCAAACTCCTTCCAGCCGCAGGCCCATCCCTCAGGCCCACTGGCCCACTCCAGTCCCCGGCCCAGCCATCCCCTTCTAACCTAGCGACCCCCTCGCTCTTCCCCGTCCCTCCTCGCTTCCCTTCGTGCGCCGCCAGGAGCGAACCCCATCGTCCCGAGCCCCATCTTCCCTCCCTCGAGCACCCCCGCACTCCATTCCTCGATCTCCCTCAGGCCCTTCCTCTCCCGCATCCGGCCAGGCCCGAGCGCCTCCCTCCTCCGTCGCCTGGTGCCGTGCCCCGCGAGCCACCCCGCTTCGCCAGGCATGAGCCGTAGCGCCCGCACCCTTCAGAGGCCATGGCCCCAGCGCCGCGGTGCCGCGAGCCGGCCGAGCCTCGCCGCGCCCGGCCTCGTCCCTCCCGCGGCCAAGCCCGCCTCCCGCCGTCCCGTCTGTGCCTTGTCAGGTCGCCAGCGCCTTCAGCGCGACCTCCCTCCGGTCTCCACCAGCGCCTCGCCTCCCCTTCCCTCCAGTACCGGGCATATCGCCAAGGCCGGCGCCGCCTCATTCCCTGCACCTCCTCCGACGCCCTGGACCCTCGCGTCAGGAGCGCCTCCTCTCCAGCAAGGCAGCCAGCGTGCCAGCCCCGTCGCCAAGAGTCACCCGAGCAGCCTCCGCGTCTCTCCTCCTTGTCGTGACCGTGCCCGAGACTGCTGTGTTTTGTTTGTGTTGCTGTTGTTTTTCGTCAAGTGCACCGCAGGCAAGACCGGTCTCCGAACGTCATGAACCTCTACTTCCTCTACTACCACCATCGCCAAGACCGGCAAGATCGTCGCGAGAACCGAGTTTGGCAAGTACATCTACGGCCCCGATCGTCTACAAACCGTGTACGAGACCGACGCCAAGTACCCCTTCATCGCCAAGACCGGACCGACAAGTACCACGATGACAAGTACCCCTTCGGAGAAGTGAACATCTACGAACGAGAACGACTTCGTGAACAAGTACCACTACCGACGCCCGGAGCCATCGGAACCCTCAAGTACCTCTACGGAACGTGTACGACGACCGTCGCCGACGAACCGAGTACCACTACCGTCGACCCGTGTACCACGACACGATAACGTGAACGACTACTTCCTCTACGGCCGTGTACAACTACTTCCTCTACTTCCACTACGATCCCGAGCCGCCCCGAAACGAGCGCTTCGAAGGTATAACCCCGAGAGGATGACCCGTGGATTGCTTGTGATGTGGTTGTATGAGTTTCTTCCCTTGTGAGCACCGTGCCCGTTTCGTCCTTTTGTCATGTTCCTCGGTTGCCTCGTCGCCGACTCGTGGGAACCCGGTGACGGGATCACCCCACCTTTCATCTTGTTCCGTTCCCGCCATCTTTCCTTTTGCACCGGACTCTCAACGAGTTACCGGAACCGATATGTTGCGTGGCATCATTTTCGGATCGTTGCCGTGGCACCTTTTCTTCCACCACGGTGACAATACTTCTTATCTTCTTCATGTCAACTTTTAATAAATTGCATAAACTTGATCATGTCATCCACATCATGTTAACAACATTAAAATGTGTGAATTGTTGTTTGCTTATAATTACTAAACATGCTCATGGGGATTTTCCGGAATTGTTGTTGTTTTTCCGGCCTCATTTAAAATTGTCTAAATAGTGTAGTTTTATTATTGCTTCACTTCTTGCTATGTTAACAACATTTAATCTTGTCTTGTAAATAAACGAGATTCAACTAAATAATTAAAATGTGGTGTTTTCGTCAATATGCAACTCGTTGCATATTGAGCTCCACTTAACTTGTAGTACTTGTTTGTGCACTTTGCCATGCCATGCATAATTAAACCGGACATGCATCATACTTGGATGTGCATCGTATGCCATGTTTATGCTTGTATGTTTACCGTGTTGTTTGTTTCTTTCCGGTTGCTTCTCTTGTTAGCTTCGGTTTCGTTCCGGAGTTGTGAGGATTCGCTCGTCTCTGTTGCTCCGTCTACTTCATGGATCCGTTCTTCTCCCTTGCGGAATCCCAGGCAAGATGACCGAACCCGGATACCATTACTATTTTTTCCTATTGCTAGTAGTCTCGCTCTATAGTTTTGCCTCGATGCCCATGTTTTCCTGTCAGCCTCCTATTGTAACCATGATCCTGTCTAACCACCCTACCCATGCAAACCATTGATTGTCTATACGTAGGCTCGCTTAGCCCCTCTTATAGCATTGTTAGTTGCAGGTGAAGATTGAAGATGCTTGCTTCATGTTGAAGTTGTTGGGTTATATCACACTATATAAATGCTTAAAATGAAATCATCTATATACTGGCAAGGGTGGAAGGCTAAGCCTCTTGCTTGGTGATTTGTTCCACTCATGCCGTTAGGAACCGTATAAACCGGTGTTATGTTCCTTGATTATGCGTTCCTAACATGGTTGGGGTGTATGGGACCCCCTCGATAAACCGCTAAGTGCTAAATCTTTTCCAGCAAGTCCCAACATTGGTACTATTCGCCTAATAACTAATAAAACTTGCATAGGGACTAGCTATCCCTTTTATTTTAATTCAACAACCCCGGGCCAGTGCTCCACATGAGTGTTGGTCCGAAACGGGGAGTCTGCGGGGCCACCACGAGGAAACTCGAGGTTTGGTAAAAACCTGTAGAATCGCCCATCTGGTCGTGTCCTGAGACTAGATACGCGCGGCTACCTATCATGGTGTCGACACGCCGGGAGGATTTGCTGGATTAGCCTTACCTTAGTTCGGAGTATCTTGAGCACGGGATTCCGAGAATACTCGGGTCTTCCCACCTATGGAGTTGCGACTCCGCAAATCGTGGGCTTGTCATGGGCCAAGTTGGAACACCCCTGTAGGGTTTTGAACTTTCGAAAGCCGTGCCCGCGGTTATGTGGCAGATGGGAGCTTGTTAATATCCGGATGTAGATAACTTGACACATTGTTCTAATACACTACCAGCGTGTGTACCGTGACTGTCATTTTCCGAAAGGGATTCGGGAGATGAACACGGTGGGGTTATGTTTGACTGACTTTAGTTAGGATCACTTCGTGATCAGCTCTCGACCGAGGCACTTCTCTTCTCGCTCTCTATTACGTAAGCTAGTGCTAGTTGCTGCTGCAGACTCTTGTTGTTCCTTCACCTCTCGTTCTTTCTTCAGCCTGGTCCTCACCCAAGGCTTAAATAGTCATGTTACCCGGGAACGGGATTGCTGAGTCCTCTGTGGCTCATAGTTACTTCACCACACCAGATGCAGGTTCAGCCGAGTTTGATGCAGGAGTTGGATCAGAACTTCCGGGAGCTCGATGAAGAGTTTGGCCGTATGCTTGTGACGTTTTCGACGATCAGTAGTGGTTTCTACTAGGATTCGATCCTGACCTGTGGCTTTATGTTGTTTTTGTATCTTTCTTTTGGATCTTCGCCCGTAGTCGGGTTGTGATGTTTTTGAATGATGTTTGGCTTATGTAATGTATTATGTGAAGTGGCGAGTGTAAGCCAACTATCTCCTTTTGCAATTTAATCCCTCTTTTACATGAGTCGTGCAAAGATACCAAACTTGAGATCATTCTAGGATGGGCTTATACCTTTAAGTCGTGCCTCGACACGTAGGAGGTATAGTCCCATCCTAGGCATTACAAGTTGGTATTCAAAGCCTTCTCCGACCTAGAAGCCCCCACTGATTGATCGAATCGTTGACGGTTGAGTCTAGGCACACACTGAAAATATTTTGAGTCCTATATATATATCGAAGAGTAGGATTTCTTTTGCTTCTCATCTCTTTTCTCTCTGGTGATGACTCCTGACGACTACTCTTGCCTCTTCTACTTTCAAAAAATTGCACCAATTTTTTTTTAGGATCTCGCGAGTATTGTTTGGATTGTTTCAATGTCTTTGTGACGAGAACATTGTTCTCGATGCCTGCTGTCATTAGGGGTTGTGGCAGTGTCCCGGGGAGTTGAGCTCCGAGGTGTTGTCGTCACAAATCCATCGCGGCACTACTAGAATACTTAAGACAGCCGACATCGAAAACTCTCCTATGCGGTTAGTGGCAAGATAACCCCGACATCACCCAGTACTGGGGAGGTAGTTCGGGAGTATTGCCATAGCTTGTATAGTGGATGCGTTTCGAAGGTCCGAGGTAAACGGTTTCCGAGAAAGACTGGTTATGTGTTGAAGGATGGATATAGCTGGATGTAGGTTTAGAGTTGATTGCGCGGTGCTTCCCCTGTATCCCCAACACCAGATTGCATAACTGGAAACTTTCGGAAATTAATAGGTGGGTTCATCCAGTAGTTCTAGGCATTCTTCCAACGGATGCTCGATATGAAGTTCGGGGTTCTACATTGAGTGAAGTGGTTTTATGGACTTGTTCCGATCGGGATTTGCATCTTAAAGGGTCCTTGGCTATGCTGATCCGGGGATTGCAAAACCCTTTTGCAACACGTTCCATGAGCTTTCAGCACGAAGATGTCGAACGAAGCTTCTATCTTGTATTTGTTCTATCTGTTCCTTGTTCCTTTTTTATTTACTTTTTGTTCTCCAAGTGGCTTCTCGACAAGTTGATGTACCTGCGGAATTCATTCGTTCAACTCTCTGTTCGGAGGATATTGTGAATATCATGTCGCATATCTATCCTTTGTTTCGTTTTGATTCTGGTATTCGAGTTGCTTCGATGTCAAATGTTGATTCCATACCTTCCTAATCGGTATTCTCATATTTCTATGGGAGTGCTAATTCTTTTTGACCATCAAGATTTTCATGGTAATCCTTTTCAACCGGTGTGCCTTCTCTTCAAGTTATCCCATACGGACACCGTTGAGAAATCTGACGTTTTGTCTGTTTCATTCATCCCAAGTTGTCCTTGTTTTCCCCACCCTCCCACCCTTCCTCGTCATGGAGCCAGAAATTCTCAAATGAAATGTCCATTTTATTCATGTGATGTTTCGTCCTTCAATGTTCTTATCCGATGATTTATCGTGAAGATGCTCAAGAGCTTCAAGTTCATCATTCTTTTGTTCTCAAATTCTGCGGGTGGATGTGATTCAAGATTTCGGTGTTGATCTTATTCTTTTCCTCATTTCACAATGCTTTCTTACTCCGGTGCACCAATTAATCATTCTCCTCTTGCTATTCATATCCGGAGTGCTCAAGATTCATAATACCATTCTTAATCGGTTCAAGCAATTATTTTGAGGATTATCATCTTATTCAAGCCATTTAATTCAACCGGTGCAATATATCTTAAGCAATCTTTTTCCAACGGTGATTTCTTTTGAGTGGGCCCTAACCCACAGGTCTTTTTCCAGGATCTTACCTGACTCTTCTAACTAATTTTGGAGTTGTTCTAAAAGTCTCTTCAAAGTGTGACGTAAGAATGATTTCCATCAGTCACATGCCTTCTCCAGGACCGCTTTCAAATTCTTTTCATCGTTGTTTCAACCTTTTTAATTCTTCATTCCGGAGTGCTCAACAATTCTTATGGCATTTCTCATCTTCATTCTCAATATTTGAAGACTGGACAAGTGTTTCTCTTAAATCTTGGCCCGTTCTCTTCAAGATTTGTGGTTCTAGCTTCATACCATCCTCATTATTGTTCCGTTTGTGAGGAATTCTTCTCATACCCTTCCGAAGCATCTCATGAATTCTTTTCCTTGTGATCCTCCGAAGGCCATCATTTCAGAAGATTTCTTGGTTCTCAGTTTTCAACTTCGTCCTCCAAATATTCTTCATCGATGCCTCTTCATTCGTCTCCCTATTTTACGGTGGTTCTTTCAAGATTACCCTTCCGTTGTTATCGTTTTAATTCATTTGTTCTTTTCACAATCCTACCGGTGCTTCGTTGAATATTTATGCAAGCTTGTGCGAGATCTCTCTTTAATTCTTTCCAACGAGAATAAGTAGTATGCCAAATCCTTTGGTTGTCATCAATTTTAATTGGTGAAGGAGATGCATGACATAATTCTTATTCTTATTCCTTCAAGGTGATTTAATCTCTGTTTCCGGAGCTTGTTCATCATATCATATCCTTGGTTCTAAGTTGTTCATCTTGTTTTCCGGAGCTCCAAGTTATTTCAATTATATCATTTCAAACCTGCACCTAATTCATCGTGGGCTTTGAATCTTATTCTTTTCATCTTTCATTTCTCATGCTTTCATTACCGGAGTTCTTCATGGTGGTTCATCATCATTTAATTCATCCTCGAAGTCTTCATCAAGATTCTTGTTGGAGCTCAAGCATTCTTCTTCATGCTTTCCAAGTGCAATTCTTCTCCCTTATCTTTTGAGATGGTGTTATGTCATTCTTGACAATTCCTTCATGTTTTATGATTCACGAGTTATCAAGAATGAGATATTTAAAACCATCATTTTCCTTGTTCAACAGAGCTTCCAACCCTTCAATCTATTTGTTGGAGTAATCTTGGGTTGTATTGCACCTAAAAGCTTTCCCTGAGAATTGTTGCTATTGTGGTGCTTATAAATGACCCAAGTTCTTCATTTATCATTCCGGTGAGATAAGTTTATCGTCTCCTTGTTGATCTCAATCCAAGCAATTCGTTTCTGTTAGTGGCTGGTTGTCACCTCTTAATTTTGAGATGTTTTCCATAAGCCCACATGAAGCTTATTCGTTTCGTTGTTGATTTTCCATCAACCATGTTCAACCCTTCTTTGTAAGGAGGATTTTCTAATTCATTCGTGGGAGAAGTTGTCTTTTTCTTCTCCGTTCAAGTCTTCCATTGAGTTATATGCTATTCTGTCATTCCGGAGGCTTTGTGATATTGCTCTCTTTGACCATCATCTCGTTTTTATCAAGATCATGTTCTTTCCCTTGCTTATCATTTAACCGGAGTGTTGTATTCTTCATTCAAGTTCTCTCATCTTATCAAGTTTTGCCTCTCTTTTCAACCGGAGTGCTGCTTGAATCCTTCTTACCCCCTTGTGCCATTCTTTTAATTGTTCCGGAGGCTGTGTGTTGTTGTTTTTCTTCAAGTATCATTCCATCTCCTCAAGTTCTTGTTAATTCCTTCCATTTTCAGACAGAGTGCTGTCCAAATTCTGTCATTCTTTTTTTTCCTTGGCTATACCGTTGCAGTTTCATATTCTTTTGGCTCGTAAGCTCTCCTTTCATGTCTTTCAACCTTCAAGGTTCTCGTAATGCTCCTTGTTACTCTTTTCTAACGGAGTTTTCATATTCGTTCATCTCCGTTGTATTCTTCTTTCATCTTGTTCAACCTCTCAAGGTTCTTTGGTTTCACTCGTCTGTCAAAGAAGCAACTTTGTTTTACCTCTTCCTTTTCGTTTTTACCCGGTGATATCTCTAGGATCTCGGGTCGAGATCCTCTGTTAGTGTGGGAGAGTTGTGACGCCCGAAGACCGACGTCCCAGAAGATCCCAGAAGATTCCAGAAGATTCCAGATGTTTCGAGGTCTTCCGTGTTTCTTTGTGCTTGTGTTATTTACTTATTTTGCATCGCATCATGTCATCATGCCATCATGTCATTAATTTTTGCATCTCAACTTAAATAAATCGTGTGGACCTTCGGTCCATTTAAATCGAGCGAAGGTGACTTCTCTTTATAACATAAAAAAACCTCTCAATATATTAGGGAGCTATATTAAATATTCCATTCGTTGGAATTAACCCAACACACTTGCATATAATTTTCCCCATGCTTTTCCTTCTTCGAGTTCCACCGTCAAACCTTGCCAATAATTCTTTTCCGTTGTTTCGAGGTTCTTCCAAAAATCGTCAAACAATTTTATTTTTATTCCTCACATTTTTGTGTCCAGGGAATTTTACCCTATGTCCTAAGCCTTTTCCTAACTCCTATTTTTTTCTTTCTTTTCTTCTTGTGGTTGCTGTTTTATTTGGAAAACAGCTTGGTTAAATCAGCAAGAGCAACCCAAACTCCTTCCAGCCGCAGGCCCATCCCTCAGGCCCACTGGCCCACTCCAGTCCCCGGCCCAGCCATCCCCTTCTAACCTAGCGACCCCCTCGCTCTTCCCCGTCCCTCCTCGCTTCCCTTCGTGCGCCGCCAGGAGCGAACCCCATCGTCCCGAGCCCCATCTTCCCTCCCTCGAGCACCCCCGCACTCCATTCCTCGATCTCCCTCAGGCCCTTCCTCTCCCGCATCCGGCCAGGCCCGAGCGCCTCCCTCCTCCGTCGCCTGGTGTCGTACCCCGCGAGCCACCTCGCTTCGCCAGGCATGAGCCACAGCGCCCGCACCCTTCAGATGCCATGGCCCCAGCGCCGCGGTGCCGCGAGCCGGCCGAGCCCCGCCGCGCCCGGCCACGTCCCTCCCGCGGTCAGGACCGCCTCCCGCCGTCCCGTCCGCGCCTCGTCAGGTCGCCAGCGCCTTCAGCGCGACCTCCCTCCGGTCTCCACCAGCGCCTCGCCTCCCCTTCCCTCCAGTACCGAGCGCATCGCCAAGGCCGGCGCCGCCTCGTTCCCTGCACCTCCTCCGACGCCCTGGACCCTCGCCTCAGGAGCGCCTCCTCTCCAGCAAGGCAGCCAGCGTGCCGGCCCCGTCGCCAAGAGTCGCCCGAGCAGCCTCTGCGTCTCTCCTCCTTATCGTGACCGTGCCCGAGACTGCTGTGTTTTGTTTGTGTTGCTGTTGTTTTTCGTCAAGTGCACCGCAGGCAAGACCGGTCTCCGAAACGTCATGAACCTCTACTTCCTCTACTACCACTGTCGCCAAGACCAGCAAGATCGTCGCGAGAACCGAGTTTGGCAAGTACATCTACGGCCCCGATCATCTACAAACCGTGTACGAGACCGACGCCAAGTACCCCTTCGTCGCCAAGACCGGACCGACAAGTACCACGATGACAAGTACCCCTTCGGAGAAGTGAACATCTACGAACGAGAACGACTTCGTGAACAAGTACCACTACCGACGCCCGGAGCCATCGGAACCCTCAAGTACCTCTACGGAACGTGTACGACAACCGTCGCCGACGAACCGAGTACCACTACCGTCGACCCGTGTACCACGACACGATAACGTGAACGACTACTTCCTCTACGGCCGTGTACAACTACTTCCTCTACTTCCACTACGATCCCGAGCCGCCCCGAAACGAGCGCTTCGAAGGTATAACCCCGAGACGATGACCCGTGGAATGCTTGTGATGTGGTTGTATGAGTTTCTTCCCTTGTGAGCACCGTGCCCGTTTCGTCCTTTTGTCATGTTCCTCGGTTGCCTCGTCGCCGACTTGTGGGAACCCGGTGACGGGATCACCCCACCTTTCATCTTGTTCCGTTCCCGCCATCTTTCCTTTTGCACCGGACTCTCAACCAGTTACCGGAACCGATATGTTGCGTGGCATCATTTTCGGATCGTTGCCGTGGCACCTTTTCTTCCACCACGGTGACAATACTTCTTATCTTCTTCATGTCAACTTTTAATAAATTGCATAAACTTGTTCATGTCATCCGCATCATGTTAACAACATTAAAATGTGTGAATTGTTGTTTGCTTATAATTACTAAACATGCTCATGGGGATTTTCCGGAATTGTTGTTGTTTTTCCGGCCTCATTTAAAATTGTCTAAATAGTGTAGTTTTATTATTGCTTCACTTCTTGCTATGTTAACAACATTTAATCTTGTCTTGTAAATAAACGAGATTCAACTAAATAATTAAAATGTGGTGTTTTCGTCAATATGCAAATTGTTGCATATTGAGCTCCACTTAACTTGTAGTACTAGTTTGTGCACTTTGCCATGCCATGCATAATTAAACCGGACATGCATCATACTTGGATGTGCATCGTATGCCATGTTTATGCTTGTATGTTTACCGTGTTGTTTGTTTGTTTCCGGTTGCTTCTCTTGTTAGCTTCGGTTTCGTTCCGGAGTTGTGAGGATTCGCTCGTCTCTGTTGCTCCGTCTACTTCATGGATCCGTTCTTCTCCCTTGCGGAATCCCAGGCAAGATGACCGAACCCGGATACCATTACTATTTTTGCCTATTGCTAGTAGTCTCGCTCTATAGTTTTGCCTCGATGCCCATGTTTTCCTGTCAGCCTCCTATTGTAACCATGATCCTGTCTAACCACCCTACCCATGCAAACCATTGATTGGCTATACGTAGGCTCGCTTAGCCCCTCTTATAGCATTGTTAGTTGCAGGTGAAGATTGAAGATGCTTGCTTCATGTTGAAGTTGTTGGGTTATATCACACTATATAAATGCTTAAAATGAAATCATCTATATACTGGCAAGGGTGGAAGGCTAAGCCTTTTGCTTGGTGATTTGTTCCACTCATGCCGTTAGGAACCGTATAAACCGGTGTTATGTTCCTTGATTATGCGTTCCTAACACGGTTGGGGTGTATGGGACCCCCTCGATAAACCGCTAAGTGCTAAGTCTTTTCCAGCAAGTCCCAACATTGGTACTATTCGCCTAATAACTAATAAAACTTGCATAGGGACTAGCTATCCCTTTTATTTTAATTCAACAACCCCGGGCCAGTGCTCCACATGAGTGTTGGTCCGAAACGGGGAGTCTGCGGGGCCACCACGAGGAAACTCGAGGTTTGGTAAAAACCTGTAGAATCGCCCATCCGGTCGTGTCCTGAGACTAGATACGCGCGGCTACCTATCAGGGTGTCGACACGCCGGGAGGATTTGCTGGATTAGCCTTACCTTAGTTCGGAGTATCTTGAGCACGGGATTCCGAGAATACTCGGGTCTTCCCACCTATGGAGTTGCGACTCCGCGAATTGTGGGCTTGTCATGGGCCAAGTTGGAACACCCCTGCAGGGTTTTGAACTTTCGAAAGCCGTGCCCGCGGTTATGTGGCAGATGGGAGCTTGTTAATATCCGGTTGTAGATAACTTGACACATTGTTCTAATACACTACCAGCGTGTGTACCGTGACTGTCATTTTCCGAAAGGGATTCGGGAGATGAACACGGTGGGGTTATGTTTGACTGGCTTTAGTTAGGATCACTTCGTGATCAGCTCTCGACCGAGGCACTTCTCTTCTCGCTCTCTATTACGTAAGCTAGTGCTAGTTGCTGCTGCAGACTCTTGTTGTTCCTTCACCTCTCGTTCTTTCTTCAGCCTGGTCCTCACCCAAGGCTTAAATAGTCATGTTACCTGGGAACGGGATTGCTGAGTCCTCTGTGGCTCACAGTTACTTCACCACACCAGATGCAGGTTCAGCCGAGTTTGATGCAGGAGTTGGATCAGAACTTCCGGGAGCTCGATGAAGAGTTTGGCCGTATGCTTGTGACGTTTTCGACGATCAGTAGTGGTTTCTACTAGGATTCGATCCTGACCTGTGGCTTTATGTTGTTTTGGTATCTTTCTTTTGGATCTTCGCCCGTAGTCGGGTTGTGATGTTTTTGAATGATGTTTGGCTTATGTAATGTATTGTGTGAAGTGGCGAGTGTAAGCCAACTATCTCCTTTTGCAATTTAATCCCTCTTTTACATGAGTCGTGCAAAGATACCAAACTTGAGATCATTCTAGGATGGGCTTATACCTTTAAGTCGTGCCTCGACACGTAGGAGGTATAGTCCCATCCTGGGCATTACAGAGTGACTCTTTGTTGCATGTTGAGGGATAGTTATATGATCCAATTATGTTATTATTGTTGAGATAACTTGCACTAGTGAAAGTAGGAACCCTAGGCCTTGTTTCCTATCATTGCAACACCGTTTATGCCCACTTTTTTCTTTAGCTACCTTGCTGTTTTTTTTATTTTCAGATTACAAAAACATATATCTACCATCCATATTGCACTTGTATCACCACCTCTTCGCCGAACTAGTGCACCTATACAATTTACCATTGTATTGGGTGTGTTGGGAACACAAGAGACTCTTTGCTATTTGGTTGCAGGGTTGTTTGAGAGAGACCATCTTCATCCTACGCCTCCCACGGATTGATAAACCTTAGGTCATCCACTTGAGGGAAATTTGCTACTGTCCTACAAACCTCTGCACTTGGAGGCCCAACAACGTCTACAAGAAGAAGGTTGTGTAGTAGACATCAAGCTCTTTTCTGGCGCCGTTGCCGGGGAGGTTAGTGCTTGAAGGTGTATCTTTAGATCTTGCAATCGAATCTTTTAGATTCTTATTTTATCACTAGTTTAGTTTATAAAATAAAACTACAAAAAAATGGAATTAAGGTTACCTCATATGCTTCATCTTTTTAATATCTTTCGTGAAAATGATGGGAAGGAAAATTGTGCTCATGTACTAGAAGAAGAATTACATAGAATGTTTGGCATAAAATATGTGCATGATGAGCATGATTGCAATATTGTTAGTATGAATCCTTTGAATTTCCATGATGCTAATTATATGCAAAGCCACAAGCTTGGGGATGCTATGTTTGATGAAGATGATATGTTTAGTCCCCCAAGTTTTGATGAGCAAATTTATTATGATGAAAGCATGCCTCCTATTTATGATGCTTACTGTGATGACACGTATGCTATAAAGAATAAAGATAACCATGACACTTGTCATCATGATTTTAATTTTCAATTGGATTATGCTTCACATGATAGTTATTTTGTTGAGTTTGCTCCCACTACTATTGATGAGAATAAATTTGCTTATGTGGAGAGTAGTAAAATTTCTATGCAAGTAGATCATGAAAAGAATGCTTTATGTGCTAGTTATATTGTTGAATTCATTCATGATGCTACTGAAAATTATTAGGAGAGAGGATCATATGTTTGTAGGAATTGCAATAATATCAAGTTTCCTCTCTATGTGTTGAAAATCTTGAAGATATGCTTGTTTTGCTTCCCTATGCATAGGAAGTGGGTTAGGCTTAAATGTGCTAGTCGTATTCTTCATTATGCTCTCTTTATGTTTTAATTCTTATCTTTTATGTGAGCATCATTGACATCATCATGCCTAGCTAGGGGTGTTAAGCGATTGCGCTTGTTGGGAGGCAACCCAACTTTATTTTTGTTCTTTGATTTTACTTCTGTTTAGGAATAAATATTGCATCTAGATTCTGTTTAGATGTGGTTTTGTGTTTTAATTAGTGTTTGTGCCAAATAGAACCTTTGGAAAGACTTGTGTGAAGTTTATGTGATCATGCTGTAAAAAACAGAAACATTAGCGCTCACGAGATTGGCTGTAATTTTTTACTGGAGAGTGATTTTTAGTTTATTTTTTTTGCAGATGATTAATAGACAAATTCCTCAGGTCTACAAATTTATTTCAGAATTTTTAGAGTTACAGAAGTATTCAAAAGTTACAGATTGCTACAGATTGTTCTGTTTTTTGACAGATTCTGTTTTCTATGTGTTGTTTGCTTATTTTGTTGAATCTATGAGTAGTATCGGAAGGTATGAACCATAGAGAAGTTGGAATATAGTAGGTTTAACACCAATATAAACAAAGAATGAGTTCATTACATTACCTTTGAGTGTGGTTTGTTTTTCTTATACTAACGGAGCTCACGAGTTTTCTGTTAAGTTTTGTGTTGTGAAGTTTTCAAGTTTTGGGTAAAAGATTCGATGGACTATGGAATAAGGCGTGGCAAGAGCCTAAGCTTGGGGATGCCCAAGGCATCCCAAGGTAAAATTCAAGGATAACCAAAAGCCTAATCTTGGGGATGCCCTGGGAAGGCATCCCCTCTTTCGTCTTCGTTCATCGGTAACTTTACTTGAGGCTATATTTTTATTAACCACATGATATGTGTTTTGCTTGGAGCGTCAATTTATTTTATTTTATTTTGCTTGCTGTTTGAATAATATCCCAAGATCTGAAAGTCTTAATTCACATAGTTACATAATTATTCAACTACTCATTGATCTTCACTTATATCGTTTGGAGTAGTTTGTCTTTTGCTCTAGTGCTTCACTTATATATTTTAGAGGACGATGGTGGTTAAATTTTGAAGAAATAGATGAACTTTCATGCTTCACTTACATCCTTTTGAGAGTCTTTTAGAACAGCATGGTAATGTGCTTTGGTTATGAAACTAGTCCTAATATGATAGGCATCCAAGATGGGTATAGTAAAAACTTTCATATAAAGTGCATTGAATACTAAGAGAAGTTTGATACTTGATGATTGTTTTGAGATATGCGGATGGTGATATTAGAGTCATGCTAGTAGAGTAGTTGTGAATTTGAGAAATACTTGTGTTAAGGCTTGCAAGTCTCGTAGCATGCACGTATAGTAACCGTTGTGTGACAAATTTGAAACATGAGGTATTTCATCGAGTGTCATCCTTTGTGTGGAGGTCAGGGCCGGGCGATGGTTAACTCCTACCAACCTCCCCCCTAGGAGCATGTGTGTAGTACTATGTTTTGATGACTTGTAGATTTTTGCAATAAGTATGTGAGTTCTTTATGACTAATGTTGAGTCCATGGATTATACGCACTCTCACCCATCCACCATTGCTAGCCTCTCTTGTACCGCACAACTTTCGCCGGTACCATACACGCACCATATACCTTCCTCAAAACAGCCACCATACCTGCCTATCATGGCATTTCCAAAGCCATTCCGAGATATATTGCCATGCAACTTTCCATCGTTCCGTTCATATGACACGCTTCATCATTGTCATATTGCCATGCATGATCATGTAGTTGACATCGTATTTGTGGCTAGGCCACCATGCATAATTTTTCATACATGTCACTCTTGATTCATTGCACATCCCGGTACACCGTCAGAGGCATTCATATAGAGTCATACTTTGTTCTAGTATCGAGTTGTAATATCGAGTTGTAAATCAATATAAGTGTGATGATCATCATTATTAGAGCATTGTCCCAAATAAAAAAAGAAGGAAAGGCCAAAGAAAAAAGAAAGGCCCAAAAAATGAAAAACAAAATGAAAAAAAAATGAAAAAAAAAAGAAAAAAAAAGGACAATGCTACTATCCTTTTCCACACTTGTGCTTCAAAGTAGCACCATAATCTTCATGATAGAGAGTCTCTTGTTTTGTCACTTTCATATACTAGTGGGAATTTTCATTATAGAACTTGGCTTGTATATTCCAACGATGGGCTTCCTCAAACGCCCTAGGTCTTCGTGAGCAAGCAAGTTGGATGCTGATGTCTACTACACGCTTCTATTCCTTTAGACAGTGTTGGGCCTCCAAGAGCAGAGGTTTGTAGGACAGTAGCAAATTTCCCTTAAGTGAGTAACCCAAGGTTTATCGAACTCAGGGAAGTGGAGGTTGAACGTACCCCTTTCAAGCAACCCTGCAATCAAGATACAAGAAGTCTCTTGTGTCCCCAACACACCTAATACACTAGTTCGGCGAAGAGATGGTAAAATATGGATGATAGGAGTGGCAAAGCAAAGTAATATAAATCTGTAACAAAAATTGCAGCAAGCAAACAAGTGGTAAACGTGAGCACAAATGGTATTGCAATGGTGGAAACAAGGCCTGTGCTTCATACTTCCACTAGTGGCAACTCCCAACAACATTAACATAATCGAATCACATGATATTTCCCATAATGGAGATTCACTCGGAGGTCATTCCTTTGTGGTCAAGAGAGGACGAGAATTATGTAGGGCTACAAAAGCACACCTCAAAGTTCGTAGTTCTCAATCTATGGATTTCCCAACGTCACCGCGGCCATCCAAAGAGAGTACCACAATCACCACAACATATCTCAAGGATAGTCAAAGACAAGCACCAAGAGACTCTCAATCTTAAATCAACACACAAAAGAGGAAATCACTCATGAAAATATTCTTCTAACCCATGTCCAATAGACCGTTGTCACCTTGGTCTCGGGGATTATACTAGATAAAGACAAGTGAGTACATCAATCCAATACATAGAGGAAGGGGAAATATCATGGGATCACCCTAGATTAACATAGCCTATGATCACAACGAAGATCACATCATGGGAGAGAGAATTGACCACATAGCTACTGGTAAAAACCTCAGCCCCGAGGAGGAACTACTCCCGATCATGGAGGGAGGAAGCAACGTCGATGGAGATGAATCCGGGGGCACTTCCCCGTCCCGGCAGGATGCCGGCACAGGAATTCTGGTCCCCCAAAACTTGGTGGCGATGGCGGCGGAGATCGAAATTGCTTCTGGAGAAAAGGGTTCTGGAATTAGGGTTTCCGCGATGGGAGGTAAATATATGCCAAAGGGGGTCACCAGAGGTGGAGAGGGGGGCCCAGGCGCCCCCCCCC
>LR738713.1:488588672-488658782 GCA_902687465.1 Secale cereale | reverse complement strand
CGGCGCGGCCAGGGGTGGGGCCGTGTGGGCTGGCCGCCTGGGCTGCCACTGGCTCCCCTCTGGCCCCACTTCTGGCGCGTGGAAGCTTCTGGAGCGCTGATTTTTTATATATTTTTCCCGGAATTTTTCTGGCAATTTAAGTAATGGGAAAACCTGAAATACAAAAACAGTAGAGAACAGAAACTGGCACTGGGGTGCACTGAGTTAATAGGTTAGTCCAAATATGATCAAAAGTGTATGGAAGTGCATAAATATCATAGCAATATCACACAAAAGAGGCATGGAACAAGCAGAAATTATAGATACGTTTTGGACGTATCAACATCCCCAAGCTTAATTCCTGCTCGTCCTCAAGTAGGTAAATGATAACAAGCATAATTTCTGTGGTGACATGCTATCAACCATATAAGAACTTTTAAGTAAAGCAATCAAGGCATGTAATTCAATTCAAGTCATAACAAGCAAGAGTCTATATTAGCATTGTAACAAGTAACATAAGAACATAAAGGTGCAAGAGCTCTCGCTGTCCATGACTCGAATGTCTCCAAATGGTGTTTGCGTGCAAGAAAGGGGATAGGGATATATGAGAGAGTAAAACATAGTTTTTGTATTGTTGAGAACTTAATCTACTAAAGTTTCACACTTGGTCTTCTTTGGAATCTTATCTTGACTCATCCCTAGACCGTCAGCCAGGTGCAAGTCAAAATGATCCACTCCCTTTCGATATTTTGAGCACTCATGCAATGGATGAGCGTAAGCAAGAAAGTCGACACTTAGGATGGCAAAGAGAGAAAAATGATAGAGGGGGAAGACAAAAAAGGTGTGAAAGGCTCACATCAATGAGGACAATCATCGGCGAGAGAAAGCCAAATGATAGATATGATGTGAGGAGTAGGGATTGACATGCAACGGATGCACATATGAGCTAAGGTAAGCTCTCCAATGGAACTAGTGGGGGTGCATCCAACTTGCTTGCTGAAGAAGACCTAGAGCTCTTTTGAGGAGGCTCATCATTGGAATATACAAGCCAAGTTCTATAGTGTAAAGGTCCCCACATAGCTATATGCATGAATGATAATCTCTATGGAGCACAAGGTATAAGATGGAGTACGAGTGTGGATCTCTCAAAAGGAAATAGTAGTGTGCCCCCTTCTCTCTTTTTATTTCTTTTTCTCTTTTTTTCTATCTTTTTTTATTTTTTTTGTGGCCTCAATGGCTCTTTCTATTTATCTCTCATTTGTCCTCTTTGGGATCTTTTGATTTTGTCCTCTTTGGGATCTTTTGATTTGTCCTCTTTGGGATCTTTCCCTCACTTTAGGGGCAACACTCTATGTATTACAAGAAGTATAGAAGATCTTTCACACTTTACAAAAGTACTCAACATAAAGAAAATGAAACTATCATGATGTATGCAAATGTATGCCTCTGCCAGTGTAGCAGGATATGTAATGATACTAGCGCGTCATGTAGCAATGATTAGGGCAAGGCCCAACTAGCATGCGCCACATCGATCAAGCAAAAAGCATGTATGACATGAAGATCAAGTCATGAGAGGATGGATGTTGCATGGCAATGTATCTCGGAAAGGCTATGGAAATGCCTTAATAGGTAGGTATGGTGGTTGTTTTGAGGAAGGATATAATGAGGCTTATGATGACAGAGCGTATCGTGCCAAGGATTTGGATGCACCGGCGAAGTATGCGCCAACTCTCGAGGTGAGAAAGGGCAATGCACGGTACCGAAGAGGCTAGAAAAATATGGTTAGGTGGAAGTGTCAACCTTCGAATACTCACATTAGTCTGAAGAACTCATGCACTTATTATCGGTAACTCTCAATCTAATTAGGAGGTTCACAAAGAGACAAGTACCCCGAGGAGGTGTGTATGGGGGTTTGGTTACCATTGCGCATCCTCGACCCATGGTACGTGAGTGTACTCTAATATTCGATCCCTCCAAAGATTAGTGATCCATTTAGTAGCTAAAGTTCTCAACTATTTTGTAGGTTTTCGAAAATAAACACGGATTGCCCAAAATACGACACCTATCACTAATAGGCTAAAGCTCTTGACACCAAAAGTTCAGACATTACGCATGGCAATACCTCAAAACTATTGCAAGTTACTACTAAAATTAAATAGCAACCTCAATTACCTACTTTAAGTTAAGACACACAACTCAGTGCAACAAACAAACTCTCTTAACAAGATAAACATGAAAACTCAAGAGAGTTCAACAACCAACTAAACAAAAGCTCTTTAAAAAGAAAAGCATGAAAACTAAGAGCTAAACATGACAGCAGCTATGGAAAGACAAAGAACACACACAGCAAAGATAAGTATGAAAATCCTATGTTGTGTTCTAGGGTGGAGTGGAGCGTGTTTCTCTCCCAAACAATGAAGGCTAGGATCTAACTTTTTATGAACAGCAAGCAAAGCTAAAGAAAACTAAAAAGGAAACTAAAAGAAAGACGCTCCAAGCATAGCACATAACGCATGAAGTGATTAAAATATAGTGGAACGAAAGACGAACTGATAATTGTTGATGGAGAAGGGGATGCACGGGGGCATCCCCAAGCTTAGACGCTTGAGTCTTCTTGAATATTTCTTGGGGGTGCACGGGGGCATCCCCAAGCTTAGACGCTTGAGTCTTCTTGAATATTTCTTGGGGGTGCACGGGGGCATCCCCAAGCTTGAGCGTTTGACCCTCCTGAATCTTCTTTTATCATCTTCCCTCGCACACTTGAAAACTCCCTTCATACATAACTCATCATAATCTGATTAGCGAGGTTAGTACCCATAATAAAATAAATTTTTCCCTACTGGAAATAAGGATAATATTGAAGAGCTACTGTTTCTCAAGATTGCCAAAAGGTTTTTGCAAAGAAAAAGCAAGCTCAAGGTTTGCAAAACGAAGAAAAGGCAAAACAGGACAGAATCTGTGAAAAACAGACCAGCAGGTAGTAAATAATTTTTTCGGGGCACTTCTGCAACTCAAATCAAAAAACTCAGAACAGACGCTCGAAAGCCAATTGTATAGAGTACGCTGCCAAAAAAATTCAGATCAAAAATATGATCTGGTGATTTTATATGAATTTTTCTATCCAAGGATAGAATCTGTTTTCTGGACAGCACGTCACAACTTTTGAACTTTCTTGCAATCGGAGGCTAAACTTGGCACAAAGCTGAAAAGTAAAGATACAATGATGTTGCTACAGTAGTAACAAACATCAAGACCACTAAAAACTGAAAGAACAAACTAAAAGCAAAGATAACAAGGGTTGTCTCCCTAGAGCTCTTTCTTTATAGCCATAAAGATAGGCTTAAGACTTTAATGATGCTCTCGTAGGAATAAGAGTTGAAGAACAAAAGAGAGCATCAAGGAGCAAATACCAAACACATTTAAGCCTAACATGCTTCCTATGCATAGGAATATTGCAATAGAATAATTCATTGAAGCACAAAGCAGCTAGCATAGGAAGGCAAAACAAGCATAACTTCAAAATATTCACCATAAAGAGAGGAAACTTCTTATTATTAAGATATTTAGAACCAAGTCTCCCTCTCTCATTATAAATTTCAGTGGCATCATGGATGAACTCAACAATATAACTATCACATAAGGCATTATTTCCATGATCCAAAAGCATAAAAGTGTCATTACTCTTCATATAAGCAAAATCTTTCTTATTTGGAATAGTGAGAGTAAGACTATCATAACCATCATGCTAATCATCGTATTTAGGAGGCATATCATAATCATAATAAATTTTATCCTAAATAGTAGGTGGAGTGAAAATATCATATTCATCATTGTAATCATCATATATAGGAGGCATAGTATCATCAAAGTAAATTTTCTCCTCAAAAGTTGGGGGACTAAAAATATCATGTTCATCAAACGTGTCATCCCCAAGCTTAGAGCTTTCCATGTCATTAGCAGTATTGATATTAAAAAAACATACTAATAACATCACCACCATCATGATTGTTATGCAAATAATAAAGTTCCAAAGGTTTTTTAATTTTCTCTTCAAACACATCATGCCCAAGTTCAAGGTAGAGCTTATAAAGCTCTCTCATATTTTTGGTGTTTTCCATTAAGCAAAACTAGTGAAATAAAAACAAGAAACAAAAAGATTTAATTGCAAGATCTAGAGAAGGTACCTTCACTTACCTCACTTCCCCGGCAACGGCGCCAGAAATAGCTTGATGTCTACTACACGCTTCTATTCCTGTAGACAGTGTTGGGCCTCCAAGAGCAGAGGTTTGTAGGACAGCAGCAAATTTCCCTTAAGTGAGTAACCCAAGGTTTATCGAACTCAGGGAAGTGGAGGTTGAACGTACCCCTTTCAAGCAACCCTGCAATCAAGATACAAGAAGTCTCTTGTGTCCCCAACACACCTAATACACTTGTCAGATGTATAGGTGCACTAGTTCGGCGAAGAGATGGTAAAATATGGATGATAGGAGTGGCAAAGCAAAGTAATATAAATCTGTAATAAAAAGTGCAGCAAGCAAACAAGTGGTAAACGTGAGCACAAATGGTATTGCAATGGTGGAAACAAGGCCTAGGCTTCATACTTTCACTAGTGGCAACTCCCAACAACATTAACATAATCGAATCACATGATATTTCCCATAATGGAGACTCACTCGGAGGTCATTCCTTTGTGGTCAAGAGAGGACGAGAATTATGTAGGGCTACAAAAGCACACCTCAAAGTTCGTAGTTCTCAATCTATGGATTTCCCAATGTCACCGCGGCCATCCAAAGAGAGTACCACAATCACCACAACATATCTCAAGGATAGTCAAAGACAAGCACCAAGAGACTCTCAATCTTAAATCAACACACAAAAGAGGAAATCACTCATGAAAATATTCTTCTAACCCATGTCCAATAGACCGTTGTCACCTTGGTCTCGAGGATTATACTAGATAAAGACAAGTGAGTACATCAATCCAATACATAGAGGAAGGGGAAATATCTTGGGATCACCCTAGATTAACATAGCCTATGATCACAACGAAGATCACATCATGGGAGAGAGAATTGACCACATAACTACTGGTAGAAACCTCAGCCCCGAGGAGTAACTACTCCCGCATCATAGAGGGAGGAAGCAACGTCGATGGAGATGAATCCGGGGGCACTTCCCCGTCCCGGCAGGATGCCGGCACAGGAATTCTGGTCCCCCGAACTTGGTGGCGATGGCGGCGGAGATCGGAATTGCTTCTGGAGAAAAGGGTTCTGGAATCAGGGTTTCCGCGACGGGAGGTAAATATATGCCAAAGAGGGTCACCAGAGGCGGAGAGGGGGGCCCAGGCGCCCCCCCCCCCCCGGTGCGGCCAGGGGTGGGGCCGCGTGGGCTGGCCGCCTGGGCTGCCCCTGGCTCCCCTCTGGCCCCACTTCTGGCGCGTGGAAGCTTCTGGAGCGCTGATTTTTTATATAGTTTTCCCGGAATTTTTCTGGCAATTTAAGTAATGGGAAAACCTGAAATACAAAAACAGCAGAGAACAGAAACTGGCACTGGGGTGCACTGAGTTAATAGGTTAGTCCAAATATGATCAAAAGTGTATGGAAGTGCATAAATATCATAGCAATATCACACAAAAGAGGCATGGATCAAGCAGAAATTATAGATACGTTTTGGACGTATCAGATGCACACCCACTTAGTTTATTTTGTTGAGCTTTCATACATTTATAGCTCTAGTGCATCCGTTGCATGGCAATCCCTACTCACTCACATTGATTTCTATTAATGGGCATCTCCATAGCCCGTTGGTACGCCTAGTCGATGTGAGACTATCTTCCTCCTTTTTGTCTTCTCCACAACCACCACTCTATTCCACCTATAGTGCTATGTCCATGGCTCACGCTCATGTATTGCGTGAAAGTTGAAAGGTTTGAAAAAATTGAGTATGAAAACAATTGCTTGGCTGAAACCCGGGTTGTGCATGATATGAATATTTTGTGTGATGAAGAGGGAGCATATCCAGACTATATGATTTTGTAGGGATAACTTTATTTGGCCATGTTATTTTGAGAAGACATGATTGCTTTGTTAGTATGCTTGAAGTATTATTATTTCTTATGTCAATATAGACTTTTGTCTTGAATCTTTCGGATCTGAACATTCATGCCACAATAAAGAGAATTACCTTGAGAATTATGTTAGTTAGCATTCCACATCAAAAATTTTGTTTTTATCATTTACATACTCAAGGACGAGCAGGAATTAAGCTTGGGGATGCTTGATACTTCTCCAACGTATCTATTATTTTTTATTGTTCCATGCTATTATATTATCCTTCTAGGATGTTTTATGGGCTTTTATATACACTTTTATATGATTTTTGGGACTAACCTATTAACCCAGAGCCTAGTGCCAGTTTCTATTTTTCTCCTACTTTAGAGTATCGCGGAAAAGGAATATTAAACGGAGCCTAATTGACCTGAAACTCAACGGAGGACGTTTTTGGACCAGAAGAAGCCCAGAAAGTGCCGGAGGGGGCCAGAAGGTCCACGGGCTGCCCACGAGGGTAGGCGGCGCCCCCCTACTAGGCGCGCCACCCTGCCTCGTGGACAGCCCGGAGATCCCCTTTACTTTTCCTCGACTCCAACACCTCCTATATATACTGAAACCTCCGGAAAGTAACCTAGATTGGGAGTTCCGTCGCCGAAAGCCTCTGTTGCCACCGAAAACCAATATAGACCCGTTCTGGCATCCTGTCGGGGGGGAATCCCTCTCCGGTGGCCATCTTCATCATCCCGACGCACTCCATGACGAGGAGGGAGTAGTCCACCGTCGGGGCTGAGGGTATGTACCAGTAGCTATGTGTTTTATCTCTCTCTCTCTCTCTCGTGTTCTTGAGATGGCATGATCTTGATGTATCACGAGCTTTGCTATTATAGTTGGATCTTATTATGTTTCTCCCCCTCTACTCTCTTGTAATGGATTGAGTTTTCCCTTTGAAGTTATCTTATCGGATTGAGTCTTTAAGGATTTGAGAACACTTGATGTATGTCTTGCATGTCCTTATCTGTGGTGACAATGGGATATCACGTGATCCACTTGATGTATGTTTTGGTGATCAACTTGCGGGTTCCGTGACCTTGGGAATCTATGCATAGGGGTTGGCACACGTTTTCATCCTGACTCTCCGGTAGAAACTTTGGGGCACTCTTTGAAGTTCTTTTGTGTTGGTTGAATAGATGAATCTGAGATTGTGTGATGCATATCATATAATCATGCCCACGGATACTTGAGGTGACAATGGAGTATCTAGGTGACATTAGGGTTTTGGTTGATTTGTATCTTAAGGTGTTATTCTAGTACAAACTCTATGATAGATTGAACGGAAAGAATAGCTTTGTATTATTTTACTACGGACTCTTGAATAGATCGATCAGAAAGAATAACTTTGAGGTGGTTTCGTACCCTACCATAATCTCTTCGTTTGTTCTCCGCTATTAGTGACTTTGGAGTGACTCTTTGTTGCATGTTGGGGGATAGTTATATGATCCAATTATGTTATTATTGTTGAGAGAACTTGCACTAGTGAAAGTATGAACCCTAGGCCTTGTTTCCTATCATTGCAACACCGTTTATGCCCACTTTTATCTTTAGTTACCTTGCTGTTTTTATATTTTCAGATTACAAAAACCTATATCTACCATCCATATTGCACTTGTATCACCATCTCTTCGCCGAACTAGTGCACCTATACAATTTACCATTGTATTGGGTGTGTTGGAGACACAAGAGACTCTTTGCTATTTGGTTGCAGGGTTGTTTGAGAGAGACCATCTTCATCCTACGCCTCCCACGGATTGATAAACCTTAGGTCATCCACTTGAGGGAAATTTGCTACTGTCCTACAAACCTCTGCAGTTGAAGGCCTGACAACGTCTACAAGAAGAAGGTTGTGTAGTAGACATCAATCCATCACGCCAATCCGAGTCCAGCTCCATCACATATTCGCCACCAGTCAGTGTTCCACCGCCCGACATATATCCGCCACCAGTCTGAGTCCCACCAGATTCATCTCCGCCACCAGACCTAGTCACGCGATTTCCAGATCATGCGATACTTCGAATCGTGACCAAGTCAGACTACCAAACCTCCGTGATACCCGCAGAAGAAAATTAGTTCCAGTTTCAAAAAAAACTAAGTCTGGAGAATTCTAGCTAGGCAGTTTCTAGACTATTTGTAGACTTTTTCAAAAAAAATGTTGCGGAGCAAAAAAACGTGCAAAAAAAGTGAAAAAAAAGGAAAAAACTTCAGAGTGTGCTCCTCCCTTGTTACGTGCAGCGCCTTGATTTTGTTAGTGTTCTAGGCTTACGTCTCTAGTATGGTCTAGCCTAGGACCAGCACAGTACCGTCATTGAGCGTTTTTTCAACTTCGCATCTCTGAATTGATTATTGCTGACCTTTTTTGCTACCATATTATAAGCCTTCCCAGCTCCACATACATCTACGTCGTGCGTTTGACTCTCCTTGGTAATCGCTTTATCCAAGCTTTGAGAGTTTTCACTACCTCAGTTGTCGATCACCACCTGCTGCTGGGTAAGAAGTGGAAAGAATTTGAGATTTCCTTGACGGATTTGTGATGCCCCACCACCACCATTTTCTAGTAGTCTGTAGGATCATATTTTTGTGTTTCTATTGCTGCTAACCATGGCAGGATCACAAGTCGATGAGACTGACTGGGAGAACATAACGAACAAGGAGTTGCATGATAATTTCAGCAAATGATGGGTGAACGGGTAGAAGATGTGATGACCAGTTTTGGCAACGCACTAGCAAGGATGGATGGCATTGAGAAGTCAATTGACACCAAGTTGGATGCCAAATTCGCTAAAGTGCTTGTGCGTCTACCTCCACCTGCTGCACCATTGCAACAACAACAACCACCACCTTCATGTCGCGAAACAGCCCTCCGCAAAGCGAGTTGTGTCCCTCTTCAGCCTGGCCAAACTATTGGTGCTGCTATTGATACTTTTGTGGCTTCTGCTGCTGCTGAGGAGGAGGACGATTACCCGGGAGATTACGAGGATGAGGTTGATCAAAATCAGAACTACGTGCAACAACCAGCAAGACAACCACTAGGTCGTCCACATGCAAATAATTGCAATGGTAGGGCTGCACCACACCCTCAGGTACGAGATCATGACCATCTCCCTAAACTAAAATTGAATATTTCACCATTTGAGGGTAGATATCTTCCTGATATATATCTTACATGGGAGTTAGAAACCGAACAACAGTTTACATGTTTAGAATATCCCGAGGAGAGACGTGTTGCTGCTGCTCTTTGTGCTTTCACTAGTTTTGCCTGTGTGTGGTGGTCTGAATATTGTTGATTATATCCGGATAATATTACAACTGCTTGGGCTGCTTTGAAAACTGATATGCATACTCGTTGGGTTTCACCATATTATCAATGTCAATTACTTCAAAAATTGCAGCGTCTAAGACAAGGAAAAAATTCTGTAGAGGAATATTATCAGGAATTACAAACTAGCCTGATTAGATGTGGTATTGGTGAGGATAATGAGGCTATGCTTGCACGTTTTATGGGTGCTTTAAATAGAAAGATTCAGACAATTATAGAGTGTAAGGAGTATAATAATATCACTCGTTTATTCCATCTTGCTTGCAAAGCTGAACGTGAAGTGTAGGATCGACAGGCCTTGGCGCGAACTAATTTTTCTGCAGGTCGACCTTCATCATGGACACCGCATGCATCATCTACTTTGACACGTCCTGCTGCACCACCGCCTACTTCATCCGTCACTTCTAGTCGTGATAAAGGCAAACAGGCACCACCACCATCAGCCAGGAGTACACCTTCCGGTCCTGCACAGAGCTCTTCTTCATCCATGGCATCCACAGGGCCAACACATGATGTTATATGTCGTCGTTGCACTGGTCGTGGTCACTATGCGAGCAAATGTCCATCTCAGCGTGTCATGATTGCTACCGAGGAAGGTGGTTATGAGTCCGCTAGTGACTATGATGAGGAGACTTTGGTTCTTATTACACGTGAAGAACACAGTGGAGATGATTCTAAAAATGAGACGCAATACATGGCTCCTGAAGACGCTGACAGGTATGAATGTTTAGTTGCTCAACGTGTTTTGAGTGTGCATGTCACACAAGCGGAGTAAAATCAGAGGAATAATTTGTTCCATACAAAGGGAGTTGTGAAGGAACGTTCAGTTCGCGTGATTATAGATGGAGGGAGCTGCAACAACTTGGCTAGCATGGAGATGGTGGAGAAGCTATCTCTCACCACAAGACCACATCCACATCCTTACTACATCCAATGCTTCAACAACAGCGGCAAGGTTAAGGTAACATGTACTGTTCATGTGCATTATAGTATCTCTACATATGCTAATTATGTTGATTGCGATGTGGTACCCATGCAAGCATGTTCCTTATTACTTGGTAGACCATGGAAATTTGATAAAAATTATGTACACCATGGTAGAAACAATCAGTATACTCTTGTTCATAAGGATAAATGTATTACTTTGCTTCCTATGTCTCCTGATTCCATTTTGAAAGATGATATTAATAGAGCTAATAAAGCAAAACAGGAGCAAAACAAGAGTGAAAATCAGATTGTGGCAAAAGAATTTGAGCAACAAATGAAGCCTAATAACACACGATCATCTCATGTTGCATCTGAAATTAAATTTAAAAGTGGATGTTTACTTGCCACCAAATCTGATATTGATGATCTAGATTTCAGCAAATCTGTTTGCTATGCTTTTGTGTGCAAAGAAGCATTATTTTCATTCGAGGACGTGCCTTCCTCTTTGCCTCTTGCTGTCACTAACATTTTGCAGGAGTTCGCGGACTTCTTTCCACAAGACGTGCCACCGGGATTACCACCTATTCAAGGGATTGAGCATCAGATTGACTTAATTCCCGATGCACCGCTACCCAACCGTGCACCATACCGTACCAATCCAGAGGATACGAAGGAGATTATGCGTCAAGTACAGGAGCTACTCGGCAAAGGTTATATACGAGAATCCCTTAGTCTGTGCGTTGTTCCTATTATTCTAGTGCCAAAAAAGGATGGTACATCGCGTATGTGTGTTGATTGTAGAGGCATTAATAATATAACTATTCATTATCGTCATCCTATTCCTAGGATAGATGATATGCTTGATGAATTGATTGGCTCTACTATTTTCTCCAAAGTTGATTTGCGTAGTGGATACCATCAAATTCGTATGAAATTGGGAGATGAATGGAAAACAGCATATAAAACTAAGTTTGGATTATATGAGTGGTTAGGCATGCCTTTTGGGTTAACTAATGCACATAGTACTTTCATGAGATTAATGAATGAAGTTTTACATGCTTTCATTGGACGATTTGTGGTAGTTCACTTTGATGATATATTGATTTATAGCTGATCTTTGGAGGAACATTTGGAACATTTATGTGTTGTTTTCATTGCTCTACATGATGCACGTTTGTTTGGTAACCTTGGAAGGTGCACCTTTTGCACCGACCGAGTATCTTTTCTTGGCTATGTTGTTACTCCACAAGGAATTGAGGTTGATAAAGCCAAGATTAAAGCTATTGAGAGTTGGCCACAGCCCAAAATGGTCACACATGTGAGGAGTTTCCTTGGCCTCGCTGGATTCTATAGGCATTTTGTGAGAAATTTCAGCACCATTGCTGCACCTCTCAATGAGCTTACAAAGAAGGATGTGCCTTTTGTTTGGGGTACTGCATAGCAAGAAGAATTCACGGTATTGAAAGGTAAGTTGACACATGCTCCTTTACTCCAACTTCCTGATTTTAATAAGACTTCTGAGCTTGAATGTGATGCTAGTGGAATTGGGTTAGGAGGTGTGTTATTACAAGATGGTAAACCTGTTGCATACTTTTCTGAAAAAATGAGTGGGCCTAGTCCACTCTTCAAGATATCTTTCGATATGTCGATAAATCAGCTGATTTATCACTTACCGCTGTCTAACTGATAAGATAAATCGGCAGATAAATTAGCAGATATGGCGATAAATCGACCGATATGCCGATAAACTGGCCGATTTACCCCTTATCATGGGTCAACCGATAAGCTCCCGATAAGCGATATCCCCAATATTGGCCTAGTCTGAATTATTCTACTTATGATAAGGAATTATATGCTCTTATTCGAACTTTGGAAACATGGCAACATTATTTATGACCCAAAGAATTTGTTATACATTCTGATTATGAATCTTTGAAGCACATTAAAAGTCAAGCAAAACTGAACCATAGACATGCTAAATGGGTTGAATTCATAGAGACTTTCCCTTATGTTATTAAACGCAAGAAAGGAAAAGAAAATGTTATTGCTGATGCATTGTCTCGTTGTTATACTATGCTTTCACAACTTGACTTTAAAATATTTGGTTTGGAGACCATCAAAGATCAATGTGTACATTGCTACTTCTCGAGCTTGCGTTGTATTCCCTCAAAGAGGAAAGGGTGATGCAGCACAGTAGCGTAAGTATTTCCCTCAGTTTTTGAGAACCAAGGTATCAATCCAGTAGGAGACCACGCGCGAGTCCCTCGCACCTGCACAAACAAATAAGAACTTCGCAGCCAACGCGATAAGGGGTTGTCAATCCCTTTACGGTCACTTACGAAAGTGAGATCTGATAGAGATGATAGTTTGATATTTTTGGTATTTGTGGATATAAGAACAAAAAGTAAAAGCGGAAAAGTAAAGTAGATTGTATATTGATATGTTGATAATAGACCCGGGGGCCATAGTGTTCTCTAGTGGCTTCCCTCATGATAGCGATATTCTACGGCGGGTAAACAAATTACTGTCGAGCAATTGATAGAAAAGCAAATAGTTATGAGACTATCTAGGCATGATCATTATATATAGGCATCACGTCCGAGACAAGTAGACCGAAACGATTATGCATCTACTACTATTACTCCACACATCGACCGCTATCCAGCATGCATCTAGAGTATTAAGTTCATAAGAACAGAGTAACGCCTTAAGCAAGATGACATGATGGAGAGGGATAAACTCAAACATAGTGATATAAACCCCATCTTTTTATCCTCGATGGAAACAATACAATACGTGCCTTGCTGCCCCTAATGTCACAGAGAAAGGACACCGCATGATTGAACCCAAAGCCTAGCACTTCTCCCATTGCAAGAACTATAGATCTAGTAGGCCAAACCAAACCAATAATTCGAAGAGACTTGCAAGGATATTATAATCATACATAAAGAGTTCAGAGAAGAACCAAATATTTCTCATAGATAATCTTGATCATAAACCCACAATTCATTGGATCTCGACAAACACACCGCAAAAAGAGATTACATCGAATAGATCTCCTCGAAGACCGAGGAGAACTTGGTATTGAGATCCAAAGAGAGAGAAGAAGCCATCTAGATACTAGCTATGGACCCGAAGGTCTGTGGTAAACTACTCACAACTCATGGTGAGGCGATGATGATGATGTAGAAGAACTCCGTGGTAGATCCCCCCTCCGGCGGAGCTCCGGAACAGGCCCCAAGATGGGATCTCACGGGAACAGAAGGTTGCAGCGGTGGAACTAGGGTTTTCTCTGTTGTTCTGATGGTTTCGGGGTACGTAGGTATATATAGGAGGAAGGAGGGCACCGGGGGCCAGACGGTGTGCCCACGAGGCAGGGGGCGCGCCCCCCACCCTCGTGGATGCCACGTCAGCCCTACTCCGTGGTTCTCAAGTCTCATGTGTGTATTTTGCCGCAAAATATCTCTCCCGAAGTTTTCATTCCTTTTGGACTCCGTTTGATATTCCTTTTCTGTAAAAACCCTGAAATAGGCAAAAAAAACAACAATCTTGACTGGGCCTTTGGGTTAGTAGGTTAGTCCCAAAAATAATACTCCCTCCGTCCCAAAATAAGTGACGCAAAAGTGACTCAACTTTGCACTAACTTTAGTGCAAAGTTGAGTCACTTTTGCGTCACTTATTTTGGGACGGAGGGAGTATAAAAATGTATAACAAAGCCCATTAAACATCCAAAACATCATAAATAATAGCATGGAACAATCAAAAATTATAGATACGTTGGAGACGTATCAAGCATCCCCAAGCTTAATTCCTGCTCGTCCTCGAGTAGGTAAATGATAAAAACAGAATTTTTGATGTGGAATGCTAACCAACATAGTTTTTCAATGTAATTCTCTTAATTGTGGCATGAGTGTTCAGATCTAAAAGATTCAAGACAAAAGTCTATATTGACATAAGAAATAATAATACTTCAAGCATACTAACAAAGCAATCATGTCTTCTCAAAATACTATGGCTAAAGAAAGTTATCCCTACAAAATCATATAGTCTGGCTATGCTCCCTCTTCATCACACAAAATATTCATATCATGCACAAACCCGGTTTCAGCCAAGCACTTGTTTTCATACTCTATTATTTCAAACCTTTCAACTTTCACGCAATACATGAGCGTGAGCCATGGACATAACACTATGGGTGGAATAGAGAGGTGGTTGTGGAGATGACAAAAAGGAGGGACATAGTCGCACATCAACTAGGCGTATCAACAGGCTATGGAGATGCCCGTCAATAGATATCAATGTGAGTGAGTAGGGATTGCCATGCAACGGATGCACTTGAGCTAAAAATGTATGAAAGCTCAACAAAAGAAACTAAGTGGGTTGCATCCAACTAGCTTGATCATGAAGACCTAGGGCATTTGAGGAAGCCCATCATTGGAATATACAAGCCAAGTTCTATAATGAAAATTCCCACTAGTATATGAAAGTGACTAAACATGAGACTCTCTATCATGAAGAACATGGTGCTACTTTGAAGCACAAGTGTGGAAAAGGATAGTAGCAATTGTCCCTTCTCCCTTTTCTCTCATTTTTTTGGAGGGGCTTTCTCTCTTTTTTTAGCCTCTCTCTATATTTTTTTGGGCCATCTCCTCTTTTTTTATTGGCCTTTTCTCACATGGTACAATGCTCTAATAATGATGATCATCACACTTTTATCGAATTACAAATCAATATTACAACTCGATACTAGAACAGAGTATGACTCTATATGAATGCCTCCGGCGGTATACCGGGATCTGCAATGAAACAAGATTGACATGTATGAAAAATTATGCATGGTGGCTTTGCCACAAATACAATGTCAACTACATGATCGTGCATGGCAATATGATAATATGAAGCGTGTCATATGAACGGAATGGTGGAAAGTTGCATGGCAATATATCACGGAATGGCTATGGAAATGCCATGATAGGTAGGTATGGTGGCTGTTTTGAGGAAGGATATATAGTGGGTGTATGGTACCGGCGAAAATTGCGCAGTACAAGAGAGGTTAGCAATGGTGGAAGGGTGAGAGTGCGTAATATCCATGGACTCAACATTAGTCATAAGAACTCATATACTTATTGCAAAAAATTACGAGTCATCAAAACAAAGCAATCAACGCATGCTCCTAGGGGGAGGTTGGTAGGAGTTAACCATCGCGCGCCCCCGACCTCCACACAAAGGATGACACTCTACAAATACCTCATGCTCTAACTTCGTCACATAGCGGTTCACCATACGTGCATGCTGAGGGAATCACTAACCTTAACACAAGTATTTGTCAATTTCATAATAACTCCACTAGCATGACTCTAATATCACTATCCTCATATCTCAAAACAATTATCAAGCATCCAACTTCTCATCATATTCAATGCACTTAGTGTGAAAGTTTTTACTACATTGATATTGGATGTCTATTATGTGAAGGCTAGTTTCATTGCCAAAGCACATTACCATGCTATTTCAATAGACTCTTGATACGTCTCCAACGTATCTATAATTTTTTATTGTTCCATGCTATTATTTATGAAGTCTTGGATGTTTAATGGGCTTTATCATTCACTTTTATATCATTTTTTTGGACTAACCTACTAACCCAAAGGCCCAGTCCAGATTGCTGTTTTTTGCCTATTTCAAGGTTTTGCAGAAAAGGAATATCAAACGGAGTCCAAACAGAATGAAACCTTCGCGATAGATATTTTTGGAGAAAATCATGCACGGAAAGCGTCAGGACCAAGTCAGGGGACAGCTGGGCTACCCTCGAGGGTGGGGGCGCGCCCCCCTTCCCAGGGCGCGCCCCCTGCCTCGAGGCTAGCCCACATGGCCCCCGGTGCCCTCCTTCTTCCTATATATACCTACGTACCCCAGAAACTCCATACGCAGAGAGAAAACCCTAATTCCATCGCCGTAGCTTCTGTTCCCGTGGAGATCCCATCTTGGAGCCTATTCCGGGAGGGGGATCCATCACGGAGGCCTTCATCATCATCATCATCGCCCTCACCATGAGTTGTGAGTAGTTTACCACAGACCTTCGGGTCCATAGCTAGTATCTAGATGGCTTCTTCTCTCTCTCTCTGGATCTCAATACAAAGTTCTCCTCGATCTTCGAGGAGATTTATTCGATGTAATCTCTTTTTGCGGTGTGTTTGTAGAGCTCCGATGAATTGTGAGTTTATGATCAATGTTATCTATGAAAGATATTTGGTTCTTCTCTGGACTTTTTATCTGTGCTCATAATATCCTTCCAAGTCTCTTCGAATTATTGGTTTGGTTTGGCCTACTATATCTATAGTTCTTGCAATGGGAGAAGTGCTTGGCTTTGGGTTCAATCTTGCGGTGTCCTTTCCTAGTGACAGTAGGGGCAGCAAGGCACGTATTGTATTGTTGCCATCGAGGATAAAAAGATGGGGTTTTCATCATATTGCTTGAGTTTATCCCTCTACATCATGTCATCTTTCTTAAGGCGTTACTCTGATCGTATGAACTCAATACACTAGATGCATGCTGGATAGCGGTCGATGTATGGAGTAATAGTAGTAGATGCAGGTAGGAGTCGGTCTACTTGTCTCGGACGTGATGCCTATATACAAGGATCATGCCTAGATAGTCTCATAATTATTCGCTTTTCTATCAATTGCTCGACAGTAATTTGTTTACCCGCCGTAGAATACCGATATCATGAGAGAAGCCACTGGAGAAAACTATGGCCCCCGGGTCTATTCTCAACATATCAATCTACATCTACTTTACTTTTACCGCTTTTATTTGCTGTTTTATTAAACTAAAAATACCAAAAAAATAATTATCATCTCTATCATATCTCACTCTCATAAGTGACTGTAAAGGGATTGACAACCCCTTATCGTGTTGCCAGTGAAGTTCTTATTTGTTTGTGCAGGTGCGAGGGACTTGCGCGTGGTCTCCTACTGGATTGATGCCTTGGTTCTCAAAAACTGAGGGAAATACTTACACTACTGTGCTGCATCTCCCTTTTCTCTTCGAGGGAATACAACGCAAGCTCAAGAGGTAGCAACTCTCAAAAGGATATAAGTGAAGCATGAGAGATCAACAATTTCTACAAAATATAATCATCACTGTGCTCAAAAATATATAAGTGAAGCACTAGAGTAAAAACTATTCAACTCAAAAGATATAAGTGAAGCACATAGAGTGTTCTAACAATTCCTAGGCCATATTTAACTCTCTCAAAAAGGTGTGTCCAGCAAGGATAATTGTGGCAAACTAACAAGCAAAGACTCAAATGATACATGACGCTCCAAGTAAAACACATATTATGTGGTGAATAAAAATATAGCTCCGAGTATAGGTACCGATGGATGAAGACGAAAGAGGTGATGCCTTCCCGGGGCATCCCCAAGCTTAGGCTCTTGGTTGTCCTTGAATTTTACCTTGGGGTGCCTTGGGCATCCCCAAGGTTGGGCTCTTGCCACTCTTTGTTCCATAGTCCATCAAAGCAATACTCAAAACTTGAAAACTTCACAACACAAAACTTAGACAAAAATCTCGTGAGCTCTGTTAGTATAAGAAAACAAACCACTACTCAAAGGTACTGCAATGAATTCATTCTTTGTATATATCGGTGTTAAACCTACTATATTCCAACTTCTCTATGATTCATACTTTCCAATGCTACTCATAGATGCATTGAAATAAGCAAACAACACATGAAAAACAGAATCTGTCAAAAACAGAACAGTCTGTAGTAATCTGTAACTTTTGCATAATTCTGTAACTCCAAAAAAATTGAAATAAATTGTTAAACGTGAACAATTTTTCTATTAATCATCTGCAAAAAGAATCAACTAAATAGCACGCTCCAGTAAAATCTGGTGACCATTCTAGCGAGCGCTAACGGTTCTGTTTTTCACAGTAAGATCATATAACTTCACACAAGTCTTCCCAAAGGTTCTACTTGGCACAAACACTAATTAAAACACAAAACCACACCTGAACAGAAGCTAGATAAAATATTTATTCCTAAATAGAAGAAAAAACAAAAAATATAAAATTGGGTTGCCTCCCAACAAGCGCTATCGTTTTACGCCCCTAGTTAGATACGATACAAAGATAGATCTAGGAATTGCCATCTTTGGAAAGCAATCCATAAGTGGCTCTCATTATAGATTCATATGGTAATTTGATTTTATTTCTAGGAAAGTGTTCCATGCCTTTCCTTAACGGAAATTAGAATCTAATATTTCCTTCCTTCATATCAATAATTGCACCAATTGTTCTAAGGAAATGTCTACCAAGAATAATAGGACATGAAGGGTTGCAATCTATATCAAGAACGATGAAATCTACGGGCACATAATTCCTATTGGAAACAATAAGAACATCATTAATCCTTCCCATAGGTTTCTTAATGGTAGAATCCGCAAGATGCAAATTTAAAGAACAATCATCAAGCTCATGGAACCCTAGCAAATCACACAAAGTTTTTGGAATGGTGGAAACACTTGCACCCAAATCACACAAAGCATAGCATTCATGATCTTTAATTTTTATTTTAATAGTAGGTTCCCATTCATAATAAAGCTTTCTATGGATAGAAACTTCGAATTCAAGTTTTTCTTCATAAGATTGCATCAAAGCATCAACTATGTGTTTGGTAAAAGCTTTATTTTGATTATAAGCATGCGGAGAGTTTAGTATGGATTGCAACAAGGAAATACAATCAATTAAAGAGCAATTATCATAATTGAATCCCTTGAAATCCAAAGTAGTGGGTTCATCACTATGCAAAGTTTTAATCTCTTCACTCCCACCTTTAATAATTTTAGCATCAAGATCTAAAAACTTTGATTCATTGGGACACCTTAAAGTAGACTCATCTCCAATCCTATATTTATTGAGATTCATAATAGAAAACAAGGATCTAATAGGAGACACATCAATAACTTTCAGATCTTCATCTTTATTTCATGATAACTAGAAGAACGCGCTTTTATACAATTCTCTCTTTTAGCACGCATCCTAGCGGTTCTTTCTTTGCATTCATCAATGGAAATTCTCATGGCTTTGAGAGACTCATTGATATCATGCTTAGGTGGGATAGATCTAAGTTTCAAAGAATTAAACCCTTTAACGGTGGCGTAAGGGGCGGAACCTCGCGGTAGCCACGTCATCATTGATTGCTGGCCGTCCGATCTGTTCATCTCTACAATCTCATCCATCGGTTTTTCCCAGGGGTGGAGGTATAAAGGCTGCTAGCCCACCTAATCCCTCGCTCCCCCGTGCGTCTCCTCTTCCTCCCCTTGCGCCGCCGCCGGCCCCCATCTCGTGCGTCCAGCCCTGCACGGGGCGAAACGGCTGCCGCTGCCGGAGCGGCCCTCGGCGGCGAGGAGGCCTAGGTAGACACGGTGCCCGCCGCCAGTTCTCGATCCCGCACCTCCAGCCCCTGCTACGCGCACGCGACGAAACGGCCGCTGTTGTTGCAGTGTCCTTCGGCGGCGAGGAGGCCCAGGGCGACAGGCCGACGGTGACACTTGTGCTCCTCCGTGCAGCCACTCCGACGACGGCCAGGTGATCCATTCCCCTCCTTAGATTGTTCTCCTTTAGTGCTAGGTTTCATGTTCTCATTGATTTTGTGTCGGATTTTATCCCAAGATTGTTGATGTCTCTGTTCCTTGAAGTCCCATACATGCCCGTATCCAATTTGTGCTCTTTGCCACCTTCCTACAATAGCTACGGATCTGCAGGTATAACCCTCTTTTCCTTTCTCATTAATATTTGTCTGTATGAAAATTTTAGTGTACAACATGTTTTTTGTAATGCTAGGTGTCTTTCTGTCTTGATTGGTAGGCTGCCTTCTTTTCGTTTGGAAAGATTGTAGGTATAGTAGTTCGGGATATCTTATAGGTTAGTGCAAAGTATATCTGATAATACAAAATGTGTGCTGATTGGCCCTCATCTTTCAGCACACACTAATAACAGCAATAGTTGGGGATTTTTTATGGAGAAGTGTATGAACTATATAAGTTGATCTATCTAGCAACCAGAAATTAGATAGAATAGATAATTTAATTGAAGCAAAGTAAATGTGAGGGGAGAAGCAGAAACTAAGATGGGGATTAAGCACATGGGGGGGGACCAAAAATACTTTTCTGGTTTAGATTTCTCAGCACCTTTCTTTGATGCAAAGCAGGAACAACATACTTCTGAACTGAACTACAACTGGGCTCCCTCTTGGTTCTTCGTCCTCATTTCAGGTGGAGCCATTACATGCAAATTAGCTGCAGGAACCTTCATCTTATACACTTCAACTTATACTCACCGCAAAAAAATAATCCACTTTTACTCCTGCCATATCTGATTTCCATCTTCTTCTCAATGGTAGTGAAATTATTTTAGATTGTTTCTCGACGCCCTTTTTCTTTCCACAAATCGATAAAATCGGCATCATTATCAGCCAATGTCTTATGCAAGTCTATATTCTTTTCTTCCAACAAAACCGGTGATCACCATTTGTTTTTGTTATATGTGCATGTGTTTGTTCAATTTTGTAGGCTTCTTCATATTTTGCATTTAAATTTGGGTTATTGTTATTCATCAAGATGTGGCAGTCTACTCTCCTATCTTGGTTGTCATAGTCAAAATAGCAGTATGGAATAAATGAGACTTTGGGTCAAGCTATACTGATATTAAGGTGATTTTTTCTTTTCATATACTGCTATGTTGCTGCCAGTACCAGGTTTTCTTGCATTTCTAATTTCTACTAGCTTGTTGTTCAGGTGTTCTTATGTTTTTTTGGTGGGCTTTCAATCCACTTATGTTTACATTTTGTCCAAAACTCATGAAGATTGAGGGTATGCATAGAAAATCTTCAATTTTAGGGAATAATTATGGAAAACAATGAATTGTCAGTGTTCTGCTGTTGATCATGTTTGTAGTTTTGCCATCTAGGTATACTTGCAGCTTATAGGTTCTCCATGAAGCATAATTTTTATGTTATCTGGTTCTCACTTCTCAGGTATTATGACACATATCTTCCTTCTCTGTTCAAAGCATGCACAAGTGAAAACCCTAATGTTATACAAGTATGAATCTTTATGATCCTTCTACTCTTTTGTACAAGAATTTATTGTTGAAACCTTTCTCTGTAAGCAAAGTTTTTATGTTATCTTGCACTTACGTCCCATTTTTTCTTCAATACTGTTTCTAAAAAGAAATATAACTTGCCATTGTTAGGATCGAGAAGCATACAGGATAAACAAAGGAGTTGGTATACGTGCTACAAGCATAGAATCTGAAAATAAATTAGTGATGCATATGTTGTCTCTAAGCAACTATAGAATCTGCTTTCTCAATAAAGGGTGTAGGCAAAGATATTAATTTGTACAGAATGGAGTTGGATACGTCCAGCACTTATACAAAATGTGAAAAAAAAAGATATTAAAACTCCATCTAAAATGTAATACATGTGGGTTGCAGCAGTCCCTATATCCATTGTACATCTTTAAAATTGCCATTGCAGTGTGGAGTACAATGGCTCCTACGGCTCGGCTTGGCGGCTGGGATAAGGCATCGATGGATCAGTGGCACCAAAGGTGGGTTGTGGAAGACTGCATCAGGGAGCATCGAGCCATCGACCGAACAAGGTCTCGGAGTCGTTTATGACCCCGTAGGCCTCCGACAACAGCAATAATAAGGACAGGAGCTATCTGCTTCATATCGCCTCTGTCTCCACCCACGTTTCAGTTTGCAGGTTATTCTCTTTTCTTTCTTTTCTTGGGCTCTTCTCTCTTATGTTAACTAATCAGATTTGATTTGGAATGAACTGCAGGATGTGTTTGGCGATGGCTTCGGATTGTTCATGAAGGCAACTAAGAAGGAGAATTTGATTAAATTTCTTGAAGGAAACAAAGATTTCATTTCCAGGCAGGTATGAAACTGTGAATGCCCTGTTATTATGCATCGTAAAGCCTTGACAGCAGTGTAGGTGTTCTTTGTGTTGTTCATGTTGACTGCATTGCTGATTAGTTGCTAGAGCGTCTTGATTGGCCGGGGAACCTGGCTATTTATGCTTCTTAATTTTCATATTTGTATTGGAACTATTTTACTAAATTGTATGCCAACACAAGTTTATTATCTTTTTGGTAATATATTAGTTACACATCTTATCCATGTCAGTTCGTTGTTGTCCAAGACAAATGTTTTTATTTGAACACCATACATACTTATCGGCATAACAAAACACAACTAATGCAGAGTCGATCTAAATTGCTCAGTTGATTGCTCTGTACTATACTTTTTTGTAAAAAATATATGAATTAGGACTCCATCGCTTTGATTTGTCGAAGGAACTAAGTTGTTGCTTCTCGTCATGTGGCTGGGAGCTTTTCTTGAGCCTTTGTTTGCTTTTTTATGGCATTGAGCACTTCGAAAGGAGTCGAGGTATTTTGAGATCTTCCTCCTGAAAAACATCTTGTTAGAACATGCCCATATTAGTTGTTGTGCGTGTGGTGTTCGTGCTGCTGGAGGTGTGCGTGTGGGCTAGATGTGTGGTGTGAGCCTACACCAGTATAAGACCTTGCAACATCCATCCTGGCTACAAGACAATATGATGATGTGAACCTTGTGACAATCCGTGAAAATACTGAACGAGAGTATAATGTATACGGGTTAATTTTAAGAGCAAACACATGATGAGAAGTAGATGTTATATTCAGTAACATCGAGTTTCGTATGAAATCTGTTATGATCATGTGATATTCATTATGAAGTCAGAGACTTTGTAATGAACTTGTAATTTTGGTTTAAAAAATATTTGAATTGTTGTATGTTATTATATATGTGTTCGTTTGCTTATAGCCCTATAATGGTCTTTATTACTCTTTGTCATGTTGTACTCATGCATAACTTTTCTTTCATGCAGTCACTTTTCTGCATATACTTGCATGTAGTCATTTGATTTTCTGGTTTACCTCTCCTGTCCTTTTTCTTGCATTTTTGTGTTTATCATGTAGCTATTGATTTTTTTTAACTTTACTATATGTAAAAATTGTGGAATAGCGAACAACCCTTTGTACCATATGGCTGTTAATATAAGCAAGTTTCTGTGAGATGTAATGTAGGATATGCAAATTCTCAGTTTAGCATGAGTTTTAATTATGAATGTGTCCATGGCTACTCACAACATCCAATCTGAAGCTATGAATGCATCTGAAATCGGTTGAAGCTATGAGATCTGCATGTACCCCTCTTGGTAAATTTGAAAGATAAAGATAATCTTTGTTCCCATCGTTCTCCTTGAAGCAGGATTTAATCCTGATTGGGGTAATTCTGCTATGTATAGGGGTGATGTTGAAAGGTCGGTACTCGGCGTGATTGGATCCTTAAGGATTTAGCTAATGGTGAAGTTATTAGAAGAACTACAAGGTACATACTGCTCAAGTCTGAAGCCTAATATATATTTTTCTGTTGGTGATACTCATCATGCTTGCTCACAGTCAGAACTACATATGTGTGCAAGGGGAAAAGAAAAGAAAAAGGAAAATTATTTTTTTATACTTCTTTTAACTAAACATATTTCTTGCCTTTTTGAACTTCCATGCCCGCCTTGTTATCTGCACTTTTTCTTGTCCATGCAAATCTAGCAAATGATGTGTGATCCACTGTACTTATGTGCTGCTTGTTGACTTAATAGCAGCCCTAATCATCCATGCTTACATAACTGAAGTTTATTTGACTTGGGACTTTATTTGGGACTTTATTTGACTTTCCAACATATGTTTACAGAACTGAAGTTTTATAGTTTAATAGGTAGATCTCTCACTGCGCTCAACACAGGTAATGAAGTCATATCACTTGGCTTTCCAGCAAGTGGGTCATAATGAACCAATATATGTTCCGCTCTCTTGCATTTGGATGCCCATGATCATACTGATCTGGTCTCTATTGTAGGTTCCACATAAGCACTGAACTTGTTGATTTTGTAGCCTCCTTGCAGCAGGGCCATGGGAGTAACGTTGGTTTGATCCAGGAAGAGCACCAGTGTGGGATCTATTGTGCTCATGTATGCCTCTATTTCTCCCCGTCCTCTCGATCCACTGTCTCTCGATGACGATGCACTGAGTTCGAGGTGAAGATCAGACACTCCATCACGAACACTGTTTTTCTTTTTCTTTTTGAGGAGATGATTTTAGTACTCTTTGTCGATGTGATGTTAGAACCAAGATGCATGTGCCGCTCGTTCCATCAAGTCTGTAATGAACTTTCAACTTTGTTCCTGTTCCTGCTCCCTGCTGCTTAATATGCTTATGATGTAATAACACTACATAGTATAAGAAGGAAAGTGGAAGAGGCGCTGAAATCCCTGGTTTAACCTTGCTCCTTACTTCTTAATATAGCTGTGAAGCCATAACACTACATAGTATAAGAAGGAAAGTGGAAGGGGCACCTCCCACCTGGCATCGCCCCAACTTCGTCTCAGGCGGCGCCACCCGGTGGCGCCCCAACTGCTAGTCAACATCAAGAGTAATTATATCCACACTTCTAGCCAATTCATCAATCTTAAGCATTTTTTCTTCAAGCATAGCATTGAAATTCTTTTGCGAAATCATAAACTCCTTAACACTAGTTTCAAATTCAGTAGACATCTTTCCATAAGAGTTGTTGTAGGTATTTCCATAATTATTAGAGGAATTACTAGGAAAAGGCCTAGGATTAAAGTTCCCTCTATAAGCATTGCTACCAAAATTATTCCTACCAACAAAATTCACATCCATTGATTCATTATTATTTTCAATCAACGTGGATAAAGGCATATCATTAGGATCAGAAGAAGCACTCTTCGCAGCAAATAATTTCATAAGTTCATCCATCTTTCCACTCAAACACTAATCTCTTCAATAGCATGCACTTTTTTACTAGTAGATCTTTCGGAGTGCCATTGAGAATAATTAACCATAATAGTATCTAGGAGTTTGGTAGCTTCTCCTAAGGTAGTTTCCATGAAAGTGCCTCCTGCGGCCGAATCTAAAAGATTTCTAGAAGCAAAATTCAAGCCAGCATAAAAGTTTTGAATAATCATCCACAAGTTCAAACCATATGTAGGGAAATTACGTATCATCAATTTCATTCTCTCCCAAGCTTGTGCAACATGCTCATGATCTAGTTGCTTAAAATTCATAATATTGTTTCTAAGAGAGATGATCTTAGCAGGAGGGAAATACTTAGAGATAAAAGCATCTTTGCACTTATTCCATGAATCAATACTATTTCTAGGCAAAGAGGAAAACCAAGTTTTAGCACGATCTCTAAGTGAAAACGAAAATAAATTCAATTTAATAATATCATTATATGTATCCCTTTTCTTTTGCATATCACACAAATCAACAAAGTTGTTTAGATGGGTAACGGCATCTTCACTAGGAAGGCCGGAAAATTGATCTTTCATGACAAGATTCAATAGAGCAGCATTGATCTCACAAGATTCAGCATCAATAATAGGAGCAATCGGAGTGCTAATAAAATCATTATTGTTGGTATTGGAGAAGTCACACAATTTCGTATTGTTCTAAGCCATAGTGACAAACAAGCAATCCAACACACAAGCAAACAAGATGCAAGCGAACGATAAACACACGGCAGAAGAAGGGCGAATAAAACGGTAAGGGTGAAGTGGGGGAGAGGAAAACGAGAGGCAAAAAAAGTAATGCGAAGGCTAAGGGTTTGTGATAGGTACTTGGTATATGACTTTTGCATAAGCCTCCGGGCAACGGCGCCAGAAATTCAGCTTGCTACTTCTCCAGCTTGCGTTGTATTCCCTCGAAGAGGAAAGGGTGATGCGACACAGTAGCATAAGTATTTCCCTCAGTTTTTGAGAACCAAGGTATCAATCCAGTAGGAGACCACACGCGAGTCCCTCGCACCTGCACAAACAAATAAGAACTTCGCAGCCAACGCGATAAGGGGTTGTCAATCCCTTTACGGTCACTTACAAAAGTGAGATCTGATAGAGATGATAGTTTGATATTTTTGGTATTTTTGGATATAAGAACAGAAAGTAAAAGCGGAAAAGTAATGTAGATTGTAGATTGATATGTTAAGAATAGACCCAGGGGGCATAGTGTTCTCTAGTGGCTTCTCTCATGATAGCGATATTCTACGGCGGGTAAACAAATTACTGTCAATCAATTGATAGAAAAGTGAATAATTATGAGACTATCTAGGCATGATCATTATATATAGGCATCACGTCTGAGACAAGTAGACCGAAATGATTCTGCATCTACTACTATTACTCCACACATCGACCGCTATCCAGTGTGCATCTAGAGTATTAAGTTCATAAGAACAGAGTAACACCTTAAGCAAGATGACATGATGTAGAGGGATAAACTCAAACATAGTGATGTAAACCCCATCTTTTTATCCTCGATGGCAACAATACAATACGTGCCTTGCTGCCCCTACTTTCACTGGGAAAGGACACCGCAAGATTGAACCCAAAGCCAAGCACTTCTCCCATTGCAAGAACAATAGATCTAGTAGGCCAAACCAAACCAATAATTCGAAGAGACTTGCAAGGATATTATAATCATACATAAAGATTTCAGAGAAGAACCAAATATTTCTCATAGATAATCTTGATCATAAACCCACAATTCATCGGATCTCGATAAACACACCACAAAAAGAGATTACATCGAATAGATCTCCTCGAAGACCGAGGAGAACTTGGTATTGAGATCCAAAGAGAGAGAAGAAGCCATCTAGATACTAGCTATGGACTCGAAGGTCTTTGGTAAACTACTCACAACTCATGATGAGGCGGCGATGATGATGTAGAAGCACTCCGTGGTAGATCCCCCCTCCGTCGGAGCTCCGGAACAGGCCCCAAGATGGGATCTCACGGGAACAGAAGGTTGCGGTGGTGGAACTAGGGTTTTCTCTATTGTTCTGATGGTTTCGGGGTACGTAGGTATATATAGGAGGAAGGAGGGCACCGGGGGCCAGACGGGGTGCCCACGAGGCAGGGGGCGCGCCCCCCACCCTCGTGGACGTCACGCCAGCCCTACTCCGTGGTTCTCAAGTCTCCCGTGCGTATTTTGCTCCAAAAATATCTCTCCCGAAGGTTTCATTCCGTTTGGACTCCGTTTGATATTCCTTTTCTGTAAAACCCTGAAATAGGAAAAAAAACAGCAATATGGACTGGGCCTTTGGGTTAGTAGGTTAGTCCGAATAATAATATAAAAATGTATAACGAAGTCCATTAAACATCCAAAACATCATAAATAATAGCATGGAACAATCAAAAATTATGTATACATTGGAGACGTATCATGCATGATGCTGAATTTAAAGATGTATTGTAGAATAGTAAAGAAGGGAGAACGTGGAACAAGTTTGTCGTTAATGACGGATTTGTGTTTCGTGCTAATAAGCTATGCATTCCAGCTAGCTCTGTTCATCTTTTGTTGTTGTAGGAGGCGCATGGAGGAGGATTAATGGGACACTTTGGCGTGAAGAAGACGGAGGACGTACTTGATACACATTTCTTTTGGCCAAAGATGAGACTCGATGTTGAGCATTTTGTTGCTCGCTGCACTACATGTCAAAAAGCTAAGTCACGACTCAATCCTCATGGTTTAGATATGCCTTTGCATGTCCCTAGTGTTCCTTGGGAAGATATATCTATGGACTTTGTTTCTGTTTTACCTCGAACAAAGAAGGGGAGGGATAGCATATTTGTTTTCGTGGATAGGTTCTCGAAAATGGCACACTTTATACCATGTCATAAAAGCGATGATGCTGCTAATGTTGCTAATTTGTTCTTTCATGAAATTATTCGCTTGCATGGTGTGCCAAATACTATTGTTTCATATCATGATACTAAATTTCTTAGCCACTTCTGGAGATGTTTATGGGCTAAGTTGGGACTAAACTGCTTTTTAGTACTACTTGTCGCCCCCAAACTGATGGACAAACTGAAGTAGTCAATAGAACTTTGTCTACTATGCTTAGGGTTGTTTTGAAGAATAGCAAGAAAATGTGGGAAGAATGCTTGCCTCATATTGAATTTTCTTATAATTGTTCGCTGCGTTCTAATACTTAGATGTGCCCTTTTGAAATTGTCTATGGTTTCCTACCTCGTGCACCTATTGATTTGTTACCTCTTCCATCTTCGGAGAAGGTTAATTTTGATGCTAAACAACGTGCTGAATTGATCTTAAAAATGCATGAGTTAACTAAGGAAAATATTGAGCGCATGAATGCTAAATACAAACTTGTTGGAGATAAGGGTAGAAAACGTGTTGTTTTTGCACCTAGAGATCTTGTTTAGTTACATTTGCATAAGGATAGGTTTCCTAATTTGCGCAAGTCAAAGCTAATGCCACGTGTTGATGGTCCTTCTAAGGTGTTAGAGAAAATAAATGATAATGCATATAAACTTGAGCTGCCTGCAGATTTTGGAGTTAGTCCCATATTTAACATTGTAGATTTGAAGCCTTACTTGGGTGAGGAAGATGAGCTTTTGTCGAGGACGACTTCAATTCAAGAAGGGGAGGATGATGAGGACATCACTAACAAGGTTACACCCACAGCCCCAACTGATACATATACAGGACCAATTACTAGAGCTCGCGCACGCCAATTAAGTTACCAGGTACTTTCGTTTCTTCGTAATGATTCTAATGTTCATGAGAATATGATGCTGCCTAAATTGGATACATTTGTCTTTCTTACAAATGAAGGGCCTTGCTTGGACAAGAAGGATGAACATTGGAGCAAGATCAAGTATGGAAATGATGGCATGCGCAAGGGGAACAAGAACGGAGTTACAAGTGATGATTTCAGAACTTTGAAGCCACCATAATGAGTGCGTGAAGCCTTGGACGAAATATACAAGATGCCACTTCATAAATTTTGTCCAGAGGCTATTATAGGTGATGCGTCACCTTATTATTGGGCCAGGCCCATGTAATTTCGAAATACTTGAGTATAGGCTGTTTTTAGAGTCTGTATGTGTTAGGGTTGGTTTTGGACCCCTCCTCCAAGGGACACAAAATTCCCCCCTCTTCCTCCATATATACAGCCCTTAGGGCGTCTTTAGACTTTGGGTTTTGTTTAGATTAAAAGTTCGCCATAGCTGCAACTTCGCGTACTTCGTTTGTGTTCAACGACCAGACAAAGACGTCACAAAACCCCACTTGATCAATAAAGCTTTCTTGTATATGGGGTGCCGCACACGACTAAGAAATCAACTTGTGTGTCTATGGGGTGCCCCCTGGCCACGTATATAAAGGAGGAGAGGAGGAGAGGGTCGGCCCTCCTATGGCGCGCCCAAGGGGGGAGTCCTACTCCCACTAGGAGTAGGATTCCCCCTTTCCTAGTAGGAGTAGGAGAAGAAGGAAGGGGGAGAGAAGAGAAGGAAGGAGGGGGCGCTGCCCCTCCCCCCTAGTCCAATTCGGACTAGGCCATGGGGGGCGTGCGGCCTGCCCTATGTTGCCTCTCTCTCTCCCCCTAAAACCCAATAAGGCCCATTTACTCCCCGGGGGTTCCAGTAACCTCCCGGTACTCTGGTATTTATCCGATGACCCTGGAACCCTTCCAGTGTCCGAATATAACCTTCCGATATATCAATCTTTATGTCTCGACTATTTCGAGACTTCTCGTCATGTCCGTGATCTCATCCGGGACTTCGAACTACCTTCAGTATATCAAAAGACATAAACTCATAATATCGATCATCATCGAACGTTAAGCGTGCGGACCCTACGGGTTCGAGAACTATGTAGACATGACCGAGACTCATCTCCTGTCAATAACCAATAGTGGAACCTGGATGCTCATATTAGTTCCTCCATATTCTACGAAGATCTTTATCGGTCAAACCGCATAACAACATACGTTGTTCCCTTTGTCATCGGTATATTACTTGCCCGAGATTCGATCATCGGTATCATCATACCTAGTTCAATCTCGTCACCGGCAAGTCTTTTTACTCATTCTGTAATACATCATCTTGTGACTAACTCATTAGTCGTTTGCTTGCAAGGCTTATTACGATGTGTATTACCGAGAGGGCCCAGAGATACCTCTCCGACACTCGGAGTGACAAATCCTATTCTTGATCTATGCCAACATCACAAACACTTTCGGAGACACCTATAGAGCATCTTTATAATCACCGAGATACGTTGTGATGTTTGATAGCACACAAGGTGTTCCCCCGGTATTCGGGAGTTGCATAACCTCATAGTCAGAGGAACATGTATAAGTCATGAAGAAAGCAGTAGCAGTAAAACTAAACGATCATAGTGCTAAGCTAACAGATGGGTCTTGTCCATCACATAAATCTCATAATGATGTGATCCCGTGGATCAAATGACAACACATGTCTATGGTCAGGAAACATAACCATCTTTGATTAACGAGCTAGTCTAGTAGAGGCATACTAGGGACACTATGTTTTGTCTATGTATTCACACATGTACCAAGTTTACGGTTAATACAATTCTAGCATGAATAAAAGACATTTATCATGATATATATAAGTAAATATAAATAACAACTTTATTATTGCCTCTAGGGCATGTTTCCTTCAGTTACCTGTTGCTGATGGACCGCGGGTCTCCGATCCCACCGCCTACCGCAGTCTGGCTGGTGCCCTGCGGTATCTGACGATCACGCGGGCGGAGCTCGCATATGTTGTCTAGCAAATGTGTCTCCATATGCATGACCTGTGGGAATGCCATATCGCTCTTCTCAAGTGCGCTCACTAGTACGTTCACAATACGGCTTACCTTGGTCTTCATCTCCGCGCTTGTCGACCCTGGAGCTCCGCGCCTACATCGACGCCGATTGGGTTGGCTGCTCCGACACACGTTGCTCCATGTCGGGCTTCTGTGTGTTCCTTGGGGCGCCCTCATCTCCTGGTCCGCAAAGCGCCAGGCTACTGTCTCGTGCTTGAGCGCCGAGACAGAATACCGTGCGGTCGTCAATGCCATCTCGGAATGCGCCTGGCTTCGCCAACTGCTTGGTGAGCTCCGGCGCACGGTCATCACGACGACAATGGTCTATTGCGATAACAACTCGATGGTGTAACTCTCCAGCAATCATGTTCACCATCGGTGCACCAAACACCTCGAGTTGGACCCCACTTTGTCCGTGAACGTGTGGCCCTCGACGAGTTCCGCGTCATGCACGCCCCGACGCGCCAACAGTTTGCTGACGTGATGACAAAGGAGTTGACCACCGATGTCTTCAACGAGTTTTTATCCAGTCTTTGTATCTCCAACAACAACACCAAGGCTGCCAGGGGTGTTAGAATACAATGTTGTGTACATATATAGCTGGTGTACGTGTGTGTGTTTCTCTCTGTAACACGCACGCCCATGTTAACGTGTATTGTACCTGTGTATGTATGTGTACTTGTACTCCTAGAATATAGGATCATGGAGCACGCCCTGGCCTGCGTGCCACTTCCATCAGGCTCTCCGTAACTGCTCCAGCGTGTGTATATCTTGTACTCTGTGTGGGTGAATCAACGACAGACACGATTGATCGTCCTACTTGGTATCAGACTCCAGGTGCCTCTCCCATGGCTGAGACCACCTCCTCCACCACATCCCTAGCCACCAGCTCGGCCACCTCGTCGGGGGCCCTCTCCGGCTCATCCACCGGCACCGGCACCACTGCCGGCACATCTCCTCCCTTCATCTTTGGCACCACCCCCTCTACCTATAGTGGCCCATCCCCATCGCTCGGATCTCAGTTCACCCCCCTCTTGCCAACCCCCACGGCGGCGCCGCTCTCCTTCGTCGTTGCTCCTTCCTCCCACCCCATTTTCCGAGACAGCATCTAGAACCACATCAAGTTTCTCCTCAACCCCGACAACCACAATTATCACAAATGGAAGTCCTTCTTCCTCCTTGTTCTGATCCGCTATGGCGTCGCCCAGTTCATCGAACAGCCCCTCCCCGCCAATGCCACTGCCTTCCAGCGTGAACTCGACGCCCACCTTGTGCTTTGGATTTACTCCACCCTCGCGGACAACCTCATCGATCACGTCGTCGGGGCCACCACCACCTATGATCTCTGGCACCGCATCGGCGGCTACTTCCTGGCGAACCGCGCGGCACAGTACATGATGTTGAACCGGCAATAATGTAACCTCAAACAAGGAGATCTCTTCATCACTGAGTATGCTTGCCGCATGAAGCTTCTCACCGCCAGGCTGGCTGACATCGAGCATGCCGTCACAGATGAAAGATCATGGATGTCGCCTAGAGGGGGGTGAATAGGCACTTTAAAATAATTACGGTTTAGGCTTGATCAATTGCGGAATAAACCTAGCGGTTAATTTGTCAAGCACAAAACCTACAACAACTAGGCTCACCTATGTGCACCAACAACTTATGCTAAGCATCATAAACAACTAGGTGATAGCAAGATATATGAGAAGAAACAATATGGCTATCACAAAGTAAAGTGCATAAGTAAAGGGCTCGGGTAAGAGATAACCGAGGCACGCGGAGACGGCGATGTATCCCGAAGTTCACACCATTGCGGATGCTAATCTCCGTTTGGAGCGGTGTGGAGGCACAATGCTCCCCAAGAAGCCACTAGGACCACTGTAATCTCCTCACGCCCTCGCACAATGCAAGATGTCGTGATTCCACTAAGGGACCCTTGAGGGCGGTCACCGAACCCGTACAAATGGCAACCCTTGGGAGCGGTCACCGAACCCGTACACTTTGGCAACCCTTGGGGGCAGTTACCGGAACCCGTCAAATTGCTCGGGGCGATCTCCACAACCTAATTGGAGACCCCAATGCTTGACCGGAGCTTTACACCACAATGATTGAGCTTCGAACACCACAAAGGTTGGGGCTATCTCCCAACGACACCACGAAGCTTCACCACAATGGAATATGGCTCCGAGGTGACCTCAACCGTCTAGGGCGCCCAAGCACCCAAGAAGAACAAGCTCAAGGGTACCAAGCACCCAAGAGTAATAAGCTTCTCAACTAGTAACCTCCACGTATCGCCGTGGAGAACTCAAACCGATGCACCAAATGCAATGGCAAGGGCACACGGAGTGCCCAAGTCCTTCTCTCCCAAATCCCACCAAAGCAACTAATGCTAGGGAGGGAAATGAGAGGAAGAACGGAGAAGAGAACAAGAAGAACTCCAAGAACTAGATCCAAAGGGTTCCCCTCACAAAGAGGAGAAAGTGACTGGTGGAAATGTGGATCTACATCTCCTCTCTCTTTTCCCCCAAAAGCTAGCAAGAATCCATGGAGGGATTGAGAGATAGCAAGATCGAAGAAGGTCAACAATGGGGGAAGAACACGAGCTCAAAGGATAAGGTTCATTAGGGAAGAAGACCCTCTTTTATAGGTGGGGAAAAATCCAACCGTTATGCTCACAGCCCGCACCGAGCGGTACTACCGCTAGGGCGTAAGTAGCCCTTTGAAACACAACAGCGAGGAGGCTAAAAGGCCACAAGAACTGTCGGAGCGGTACTACCGCTTGTCCTCTCGGTACTACCGCTAGGGGTAGCGGTACTACTTCTAAGGGTAGCGGTACTACTGCTTGCGAGCGGTACTAAAAATTACATCAATGCCTACCACCGATGGACTAATGACGAGTTTTTGGTCCGGAGCGAAAGTAAGCCACGGAAGTAAAAAAATACATCCGCTCCAAGCGGTAGTACCGCTCCCATTTGCGGTAGTACCACTGCAGCCCTTTTGAGAACACCAAAACTGACATAACTTTTGCAAACGGACTCTGAATTCAACGAAACCAAGTTTGTTGGAAAGCTAACGACATGGCCTAACACAATCTTGATAGAAATAAAAATAATAAGCAAATGAGAAAAGACCCATAAGAAAATGGAGAGAACCCTTCCTCGAAAGAGACTGGTAAAATCTCCAACACCGAAAACGCAATAGAAGAAGCACGTGAACTCCGTTTTCGATGAACTCAAGCTTTTCAAGAAGATGACCATAAGCTCCAAATCTCACAAGAATAAACCCGAACAATAACCAAGAAATATGATGCAAGCATGCAATGTTTTGAGCTCTCTACGAACGATACGATCAAGCTACTCACTTGAGAGCCCCCCTTGATAGTACGGCAATCAATCTTATAACCCGGTCTCCAAACTACCACCATAAGACTAGTAAAATAGAGAACCTATCAAGGGAAAACCTTTGCCTTGCACAAATTCTACTTGAGCTATATGTAGACGATCTTGACTTCCTCGAGTTGGACCACTTTTCTTGATTTCGTTGGCTCGGTAAAGACTAGTAGATTTCTCCCCCATACTCCACTATGGTTGATCCTCTCTTCAACATATCTTCACAAGTCCATTGTCACCACAATGAACGGTAAGCTTCAAGCACTTGATCTCTTTGTGATGCATCACTTGAACTTGCACACCACAACCTTGATTTGATGTCATCCTCCATATGTTGTATGTGATCTTCCTCTTGACGCAATCCCATGGAAGATAACCTAACCCCACACAGAACTCTCACAAAGACCATGGGTTAATACACAAAGCGTAATTGACAATGCTTACCATACCATGGGATCGCTTGATCCCTCTCGGTACATCTTCTACGCTCTGTGTGTTGATCAACTTGAAACACTCTCTGTACTTAGGCTTGATCAACCTTGAATCTTTCCAACTCTATTCATTTGGATGATGTCTTGAAGGTAAACATGAATGATCACACACTTTTCTTATTCAAGACATTCTTTCAATAAGCTCAACACTCATAAGACCAATTTTTGGATAATTCCTTAATAGCACCTTGGTTATCACAAACTCTCCTTGAAACCAACAAATGAACTCCAAGAAAAGCCTATGGACAAACTCTTCAAATATAACTCAAGGCAACCATTAGTCCATAGAGATTGTCATCAATTACCAAAACCAAACATGGGGGCACCGCATGTTGTTTCAATCTCCCCCATTTTGGTAATTGATGACAATCACTTTCAAGAGAGTTTATATAAGGAATTATGCATCACCATACCATGCAACAATAATGTATGCGCATGAGATGCAAAAGCTTAGGAACAAAACAAAAGCAAGAAGAGATGACTCTCTAAACTTCTCCACAAAACTCTCTGAAACTTCCCCCACATTGGCATCGATTGCCAAAATGGGCGAAAGGCTTAGAAGGCCAATATAACTTGTGTTCCTCCATAAGTTGTGTATTTCTCAACTAGAGAGTGGAATGCAATACACATATCCAATGATAAATACTTGGAGGAAGACAAGCTATATTGAGGCCCAAAGATTGCCAAAAGAATGATATGCCACAAAGGCATAACAGAGAGAGAAACAAGCACTCAAGCAATCAAACGATACCAATTGAAGCAAGCTATCAAAAGATACCAATTGAACCAACTAGACTAATGATCCTACGTGCCACATGAATATTAGATATTATGATATGAGCAAAGGAGTGTTCTAGAAAAACTAGAGAAGCTCCCCTTGTTTTGTGCACAATTTAGTTTTGCAATTGGATACAACGAGCACAAAATAGGATCGTCACTCCCCCAAGATCAATAGAACCTCACGACAAGTGCAAGAAACCAACAAAGCATTCTAAAAGACACTAGTGAAGCTCCCCATGATTTGTGCACTCCTTAGAATATTTGCATTAGGATACCAAGTGCACAAAATAGGATCATCACTCCCCCAAAATCAATAGAAACTCACAACAAGTGCAAGTGAGCATGTAGGAAACAAAGTCTAGCACTTGCAATAAACAAATGGTTGAGCAACATATAAAAGAGGCAACTTGGAAATAGGTTCAACCAAAAAGATGTGTGTGAGTCATGGCAAAGCACTTGAGAAGACTAATATAAGGATGAGCATTAAGCATCAACATAGTCTTTAATAGTTGAGATACAAGGTGCATGACATGTCCTTCCCACACACACCAAGCAAATGGATTCACAAGCTCACTAGAAAGAGAAATATTAACCAAGCTTGTGACAACCCATGGTGAAGATAGAAAATGAAAGTCTGATCAAGACAAGGGATATCAATTAAATGGCAAGCTTTGTCAAGACAAGCATGAGGAGAATGATCTTCACCACAAAAGAGTGCATCAAGATGCAATGATATAAGATCCGCACTCAAGACACACACCTTAACGGAGCCACCAAAGAAATAATACAAGAAAGAAAAGGTCGACGTGAAAGAAGGGGATATCAATTAGATATGAAACTTCTCTCAAGTGTATAAGATTCTAGGTAGATGAAGATCATGATGATATCAATCCACAAAGAAGGATGTACACATGAAATTGTTGCAAAAAAGGAAAGAATGAGATATCCACAAGGAAGTCATAAATATACCATTAAGATATTTGCTTGAAGGCATAGCACATGGCTAGATATGGTCTTATTGTATATAAATGAGTTCCAACCACACGAGCATCAAAGACATCACAACTAGCAACAAGAGATCATTGTTGGGATGCTTTGAGAAAGGAAACAAGTATAAGAAGAAAGAATGAATTACATGCCATGATACAACCTACACAAGGTTGATGCAAGTAATGTGTGCATGAAGTAGATGATGATACTTGTTACCGAGATACCATTGGAAGGATGTAGTAGATACCAATTCAAGGTGGAGAGTAGTTCATTGATCATCCTAGCTTGACTCCAATAAGCACATGGTGACAACACCTTCCTTGTTAGTGAGCTGAGCATCCAATGCATCTCCAATTGTTCCTAGAAGAACAACACAAACTAAATGGTACCCAAACTCATTGGGACCAAAGTGTTAGAAACACCAATATACATGACAAACTCCACATATATATGTGCATATATATATGAAAATGAATTCCATGCACATATCATCCACATTGAGACTAGGTGGAGTTTCCCTTATATATTGGGTCAAAGAAAGAAAGCATGCCACGGAAATATATGAAGTAACTATGCATGCTCAAGACTTTCAAGGACTAATGCCAAATGAAAAAGAAATGCCAAGTGAAAATGGGATACTGAATGGAGAAATCATCACTTGGAAGATATTAATTAAAAGATACATCAAGGAATGAGATATCCATTGATAAAAATAATATCAAGTTCCCAAAAGAGAGGATGGTTCCAAAGAAACCAAGCCATCTACAAAGTTTCATGATGGCACAAAGTACCAAAAAGAAATGGCTTGCCTTCCATCAACACACACTTGATATGGATCACAAGATGAGTGTTCTATCGAAAATAGGATAGCTCTTCCAAGAATTGTGAGGTGCACAAAGCACATCACTCCCCCAAAATGGGATATTCCATTAATCTCTCACAAGAGCCAATTAAGATACAAAGAAGATGAAAAAGGGCTCAACACACTACACACATGTACATGATATGCAAACCAGCATACACATACTTGATTTCTCAAGATAGGCAAATTGGAAGCACAACAAATACAAGCACATTCAAGGTACACAACCAAAACATGCAAAGGAGCAAGTAACTTTCAATGTAAACAATTTAAGCACAAGTTACGTGTAGCGACCACGATCCGAATGGACCGAAGTCTTTGTGTTTCAGTGTCATCCCTGGATCGGTAATGCTGACACACACAGTACTTGAAGGATTTATAATAGAGTGGCAATCACAAACTTATTACATCGAATGTCTCAAAAGAGAACTTATTACAAAAGTCTATGGCTTAAGGCCATCTAACAAAATAACAGCGGGAGGCTTGGAAGATAAGTGAGTCCATCAACTCCAACGGCATAGCTGAGTGCATGACAAACGACCTAGAACGTCTTACTCCTCGTCTGAAAAGTCTGCAACGTAACATGTTGCAGCCTGAAACGGGTCAGCACATGGAATATGCTGACAAGATAACATAGTAGATGCAAGTAACAGAATAAAGACTAACACTATATGCATATTTGGCTGGTGGAGGCTCTAAGGTTAAAGTTTTTTGCATAAAGCCAATTTTTTCCTACAACAAAGGAATAAATTTTATTTTAAATATCATGGTAGTTGGAACATCATTGAGAAGGTACCTCCAACTCAATCCCAATTAAAGTAATCATTAACCCAACAAAATTTATTTTAGAGTGATGATATCAACCAATAATTCAAGTACCAGATACTCAAGTTTGTCCATAACCGGGGACATGGCTAATCATGATCAGTTTGTACACTCTGCAGAGGTTTGTGCACTTTTCCCCACAAGACTCGATCTCCTCCATTGGGCTTCTCGCACTACATGGTGTTTGAGAAACAGATGACCGAGACACAGTCTTTCAGAAGCATTCACTCTTTACCCCGAGTGGACTGGTACACCTACTTTCCCCTACATCTGCTAGTCCACAACTGAAAGAGCTCACACAACTTACTCATACTATGCCAGAGCCCATAATGGCATTGTGGCTGCACACGGAAGTTTCTAGCATGAATAGTTTTATGATCCCTTTGAGCCTGGGTGGCATTCCATAGGACAATCACACGGAACCCCGGGATTTCCTAGGACAACACTGGATTCTCCAGGTGCCCTGCAACCAATCCACCCAGATGTGTATTCAAGTAGCCACCTTAAGTTGAACCATTAATTAACAACTCACATATGTCATGGATTTCACTCAAACCCAAACCACGTCTACGAGCATAGCATGATAACATAAGCATAGCGTAGAAGTAACTCCCAAGGGTTTGAAAATAATGCAGGTAATAGGTTCTACCTCAATCTACTTCCCAGTCCCACAAGTTAAGAGATCCTACTCATGCAATGTGTGAGGGTTTGATCTAATGCATAAAAACTGGGTAATAAAGGGGTATGATCAAAGTGTTAGTTGCCTTGCTGATGATTCGCAAAACCTAGAGACTCGTTGTAGCACGCTTCATAGTCCGGGTGTTCTATCGCAAGGAAACAATAGCATACATAAGCAACCAAGCAAAGATGCACAAATAGAACTCCAAATAAGAAGATCTAACCAGAAAGTTCAACTTAAGAACTCCGGTTTGCAAAAAGAACAAATCGAACGAACCAACGAAACTCCAACAGCGAAAGAAACAAAATACATTTCCTAGATTGATCTAGGGTCAAATTTAATAGTAGCAAAACCTTGTTCAAGTTGGTTAAACGGAAAGAAGGCGTCGAGACGAAGATCTGGGATTTTGAATCACCTGATTCCGACTCTCGAGCGAAAAGAAAAACGAAAAACAAGATCAGGGCAGAAATCGCGTTCGAAATAATCGCGGATAAATACCCTGAAAAAAGAAAACTGACGAACAGGCTAACGAACGAACGTTCGCTGTCTGTAACTAACGGGCGGACGGCGTTCGTTAAAACGAACGTACGGACGGACGTTCGCAAAGTAACTAAACCGAAAAAAATCGAACCGATCTGAAAAAAACAGATCTAGGGTTTCTAAAAAAGACCGATCGGTTTTAAAAAAACCAACGACGGCTACCTCGTTGAACAAGGCGGCGGCGCCGGCTCCGGCGGCGGCGGGTGGCGACGCGGCGGCAGCGACGCAAGGCGGCGGCGGGGCGGGGCTAGGGTTTCGGCGCGGCGGGCTGAGGCGGCGACTTGGGCTGGCGGCGGGGCTCGGGCTGCGCTTTTAAAGGCCCGGCTAGGAAGAGTCCTAGTCGGTTACGGCCCAAGGTCGGTCCCCCCCCCCTTTTTTTAAACGAGTCCTGACGCACGAAAACGGACGAAGAAATACTAAACGGACTCCAAAAATTCCGAAATAAATTTTCACCGTCCTCTAATAATATTTAGGATAAAGTGAACATTTTTCCCGGACCTAAATGCAATTTTGAAAAATGCGCATTTTTCCTATGCAAATAAAATCGCAAATAAATCCGAATAAAAACCAAAAGTGATTTTTAACATTTTTTCCTCCAATATTTCTGTTATTTTGGAGAAGTCATATTATCTCCGGTCATTTATTTTATTAAGAAGTATTATTAGGGAGAGAAAAAAATTAAAACCAATGCGGTCCTCGTACCGGTATTCGAGAAAACTCAAATACGAAAACGGTAGAATTCCCAACTCTCTCCGTAGGCCCTTGAGTTGCTTAGAATTTTCGAGGGTCGCCACGCACAAAATGCAAAGAAATATGCAATGCAATATGATCTATGTATAACATTCCAAATTGAAAATTTGGGATGTTACAAACCTACCCCCCCCCCCCCTTAGAATGAATCTCGCCCTCGAGATTCGGCTTGGCTAGAGAACAGGTGTGGGTGGTCCTTGCGTAGATCATCTTCTCGTTCCCAGGTGGCTTCTTCCTCGATGTGGTGACTCCACTGAACTTTGCAAAACTTGATAACCTTACTGCGGGTGATTCTACTCGAAAATTCGAGAATCTTGACGGGTTTCTCCTCGTAAGTCAGATCGCTATCCAATTGTATTGCTTCGAGGGGTACTGTGTCTCTTAACGGAATATCTGCCATCTCTGCGTGACACTTCTTAAGCTGAGAAACGTGAAACACATCGTGCACTCCTGACAATCCTTCGGGTAACTCCAATTTATAAGCAACCTCTCCCATGCGTTCCAAAACACGGTAAGGTCCCACAAATCTCGGGGCCAGCTTTCCCTTAACTCCGAAACGTTTTACTCCTCGCAGAGGCGACACTCTCAGGTACGCTCTGTCTCCAATTTCATAGGCTACTTCCTTGCGTTTTGAGTCTGCATAACTCTTCTTCCTGGACTGGGCTACCTTCAGTCTATCTCGAATCAGTTTAACCTTCTCTTCAGACTCCTTGATCAAGTCTAGTCCAAATAACTGACGGTCTCCAAATTCATCCCACATTAACGGCGTTCGGCACCTCCGTTCGTACAATGCTTCGAACGGTGCCATCTTCAAACTAGCCTGGTAACTGTTGTTGTACGAGAACTCCGCGTAGGGCAAGTTGTCATCCCAACTAGATCCATAATCTAGCGCACAAGCTCTCAACATGTCTTCCAGAATCTGATTGACTCTCTCGGTCTGTCCATCTGCCTACGGGTGAAAAGTTGTACTGAATTCCAGCCTCGTTCCCAAAGTCTGGTGTAGCTGATGCCAAAACTTTGAGGTGAACTGTGTTCCTCTATCTGATACAATGGTCCTCGGAACTCCATGCAGACATACGATCCTGGACATGTATATCTTGACCAACTTCGCACTGGTATACGTGGTTTTCACGGGGATAAAGTGGGCTACCTTGGTCAAACGGTCCACTACTACCCAGATTGAGTCATATCCTAATTTGGTCGTGGGCTATCCGGTGATAAAATCCATGCCAAGCTTGTCTCACTTCCATTCGGGTATCGGCATAGGGTGTAGTAATCCTGCTGGCTTCTGATGCTCCGCCTTCACTCTCTGGCATACATCACATACTGCTACATATTCGGCAATATCCTTCTTCATTCCCGTCCACCAGAAACGTCCTTTCAAATCCAAAGACATCTTAGTGTTTCCGGGGTGTATCGAGTATGGCGAATCGTGTGCCTCCTGCAGTATCAACTTCCTGATCTCCGGGTTGTTGGGCACATAGATTCGATCCTCAAACCACAAGGTGTCGTGTTCATCTTCACAAAATCCCTTGGCTTTTCCTTCACTCATCCTCTCCTTTATCTCGGCAATCTCCTTGTCCTCCTTCTGGGCTTCGCGTATCTTTCCCAGCAATGTTGACTGAACCTCCAATGTTGCAACAAAACCTCTAGAAACTATCTCCAAACGAAGCTCCCTGAGATCTTCTGCTAACTCCTGTGGCAATTCCCCCTTTACTAGGGTATTCGCATAACTCTTCCGGCTCAAAGCGTCTGCCACGATGTTGGCCTTTCTTGGCTGATAGTGCAGCTTCATGTCATAATCCTTTATAAGCTCCAACCATCTTCTTTGTCTGAGGTTCAGCTCCTTCTGAGTGAAAATGTACTTCAAACTCTTGTGATCCGTGTACACATCACAATGATTTCCAATAAGGAAATGTCTCCAAGTTTTGAGTGCGTGCACCACAGCTGCTAACTCCAGATCGTGTGTCGCATAATTCAACTCGTGTGGTCGCAGTTGACGAGATGCATAAGAAACAACTCTTCCATCCTGCATGGGTACTCCTCCAAGTCCTAAGCGTGAAGCGTCGCAGTATACTTGGAAATCCTTGCATATATCTGGCAAGATAAGCACTGGGGCTGTTGTCAAACGTTTTTTCAACTCCTGGAAACTTTCTTCGCACTCTTCAGTCCAATGGAATTTTGTCTCCTTCTTCAGCAATGTCGTCATTGGCTTTGCAATCTTGAAGAAATTTTCTATGAATCTCCGATAATATCCCGCGAGTCCAAGAAAACTGCGAATCTCTCCAACTGAAGTGGGTGCCAACCATTCAGTGACTGCTTGCACTTTGAAGGGGTCCACTGCTATACCTTCTCCTGATATAACATGCCCTAAGAATCCAACTTCCTTCAACCAAAACTCGCATTTGCTAAACTTGGCGTACAACTGATGTTCTTTGAGCTTCTCCAATACCAAACGCAAATGCTCCGCGTGTTCCTCTTCGTTCTTCGAGTACACCAAGATATCATCAATGAATACCACGACAAACTTATCCAAGAACTCCTTGAATACCTTATTCATCATACTCATGAAATAGGCAGGGGCGTTAGTCAATCCAAATGACATAACCGTATACTCATATAGCCCATACCTTGTGGTGAAGGTTGTCTTAGGTATATCCTTCTCTAGGATCTTCAACTGGTGGTATCCAGATCGTAGATAGATCTTGGAGAATACTTTCACTCCCTGGAGTTGGTCGAACAGATCATTGATCATCGGCAGCGGGTACTTATTCTTAATAGTCACTTCATTCAGTGCTCGATAATCAACAACCATTCTTAAAGATCCATCCTTCTTCTTGACCAAAAGCACTAGGGCTCCCCAAGGTGATGAATTTCGGCGGATAAATCCTTTCTCCAATAACTCTTTAATCTGCTTCTTGATCTCCTCCAAATCATTCACTGGCATCCGATACGGTCTCTTCGATATAGGTCCGGTGCCAGGCAATAATTCAATCAAAAACTCAATATCCCTATCTGGTGGCATGCTGGGTAGCTCCTCTGGAAAAACATCCGGGTAATCCTTTACTACGGGCCCTTCCTATTGAACAACTCCCGTGAGAGAATGTACTTGTGTCCTTCCAGGCGAATGCCTGGATACATACTTGATCCTTTTTCCCTCTGGGGTGGTAAGCAAAATAGACTTGCTGGCACAATCGATGTTCCCTCCATACATCGATAGCCAATCCATACCTAGTATCACATCCAATCCTTGTGACTCCAAAACTATCAGGTCTGAGGGAAAAACATGGCGTCCTATGACCAATGGCGTCTGAAACATCCTTGGTGTGCCATATACTCCGCTCTTGGAGAGCTTACTAACATGGGGGTCTTAAGGACTTGGGTGGGCAACTTATGTCTATTAACGAATCCCCTTGAAATGTATGAATGCGATGCACCAGTATCGAAAAGAACTATTGTGGTAAATGACTTAACCAAAAACTTAACGACAACAGCATCTGGTTGCTCTTCAACCTCCTCCACGGTCACGTGGTTCACTTGTCCTTTGTTTAACGGGTTGGGCTTCTCCCGGCGCTTCCATTGTCGTTCCCATTCTTAGCGTCAGGGCACTCCGTGGCATAGTGTCCATTCTTCCCGCACTTGAAACAGGTAACGTGGTTCAAATCCCTCTTGGCGGGTGTGGATGGAGTAGAGCGGTTCTGATTATTGTTTTCTCCATACCCATTCCCATTCTTAGAGCCATTGTGATTGTGAGAACTTCCTCCAGTGTGGGTGTGGCTTCCATGGTTATGGGTGTATCCTCCCGAATTCGGAGTGAATCGGGGCTTCTGCTGGGCTCCAGAATTATTCCTTCCTTGTCCATACTTCCTCTTGCGGCTCTCAATCTGCTGATGCTTCCCGTCAATCATAAGAGCCTTATCTACCAACTCCTGGTAGTTGTTGAAGGTTGCCACCATCAACTGTACACTCATATCATCATTTAGCCCTTCCATAAACCTCTCATGCTTAGCAGCATCTGTGGCCACATCATCCGGGGCATAACGAGATAGGGTACTAAACTCATCTACATACTGAGCCACAGTACGATTTCCTTGGCGCAAGTTGCGAAACTCCCGCTTCTTCATGCTCATAGCTCCAGTTGGGACATGGGCAGTGCGAAAAGCTTGCTAAAACTGCTCCCAAGTGACATTGGCTATAGGGAAAGTGGCTGTGTAATTCTCCCACCATGCTGATGCTGGTCCAGACAACTGATGTACGGCAAATCGCACCTTCTCAGCATCTGTGCAATTGGCGGTGGTCAAATCCCTTCCAATCTTGCGCAGCCAGTCATCACCTACTATTGGTTCAATGCTGCTAGCAAACACCGGTGGTTGCAACCTTAAGAAACGTGTCAGGTTGTCCACGGGTGGTGGTGGTAGAGGGTTGTTGTTGTTGTTGTTCTGGTTGTTCTAAGTGTTCTGGACAAGAAGTTGCATCAAAGTGTTCTGCTGCTGGATCAACTGAGTGAGCTCAGGGGGAAACTGAAATCCGGGCTCACGTCTCGGAGGCATCTGATGGGTGTAGAGGGAAGAGATTAGAATAGAAATGAGGTCTAAGGGAAAATCACTACCCATATGCACATGAGACAAACACAATCATATCAGACCAATCAATTCAAACAAGGGCTTACAAGGATCTAACTAACATTACAAAAGTGCTCTAAATACTACTTTGTGGGGGAAGACTACTAGTCATAGGGTGGTCATCTAGAAATTTTGATTGGCGGAAGATTCCATGATGTCTGCTCCAGCTGCATCTTCGTAGTCTTCGTCATCACTATCATTGGGGTCTGGGTCCGTGTCGTCAATGATGATGTAATCTTCAGAACGAATCTCCTTGGGTTCTTCTTCCTCTTCTTCTCCTCCTGGTGCTGGATCTCCCATGAATACTCCTAGCTTCCTCGTCAAATCATCATTCTTCTCCACAAGTATCATCATCTCCTCCTCGTATCCGTCACGTGTAGACTTGAGTTCCTCTTCTAGCTCCAAGTTCCTGGTTAGTGCCTTCTTCAAATCTATCATCCCTGCACACATCTGGTGCTCCTGTCGACGAATGTGCTGGTTTAACTCCTGCATGAACGCTGCAATGGACCTATCCTTCCGGGTGCTGATCATGTCCCAATGCTCATCTCGGCGTCCACAAATCTGGTAGATAGTGTCCTTTAGCTCCTGCTTGTAGACTTCTCCGATCCTTCCCATAGTGATGTGGGCTGCCATACTCTTGCCTAGGCTCCAGGTTGGTGCATCAAAAGAAAACTCTATTGGCTCAGTGGATGGTGCGAAGGTTCTCCCGGGAATTTGAACTTGAATGCCCCATCGCTCCTCTTCTGGTAAAGTGGCTGTGTAGGTCCCGGTGAAACTTGGTATTCCTATGTTCAGGTACCTAGTGACCTCCTTCAAATGTCGTCCAAACAGTGTGTCTTCATCTGGTTGAGTGAACTTGTTCCTTGGGTCCACCATCCTAAAGAGTAGAAAATGCAGAGGAGTCATAAATGAGTAGAGAAGAGTGACCTAGGGTTTATCTTAGTGGTCGTGTCCTACATTCAGCGTGTGCTCTGATACCATCTTGTAGCGACCACAATCCGAATGGACCGAAGTCTCTGTGTTTCAGTGTCATCCCTGGATCGGTAATGCTGACTCACACAGTACTTGAAGGATTTATATAGAGTGGCAATCACACACTTATTACATCGAATGTCTCAAAAAAGAACTTATTACAAAACTCTAGGGCTTAAGGCCATCTAACAAAATAACAGCGGAAGGCTTGGAAGATAAGTGAGTCCATCAACTCCAATGACATAGCTGAGTGGATGACAAACGACCTAGAACGTCTTACTCCTCGTCTGAAAAGTCTGCAACGTAACATGTTGCATCCCAAAACGGGTCAGCACATGGAATATGCTGGCAAGATAACACAGTAGATGCAAGTAACATAATAAAGGCTAACACTATATGCATATTTGGCTGGTGGAGGCTCTAAGGTTACAGTTTTTGCATAAAGCCAATTTTTCCCTACAACAAAGGAATAAATTTTATTTTAACTATCATGGTAGTTGAAACATCATTGAGAAGGTACCTCCAACTCAATCCCAATTAAAGTAATCATTAACCCAACAAAATTTATTTTAGAGTGATGAGATCAACCAATAATTCAAGTACCAGATACTCAAGTTTGTCCATAACCGGGGACACAGCTAATCATGATCAGTTTGTACACTCTGCAGAGGTTTGTGCACTTTTCCCCACAAGACTCGTTCTCCTCTGTTGGATTTCTGGCACTACATGGTGTTTGAGAAACGGATGACCGAGACACATTCTTTCAGAAGCATTCACTCTTTACCCTGGGTGGACCGGTACACCTACTTTCCCTTACATCTGCTAGTCCACCACTGAAAGAGCTCACACAACTTACTCATACTATGCCAGAGCCCATAATGGCATTGTGGCTGCACACGGAAGTTTCTAGCATGAATAGTTTTATGATCCCTTTGAGCGTGGGTGGCATTCCATAGGACAATCACACGGAACCCCGGGATTTCCTAGGACAACACTGGATTCTCCAGGTGCCCTACAACCAATCCAGCCAGATGTGTATTCAAGTAGCCACCTTAAGTTGAACCATTAATTAACAACTCACATCGGTCATGGATTTCACTCAAACCCAAACCACGTCTACGAGCATAGCATGATAACATAAGCATAGCGTAGAAGTAACTCCCAAGGGTTTGAAAATAATGCAGGTAATAGGTTATACCTCAATTTACTTCCCAGTCCCACAAGTTAAGAGATCCTACTCATGCAATGTGTGAGGGTTTGATCTAATGCATAAAAACTGGTAATAAAGGGGTGTGATCAAAGTGTTAGTTGCCTTGCTGATGATTCGCAAAACCTAGAGACTCGTAGTAGCATGCTTCACAGTCCGGGTGTTCTATCGCAAGCAAACAATAGCATACATAAGCAATCAAGCAAAGATGCACAAACAGAACTCCAAATAAGAAGATCTAACCAGAAAATTCAACTTAAGAACTCCGGTTTGCAAAATGAACAAATCGAACGAAGCAACGAAACTCCAATAGTGAAAAAAACAAGATCCGTTTACTAGATTGATCTAGGGTCAAATTTTACAGTAGCAAAACCTGGTTCAAGTTGGTTAAACGAAAAGAGGGCGTCAAGACGAAGATCTAGGATTTTGAATCACCTGATTCCGACTCTCGAGCGAAAAGAAAAATGAAAAACAAGATCAGGGCAGAAATCGCGATCAAAATAATCACGGATAAATACCCCGAAAAAAGAAAACTGATGAACAGGCTAACGAACGAACGTTCGCTGTCTGTAACTAACGGGTGAACAGCGTTCGTTAAAACGAACGTATGGACGAACGTCCGCAAAGTAACTAAACCGAAAAAAAAACGAATCGATCTGAAAAAAAAAACAGATCTAGGGTTTCTAAAAAAAGACCGATCGATTTTAAAAAAACCGACGGCGGCTACCTCGTTGAACAAGACGGCGGCGGCGGTAGTCTCCGACGGCGGCGACGCGAGGCGGCGGCGCGGGGCGACGCGAGGCGGCTGCGGCGGCGGCGCTGCGAGGCGGCTGCGGGGCGGGGCTAGGGTTTCGGCGCGGCGGGCTGAGGCGGCGACTTGGGCTGGCGGCGGGGCTTGGGCTGCGCTTTTAAAGGCCCAGCTAGGAAGAGTCCTAGTCGGTTACGGACCAAGGTCGATTCCCCTTTTTTGTTTAAACGAGCCCTAACGCACGAAAACGGACGAAATAAATACTAAACGGACTCCAAAAATTCCGAAATAAATTTTCACCGTCCTCTAATAATATTTAGGACAAAGTGAACATTTTTCCCGGAGCTAAATGCAATTTTGAAAAATGCGCATTTTTCTATGCAAATAAAATCGCAAATAAATCCGAATAAAAAACAAAAGTGATTTAAACATTTTTCCTCCAATATTTCTATTATTTGGAGAAGTCATATTATCTCCGCTCATTTATTTTATTAAGAAATATTTTTAGGGAGAGAAAAATAATTAAAACCAACACGGTCCTCGTACCGGTATTCGAGAAAACTCAAATACGAAAACAGTAAAATTCCCAACTCTCTCCGTAGGTCCTTGAGTTGCTTAGAATTTTCGAGGGTCGACACGCACAAAATGCAAAGAAATATGCAATGCAATATGATCTATGTATAACATTCCAAATTGAAAATTTGGGATGTTACATTACCGCAAGGCGGCACATTGGATATAAGATAGAAACTTGATAATCCGAATGACTTGGCTTGAGGCAATATGAATGATGAAGACCCCTTAATTCTTCATAATGTAACCAAGTCTACAATGCCCTCCAAGAACACCTATTGATTAAGTTTTAGCTTGTTGGTCCCCAACCAAGTTGTGTCCTAAGATGTTAGTCACAGTAGGCTTGGCCACCCAAATGGTTCTTTGCTTGACACCACTTTGAGTCCCAAGAAACTTGGCAAACACATTGCCAACCTTATCCTTCCCAAGAGAATAGATATCATCAATAATAATTGGGTTGGATAAGTTACCACTATTGCATGAAGAAGCGACGTGACCTTTCTCACGACATAAGTAGCAACGTCTACTCTTCATTTTCTTCTCCCTTGATTTCTCAACAAGAGAAGCATGAACTTGAGTATTCTTGGGAAGTGGCCTTTCTTCAACTTGTGGTTGAGCATGTGATTGAACTTGTGGCCTCTTACCTTGTTGCTTGTCATTAATGGGCTTCTTCTTCAATGGGCAAGATCTAACATGATGCCCTTCAATTTTGCACTTGTAGCAAATAATCTTGGCCGAATTCTTGAGTTGTTCTTGGCCCTTCTTCTTATTAATGATCTTGGACTTTTTCTTCTTGTTGGAGTTGAATCCAAGTCCACCTTTGTCATTGGGGGCTTTTTACACACTCAAGATATTGTTGAGTGTGGACTTCCCTTCATGACACTTCTCCAAGTCTTTCTTCAAAGAAGTGACTTGGGCCTTGAGCTATTTGATTTCCTCTACATGGTTAGTATCAACACAAGTGCTAGAGGAAGTATAAGCTTCATCATTAGAGCAACAAGGCAAGGAAAGTAATTCATCACAGTATGTACGCATATTGTGAGTAGATGAATTACAAGGACTAGCAGATGGCAATATAGCATTTTGACTAGAAGTATTGCTAGTATCCACATGAGGCTCACTAGATGTTACCTTGATAATCATAGCCTCATGAGCTATCTTTAGCACATTATGGGATCCTAGAACATCATCATGAGAGCTTGTGAGCTTTACATGACTTTCTTCCAATTTCCTATGAGTGCTAGATAGCAACTCAAGTTGAGTCCTTATCTCAACATTTTCCTTGAAAATGGATGCTTCACTAGAAATAGAGTTAGTAGCACAAGCATCATCAATACTAGCAAGCGGAGAAGGAAACTTTGCAAGCTCTTTAGAATATGAAGCTTTAAGTTGAGCATGAGACTTGGTGAGTTTTATGAGCTCACCCTTAATGACCCTTGAGCCATTTTCGAGGTGCTCAAAATCCTCCAGGAGTTTAGCATGCACAACTTTAAGCTTCTCATTTTTAGTTTCAAAATCATTAGCCACCTCGAGAGCTCTATCACGGGATTCCTTTATTCTAGATAGTTCTAGAGCAAAAGTCTCCTCAAGAGATTCCTTGGTGGTTTGTTCAAGTTCAAGAGCTTGCGAGAGGTCGGCGATCTCATTAGCATAATCACGCTCATGACCTTCCATTTTCTCAATGGTGACCTCATGCTCCTCTAGATGAGATTCCAACTCCTCTATATATTTCTTGCCCTCAATGACAATAGACATGATTTCCATGAAGTTGGAATGAGCAATTTTATTCTTATGAAGAGCTTAAAAATCATTTCCCCCTTAATTTTTAAGGAGGCAACATTATCATTCTCTTCATCATTATCAACATCATCATCACTGTCATCATCACTATCATCACAAGATATATTGGGATTCAAAGTGGGAGATACCTTTGAAGCCTTAGCCATAAGGCAAAACGCAATAGATGATGATGTAGGATCCCTAGAAGCACCATTCAAGACTACATCTTGTTCCATGGGGTGTTGGGTTTCCTCTACATTGTTAGCACAACAATTCAAGGAAATAGATGCATTTTTATCATGGCAACAAGATATAGCAAGCATATCATCATGAGTTTTAGTCAAGCAATTTCTACATGATATGCAAGGACTATCAACACAAGCATGTGAAACATGTAGGGTACTCGAAGTGTTAAAGTCCAAAGAAGATGCATTGCAATAAGATAGTGATGAAAGATGATCCATAATAAGTATACTATCATCATTGCAATGACAAACACTACTCACCATATCATTACCTTGTGGCAAACCACATGTAGGTGAAGTAGAAGAAGTTGAGAAGACAACACGGCCGGAGGTGGAGGGAGAACAATCATTCCCACAATTCTTGGACACACCATATTTATCTTGAAGCTTTGTCCACAACTCATGAGCATCCCGGAACGGCATGAGTTGAAATATAACTACATTGCTCAAAGCATCAAAAAGCACATTAGAAGCTTGAGCATTGAGATAAGAGTTTTTCTCATCCTCTAAAGATAATCTTTGTGGATCCTTTGGAGGAGAAAAACTCACATCTACAATTCGCTCTAAATTTGGGTCCATGACCCTAAAGAGATCAAGCATGCGAATTACCCAAACATCAAAAAAATTGCCATCAAAACTAAGAGTGTCAGAGAATCCTAAACCCCTAGTCGACATCCTTACTCTCTAGGCGGATAAGCCCTATAAAGAGAGACGAGGCTCTGATACCAACTGAAACATTATGGATGTCGCCTAGAGGGGGGCGAATAGGCACTTTAAAATAATTATGATATAGGCTTGAACAAATGCGGAATAAACCTAGCGGTTAATTTGTCAAGCACAAAACCTAAAACAACTAGGCTCACCTATGTGCACCAACAACTTATGCTAAGCATCATAAACAACTAGGTGATAGCAAGATATATGACAAGAAACAATATGGCTATCACAAAGTAAAGTGCATAGGTAAAGGGCTCGGGTAAGAGATTACCGAGGCACACGGAGACGACGATGTATCCCGAAGTTCACACCCTTGCGGATGCTAATCTCCGTTTGGAGCGGTGTGGAGGCACAATGCTTCCCAAGAAGCCACTAGGGCCACCGTAATATTCTCACGCTCTTGCACATTGCACGATGCCGTGATTCCACTAAGGGACCCTTGAGGGCGGTCACCGAACCCGTACAAATGGCAACCCTTGGGGGCGGTCATCGAACCCGTACACTTTGGCAACCCTTGGTGGCGGTTACCGAAACCCGTCAAATTGCTCGGGGCGATCTCCACAACCTAATTGGAGACCCCGACGCTTGCCCGGAGCTTTGCAACACAATGATTGAGCTCCGAACACCACAAAGGTTGGGCCTATCTCCCCAATGACACCATGAAGCTTCACCACAATGGAATATGGCTCCGAGGTGACCTCAACGTCTAGGGCGCCCAAGCACCCAAGAGGAACAAGCTCAAGGGTACCAAGCACCCAAGAATAATAAGCTTCTCAACTAGTAACCTCCACGTATCGCCGTGGAGAACTCAAACCGATGCACCAAATGCAATGGCAAGGGCACACGGAGTGCCCAAGTCCTTCTCTCCCAAATCCCACCAAAGCAACTAATGCTAGGGAGGGAAATGAGAGGAAGAACGGAGAAGAGAACAAGAAGAACTCCAAGAACTAGATCCAAAGGGTTCCCCTCACAAAGAGGAGAAAGTGACTGGTGGAAATGTGGATCTAGATCTCCTCTCTCTTTTCCCTCAAAAGCTAGCAAGAATCCATGGAGGGATTGAGAGATAGCAAGATCGAAGAAGGTCAACAATGGGGGAAGAACACGAGCTCAAAGGATAAGGTTCATTAGGGAAGAAGACCCTCTTTTATAGGTGGGGAAAAACCCAACCGTTATGCTCACAGCCCGCACCGAGCGGTACTACCGCTAGGGCGTAAGTAGCCCTTTGAAACACAGCAGCGAGGAGGCTAAAAGGCCACAAGAACCGTCAGAGCGGTACTACCGCTTGTCCTCTCGGTACTACCGCTAGGGGTAGCGGTACTACTGCTTACGAGCGGTTCTAAAAAATTACATCCATGCCTACCACCGCTGGACTTATGACGAGTTTTTGGTCCGGAGCGGAAGTAATCCACGAAAGTAAAAAATTACATCTGCTCCAAGCGGTAGTACCGCTCCCATTTGCGGTAGTACAACTGCAGCCCTTTTGAGGACACAAAAACTGACACAACTTTTGCAAACGGACTCCGAATTCAACGAAACCAAGTTTGTTGGAAAGCTAACGACATGGCCTAACACAATCTTGATAGAAATAACAATAAGAAGCAAATGAGAAAAGTACCATAAGAAAATGGAGAGAACCCTTCCTCAAAAGAGACCGGTAAAATCTCCAACAACGAAAACGCAATAGAAGAAGCATGTGAACTTCATTTTTGATGAACTCAAGCTTGTAAAGAAGATGACCATAAGCTCAAAATCTCACAAGAAGAAAACCAAACAAGAACCAAGAAATATGATGCAAGCATGCAATGGTTTGAGCTCTCTACGAACGATACGATCAAGCTACTCACTTAAGAGCCCCCCTTGATAGTACGGCAATCAATCCTATAGCCCGGTCTCCAAACTACCACCATGAGACCGGTAAAATAGAGAACCTATCAAGGTCAAACCTTTGCCTTGCACAAAGTCTACTTGAGCTAGATGTAGACGATCTTGACTTCCTCGAGTTGGACCACCTTTCTTGATTTTGTAGGCTCGGTGAAGACTAGTACATTGCTCCCCCATACTCCACTATGGGTGAGCCACTCTTCAGCATATCTTCACAAGTCCATTGTCACCACAATGAACGGCAAGCTTCAAGCACTTGATCTCTTTGTGATGCATCACTTGAACTTGCACACCACAACCTTGATTTGATGTCATCCTCCATATGTTGTATGTGATCTTCCTCTTGACGCAAGCCCATGGAAGATAACCTAACCCCACAAAGAAATCTCATAAAGACCATGGGTTAGTACACAAAGCGTAATTGACAATGCTTACCATACCATGGGATCACTTGATCCCTCTCAGTACATCTTCTACGCTTTGTGTGTTGATCAACTTGAAACACTCTCTGTACTTAGTCTTGATCAACCTTGAATCTTTCCAACTCTATTCATTTGGATGATGTCTTGAAGGTAAACATGAATGATCACACACTTTTCTTATTCAAGACATGCTTTCAATAAGGTCAACACTCACAAGACCAATCTTTGGATAATTCCTTAATAGCACCTTGGTCATCACAAACTCTCCTTGAAACCAACAAATGGACTCCAAGAAAAGCCTATGGACAAACCCTTCAAATACAACTCAAGGCAACCTTTAGTCCATAGAGATTGTCATCAATTACCAAAACCAAACATGGGGGCACCGCATGTTCTTTCAACTGAGGTGGATCTCGCCACCCAGTTTCTTCACGGCATCGACAAACGCCACGACACCATCCACGTCCTGCTCGGGGACACGGTTCCTCTGCCACCGTTCGAGACGGTGTTCTCTCGCCTGAAGCTCGCCGAGGAGAACCTAGCCCAGCGCGGGCTAATGAGCCGGCCACCATCCTCACCGTCATCGGGGGCGGCGGCCCCTCTAGCAGCTCCTCTGGATCTGGCGGTTCCGGTGCTCGCCCAGTCAACCGCGCTGATCGCTCCAACGAATGGGGCCCCGGCTCTCCAGTCGTCTGTGGCTCTGGCAACCGCCCTGATGATGGTGACCGCAGTGGCTGCGGTCGTGGGCGCGATGGTCACGGTAGTCGCGGAAATCCTCCGCCCATGTCCTACAATCCCTACATGGGGTTCTTCACGCCCTACGGGATGGCTCTCCCGAACCCGCGCCCTGGCTGGGTCCCTCCGAACGCAGCCGGCGTGCTCGGCCCGCGGCCCGGGTCCCATGCGCAGGTGTATCCGATGCAGTTCTTCAGCTACAACTCACCGACGCCACCCCAACCACCCTCCTAGGATCACCTCGCCATGCTCTGATGACTGCTAGGACTACGTCGGTTTTTCCCCAAAGAGGAAGGGATGATGTAGTATAGCGGCGGTAGGTATTTCCCTCAGTGATGAAACCAAGGTTATCGAACCATTAGGAGAACCAAGCAACACAACGTAAAAAGCACTTGCACACAAATAACAAATACTCGCAACCCGACGTGTAAAAGGGGTTGTCAATCCCTTTCGGGTAATGAACGTGATAGAGTTGTAAATATTGATAGATCGAACGGTAAATAAGATAAATTGAAGCAAGGTATTTTTGGGTTTTTGGTTTAGTAGATCTAAAAATAAAAGCAAAGGAAAATAGATCGCAAAGGCAAATAATTTGAGAAAGAGATCCGGGGGCGTAGATTTCACTAGTGGCTTCTCTCGAGAAAATAGCAAACGGTGGGAAAACAATTATTGTTGGGCAATTTATAGAACTTCAAATAATTATGACGATATCCAGGTGTCGGTGTACTAAGATAGGGGTACCTTAGTACCCCAACTTGTGCACGGGCAGTAGCAGCTTCCCACGACAGGGCCTACCACGTGCTTGCCGGAGACCTCTCTGGTCCTTATTTAAGCCATTCAAAAACAAAGTATACAAGACAGAAGATCAAGGCCCCGGCAAGTGGAGCTTGCCGGGAAGGCCGTCCCAGGCTCAAGATTACCTCATTAGCTCAAGACCCTGGCAAGAGGAGCTTGCCTGGAAGATCAGATGATTGCCTCTTAGAAGACACGCCTCGGCGCACCCTGCGCCCCGGCAAGACCCGGGGAGCGACAAGCTTCCCGGCCGACAAGATCAAGACCCCGGCAAGGTGCTTGCCGGGGGAACTCACACTGTGTGCCCGCTCTCCAGCTCATCGACCCACGCGTCGCCCTGGGGCCCTTCCAGGGACGCGTGGCGGATGGCTGTGCAGCCTGGGGGACACGGTGGCACTACACGGTGACGAGGCTATCGCCGTGGCGAACGGAGACGCAAGGGCGGGCGCTTTTGGGGTTGACGACGACGGGCATTAAATGCTCTTGTCCCCCACTGTCAAAGTAGGTGATGACCACTGTTCATGCACTGTTCATCCACTGTTCCCGCACTGTTACAACTACCACCACAATTACATTTTTGCCCCTTTCTTCTACGTTGACACCTGTCGGTGACCCCTTGAGCTATAAAAGGAGGCTCATGCACAACGTAGAAAGGGTTCGGAACCTTGATAGCTCTCTCGCTCGGTGTAGCTAGTTCTTCAAGCTCCCGAGCTCCCCAACTCAATACAAACCAAGCAGGAGTAGGGTTTTACGCGTCCATCGCGGCCCGAACCTGGGTAAACTGCCTGCGTGAGCTCTACGATCTGCTCTTTGTGCTCCCTCCGCTCCCTTACCGCACGAACAAGGGGCTCCGGTCCCATAGGTGCTCGTGGTGGACAGTTTCCCCCGACACCAGGCAATGATCATTATATAGGCATCACGTCCAAGATTAGTAGACCGACTCCTGCCTGCATCTACTACTATTACTCCACACATCGACCGCTATCCAGCATGCATCTAGTGTATTAAGTTCATTGTGAAACGGAGTAATGCAATAAGAACGATGACATGATGTAGACAAGATCTATTTATGTAGAAATAGACTCTTTCATTTTATCCTTAGTAGCAACGATACATATGTGTCGGTTCCCTTTCTGCCACTGGATCAAGCATCGTAAGATCGAACCCACTACAAAGCACATCTTCCCATTGCAAGATAAATAGATCAGGTTGGCCAAACAATACCCAAATATCGGAGATGAAATACGAGGCTATAAGCAATCATGCATATAAGAGATCAAATAAGACTCAAATTATTTTCATGGATATAAAAAGATAGATCTGATCATAAACTCAAAGTTTATCGGGTCCCAACAAACACACCGCAAAAAGAGTTACATCATATGGATCTCCAATAGACCATTGTATTGATAATCAAAAGAGAGAGAGGAAGCCATCTAGCTACTGACTATGGACCCGTAGGTCTACAAGGAACTACTCACACATCATCGGAGAGGCGCCAATGGAGGTGGTGAACCCCTCCGTGATGATGTCTAGATTGGATCTGGTGGTTCTGGACTTTGCGGCGGCTGGAATAGAATTTCGTCGACTCCTCGAGGGTTTCTGGAATATTTGAGTATTTATAGAGCAAAGAGGCGGTGTGGGAGGCCACCGAGGCGCGCCCTGGTGGGTTGTGCCCCCCTCGGGGCACCCCCCCAGGTGCAGCTCTGGCCCATCAGGGCCCATAAAAATTCTCCAAAAAGTTCCACGGTGTTTGGGCTCCGTTTGATATTGATTTCCTGCGATGTAAAAAACATGCATAAAACTGCAACTGGCACTTGGCACTATGTCAATAGGTTAGTACCAAAAAATGATATAAAATGACTATAAAATGATTGTAAAACATCCAAGAATGATAATATAACAGCATGGAACAATCAAAAATTATAGATACGTTGGAGACATATCATGCTCCAGGCCGCCTACAGCGCCCACGGCATCTCCAACAGCGGCTCTGCTCCGCACGAGTGGTACCTCGACAGCGGCGCCTCTTCCCACGTCACCGGCAACCCTGGTAACCTCGACCTATCGAATCCTTCCTTAAAGCCTCGTTTCAGTAGCATTGTTGTTGGCAATGGAACACATTTTCCCATTCATGCCACTGGCTCGGCCACCCTCCCCCCTCACAACTTCCATCTCCGGGATGTCCTATTTTCTCCTCATGTAGTCACTAGTCTCATTTCCGTTCGCCAGTTCACTAAAGATAACTTATGCTCTATTGAATTTTTCCCTCATGGCTTTGTTGTGAAGGATCTTCGAACCATGAGGGTAATCATGATCTCAGCTAGCTCCAGCGACCTCTATCCATTCTTCGGTAATAACAAGACTTGGAGCACTGCCCTATCTGCCACCACCTCCACCGCCGACGTGTGGCACCGACGACTCGGCCGCCCAGCCCTCAAGTTACCTCTTCCTTAGCAGCCAATGATTTTCTTCCATCTTGTAATAAGCTTGTGCATACACCATGTAATGCTTGCCAACTTGGACGGCAGCCGCGCCTCCCTTTCCCTACTTCACATAGTCGCACATTTGCACCATTTGATTTAATTCATTGTGATTTATGGACCATTCCCGTTGTAAGCTTTTCCGGTTATAAATACTACTTGATTGTGCTTGATGATTACACTCGCTTCTCATGGTCATTTCCTCTTCGCAACAAGTCGGACACATCCCTTACTCTCCAACGTTTCTTCTCCTATGTTCGCACTCAATATAATGTGATCATCAAAGCCTTACAATGCGACAATGGTGGTGAGTTCATTAACTCCACTCTCCATGCTTTCTTCTCTGCAAACGGCATTGCATATCGCTTCTCGTGCCCTCACACATCACCACAAAATGGCAAGGCTGAACGCCTCCTTCGCACTACCAATGACATCATCTGCACTCTCCTCAACCAAGCTAACCTCACCCCTCCCTTTTGGGCTGAAGCCTTGCACACGGCTACCTATCTCCTCAACTGTCGTCCTTCCCGTGCCATTCACGATCACACACCGTACTACATGCTTCATGGCATTCACCCCACGTACGATCACTTGCGAGTGTTTGGGTGTCTTTGTTACCCCAACCTCTATGCCACATCTCCCCATAAGCTAGCCCCGCGCTCTACTCCATGCGTTTTCCTAGGTTACCCCCTTGAGCACAAGGGTTATCTTTGCTATGATCTCACACAACGCCGCGTGATCGTCTCCCGTCATGTCACTTTTGACGAGAGCATTTTCCCATATGCACCGCCCACACCATCGCCCTCATCCACCCATAGAAAATCCCATCCAACCACACCTCCAATCGTTGGCAGATTCGGTCCCCTTCCCACCTACCTCATACCGGGACCCACCCAATCCTCCGGATGGGACGGCCCCATACAGGCCAATCCCACCTCGTCAGATCCTCCCCAGCCCAAAAACCACGTCCACGTGCAGCACTCCCTCTCGATCCCACCGGTCCCCCACATCTGCCTCCCCACCATCCCCGCCCCCACATGCTTCCTCGGGCCTCATGCCTGCCGCATCCATTTCCTTGGATCGCCCGCTCGATTCTCCTGCCCGCGGATCCTCCTTGGATCCCACATCTGTCAGTCCTTCCACCGACCCCACGCTATTCACCTCTGATTCCGCACCAACCACTCCCATGCGGCCACGCCTTCCAGCTCGTGCCCAGCCCGTTAAGCCTGCCCATAACTCGCATAATATGACAACTCGATCCAAATCTGGTTTCTGCCAACCCAAGCGCCTCTTCCTAGCCAACACCAACCCTACCACCATCTCCCCTATTCCTCCGACGTATCATTCCGCCATCAAAGACCCACATTGGCAACGTGCAATGCTTGATGAATATGATGCTTTAATCAAGAATTCTACTTGGTCGTTGGTTCCCAAACCTGTAGGTGTTAACGTGGTGACCGGCAAGTGGATCTATCGCCACAAGTTCCACCCCGATGGCATCTTGGCTCGGTACAAGGCACGTTGGGTTGTACGTGGTTTCACTCAGCGGGAGGGCGTCAACTACGACGAGACATTCAGTCCGGTTGTCAAACCGGCCACCATTCGAGTTGTGCTCATCATTGCCACGTCCAGCTCGTGGCCCATTCACCACTCGGCGTGAAGAATGCGTTCCTCCACGGCGATCTCAAGGGGACGATGTATTGCGCTCAACCATCCGGCTTTTGGATCCCTCCAGGACGGACCATGTGTGCCTTCTTCACAAATCTCTATATGGCTTGAAGCAAGCCCCCTGCACATGGTTCCACTGCTTACGTTCCTTCCTCATATCCCTCGGTTTCACTGCGTCCAAGAGCGACTACTCACTATTCATCTTGCGCCGTGGGGCCTCTATTGCATACCTCCTCGTGTATGTGGGTGATATCATTCTCACCGCAAGCACACTTCACACTCTCCACCACATAATCTCCTCTCTTAAACATGAGTTTTCCATGTCTGATCTTGGTGAGCTCCACCACTTTCTAGGCACTAACGTCACACCAAACATCCATGTCATGTTCTTGTGCCAGCAACAATATGCCCTAGAGGTTCTTGAGCGTGCCAAGATGCTAAACTGCAAGCCTGTCTCCACTCCCATCGACACATAGTCCAAACTCTCTGCCCACGATGGTCGCCTCCTTGACAATCCCACCCTATACTGCAGCCTAGACAGTGCACTTCAATACCTCACACTCACTCGGCCAGACCTCTCCTACGCGGTCCAACAAGTGTGTATATTCATGCATGTGCCTCGTGACTCTCACATGCAACTCATCAAATGCATACTTCGATATCTCCGTGGCACTACCCACTATGGCTTGCAACTGTACAAATCATCCTCCCTCGACCATGTGGCTTACACCGATGCTAATTGGGCCGGTTGTCTGGACACGCGCAAGTCCACATCCGGGTTCTGTGTTTTTCTAGGGCAAAACCTGTTGTCCTGGTCCTCTAAGAGGCAAGCCACTGTCTCCCGTTCCAGTGTCGAGGCCAAATATCGTGGCGTCGCCAACTGCATTGCCGAGTCATGTTGGTTGCGCCAGCTCTTGCATGAGCTTCGTCACTCGCCAACCCATGCCACCATCGTCTATTGTAACAACATATCGTCCTCCTACGTTGCCTCAAATCCCGTCCAACACCAGCGAACAAAGCACATCGAGATCGATCTTCATTTTGTCCGCGACCGTGTGGCTCTCGATGACATTCGTGTCTTACACGTTCCTTCTAGCTCGCAATTTGCGGATTTGTTCACCAAGGGGCTACCCTCACAGGTCTTCCACGAATTCAGGTCCAGCCTCAACATCCTTTTTTTTGCATGATAATATGTGTCTCATTCACATGATAAAGATTAAAGTACAAGTCACATAAAGACCGACATGACAAAACTGAAAAGATAGCAGAACGCCTCTGAGCTTGACACCAACGCCCGTCACCTGCCTCCGGCGCCACCATAGCAGCCACCTAAAGAAAAAAATGACGGATCACCTTCTCACCCGAGCTCAACGCGGCTCCATCGCTGATATGCAGCTTTGCGGACCTCCAAGGTGGCTCGCCAAAGGCGAAACCATTGTCGTTGAACGAATCAGACAGGGGCAACACTCCGGACACACCATCGAACTCCAGATCTGGCACCCCACATGACTAAAACGTCGAAGGAGGAAACCATACCTGCCATCCACGAACCACGAGCCCAGCACACATTCCGTCTTCCAGATGTCGTCGATGCAGACCACAATCTGCATCCGCTCCTCGACTACCTCCCAAGCTCCGCGCTAACGTTGGAGCAGACGCCGTCGCAACGGCGGAGCCCGAGGACACATGTCCACCAGAAGGATGTCGCTGCCGCCATGACATCCCCGCTTGAACAGACTGGTTCCCAGATCCTTCACCAACAATAGAGACGATCGCCTCGCCGGAGAAGAATCCAGAGCTTCTTTATTCAGCATCGTCGTCGCCGCCGCCGAAGCCAAGACGTCAAACGATCCAAAACCCTAAGCTTCTTGGGCCCTAAAACCTAAAGCTATAAACGATCCACACGTGTGGGATCCGGCGACTCCCCTCACCACCGACGACCAAAAGGTCCCCAGCGGAGGAGAGCCGCCGGAAGACTACGCGGGAAGGAGCGGCTCTCCTGTGGCGGCGGCTAGGTTTCTCGCTATAGGAGGAAAAACCCCGTACCCTGTAGCGTCTCCCTATCTCCACGCGCGAAGATAGCCTAGAAGAGCCTCAACCAGGGGCGGAGACAGGGAGGGGCGAGCAAGGGTCAGACCCTTGCCAATCGCTCCCCCCCCCCCCCTCAACGAATTAGCAGGTAGTGCCTAGTATTAAATCTGAGAATGGTTTCATACTTAAACCTTATTTGAACCATAACCGTACATGTATCTCTCAAAATCATACTTGAATCATACCCGTTTAATGTTATTTTCAGCGCAACCAAAACTAAACCCTTTATTTTTTTTCCACCCAAACCAATTTAAACCCAATACATAACCGCGAGTTTAAACCCAATACATAACTATGGGTTTGCTTCAATGTATATATGATTGCACAAATCGACATGTTAAGAAGCAAATGACATAGAAAAGGCATAAGTGCATCTACAACAGTTTGGGAACAAAGTTATCGTTGAGATATGGTCAACACACAACAAGAGTCAAAAAGACAATGCCCACGACTGAAAAGCTCACTGACAAGTGTATTAAAACCAATTGCTTAGCTAAAGCACAAGCAAACACATTCGATTTGCATGTGTTTCCCCATAATACATAATTACATAGTGCATCGCAGCATGTACGCGGATAAAGATACTCGTTGTCGATGCCTTGTTGCTTATTGCACATAACCAATGCCCAGAAACCGGTTTGGACCCATAGTTTATAGCCGTTAATAACCAAACTGTTTAAGCCCATAACCAACTATACCCAAATTGGTTTCTTCACATACCCAAACCAAAACCAAACTAAAAAAGATTCAGCCCAATAAAACCTGAACCAATCAAACCCAAAGTAAGAACCGAACCGTTTCACCCAGTTTTTTAATAACCATTCTCGGGTTGACCTAGTATATGCCTAACAGTCGCAGCTAATTACATAATTAGCCCATAGACAAACAGTTAACTGGACCAGCACCGAAGTAGAGAAGCCCATGACCCAATAATCAATGATTGTGGTTGGCTATTATTTTACCGCGGCCCAGTGCCTAATCCAAAAGTACCTATATGTGTGTGCTCCGCTTCTGCTAGGGCGTTCTTCGCCGCTGCCGCTTGTCGTTTGCCATTGCCGCTAGCCGCTACTCGACACAACAACAACAACGCCCACCACTGATCTGCAGTCGGCATAGGCGGACGGCTCGACGCACGCAGATCAAATAGGGCTAGATCTCGGGTGAGCAGGATATATAGATGCAGGTACATTACACACATAGTAGTTTTAAAATAATTGTAGCTCTAGTTTTGTCCTATGTAACACTAATTTAAGTTTAACCATGTTTACAGAAAAATAGGGCAAGATCTACAAAATGAATTATACGTAGTTCTCATATTTTCTAAAGATTTTAACAAAACTATGGTGTTTCAATTGTTGATATAATTTTTATACACTTGGTAAAACTTGAAGAAGTTTAACTTAGAATAAATTTAGAGTTCCAATTATTTAGAAATCGAGGGAGTGTGATTGTTTCGATACAATACGACCATAATCTGTTTAATTAATGTTTCATATAACAGAGAATTAGTCTAGTAATTACGTGTCTATTTGTTCTATCAAGGATGAATAGGAAGGCATCAACAACTAATGAGGTAAACTCTATTTCAAACCAATTGGTTCAACTTCAAACACCAACATTCTCGAGAATTATAGCTCCAAACAATAAATTTACATCTTATCATCGATGCTATCATCAGACGTAATATATTGTGACATTCTGTCATTTGCGTCAATAATGATGTCTCGGCCCCCTCATGTTCAAATCCTGGCTCCGCCCCTGGCCTCAACATCCTTCCACATGGAGTTCCGGCTGAGGGGGGTGTTAACGTGTATTGTACCTGTGTATGTATGTGTACTTGTACTCCTAGAATTGAACCCATTAGTAGTCGCGCAATGTGCGCACGCTCAATGTGTCCACGTCGGACTAGGAGCAATAATGAGAGAGAAAAACGCACGATCTGATTGGACTTGTTGGTTGTTTCAATTGGTCCACCTTTCGTTGTTGGTTGTTCTGATTGTACCTCAGATAACGCCTCCCCATCCTTTCTTTCCTTATCTTCACCACGAAGGCACGCCCTCTCTCTCGTTTCCTCTCACTTGCCGCTGCAAGAGCCGTCACATCAACGCAACACCGCCCAAGCACGCGACCTCCTCTATCTCTCTCCCTCGTGTGATCCACTCTCCCACACAGCCAGACGAACACCTTCATCTCGAGCAGGGGAGTGGGTGAGAGGAGAGGGCGGCGCTGGCGGTTTCGATCCGTGATCTTCCTCGATGCGGATGGAGGCATATTTATCCGGCTGAAGCGGCAGGCGGCTTCCGGCCGAGGAGGCTTGGGGTGTTCGTGGCGGCTGCGAGGAGGTAGCGATGGGGTTCGGCGACCGGATGAGGGCAAGGGCGCCGATCTCCCTCTTGCTCCCTATCGCTCGCGCGGCCACCATCGACCAGATCTTCGGAACCTCAGGTGCGCTCACTCTTTGCCTCTCTGCAGCACGTGGATCCCTATTCTTCTCGCCCCTTTCTCTATCAACAGGTGATGAACAGATTAATGTGTCCATGCATCTTGTTAGTTAGTAATATTAAGATAACGAAGGTCGTTGCTACCATGAAAGAACTTAAAAAATGAACAAAAGTTGATGGATGAGCTGCAGTGGATGGTCGGTGATATGTGTTTGTACGATAGCTTTTGCATTCTCCTGGCATCAATTCTGTATGTAACCGTACTATGGCTGGCATAATAGGAGGACGAAGTAAGTCAATAAGTTGAAAAGGTCAACCGGTTGAAGCGAATCTCATTGTATTACCTGATAACTCTTTCACTTTGATTAGTGGAAGCAAGTAAGTTGTTGTTCTACATACATGGAATGAATGGTGAGGTGGACAAGCTCAAGCAGATCAATAGGTTTCTATATTATTGCACATATATGAGTTTGTGTGATGTTACTTTGTATTACTAAGATGTTTCATCTATAATGGAAATTTTTGGCTATTAAAAATTAGTCTTGATTTATTATGGCAATAGTTATTGGTTACAATCATTAAAAAAGACTGATTAGTTCTATCAGGTTATTTAAACTGCAGCAAGGAAAGAACATTACAGTTCTCTTTGATTTTTTTTATGTTTCCTCTTTTGTCGGATCTGAAATAATATGTCATGTCTATATATTCTACTCCACATCATCATTTCCTTATACATTGCTCGTAGGAGAATATAGTAATGTCATTTCATTAGTTGGTGATAAATAGACACAACTCCAGTCTTGCATGTTAGTACAATTAATTTATTTCAATTCCAAACATGTATCATTTGTAGAAGATGTGCCATGAGTTAAGGGACAGCTGGCCTTTGCAAGAGCATTGGGAGACATGAGCTGCTACTCGTACACACATATTAGCTTCTGCACTGTCTAAATTAATTTAATTTGAAACTTGGATGAAACAACCAAACAAACTTGATCTATCTTGATCCTGTTAATTGAGCTATGCAGGGCACAATAAACATTTCATTTTCTTATTTCTTTATTCCTCTTTATCGCTTTAGTTACTCCAGTTTACTTTGTCCTGTAATTTTTGTTCCATCATTATTGCAAAATATAGTTCAATCTGATCACATGGAGGAAAACGTCTTGAACCAATTGTTTGGTATCCACTAATGTGCAATGCAGTTGTAAGAAAATGTCTAATCTGAAGGTATGGATGGAGAATTTGTTTGGCATAGAGTACACTGTGATATCTTTCTGTCGTGTTTCATCTGTCGAGCATGCCAAGTTCACTTTTATGTTGCACCTACTATTAGATCTAGAGTATCACTGGCTGAATCTTCTGTTTGTGTTCAATATTGAAGCACAAAATAGAAGGGGTGAATGAGGAGGCAATGGCTGACGGCAACCACCATGGGAGGAGGTCGGGGCGTCGAAGAGTATTGAGTTGGCGACTCCGGCGAGATGTGGTTCGAGCAAATGTCGATGACGCGGCAATGAGAAGACATTCTCTGTGAGCCCTATCCCTCTCACTTGGCGTCTCGGTTTTTGTTTCCGGTGCTCCCTGTTTCTCTCCTTCATTTTGGTGTTGGGTTCGTTCAAAACACCAGCTGCTAAGGTTCTTTAGACCGTTATGAGATAGCATCCATACTTCCATATGAAAAAGCTTGCACTTTCCAAATAGCATCTCCGAGTAGAGAGTGCAAAGAATATTTGATCATTTGTCTGATGTGGTGATGTACATCTGCTGAATGTACCGTCCGTCCGGTCACCTCTATTTTATTTTGTGCTGATTATTTGGTGAGTTTCAAACTTCCAATTTGATAGATCCTGCAGAAGAAGAGCAGGGAGAACATCTCTCTCTTCCTATATATACCAAATTGGACTTACACGTGATCGAATGGAGTTGAAGTGTTTGTCAAATTGCTTGCAACGGTGATTAGGATTTTACAGGTCACTATTTGATTTCTGTGATAATATTTAAACTACTACTGATCTTCTAGAATGTTATTTGTTATTTCTTTCAGCTATCAACTGGTCAGTTTTGATGTGTTTTCGACATTACGAGCCTATCACTTTTGATGTGTTGGTATTATAATGAAACGGAGTTGCCATTTCAGTTTGTATCTACACTCTAATATTTATGCTTTTGAAGTACATGTTGCTGCACAGTTATTAATGTATGATTCATATAGAACTTGATGAATTGTAGAGTTATACTTTCACGATTTTATAAGATACTGAAATCAGTTCGCTTTCTTTTCGATGAGGAGGTTCTCTTAGAAAATCGACACCTGAAGGTCACTATTTTAATTCCTATAATCAATGGCTACAAAATTATTCTAGCTCTACAATGAGGTTCGTAATGCAACTTATGTCATTAGTACTATACTGGTACTTTTAATTGAACAAAATATGTAACCAGCTTTTCAGTTCAGAATACCTTTTTCTTAGAACAATGCATCTATTATGTACACAGTATGATGATAGAATTGACAATATTGCTGTATAGCTTGTTCGAGTATAACATGCCTTATTGATTTTATTTATGAAAGATCCTGGTTCGTCGCATGGTCTTGTTATCATAACTCTGCTTCATCAAGTTTTATTCTGGATCAGGCTGCTTTGTACACCGCATGAACTCTGCTTTGCACTTGCAGCGATCGCGCAATTTCTGGAAGCGGCAAGGGCGGTGGGCTGCGCCTATGACGGTGCTATCGCTTGACGCTCCACCTGGATGGCGCCGGGCTGGGAGCTCCACCTGGATGGCGCCGGGCTAGGAGCTGCGGGAAATACGTGTATTTAGGACCATGGTGTGCGGGTCATGTGCCTGATGCTAGACGCGATGGCCGGGCACTAGACTGTCATCGGCAACTACCAACAACAGAACATGCCAGTCGTCTACAACCTTGACAGAGCCATGCTATCCTTTGTGTCGGTGCAGTGTGACAAGCGCGGCTATAACTGTTATGAACAAAGGTAGAACTTGTAGTATTGATCACGTGAAATGTGCCAATGTGGCAACGATTTCTTTGAATGAAATGTGAACCGGAATGTAAAGCTGACAAAAAGGGCTGCTGGATGGACTACTATATTGCTCTGTGTTAATTACAGTTGTGAACTTGCATATAGTATAGGAAATAAATTAGAATGAACGCCACCTATCTGGCACCGCGCGCTGAGTTTCCGCTTAGGAGACGCACCACGGGTGCGCCCCAACCACTAGTATAGGATCATGGAGCACACCCTGGCCTGCATGCCACTTCCATCGGGCTCTTTGTAACTGCTCCAGCGTGTGTATATCTTGTACTCTGTGTGGGTGAATCAAAGACATACACAATTGATCGTCCTACTGCCCCCACGACCCTGCTCGCGGCCAGCCCACGATCACCATCGTGGATTCGTGCCCTCTCTGTAACTCTACATAAACTGTCCGATGGCAATTCGGTGTGTTCGATCTCATTCTGCCTTCAAACAGCAGGAAGCGATCAAACTGACCCTATCGCCGTGACATACCCAGAGCTCATTAAATTAGACTAGCAGTTAAGCACGATGTGTTTGTTTGGGTTTGGAGCATTCTGACTCGAACAACACCTGCTCCAAAGACCAGGCAGCTCGTTCATAAGGCTCTGCGCCCGTGGTGTTGACGTGTTCGGCGCTGGGCCGTGCGAAGTGGATCGCATCAAACACTCACACTCTCGCTGCCGCTACGTCCAATCGCACGCGCTCCGTGTAGAATAGACCAGTCGGCCGGCTGGGCCCCATCTCCGCCACGTACGTCCACCACGGTGCAGCTCCCGAGCTCCGACCGGACAAGCCCACCTTCCTGCCGCCTGCCTCCTTCCTCTCCTCCGTCTATATAAAGGAAACCACCCACCGAGGACAAATCATCTCCAGATTCCTTTCACTTGGTGACTTGGATAAACACCAATCAAAACTCCAGTGCTACTTGCCCCTCGTCGACCACAAGATCCATCTCCGGACCAAGATTTGCTAGTACGTTGTAGCACGAACACACCACAGTCCGCGTATACATGGGTAACTTGGTCTCGCAGTGCGCCACGGGCGGCGCAGAGCGCGCGGGGCCGCTGGTCGTCCTGCCGGACGGCAGCCAGTTCCGGCTGGAGGAGCACGCCGGCGTCGCGGAGCTGATGATCGAGGCGCCGGGGCACGTTGTTGTCATAGCAAGGGACGCCGCCAAGGAGCAGCGGCTGCGAGCCCTGGCGGCCGACGAGTTCCTGCGCGCCGGCGAGGTGTACCTCCTCGTGCCCGCCGGGAGGGCCGGGGCGCGGCTGGGCGGTCAGGAGGTGGACGCCATCCGACAGCTGGTGTCCGGCAAGAAGGGGGGCAAGGGCAAGGGCAGCAGGTCCGGGAGAAGGATTTTCCCGGAAGGAGAAGCAGCGAGCACAGAGGGTGCAGAGGAGTCCGCTGGATGTGCTGGTAAACAGGCGCTGGTTTGCAGGATTAGGCCAAGGCAGTGGAGGCCCGCCCTTGACACCATCTTCGAGGCTTAGATCGATCATAGCCCCCGTCTGTAATTGTAGGGCAGAATAGGAAATCTGATTCGTTCATTCTTTTTGTCAATATTTTGTATTGGCCACCATCCTTCTTTTTCAAGCAAGTAGAGAAGGTATTCGTTTTGACGTGTACATGTGTCTTGTAAAGCTTTAACTTTTTTTGAACTTGTAAAGCTTTAACTTACTTTCGAGTACAAAGTTTTTTTTTTTTGCATCGATTTCGAGTACAAGGTTGTCAGAGCTAGAAATAGTCCATATCAGAGTACAAGGTTAAAGCTTGGTCAAAGTTCCTCCTCCTCCACAAAAAGATAGGGTTTTTGCCTCCCGTCGACGCCGTCGCAGGTCCGTCTCCTCTTCGGTGGCCTTAGGGCTATGGGGGCGCGGTGGATTTCGGCAAGGGTCGGCGGGAGGGCTCCGTTTTTATTCGTTTCTTTTAGTTTTGTTAGGGTTTGTGTCCTACTCAGAAAAACGAGACGGCGGCGGCTCCCTGGAGATGGAATAAAGGTCTCCCCGCCTAGCCCCCGTTCCGACGATGCGTCTAGCATCGTTGGTGGGCGTGTGGAGGTGTGTCTCCGGCGGATCAATCTTTGATGGATTTGCTTGGATCTTGTCGTTGTTCGTCTACGTTCGTGTGTCTTCGGATTGGATCTTTTTGATCTACGTTATTCTTCATCTGCGGCGGTTGTTGTTCTGGTGTGCTGGTCCTACCGGACCTTAGCACGACGATTTTCCGACTGTCTACTACAACAAGTTGTGCCCGACTCCGGCAATGGAGGGGCGATGACGGCGGCGCGCCTTCGGCTCGCTTCAGTGCCGGTAGTTGTCGCTAGGTGGTCTACGGATCTAGATGTAATTTTTATTATTTCTGGTATTCGTTGTACTGCCATGATTGAAGATGAATAGATCGGAAATTTTCTCGCAAAAAAAAAGTTCGCAAAAGTTTAACTTGATATTGCAGATATAAATAGCTTTCGGGCACTGCTACGCGTCGGCCAGCGGATCTTTTAAAAAGATCCGCCGCCTCGCGAGCCGTCCAATTCTATGAAGCGAGTTGTTCTCTTCTCTAATTTTTTGCAACAATACTCTTGTTGCGGAACCCTCTCTTCTTTAATTTCTGCAATAAGACTTGTGTTGCGAAAACCTTCTCTTCTCTAATTTTCTGCAACAAGTCTTATGTTATAAAACCTCTTTTTTTATTTTTTGCAACAAGACCCTTGTTGCAAAAATTACAAACACAACGGGGTAAATATTGCAAACACAGCTCCCGCCGCATCTAATTTTCTGTAACCTGATGTTGCAAAAATTGCAACAACATCTCCGGCCGCATATCTAGATGTTACAAAACGGAGGAGTTGGACGTGCACGCAAACGTGCGCCAGTTGAGTGATAGCGTTTTCCTTAGAAAAGCTGCAGACTTTTTTTTTTGCAACAAAGGTCATGTTGCAGAATTATTCTGCAACAGAGGTCTCGTTGCAGAAATTTATAGTCTTTTCACAACCTATGTTTCTGGGTGAGACGTGAGCGATATAATCGTGATGTTTCTGGGATGAAAAGATGAAGAGTGGGTGGGGCCACATGTACACGTGGTAGACGATGAAGGCAGTTGACGTTTAGAAGCAATCAGCCGGTGGATACTAATCATTTCCCATAGCTTTCTCTATAAACTTGGTAAAAGTTTGCAAAATTTTAACTTTTAAGAAAAATATACTCATTAATTATGGAACGGAGGAAGTATTGAACTCGCGTCGGCGCATAGTCGTTTTTGCATGAACGCTCTTAGGTATTTATTCA